>VBSM01002035.1:13130128-13191632 GCA_008086735.1 Cheirogaleus medius
AAAAAAAAAAAATGAAAACAAAATAACTTGGGGTTCAGAGAAAAACGTAAGGCTTTGTGAAGACCTCAAAATCCCTGGTTGTTATCATGTAAAAATTCGATTTGTTTGATGCAATTAGCCAAAGCTGGACACTTTCCTCTCTTCTCAGAGCAGTTGGGATTCAGGGCACAGGGTGAAGCAGCACCGGGCAGAGGGTGGGGAGGAGGCACTCTGGCAACAGTGGAAAGTCCAAATTGTTTCCATTGTGTGCCCTGATGTAATTCTTTTTCTGCAAGCCCTCTGTGGTTTATCGCTTTCCATTTCACGCACCCTTCTTGTAAAGCAATTACAGAATCGGGAAAATAGGCGGTAGTGGTGTGAACAGTGCCTTTTGGAATGGAGAACTGATGCGAACTGGGCTTCTGCTTGTGGAGGGTGAAGAAAGTGTGGGGCCCATGGATGGGGGAAGGAGAGAATCTTTCTCAGAGAAATGATAGAGGTCACGAGGGGTCACAGTTGCACATTGGGCCTCTTTGGCCAGGCCCTCTTGCCCCTGAGTTCCTCCTGCACCGCTTACTGGCTGCACAAGGACTGTGGCAGCCGAGCTTGTAATTTAGATGTTACCACTGCTCAACCATGAAAGGTCGGGATCAGGCGGCTCCGTCCTAGTGCTGGGAGGGAGGTGTGGGCCCTGGGGGGACTGGCGGCTGGGTTTGGAGTGTGGCCGATTCTAGGAACCCAGCAGAGTAGCACTAGGACCTGTGGGTCTGAATTTGGGGTGGGGGATTCTCCAAACCAAACTGTGTCTGTACCTTTATGTATAGGCACCAAATATATAGCTATTTAATGATCAGGGTTCACATTAATCTCTCTCCTTGGTTTTGTTATTTTAGAGTGGCTTTTTGCTCACAGTTCTGGTGACCAACTGGTTACAATCATAATTTAGGCTCTGAAAGGCCGTTAGGGCCAGGATTTGGCTAGCAGGGATGAGAAGCCATCTTCAAAGAGATCCTGCTGCGTTTATGATTGGGCATTTCCCCTGCATCAATTTTCGCACCTTGTCTCCTACCCGAAGCCACCCCTATGTCTTTGAATGTCAAAAGTTTTGGATTATTGGGCTCAACTCACCAACCTGGTCCTACGTGCATGATTGTTACTAAGTACACTGCATCACACAAAGTCACAGCAAAGTAAACAGATAGAAATTGGCCTTGCTTCCTTACGGTGGGCAAGCGACTTGACTCTCCTGAATCTTGGTGTTTTTATTTTATGCTGGGGACACCAATACATAATATTATGTATGCATACAATGTATAATACCCATACACAACATGGCCTTTGGAAAGTGAGACTTACTGCTGCTAAATTGTCTGTAGTAAATTGTATTATTACATACTATTCTTCACATTCACCCAAAGAGTTTTTATTTTGTTATTCCTTTTTGATCCCATCAACAACTCTGCAAAAAAGAGGCAGGAATTGTTAAACCCATCCCCCTACTTTACAAATGAGGGAAACTGAGGATCATGGATGTTGAATGACTTGTCCAGGATTATTTACTGAATAAATGTCAAAAATCAGTAATGCAACTAGGTGTCCTGGGTCTTAGTCCAGTGCTTTTGTCATTATTGTGTGCTGAGACAGGACAGTAAGGCTCGTTGGCTGTGGCCCTAAGTGCTTACCTACCTTTGTGCCACCCCCACCCCCTTGTTTGGTAGCTGTTGATGAGGGCAGCTGTGAGCCAGGCCCTCTGCCAGGTGTTAGAACTATGTTAACAGGGTAAACATGGCTTCTGCTCTCTTGGAGCCTACAATCTAGATGGACTTTAAAAAGATAATTTCTCTTTCTTTTCTGCATCCTGTGACTGTGCAAGGGCGCAGGGTGGAGAGAGATTCAGTCTTTTCATCTTGGGCTTCATCTTACTTTCTTTCCCCTTTTGGAAAGTCGTGAGACAGCTCTTAGATGGGTGCCTGAGGGTTCTGCCTTCCTGTGTTTGAGACTTTGCGTACTTGGCAGTGGGAGACCATGGAGGTTGCATTTGTGTGGGCTGAAGGGAGTTGAAGAAGAGCAGAGACAGGGAAGTTTCCCCAAGGAGGCACATTTTGAACCAGCTTTTAAAGACGAGGACAGTGGCCCCTTGGAGGTAGCTGCCTCTCTTGCTGGCTGTCATGACCAGCCATGGAGAGTATTGGTAGTTGTCACTAGACCTCTCATTACTTGTGAAATGTTAATGCTGGTTTACTTTCTCTGAGTAGAGCTGGAAATGACAAGGCAATGAAGTCCTGCCTGTATCCCTCTAGCATCCCCACCAGAAGTTTTTCCCTAAGGGAAAACTTCCCACTCCTTGGCATTGCTGGACAGGTTCTCCAGTATGAGCAACTGGGGTAGTTCCAGGAGAGTGGAACGCTGGGCCAAGGAGGATTATCCCAGATTTTCCAGCTGGGTGAGTGGAAGGGAGGTCTGGGCTCATTAAATGATCAGTTTGTTTTCCCTTCCATCAAGGAACGGAGGTGATTTGCAAATTTCTCTGTGGTTTGATTTGCCTCTTCCTCTCTTGGTCCTTTGATTCTTTTTGCCTCTGTCTTGTCTTTGCTCTTCCTCTTTGCACCTTTCTCTCCTGAAAGGTCATTTGGCAGAATGCTTAGAAAGAATCATGTTAAATATACTAGCTTTGTGGTTTAGTTAATGGTGCACAAAGTAACTGAAGGAGAAAGCACACCTTGGCTGTGTTTCTTCACAGATTGTATCCTTCCAGAGAGCTGAATTTTCCAGAGTGCTGAAGCTGAATTTTATCCATTGTAAGCAACAAAGGTTTTTTTTTTTTAATTTATTTTTAAAAAATCCATTTTGGAAGGAAATTCTCTGAAATATATTACACATTTAACTGCCTTCAGAAGCAGCCAGCTTGGAGCCTAACCTGACATTTTATCCATCGTGCAGGGTCACTGTTATGAGCATCAGAGTCTGCTGTGCTAGAGGAGCGATGCCTTCAGGTTGTTTGCCCCTGCAGGCAGCAGCTCCAGAGGCTTGGGCTTTGCTGATTCCTGTATCTGGTTCTATCCCATCTGTTCCCTTCCCTACCCCCATCCCCGCCGACTGTTAGGTATTACTTTTGCTTGTAATTTCTCTCCACTTCTAATTTGTGTGTTCAGAAACAAGAGAGCAATTTATTTAGAAACATGAGAACAACGTCTGCCATATAGTGGCACTGCAATAGTTTGCATAAATGTTCGCATTTAATGGCCACACGGATCTATGAGATGGGTAGCATTGTTGTCCTTGCTTTACAGAGGAGGGCACTGAGCAGCAGAGAAGGTGACCACACATCCTCCTTGCCTGAAATACAGGGAATTAATTCAAAAAGCATTCTTTGGGGGCTTCTGTTGTACTTGTTAAACATCATTAATTAAAAATAATTGGTGGGGGAGGGTGTTAAACAGTAACAGAAGAATTTGAATAATAGAATATTCTTCAATAGTCTGGTTATTTACAGGGCTTCACAAATCTTTGTGCTGTTTTAGAACACTTAAAGGGCTTTAAGAATGATAGAAACAGTCTGTAAATTAAATTAAAATGCAAATGCTATCTTCTCACGGCTGCTATCGGGTTTAGCTATGCAGATCAGAGGACAGTGAGTATACTAGTTGTTTTCTGTTTGTCACATACTGGTGTCACAATACTCTGTGTTCTTTTATGCAATCTAATTGTCTTAAAATTGAATTGCTTTCATTTAAAGCCATTTACATTGCTTTTGTCAGATGGAAATGATATTTGCATATGAATTTGAATTTACATATGCTTAGGCCCTTGAGACCATGTGGATATGGTGAACTCAACTCTAGGTGATTAGTCAGTAGACTCCAGCTCTCGTTCGTTTTGCCTCTACTGCCAACTTGCTTTAGGGCCCAGAGCAGAAATTATTACTTTTCTGGGCCTCACACTCCTCAGCTATAAAATGAGAAGATAAGGAAATCTTTTTTTTTTTTTTTTTTTTGAGACACAGTCTTGCTCTGTTACCCAGGCCAGAGTGCTATGGGGTCAGCCTAGCTCACTACAACCTCAAACTCCTGGACTCAAGCCATCCTCCTGCCTTAGCCTCCTGAGTAGCTGAGACTACAGGCACACATCACCACGCCTAGCTAATTTTTTCTATTTTTAGTAGAGACGGGTCTTGCTCTTGCTCAGGCTGGTCTTCAACGTTTGCCCTCAAGTGATCCTCCTGCCTAGGCCTCCCAGGGTGCTAGGATTACAGGTGTGAGCCACTGTGCCGGGATAAGGAAATCTGACAGGATTTCTAGTCTGGGACATTCTAGAAGATTCTTGATATCTCAAATGATTGCTACCAGAGATATAGTCTTTAGGTGCTCACTTCAAAGAGGGCCATAATAAGCATAAAGTATAATAATGTAAACTCCTAACTTATCAGATTCTTTAAAAGTTGATTCTTTTAAGTATATTATACTTGCTCATATTTCAGACATTTTAAAACAATTAAAAAATTTTTTTGTCATGTTCTCCATTGGCTTTTCAAGCATTCTATTTGTAGATGGCACAGAAGTGGTGTTCAGATTGTTTCAGATTAATATCACAAAATCTAAATTGCTAAGTTTTCTATTAATGATGTTCTTGCACTGTCAGTTCACCTTGGCCCTTTAACTTTCAGTAGAGAGTAAAGGGGTGAAGTTTTTCTGCCTTCAATATTCAAAGGATTATTTTTTTTCTCCTGAGCAGTTCTGCACATGCATATAGGACAAAAGTAGAATAAAGATTTAAAATGGAAGAGATTTCAGTTGGCTGCCGAGCTAGTGGGAGGAAGGGGTGGTGTGTGGTATTGACCCGTTTCAGATTTCCCCTCATAAAGCACGTTCACTGTCCCACCCTGGCCCCCGTGGAAGGGACCGAGGGGGGAGAGAATGAGGAGAGCCAGGGATGCCCTTACAAGGTGCTGCCCATGGCAGGCAGGAGCACTGGGGCTAGCTGGCCTTCAAGGTCCCTTTCTGCACGTGGGGACTGCGATCCAGAACCAGTGAGATGTAGCACCTGGATCAGGTAGTGCAGAGGAGTCGTCCGTGCAGTTCTCTGCTGTGGTGTGAAGTTACCCTGCAGCTGGGGAGCAGGGTTGAACAGCACCCACCGCCCCCTTCACCTCAGCCCAGGGCTGTGCCCCAGCACATGCGCAGTAGTCTCGGAGGCTCTGTGAACCTCCGGCTCTGCATTCCTTGACCCTTCGTGAGCTAGTTCCTCTGTAAGTGGGTCAGGCAAGCATGTGACCTGCTCAATGCCAATTTCTTCTTTGAATAGATGTTTAGTTCATGGATCATTTGGAAGATTCTCTGTGGATGTTTTTAGAATGCTGAGTAATTTCTCATTTGTTTTTTGAGACTGGTGGCTTTTCCATCTTCTTTGGAGTCAGTCACTTTAGACTGTTTGTTTCTTCTCTCTTGCTGTCTTCATTTCATTGCTCCTTGACTGAGGAAAACCACATGAGAAGTCCCCAGACCCATGGGAGCCTGACCTGCTGGGGAGGTGGTGAAAGAGGATGCTTGAGGGACAATACAGATTTTAGGGTTATGGACATTTTAATAAGAAAAAGTCCCAGAAGTGTTTTTTACTTAAATGAGCAATTATATCCTTGGGGATGGAAATATGTTCTGAAATTTGTTTAGTCAGCTCCCTCTGAAATAAATAAAATTATAGCAATGATATCATTCTTATTTCAAATGTCTGAGAAGGTATCAAGGCAAAGTGATTAGTACCTAATTGTTTGCCAGATTTTCTTTAAAGCTCCATTTTTGGGGGATTTCTATGCCAAAAAACATCTTAAACTGATGAACATATAGTTCTCCTCACTTATATTGGCTGTTTTTTAATTAGACGACTGTTTTCATAGTTGAGGAAATATATTTAGGTTGGGCCTAAGCCCCAGGCTGCCAGATTTCAATCCCAGAAAAATGTCCCCCCCCCCCACCCAGTGCTGATGTACGCTTAAAAATAGCACAGGTGCAAGTGCCTTTCCTTGCCAAGGTCACACGGTGACTTTCCAGAGGGTTGATAGGTCATAGAGTTGCAGGTTTAAGGTCAAGCACCTTGGCTTGCCCCCTCACCCCCCAAGCTCCCTGTAAGTGCAGCCTTCAGAGGAAGTCATCCAGCCTCCAGAGCCTCTGTTATCCAGGTCAGACGGACATGAGCAGACAGGGAGTGGGTACAGGAGCCTGCGTTGCTACCAAGTACAACCTGACTTTCATCTTGTACCTCCTCTCTCCATTTTGTGAATCACCGGCTCGCACGTTTATGTGCTTGCTTATACTAGGTGTTTGTAAGTGAACTGTGAGCTGTCTACCATTTGCTACCTACTGTGGTAGATGCTGGGAAAAATAAACCTTATGTTTTCCTAAAACCATACTTTGAGGGTTACAATGATAAAATTTCATGGTTTTTTGTTGCTCCCTGCTCAGGAACCTTCACTGGTTCTCTCTCTCTCTCTCTTTTTTTTTTTTTTTTTTTGAGGCAGAGTCTCACTCTGTTGCGTGGGCTAGAGTGCCGTGGCGTCAGCCCAGCTCACAGCAACCTCAAACTCACTGGTTGTCTTTTTACCCAGACTGTGAAGGGTGGACTCCTGCCTAACACTCCTGTCCGCCACGACAAGCAGGCCCCAGCCCCTCCCCCTGGACTTCTGGGTGCTTGCTGGGCTGTGCCTGCACTGTGCAGGGGCCGGCGGGGAGGCCTTTCACCTGGCTTCCTGGTGAATTGTCCCAGACACCCTTCGCACTTTGTCTAGAGCAGTTTGTTTTCAACTGGGGATATAGTCGGAGTGCTGGGTGGTGTTTTCAATCCTCTTTTTTCTGCCCCCGAGGGTGCAGAGGTGAGCTGTGGCATCTTGGCTGACAAGGGCTCTTGCTGTGGGCCCTGGGTCCTGCTCACTCTTTGGGTATCTCATTATTGACCTGTACCTGGGCCCACTTGTCTATCTGGGAGTGGATCCCACTTCTGCGGGCAATTCAGTGCAGTTTCTCGGAAGATGGCAAACCATGGGCACTTCTGGTCTCTGCCGGCGTCCCACGGTGTGTGTGGAGGGGCCCTACGCTTGAGGGTTTATTTTACCTTGGAGAATGTGGGTTCACTGCCTCTGTCTTCTCTCCAACTTGGAGGTTGTGAGTGAGAATGCTCCGGGTGTTGTTGACAGCCCTGGGTTTCTCAGAATTGCCCGGAGGAGTAGGGGCCGCGGTCAGGAGCTGTGCCGCATTGCCACCAGATTCTTCTGTTTCTGTTCTTGACATAGACAATTTCCTTTTCTTGTTTGATTGCTCCTGGTATTTTCTTTCACTTTCTTTTCATTCTTATTTTGCTTGGCTTAGTAGTTGAAAGATAGCATGTTACCACTTTGCCCTCTAGTCTGAACGTGAAACTGCCACGATACACTTTAAAAGGATTTACTATTCTCGTCGATTTTCTTCCATCTTAAACTACAAACTTTTTCAGGTCAGGAACTACATTTTCTTTTGTGTGTCCCTACTGTACCTGCACCTGCTGGGTGCCTGATAAACCCAGGACAGAACAAAGGAATGCTGAGCCTGTATGAGAGAGCAGTTGCTTTCAAATTATGTTAAAAACTCCCAGGCACAGTAAAAAGTTATCAGTACTTGCAGGTACAAATCAAGTGGCCTGCAGGTGAATCAAAGTGTGCTAAGAGCCACCATGAGGCATTGACTTCAGCTTAGGAAACAAAAGTTTACTTTAAAGTAATGCTGTTTTACTTATTTTAACAAACTCTAGTTGACACACTGATCCAGAATGGCCTTACAAGCAATTAGTGGAAAATTTTAGTGAAGTTTTTAAAATGAAGCCCTAATTTCTGTGACTAAGCTGTATGTATGTTTGACACACTCCCTGCTCTAGGTTATTTAGTTAGATGAAAACGTGTTTACGCTGTTGCTGCAGCGGCCGTCTGTGGCCTCACCGCCTGGCTTTACGGGCTCCGGGAGTGCTGATGTCCTCTGCCTGTTCCTCGTGCGTTTTAAAACAAGCTCCCATCCTTCATCAAGGGCACGTTCTGGTGGTGGTCGCAGCAGTATTACTAGCACCGCGTTGCCACCACTGCCGCTATCCTGCGTGGGCACAGCAGTCTGCTCATAGGTATGCGTGAACATCTTTGGACTCTAGTCACAGCCAAGACCCCATGGACTTGCCCTTGTATCGCTTTAAAACATAATGTGTGTGACTTCCAAAATTTCTACAAGAGATGTTTTTTGATTAGGAAAATAAATAGCTGTTACAATTAAAAATTTATAATGAGAACCATTTTTTCCCTAATGCAATTGAAACACTGTAACGCTAAATAAGGTCTTTTTTTTTTTTTTTTTGAGACAGAGTCTCACTCTGTTGCCCAGACTAGAGTGTGGTGTCAGCCTAACTCACAGCAATCTCAAACTCCTGGGCTCAGGCAATCCTTCTGTCTCAGCCTGCTGAGTAGCTGGGACTACAGGCATGTGCCACCATGTCCGGCTAATTTTTTCTATGTATTTTTAGTTGGCCAATTAATTTCTTTCTATTTGTAGTAGAGATGGGGTCTCGCTCTTGCTCAGGCTGGTCTCGAACTCCTGACCTTGAGCAATCCACCCGCCTCGGCCTTCCAGAGTGCTAGGATTACAGGCGTGAGCCACCGCACCCGGCCTAAATAGGGTCTTGATTCCACTCTGTCACAGGTCACATGTATACATGCACAGGTAGGCTTCCAGTTACTATAATATTAGCTCTATGCAGTCAACATATTGAATCCCTGGCAGTCAGCTTCTGTGTTGGAGGAGAGGATAAAGATTAGGACTGTTAAATTTGAAGGTTTCTCTAGGAACTAGGATGAGCCTTTGCGGTAGGAGCTCTCCCTATTGGACGTGTTACCTAAAGACTCGTGTTAAAGTAGAAAATGATGGTACAAATCACAATTGTGTCAATACTTTTTGAGAGTGTCCAAAACTGTAAATGTTCATATATGTGTGTTTTAAAACTGGACTTTGCAGTATTGCACCACAGAAAAAAGATGTGAGCTAAATAATAAAATTTATTTACAAAAGTAGACAGCAATTGTGAGCCAATAAACTGCTTTTACAATAACCAGATTCGCTGCTATCAACAACCACGTACAGTTCCTACAAATCATGCCGTTTCTAGCCTCACATCCCCCTCACAGATATGGGGATTCTTCCTACCCTCTAGACCTTTCCGCCAAACTTACCTTCTCTGCGGACACATCCTTGTGAGTTCAAGAGACTCTTTCCCTCCTGCCACCATCGTTCAGCCCACAACAGGATGGCCATTAGATTGAAGGTGCGCTTAGATTTCCTTATCATTTCCTAGGTCTTTTTCAAATACACTTATCGTCCCTCTTCAGTTCCTTTTCGGTCCCCTCAGGGGCAGGGATTATGTTGTTCTTGGTTCCTTCTCTCACAGCACAGTGTATGTGGCTTTCACCGCATGAGGTTAAAACACCTTGGTGGCTGACATTTTATCCCTCTGTAACCACTCGGGAACCAGCACACGGCCTTGCACTCAGCAAGCAGTCAGTACATATTTTGTCGATTAATGATACCTACAGCTGGTTAAAGTTCTTGCACCCTGCATTCTTTTGAGCTCAATGACCATTTGCATTCCAGTCACAGACGGGCAAAGGTTGTGTTGGGACTTGGGACGGGGAGACGGTAAATTTCCCAGACTCTCATGCATTGATTTAATCACAAACAACCACCTTCCTTTTAAAATTTACATTCTGAATGATAATGGTATTGGCAAGTATATAAGATTATATGAAATTTTAAAGAGAATATAATGAAATAGAATAAAGGTGAAAAATTATAATCACTTTGGAGCAGTCATACTTTCCCATGGCCTGCATCCCACTGCTTCTACGGAGTGTGTCCCGCGTTGTCCCGTGAGAGTGCCGTACCCAAATGGTGGGCCTAGGGGCTGAACAAGACTTACCAAGCGTTCAGTGTCGCAGCCTTGCTGTGACAAATCCATGCTGTGATTTCCAGCTATGTTTTTTATGGCCCCATATTTTACAAAACTGGAAAATATTGAAATGTGAACAAGGCTCTCAGTCACGGCGCTCTTATGGGATGCAGGGTACGGCTTTGCTGGTGGAGTTCAGCTGGAAAGTGACTGTGGACGGTGGATCTCCTGCCCTTTTCCCTATTGCTTTCGGGCTGCTTTCTCTGTTTTCCTACGAGGTACTTCCCAGGGAACAGAGAAATAAGTTGACAAAAGGCACCTATAAAAGAGAGATTTAGGACTTCCTAAAGCTCACAGCCCTTTCATTTGATGCTGTATTGACTCATCTCTTTTTTTTCTTCTTCAAATCATTCTCAGTGATGTTCCATTTCTCACTACCCTCCTCCTCACCTCTATTATCCACTGGATGTGACCTTTTGGGGAGGAAGAATCTTTAAACTACATTTGCCTCTCAGCAGACAGAGTGCAGAGTGCCTGCTTCTCATCCAGGGCTCCTTTCTCTGCTCTTAGGAATTCTTTCTTACCTTGATAGACCCTGCCCAGATTATTTTTTTATTGATTAATTTTTTAAAATTAAAATGTGTCAAAATTTTATGGTTCTGCGAGCTTTAACACACAGATAAACTTCTGGATTAACAGTTCTTTTCTTTCAACACTTTATCAGTATTGTTCTACTTCTTTCTAACCTCTATGTTTTCTTTTGAGAAATCCATAATAATTCAAATCCTTGTTCCCTGTATGCTATATGCTATTTTCCTCTGGCTGTTTAAGATTTTTTTTTGTCTTTAGTTTTCAGCAATTTAATTATATTAATATGTTGTGTCTGGGTATGGATTCTTTGAAATTTTCCTGCTGACAGTTTGCTGAGCTTCTCGAAACTGTTAAGTTTAGGTCTTTTGCCAAATGTGGGAAGTTTTTAGCCAGTATTCAAGTATTTTTCCTATACTCTTTCTTTTCTTCTTCTGGAGCTGTGATGACATTAATGTTAGACCGTCTCCTACAGGTCCCTGACGCTCTGTTTATTTTTATGATCCTTTTTCTCCTCATGTTTTACATTGGATAATTTTTATTAATCTAAATTCAAGTTCACTCACTATTTCTTCTGTCACCTCCAGTCTGCTATTGTATACGCCTAGTAACAATTTAAATTTTAGTTATTACATTTTTCATTTCTAAAATTTCCATTTGGTACATTTGGTGGGTCTTTTTCCTTATTCTGTTTTTGTTTGTTTGGCTGAGATTTACTATCATTCCATTCATTTTAAGAGTATTCAACTCTACTTCTTAGAGCATGGTTATAATAGCTACTTTAAATTATTTGTTTGATAATTCTAATACCTGTGTCATCTTGGGGTTGGTGTCTGTTGATTCTTTTCCCTTGCAAATTGAGAATATCCTGGCTTTTCATATGCTGAGTAATTTTGATTATATCCCAGACATTTCGAATATTATATTATGATTCTCTGGGCCTTGTTTGTATCTTAAAGGAGATGGTTTATTTCTTTTTTAAGCAGATAATCGACCTAGTTGCAAATTCTGACCTGACTTCTGTGGACTGTTTCCAACATCCGTTCAGTTTTCACAGCCTTTGCAATGTCACCTGGGTTGGTCCTTTAGGTGTGCAGCCCATTGTCTAGTCTGGGACATTGGCAATGGTCTGTCCTAAAATGCAAATCTCAAGGCCATTGGCATGACGTTTAGGGTCAGATTCACAATGAACAGCTCGAGCGTTAATGTATACCACATTGTGATATAACTCTCTTTGCTTTCTCCTCTTTGCAATCTCTCTAACAGTTTCAGATTCCCTGAAGCCCTCTTTTGCTGTCCTCCAGCCAGAAAGCCAGGACTTTATTTTCCCTTCTCTGCTGCATTACTTGCTGTGACCGTGTCCAGGGCCATGTAGTAGAAGGCAGAGAGAGAAAGAAGCAATGGGGATTCACTCATGTTCCTGGGACTATAGTTTCTCTGCTGAAATCATTCTTCTTTCTCAGAGTTTTAGGTACTTGCTCAGTCCCTGATGCTGCTTTTTGGTATTGTGGAATTGCCTGAGGCTGGTTGGGGGAGAGGTCAGAAGAAAGAAAAATAATACAGGGGATTTTTCTGAACATTAGGAGTTCCTTTTTTTTTCTCCCTTCCTTAGGCCAGAAAGTGAGGGTTTCTCTTCAAGTTCTTTCTGTTCATACTCAATGAGCACTTTTGGATGTGGGGCTGCCTTTGATTTCAGACTGGGTGATACTGGCAGGGAAAATAAAACCAATGGAAAATTCACCACTGGTTGGGCGGTACTGGAGTTTCGGTCTCCTTCCCCATCTACCTATTATCATTTGCTTTTCAGGGTCCTCAGGTGCTCCATGTTTTCTGTCTAGCGATTATGTTTGCATTTAGTAGGAAAGACAGGGTGGGAGTTCTTACTCCATCTTGCCTGGAACTGGAGCCTCTGTATTAGCCTTAACATTGTTAATCTGTTTGTTAATCAAACCCTGTGTAGAGTGGGATTTACCAAGCCTGGTTTTAGGGGATCCTAGGATGTGTTTATAACATGTATCGTGGAATTCTCAAATAATGCTTATGATAAAATAAGCTTACATTTTCTTTAACTTAGTGCAAGGGTTGGCAGACTTTTTCTTCAAAGGACCAAATAGTAAATATTTCAGTCTTGTGGTCATGTGGTCTCTGTCACAACCTCTTAGCTCTGCTGATGTAGTATAAAAGTAGCCGTAAACAATACATAACTAATAAGTATAGCTGTGTTCAAATTAAACTTTGACACTACAATTTGAATTTCTTATACTTTTCATGTGTCATGAAATAATATTCTTCTGATTTCTTACAACCATGTAGTAGGTGGTGGGCCAGATTTGGCCATGGGCCAAAGTTTACTGACTCTAGATTTATGTATGGTTGGCTGTATGGCCTGACCAACAACAGTTTTGCGTTATAAGCGTTATTTTCTGTTTTTACGGAGAAATAAAGGTAGGAAAGCAACAGAAGTTCCAGAAATCTTACAGAATGTTTGTAGATGTAACCTGTAGCTTCTCAGTCTTCTTTTGTATTTCTTGGGTTGGGCAGAGAGAGGGTCTTTTACATGTTTTTATCGTAATTCATCCTTGTATTATTCTGTAAGGTAAATGATTTTGTCCTCATTTTATGGATGAAAAAATTACGGCACAGAAAGGACGACTAGCATGTCTCAAGTTGTGACTAAGCTGGGATTTTATCCAGGGCTGTCCAGCATCAAAGCTGTTGCTCTTCACGCCCTAGGGGGTGCAAACCTCCTGTTTTCTGTTTTGATTTGTCTCTGTACTAAAGGCCATGTTGATAACGGTATAGGTCATTGAAAGTCTTATGCTCAAGGTGTTATGGTCTGGACTTGTTTGTGAATTATTGCATGAATCTGGGCGTGTCTCTTCATTTCTCAGGATCTTAGTCTCCCTGCGTGTAAATAGGGGAACTCTATTTCTCTGTCATTGTCGTTGTGAGGGTTTCAGCAGTGAGCATCCTAACCATGGACCAAAGATCTTGGGAAGAGGTGGTACACCTTGTCATTGGAGGGTTGCAGAGAGTTGGAG
This sequence comes from Cheirogaleus medius, assembly GCA_008086735.1. Taxonomy (NCBI): domain Eukaryota; kingdom Metazoa; phylum Chordata; class Mammalia; order Primates; family Cheirogaleidae; genus Cheirogaleus; species Cheirogaleus medius. Next base: position 13,143,679 of record VBSM01002035.1, read on the forward strand.
AGAGTCAACCTGGTCCTGGGGCCATGTGTGGTGGCTGTTGACTTAGAGCTCTGTAGCTAGCAAGGAAAATAGAATAAACATAGTAATTCCTTTTGATCTTCAGTTTTTTCACGGTATTCTCCTAGATTATACTCTCCTTTGATTTAGTGTTAGCCACATAAGTTAGTGCCATTTTCTTTGAACTCTTATCAAAGTCAGTGATAAATGCATAAGAAACTATGGACCTTGATGAAGTACTGGTATACCTTGTTTGAAATCTGTTCTGCAAGATAGTAAAGAATTCCTTAAAGACTTTATGTTGTAATATGGAAATGTTCATTGCTTTCTTTATTCATTCTAAAAATTTAAAATCCATTTCACATCGCATGTCTTGATTATGTAGTTGATTTAATGTTCTCTCAAATGTGATGAACAAAGAAAATGTAAATAGTTATGAAAGTCAATAAGAGGAGGAATGGAGACACAGTTTGAATGCTGCTTTGTGCTAGGTATTTTTACATATATTCTTGTACAAAGTAGTATTCTCATTTTACCATGATGAGCAAGACCTGGTCTCTACCTTTAAGGAACTTAGAGTTTGATAGGCCTGAATGGTTTTCAACTGGCATTACATTTTGTCTACTGGTATTTAGAAAATGTGTGAGGCAGATGTAATTGTCACAAATATTGAGGGTTGCTGTTAGAATTAGGTGTGTGGGAAGAATTGTCCCACCCAAAATTCTCATAGAGCTCATGTTGGGAAACACTGGGCTAAGTAAAATGATAGTAATGGTAAAAACCACCTATATATCGAGCACTTTCTATGTGTTCTGAGAGCAGTACAAATACAGGCCCTTTTTCTCTGATCTGTAGCTCTAAATCCAAAAATCTCTAAAACCTACTTGGGTTTTTTATTAACCCATCTGGTGGTAAGACATAACCTGAATTGATGAGAGACTTTTTAAAGCTGAATACTGTATTTTTAGTAGCTATATTGAAGTACGGTTTACAAATTATAAAACTCACCTGTTTTAAATGTACAATTCAGTGATTTTTAGTAAATTTATAGTTATATAACTATGACCATAATCCAGTTTTATTACATTTTTATCACCCCCAAAATTCTCTTGAACCTGTGTGAGACTTTTTATAGTTTTTGTCCCTTTTCGTGTCAGTTTCCAGATGTTTCACTGAATAAATATAAAAGTGTTTGATTATGGAGTGCTGTTCCAGATCCTTCTAGAATGTTAGATATTCATGTTCTGAGATCTGAAAAATTTTGAATTTCAAAACGTACCTGGCGATAGAAATTTCTGATAAGGGATCCTGGACTATACAAACACATCCAATGCCCACAATAGCTCTATGAGGTAGATACTATGACTGTTCCTCATTTTACGGTTGAGCCTTTATCCAAGGCTCAGTGCCACAAGAAGGTCCAGTGGGAGTCCAGAAGAGAGAATGACGGAAAATACCATGACAGCTGGGCCTGTGATAGAATTTGCCTATGTTTAAAGTTGGAGGAAGTTGTCTTCTTTTGCTTTTTAGTTGTTACTAAAGAATATTTATAAAATATTTAAAGTTTAACTCCAGATACGGTGAAAACCTGCGGGCCTACAGTACCTGTTAAATAACTCATCATACCTTTGACTCCCCTGGGTGCCCTCCTCATCCTCTGTCTTCTCCCACAAAGGTGACCATTATCCAGAATTTTGTGCTTATCCTTCTTTTTCTTCAGTATTTTACCACATATATTTTAATTCCTTAGCAAAATATCTTTAGTTTTGCATGTTTTTGAAGTTTATATAAATGGAATTATACTGAGTATATTTTCCTGTAACTTGTCATTTTCTCTCAATTATACTTCTGAGATTTATCTGTAAGTCATGTGTTTCATGACTATATAGTAAAATATACCATGGTCTATTTATACATTTACTGGTGGTGGACATTTGTGATGTTCCTTTTTTTTAATTCAAATGGTGCTACCTTGAATAGTCTTCTGAATTTCTCTTGATGCACATGTGCTAAGAATTAACCAGGAGTACAGTTGTAAGGTCATCCTGTATCCTACATCTTTAGCTTTAGTGGATAATGCCCAGTTGTTTTCCAAAGGATTATGTAAATTTAAACTCCCCCCAGTAATTTATAAGTGTTTGCAATTGCTTTCATATCTTTGCTAACACTTGATATCAGACTTTAAACTTTTTCCCATCTGGTGGTTCCAAATGATATATCATTGTGATTTTAATATGTATTTCCTTGATGACTAATAAGACTGAGCATCTTTTTATATAACCATTTAGTTTTCCCTTTTTGTGAAGTGTCTGTCTGGTCTTATGCCCATTTTTCTACTGGGTTGTCTTTTTCATACACATTCATTGAAATTCTTTGTATGTTCTGGATACTAATTTTTTGTAGATTATACATGAGAGAAATATTTTTTCCCCCAGTTTGTAGCTTGTACTTTTGATCTCTTTGTGGTGTCTTTTGGTGAACAGAGGTTCTTAATTTTAGTGTAGCTACTGTATCTTTTTTCGTTTAGGAATTTTTTTTCTTTAGTTTGTTTAACTAGCACTTATGAAATACTTTCTATGTGCTAGATACTTTTATAAGCACTTTATAAACATTAATATTTACTCATTTAATCCTCATAATAACATTAGAGGCAAATACTATTATCCCCACTTTATAGGTGGGGAAACTGAGGCACAGAATTATTAAATGACTTGGCAAGGTCACCCAGCTAGTAAATGGTAGAGTTAGGACTTGAGCCGAAGTAGGTTAAGACTCTTGTTTAAGAAATCTTTTCCTACCATGGTATGACATCATGCAGATATTCTTATATTGTCCTCTAAAACTCTTTTTGCCTTTGAAATTTAGGTCTTCGATTGCCCTGTAATAGACTGTGTTTCATGTGCAGTAGGAGCTTAATTTTTTTTTCCACATGGATTATCAGTTGTTCAGGCACAGACCACTTAAAAGTCTAAATAACATTTTCCTCACTTATCTGCAACACAAGCTTTATAATAAATGAAATTTCCTTATACGCCCAGATCTACTTCTGGGTTCTTTATTTTGTTTCAATGGTGAGTTTGTCTTTCTGTGCATCAGTACTGTACTGTGTTAATTAGTACACCTTTATAATAATTCTTGATATCTAGTAAGTCATGTCTTTCTATCTTCTTCTACTTCATCAGGAGTATCTTGTAAAGTTTCTGGTTTTTGAAAGCAAAATGGCAGGAGAATTTTTGACCCTAACAGTATATGTATATATTGGGCTTTTGGAAAATGATTTGTCGTTACTATTGCATTTACTTGCCTACTAAAAGTTAAGCAGACACAATTTCATTTGAGTGCCTTGAGTTCTATTTGTCTGCTTGGGAAACATCTCAAATGCCTACCTACCATGTAGTGACTTACAGAAAGCTTTTGAATCTTGTTAAATGGAAGGGAAGAGGAAGGAAAGGAAAAGCAGTTTGATAGATTAATAGTCTCTTCTGTTTTATTCCATTTACATTGGTAATTCCAGAAAACATGCTGAGGAACTTCAGAAAGGTTGTGGAACCTTATGTAGTATAATTCCATAAGGGGAAAAACAAGATAATGCATCTTTTATGGTTAAGTTGCCTTATTTATCAAGTAAGAGGCAACTGCACCCAGTTGGTCTTAGATGGCTGGTACATGATTTGGTACTTAATGTCCTGATTCTTTTGGAGGAATTGGGCTAGAACACCTAGAGTCTCCATTGGGAATATTTCTGCTTCCCAGTGTTATATCAGAATAATATAGAACAGAATGGGTAATGTACCTATTCAGGCACAAACCGCTCTCTCCCGTGACCCTTCTCTCTGTAGAAACTATTATTTATACTATAGCAGCTGAATTTCAAATAACACCAATACTCTACATCTTAGCCTTTCCCAACCTGGTTGGCCAAAGTAAAGAATGATTAGGCTTTGAATATTTATAAGTGCTGTTTCTGAGCATTTCCAGACACTGGGAAGACATTTCCCTAAGGAAAACCTGTCAGCTCGAAGTCTTTCCAGCCTTCAGACTGTAGCGAGATCTTACCATGGCCCAAAGAATACACGATCTACTAGTGCCCTCCTTTTCCATCTCTTACTAACGTCTGCTTTCATTCTGCACCAGCCACGATGACTTCCTTGTTGTCCTTCAGAGTGCCAAGCACATGTTCACCTCAGGCTTTTGCCCTCCTCTTCCTTCTGCCGGGAGTGTGCTTTCCTGGATGTGTGTTTGGTTTACTCCCAATCATCCGGGTCTCTGCTCAGATGTCATCTTCTCAGAGAAGTCTTCTCTGACTGACTCCTACCATCATATTTGATAGCATCCACATTCCTCTCTGCCAGCCTCCTTTTACTCTGCCTGGTTCCTATGTGGCTCCTGACACACATTTATTGTCTGCTGCCCCCTGCACGTGAGCGCGTGTGCACACACATACACCAAGTCATCTACTTGTGGACAGGGACTTTGCCTTACTCACTGCTGTGTCTTCAGTGCCTAGAACAGTGCCTGGCACGTGGGAGCCGCCCAATAGCTGTTGGCCGAAAGGGGGTGGAGAGAGGGCCACTGCAGCAGCATACCCCGCCTCCTCCAAGCCTGCTGGCCGTCCCTGAGAGCACCCATGGCATCTTGAATTGCCTCTCTGTCAGAACACTTGCACCACTTAGTAGCTCTTTCCGTGGGTATTTCTTCCATTACACGCTAAGTGACTTGAGACGAGGGTCTGTCTTAAGTTTTTTCCCTTCTGTCATCCCTGCTGTCTTCCTTCAGAGCTAGGACTGAGCCTTGCATGCCGCTTTGCCCACGGTAGACGCTTCAGCTGTCTGTTAACGAGGGGTGCGGGTAGCAGTTGTCCTCCCCAAGGAGCAGAGCAGCAAATTAGGCAGCACTGTAGTTTCTTATGCAAACATCTGGCTGAAGTAGCATTTCCATTCTGAATTCCTCTATGTGCTTTTCCTGAGTCTTGTGTAAAAGGATTCTGTTGGTTGTACTCTTTACCAGAGAAGGGACTGGCCTTCCTAGGTCACTGCAGTGTCTCCAGTGCCTAGCTCCGTGCCTGATACATGTGCTCACAATCAGTAAGTGTTCACTGATCATTCATCGCTGCAGTGAACTTTGGCATACATGAAATTTATGACGATTGATGTCCAAAATTACACTTTAAAATTACAAGAACTATTTATACGATCCAATGTGATCTGTAGGGAACAGTTTCTCATTGTGAAAAAGCCCTTGTTGCTCACCTGACCTCCTGTGATATTGAACAAAAGGTGTCGGAAGAAACACCCATTCCCTAGTTGGGGGTTCATAAATGTCAGACCTCAAAGTCTCTTCTGAGCAAATTACTGCTTTTATTTCACTTAAAGGTGCCCTTGTGACCTCAAAGAATCCAAACACTTTCTAAAATACAGCTATATTCCTACTCCGTCCTCACCAGAGTTTAAGCCTTAAGTGTTTGATTGCAGAGGAGTGAGAACCTACTCTTGGGTTAATGCAAGATCAAGGGCAGACAACAGGGCTGCTCATAGAAAACCCTGTATTCATAAAAAATAAGGCCAGAAGTCCACAGTTCAGAATATCCTCACTAATAAATAGTTAATCGCAGTGAAGAGCTTAAGGGCTTAATCTCTATGTAGTTATGGACATGTCTTGTATACATGCCTGGGAGTGGGGATGGTGTTTAGGCAGAAGCAAGCCAAGGCTTTTGCTTGTTTTGCAAGGCAGGCTTGCACTAGGAATTCCTGCACAGTGAGTTCTGGGTTATGGGCTCCTTTCTGACTGAAAGGAGGATGGCCTGGGCACAGCACTGTGAGGATCAGAAGAACTAGTCTTGTGACTCTGCGTAGGTCATTTAACTCAACCGAGCCTCAGTGTCCTCCTCTGACAGAGGCAGAAACATCACGGACATCATCATCCAATGAGCTAGTGTGATTCTTTGTGGATGATGAAGTTCTGTGGAAATAAGATGATTAGGTGTAGCATTGCATACTTGCTTGGCAAGACCCCAAACTCGGTTATCTGCAACTCTTCACCCTCTTATGCACCTGCATTGGAGCAGCTAAGCATGGTTGGAAACATTGTTCAGCTATGAAGACTGGTGTTTTTAAAAATGATCAGTGCCCTCAAGTGAGAATTTAATGCTACTGGCATTGGTACTACACTTATCAAATCCATTCTCTTTCTCATTTCTAGACAGTGATTTCTTATATTCTCTTCTCTTGAAACTTCCCACACCTCCTTCCCATCCTTGCTCTCAGCTGATGGCTTTACTTTCCATTTCCCAGAGGAAATTGAAGCCACCAGAAGAGAACTTCTACAAGCTCCCACTGCCTTGTCCACTCTCTTACCTACATTTCTGTCCCTGGGTGCTGCTGCCTCTCCTCTTGACCCGGATGGCCATCCCTGCCCTGGCTAAGGCCACTGCTTCACTTGCACTCCAGGCTGCATCCAGGCTTGCCTTCACTGCCTGGCCACGGCAGCGAAGTCCTCCTGCCTCTCTCCTGCTTTGTCAGGCTGTTCTTCTCTACTGGATCTTTCCAGTCAATATACCAACACACCATCATTAATTTTTCCCATTTCGGTACCAGACCCTTTATTGATCCCTTTTCAGCTATCAGCTACTACCTGTTTCTTTCTTTTCTCTATGGCTAAACTATCCAAATTTTTTTCCATGTTTACTGTTGCCTGTTCCTCTTCCACATTCCTCTTTGAGGTCATTGCCATCAGGCTCTTGCCTCCCACCAGCTCACCGAAACTGCTCTCATTAAGATCGTCTCTTAATGATCTTCATGTTGCTAAATCCAGTGTTTGCTCATCTTGATCCCTCACCGTACCTGATTCCTCTGACATATTTGCCCCGATAGCACCCTCCTCCTTGATGCACTTGTTCTCATGGCTCCCAGGACACCACACTTCCCTGGTGGCTCCCACCCCCACTGTTGTTGCCTCTCAGTCTCCTTTCCTGATTCCCCCGGCACCTCTTCCTTTTGGAGCACTGCGGGACCTGTCTTTGGGCCTCCTCCTGTCTCTATCAGCACTCACTCCCTCAGTGATCTTACCCCATCCGGGGGTTCAAATCCATCCGGAAGCTAATATCTCACACACCTCCAGCTCAGGCCTCACTTCTGCATTCCAGGCTCACATATCGCCCTGCACTTGGAGAGCCACGCCACGCCACACCACGCCACACCACGCCACGCCCTGCTCAGCCTGCCCTTCCCACCACTTACCAGCTGCAGGTGTACTTGTTGGCTGGTGGGTGTCATCTCCGCTCTCTGTTAGAACTTGGACTCCACAAGGGAGGACTCCGTTTACTGCCATATCCATAGTACATAGAAGAGTGCCTGGCACGCAGTAGGTACCTAATATTTTGTTGAAGGAGTGGATGTGTTAGGTCTCCCTATACAGTGGAGACTCCAAGAATTCACTGTTCTCACACCCTACCTCAGCTCTCCGTTCTGGTGCTCTGTCATCGAACTCTCTTACTAAATTCGTTTCATACAATGATATGATCGTTTCTCTATGGCCCTGTTTAATTGCTGGCAGACATTTTAGTATGCAGTGTTAAATATACTCTTTATGATTGATTTGGGGAGGCTATTTGGGGTAGTAGAAAGATCTTTGACTTTAGAACCAGAGACCTCTGAGTTTAAATTCTTGCTCTGCCACTAAATAGCTACAGAGCCTTAGTCAAAACATAGCAACCTTAGGCCTTAGTTTTCTCATTTTTAAATAAGTAAAATATTTGGTTCCTAGGGCTATTGGGAAGAATTGAATGCTGAATATATGGAATGCTTCTGGCATAATTCCTGACACGTAATAGGTGTTCATTAATGGTAACTATTATGATTACTGTCCTTAGCAGTTGATCTTTAGGATTGCTTTCAATTAAAAACTTTTTGAAAAAAAAGTACACTTATTCCTTTTAAATGTTGGCAGTTGGTCTTTGGTCAAGAACATAATTGTCTAATATAACATTGTTTCTGTGGTAAAAGTTAGATGTTGGATTTGATTTACATTTCAACTTACAGAGTCTTTTTCAGGAATTTATTCTGCTACAAAGTTCAAGGACTGCCTTTCAGTAAAATTTACTTAACTGGAGTGCTTAGGAATGGAATGTTCCGGAGGAATTGAATCTTCTAATTAATGAGAAAGGAACTTATTTTGTAGGGAGGGCTTTTTCTAAAATGCCTTTATAGGTACACTGAGCATAACCACAAAGTATACAGAGAGTGCTCCAAATGTACTTGGTTACTTGTCTTTGATCCGGAGACACTTACCTGAATTCCTATATTGATCGCCCTGAGGTAAAGCTATATGAAGTAGAGGTGATGCTACTACTGTGTTTCCCCGAAAATAAGACCTACCCATAAAATAAGCCCTAGCAGGATTTCTAAGCATTTGTGCAATATAAGCCCTACCCCGGAAATAAGCCCTAGTGATGGGTGTGGCTATGCAGCGCATCTGCACAACCCATGCATTTCATCGCGAAGCGGTCAAGAAGACAAGCAGCCCTTCTCATCTGCCCCATCGTGACAGCTACTATCCCAGAGGTGACCGGAAAGGTGCGGGCAGCCCCACCAACAAGGTCGGCTCCCCCTGTCAGGTCCCGGCCATCCTGTGCGTGCTGCAAGCTGAGGCTTTGAGGGGAAAATAACACATCCCCTGAAAATAAGCCCTAGGGTGTCTTCTTGAGGAAAAATAAATAGAAGACCCTGTTTTATTTTCGGGGAAACACGGTAAATTCAAACTAGCAGAGACTTAAAAGTATCGTAAAGGAGCTTTTTGGCCTTGAACCCTAGATGTCAATAGTAGTCATATTCGTTGCTTGTACCTGCTTAGGGGAAGAAGGATTGCAAATGGCCCTCGCTCAAAGGAGGTTGAACATAGATGTTGACACAGTACGTGCAAACATATATGTCCTTGTATGTGCACATATATGCACATAGACTCACACTGTTAAATAATGCAAGAGCAAAAAAAATATTAAGTGTAAGATATAGTCTAACATATATCACTCAGCAATATGTTGTAAGTGCCAAATGAATGGGATAAATATAAGTACTGTGATTTCAAAGAAGGAATGATTAACAAAGGCTAAAAATGGTCAGGGAAGGCTTGAAAGGTGAGTCAGATCGTGCCTTGTGATGCAGTTTACAAGATTGGTCCAGCCAGGGATGAGGGAATGGCTCTCAGGCCAGTCCATACCCTCCTCTGGGGGAAGTCTACTGATTGCCTTACAGCTTCCCTGTGAACGCAGCTCATTATCCCTAAGTCACGTCCTTGTCTGCCACTAAGGATTTTGGGTGCTTTGTGGGCTTTGGATCAAGGTGGGGCTTCTTAAGCTGCAAGGGCACCAAAGGAAGTTTAGGACCAAGTGTGTTATGGAGAAGTGCCTGAATGATTTCTTTTCTGTGTGTCTGACTCTTTCTTTGGAGATGAGTTGATGAGGGCACCTTTGCCTGTGGATTTCTGCTCTGGTTTGAAGGGTGATTATGCAGGAGAAGGAAAAGGAGATTGAGGCTTTAGACAGAGAAAAACTGGACACCATTCACAAGTACTTTCCCCCATCCACAGAAACCCAAACCTTTGGATTATGCACGGGGCAGGGACGGTGGGTGGCTGGAGAGAGTTGTCATGTGTTCATTCACTTGCTCAGCTCCCGAGATTGCTCGCTGGGAAACCATAGCTGTCGATAACTGGCAGGACCAGCCGCGAGCGTTTGGCCAAGAGCCCGCAGTCTTACACAGGCCTTTCGTATTACTCATGAGATGTCCCCTGTTAATAGAGAGGCTCAGGTGGAGGTCGGCAAGCTGGAAAAGGAAGGGCCACCACTGTCCTGTTCACAGGTTGACAGCCACACTTCTCCATAGGAGCCGTGGCTGCAGGTGTGTGTTTAAATTAACTATGGTCCCTAAACAGGAAAATATCCTTGTCTTTTTTAGGAATACGTGGTGGGGAACTCCTGATGCTGAGTGATTGGGACTCGTAAAATTCTCTTGAAGTGCCTTTGACATCCCTCTGGTTTTACAAAAGAGAAAACTACCACTCAGCCGGTGGACTGATTTGTTTGAGGTCACTAAGCTCTTGTCTGTCTGTCTGTCCCTCTTTACACGCTGCCAATCGCTACTACTGCTGAGTTTGCATTCCTGCCCTGACCTGTTGGTCGTCTCAACGCGTATGTTTCAAAGACATCTCAAACTTGACACATGGAGATCGAGCCCAGGTCTCCCTCCTAGTCAGGTTAGCCCCAGCCATCCCTGTCCCAGCAGATGGTGTCCTGTCCACCCAGGTGCTGACACCACAAGTCTGAGGCTGTCTTGGGTTTCTTCTCATCCGTGATATACTACTGGAACCGTCACCGGCCCTGTCCTCTCCGTCTCCTTGTCTCTGCTACCACTCCCTAATCTAAACCGCCATCACCTTTGTGCCTCCAGTCTCTTGCCACACAGGGGCCAGAGTGGCCTTTGAAAAACAAATCTGAGCATGTCACCCACCTAAACACCCTTTCCCAGACCATCTTCTGTGAACAGAACTTGGGCTTTGTACCGGGGCGCATGAGGCCCTGCGTGGCCCGTGCCTCTCCCCCAGACCCCATCGACTCTCCTGTGCCCATGATGCTTCCACCACATCAACATCATGTTACTTTCTTTAAAATGATAAACAGGTACTGCCACAGAGCTTTTAAACATATTTTTTCCATCTGGAAACTCATTTTGTCAATTAGTTCCTAGCTTAAATGTCATCTCTTTAGGCTGTCACTGATCCTCTGTCTAAAAAGTCCCTCCCATATTTCTTCTATCATTATGCCCAACCTGTTTTCTTGACAGCATCATTTGTAATTGTTTATTCATTAGTTTGGTTGTCTTTTGTGCTGATTGCTATCAGGGAAGGCGGGCCTGTGTTTGCTCTGCTTGCCTGTGTGACCACTCTGTTGCCACCTGTCTCCTGCTGCTGTGCCTTTCCTTCCCTCCACTCACATCTGTCTCCTTGCTATTCCTCAAACATGCAGGCTTGCTCTGCCCCAGGGCCTTTGCACTTGCTGGGCCTTCTGTTCAGAAAGATTTTTTATGCTGATGTCTACTTTCCTTTTCTTTAGATCTTTACTCAAAGTCACCTTTTTAGCGAAGCTATCTGTGGCCCCTGCCCCTGACACTTCATATTGCCCTTCTCAGCTTATTTTTCTCCTTTGTACTTATCCGTCTCTACCGTATGACACATTTTGCTTATTTTGTTTATAGTTTGTGTCCCCTGCTAGAATGAAAGCTCTGTGAGGGCAGGGGAGCTGGTTCCGTTCTTTCACTGTTGTATGTCCAGTATGTTGAATAGCTCTGAGCACAAGGGTACTCTGTGATGCTTGAGTGAATGAATACTTGTATGAGCCATGTGTGCCAGTGACTGGGACATAGTGGGTACTTCTTAAGACTTTTTTTATTGAGGTGAAATATACGTAACTTGTACCATTTTAATCATTTATAGGTGTACAGTCCAGTGTTATTAAGTACATTAATATTGTGCAACATTCACCACCATCTACTCCTTACACTTTTCTGAAATGAAAGAGTCAAGGATGCTGGCATGGTGGTTCATGCCAGTAATCCTAGCACTCTGGGAGGCTGAGGCAGGAGGATTGCTTGAGCCCAGGAGTTTGAGGTTGCAGTGAGCCATGATGGTGCCATGGCACTCTATCCAGAGCAAGACCCTGTCTCAAAAAAAAAATCAGGGAATAAGCAAGTAATTGAATGAATGACTCTTGGCCAAGGAGGAATAAGGTAGGTTTACAATACAGGTCTCTCGACAGGGAGGTCCAGTGTCCTTTCTGCTGCATTATGCTATGGAGGAGGGAGGGTGAGAGGACGAGTCTAAGTGCCATCTCAGGATGCCTGGTACACACAGCAAGGATACTCAGTGTTTTGTACACATGTTTTATGTGATCTCTATTCCAAATGATGAGGGCCCTGCCCTGTCTCTCCTCCTCTCTGCTGTGCGCGCCCAGCATCCACATGCACTGTGCACACACACATCTCTTCTTCTGCACGCAAGGAGGTGCCTCTGTGATGCCTCCTAGCTCCAGCAGGTGCCTTCAAGCTCGTAGGATTATGTGAATCTTTCCTACTGGGTCCACGTCCCGAGAGGACCCTGTCTGCCTCCCTTGGTTCTCTTGTTAGCCCCTTAGGAGAGTATTCCATTGATGGGAGGGAAGTGTTTATTTTTAAGTGTAAGGTAAACCAGATTACATTGAGCACAAAATGTTAAGTGTGGGTCAAAATCATTGACTATGAAATTCTCACAGATAGATTTTGGAGGGGGTTATTTTAAGCCCTTAACCATTTCTTCTTATAAGCTTGTTGAATTCTATGGGAAATCCATCCTTTTGTGCATTTCACCATTGCAAGACCTCCCCCAGGCAGCTGTAGTATCTCCCCTCACCCCCGCCACACTCACCCCAGCAGACAGGAACGTTCTCGGGTGCTCACTGTCACCCATGTGCACTAACTCACACAAGCATGCCCAACCTGCCAGTTTGTTTTGACTCTTGGGATTGTCCAGAAGAAGCCCAGAGAGCTCAAAGCAAACCTTGTAGTGACTTCAAACTCTGTGAAGCCCACAGTGCAAGCCCCCTGCTGAAACCCACATGACAGGCTGCTGCCGTCCTGCATCACAATCCTGCTCTGGATTTCTTGGGGACATTGCAGTGGTGTCTTTTCATTGTGACCCTGTTAATGTCTTGAGACAGAAGCACGGGGCAGGCACGTCTAAGTATTTGGGGTCTCTGTCGAATTCGCAGACTTACGTGTGCCCCAGGATGTGCTGACGCATGGTTGGTGTGGGGGGTTCAGAGAGGATCAGGCACCGGCTGGACCCCAGAGGAGCTTATGGTGCAGTGGTGCCAGCAGACGTGTCCATACCCAGCGCGTGCACAGATGTTGTGCACGCGACACCCTGCTGTGCACACAAAGCCGTGGGAGCTCCGAGGAGAGAGGAACTTGCTGTGGGGGGGATGCAGTGGAGGTCAGGGGAGAGTTCACAGAGGGACCTGTCAAGGCTGAAGGTGTCGAGGTGCTGCTGTGTGTGGGCAAAGAGGGGGAGAATTTGGGGGTGGGGTGGGACTGGGGTTCAGGGCAGTTCCTGTTCTGTCTTGCCAGTAATAGTACAAACTGGATTTATTTGGGATTATGTTTGTTTCTATTGTTAGCTGCAATCATTTGTCGTTTGATTTGCTTTCTGCCTTTAGCAGAGATATGGAATTGGCAGGAAATTTCTGAATATCCATAGGTGTGGCCACAGTGCACAGCATTGCAGGGTCCAGGGTCAGTTGTCATTTTGCTGGTGAGGAAGGCATTTGGAGTTACCTGAACTAACAGGATTACCCAGCCCAGTGGACAAATAACAGTGTCCCTTTAGCCCATTATCTGTTACTTCATGAGAGTAAGGACACACACCAATCGGTTTAAGGTATTCGGATAGAGTTTTTACTAGTCACGTTCATTTTAAAAATCTCCAGTCAATTTTCTTTTCTTAAAGGGTGCTAGACACTCATAGTTGTTCATGTGGTAAGACCTGGTGCTGGATTGTTAATTGAAATATTTGCTAACACTTGTATCCCCATAGCAAAAGTCACTAAGTGAATCCTTGAAATACCTTGTTGGAAATGGGAAAAATATCCCGTAACTGATGAAGTTTTTTCTCTTCTTAAAATTAGGCTTATAAGTGGCTAAATAGATGATGGAAAAATTACAGTTATTTTTTCTAAAGTGTCAATTTTTAGTGGGGAGGAAATTTTCATGTCCTGTGGGAACCTTCCCCTCTCCGTTAAGACTGGACAAAGCACAGTGCTGGTGGTCCTCGTGGCATCTTTGCTTTGTTGGTTCTCTGGGTTGTCTTGGCTTCAGATAAGACACACGGCCCACGGAGGGGTTGTGCTGCTTTCAACTGGGACATGTGCCATCTGTTTCCATTACAGGGGCCCGTGAAGGACTTGGAAGATGCCCCTGATGCTTGTTATGTTAGAAAAACAAGAAGCCCCTAAAGTTTGACTTGTAGGTCAGTTTGCTTTTCTTAAATCCAAATGGCACCCAATGAAAGTTTTCTGGTGAGTGTTTCTTCTGAAATTTTAAATGGATTTAAATAAAGTTCAGTGTCTAGATGGGAGGTTTCTCAGTGAAATCTTCAGTGTACAGAGTCACTAAAAGCCATCGAGCCAGAAAGTCATTGCTTTCTGTAACGTCTTCCCGTAAGAACACGAGACTCTCTATCCTCCACCAGGCTAATGGCTGTCCCAGGCCAGCATTCTGCCACTGAGAGAGACTAAGGCAGCCAGTGTGGGCACACCCGATGACCCTTCCAGCTGTCACCTTAAAGCTGTAGGGGTGTGCTTCATATGGAGTGATTTCCCTTGATAAGCTGTTGTGGAGCTGTTCACACTGGTCTTGAATTTGTCTAAATTGCTTTTGCAGCAGTTCTTATTTTTAACCATTACCACCTGGTGGAACGTGGCAGCCAGTCTGAGCAGCAGACAGTCAGGATTTGCCCTATGTCACCGATTGAAGGATCGCTGTCCTCTTTTCATTCAATTTTCATATTGGTCCATTTGATTCACTAAGTAGAACTGATAAATGCTTACATCGTTCACCAGTGTGTTTATTTTCGATCTTTCTAAGAGCACATTGCTTTAAATCATGTCGCCAGTACAGTTCATAATGGCACTTCCGTCCCTGTATTTTGCTGGAGGGGCTCTCAGAGGTGTGGAGCCTCTGGTTAGTTACCTCCTGTCTTAGAATAGCGAGCTGTGGGCTCAGAGAGTTTAATTCCTGGCTCCGCCGTTCACTGGCCGTGTGGTCTTGACCGCTTTGCTGGATCTCCCAAAGGCTCAGCTTCCTCATCTGTAAGGTGGGATGACTGGGCCCTTCTCACAGCGTCGTGCTCACTCAGACTCTCCACGCTGCAAATTACAGAAGCCCAAGTCAAATCGACTGACGGGGAAGGAGGCCTGGGCTGCACTGCCCTCGGCGTTGCCAGATCCCAGAGGCGCCGGTGCTGGCGCGGTGCCCTCTCTTCTTCTCTTGGCAGTGGCTGCTCTGCGTGGCTTTCTTCTCGCATGTGGTGACGAGATGGCCACTGGCAGCCCCGAACTCATATCCTACCAGCTTGGCAACCCAGCCAAAAGAGGCAGTGCTTTTCCAATAGAAAAATTAGAGACATCCCATGGAGGTGTCTGAGTTCTTGGCTGGGGGCACAGTCTGTTCTTGTCCTTTTCGCTGTGGCCAGGGGAATAGAGTTTTGAGGCCCTGCAGTGGCCAGAAGAGGGTGGAGTCGCCTCTACCCAAACCGCGTGAGGAAAGGATTCCCCACGGAGAAGGGGGCTGCCAACAGGAGAAGTGGAGCTGGGCGCACACAGCAGCACGAGAGCACGACAGTGGCCATCCCAGAGCGTGAGGTCTGTGAGGTGACGCGGGCCGAGAAGCCCGGGCGGTGCCCAGCATGCGTGATTCCCAATAGACGGAATCCATCCTCTTACTCTTCCTTTTAGTACTTACGGAGTGCAGCTTCTTTATACCGGTTCTGAAGACACTTCCTTGAAACTGTGGTCCCCGCTCCCAGGCCGTGGACTGGTACTGGTCCGCAGCCTGTTAGGGCCTGGGCTGCAGAGTTCTGCCACCCCTGCTCCTGTCTGTGGAAAGACTGTCTTCCATGAAACTGGTCCCTGGTGCCAAAGAGGTTGGGGACTGCTGTGATTAAAACATTAAGCTCATTCTATTTTTAATATTTTTATAAACTTTTAATTTCACTTGCCCTCCATCTTGATGTGTTTTGAAAAGATCTATTTTAAGAAGGGGGCATGGCAGGGGGAAGTCTCATTTAATCTGTTTTTGTCATCTGGTCAAGAATTGCTTATGGAGACTCTACCATGTACAAAATGCTCTGAAGTCTGTGGGGGGTGGAAAGGAACAGTGAAAAGCCCCGTTCCTGGGTGTCTACAGCCCAGTTGTTGTGTGTGGTGGGTCAGGTGTCTGGGTCCTGTGGTGTGAGATGTAATACTAGCAAGTGCTGTCAGGGAAGTGGGAAGCTATAGGGAGCCCAAATAGAGCGGGACCCCATGCAGCTGGAAGAGCACAGGAGGTGCCATCCAAGCGGAGCCTGAAGAAGGCATGTGGTTTTATAGGCAGAGCTGCTGAGAGCAAGACAGGGTGGAAGAAAGGAGTGGCCAAGCAGGGGAGAGGGAGCGGATTCATTCATTCATTCTTGATGCTCATGGCAGCCAGGCTCTGTGCTTGGAACTGGGCTTTCAAAGACAAGTAGCAGTTCCCTCTGTATTTAAGGAAGATGTCATAAAGAGTCATGGGTGCCCAGACAGAAGTCTGTGGGGGGGTCTGGTGAGTGCATGGCAGAGGGAACCCTCAACTCTCCTTCCTGATGTTGAAGGGTATGAAGAGAAGCACAGAGATGGGATGGTGAGAATGCATCTGTGAAGGATGAGGATTTCTGGGGCCTGTGGCCCATGAGGAGGTGGTACAGTGGAGCCAGGTGGTAGAGGGCCTTGCATACCAGAGTAAGGAGTTGGGCAGATTTCACGGGTGTGTGTTCTCTGCAATTGCCCAGGGCTCCATGCCTGGCTTAAAGCTCTGCTATTGTCATCTTGAGATTATTAGTACTTTTAAAACAAGAGGCCCTGCATTTTCATTTTGCATGGGGCCCTGCAAATTATGTAGCCTGTCTGGAGGATGCTTCACTGTCAGTCTGGGCAGTGCTTTGGGATGCCTCCAGTGGAGTGAAGAAGAGAGCCAGAGCAGCGGTGGGACCTCAGTTCACATAGCTGCGAGGAAGAGCCGTCGAGGGCTTAGATTAGGAGGGGTATACTAAGGGTGAGGGGACACCTCTGACAGCCTGTGGCCATGCCCGAGCAGCAGACTGAGTGCACAGGCTGTGGGGGAGAGGCCAGAGTTAGCCTTCAGCTCCCCACCTGGGGACTGGCTCAGAGCTGCCCTCTGAGCCAGGGCTGCAGGTGACTTCCTGTGGACGATGCAGGTGATCCAAACTACAATTTATAAGACTGTCTTAATATTTTTACTCCCAACAGTAAGCTGAAGCTGACATTGGCAGGCTCATTCAGTGAACATAAAATAACCAGAAAAGACATTCTGAGGCATTCTGGAATCAAACAGATGGACCGAGCAGTCATGTTAAAAACAGTAAATCACAACTTGAACTTCAGTTAATCATAATCAAATTTCTCTTCCCTTATTTAATTTTGAAACATCTTCCTAAGTAGTTTTCTATTTTGGTTACTTTTACTTAAAAGACCTTGTTATTATGGGGCACTCCAAGTAAGGATGCCTCGTATATGACATCTGAACCAAAAACCTTATCATTTAGGAAATGATACCCTTTCTGAGGTTTTGGAATTGGTTATTTTGTCTGTTACAAAGATTCGTGAGGGAATTTATTTTTCTTTGTTCAGTTAACATAGAATGAGCAAAGCTGTATTTACTAGTGACTTTCAAAAACACCCTTCAAGTAAGTCCGGTTGCCCTGAACATAACTTAGGGTTTCAACCATCTGCTGACCAGTTTCGTCCCAGCAGGCAGGGCTTTGAGTAGTGGGATGGGGAGGGCTGTGTGACTTTGACTTGTTAAACTGATCCCTTAATACTGCTTTCTGTTTCCTGTCTGGGACAGACACCGGCAGAGCACTTCTGTTGAAAGGACACAGGTCAGGCAGTGCCATATGGGCCCCAGGTGCTGTGCGGGGCCATCTTGAAATTGAGGATGGAGCCGGTGGCCAAGGGTGAGGCTTGTGAAAAGACCAACGGTCTTTGCTTCAGTCATGTGGACAGATTGGTACTCCTTTTCACATTTTTATCAAAAAATGGGCTCCGGGCAGGTACAAAGACCACTGCAGCTCTTCCTGCTCTCATGGTGTTTTCCCACAAATGGTCGTCGGAAATGACTTTCTCTGGCTCGTGCATCCTTTTTATGAAGAAGTAACTTGGTACCATCCAGATGTGCCATGCTCAAAAAATGAGGATTATACCTGCTTTTTTTTTGAGAGGGTTATGAAGGAGTACATGATGTCTTAAGTGGGAGACCCATAAAGTTAGCGAGGTTAAGAATCAAGAGTTCTCTTGCTTTGCTCATTTGCCCTCAATAATTGAGACGTATTTGATTTCATCTGGATGCTCCTGCTACGCTGACGTGCGTACTGTCAGGTGTGTCTTGCACAGCGAATAGAGAAAGTGCTTGGCAGACACTTGGCCACGTCCTTTGTGTCTCCCATGGTATCATGTGTCACCACACAATAGGTGCTTGTTTGTTGGGCAAAAAAATAAATGTGCAGTTTAATTAATCCTGTTTACCTGTCTGTAGAAAGAGACATTCACCACCTGCAGAATGTGAAGTGTGACTTTCTCTAGAAGCAGGTACAGCTTTGTGCTAAAGCATCCTCATAACCCCACTTGGTCCTTTTTGGCATAAGGAGCTGTGAAGGCAGAGACCATGTCTCATTTGCCTGGCATTTATTTCCCAGTGCCTAGCACAGTGCTTGGCACATGGTGGGCCCTTAATAAATGTTTTTTGAATAAATAAATGAATGGGTTACATCCATTTTTCTTAATTACAGTAGAAGTTCAATTTCTAAAAGTAGTCATGTGTGTCTTCATTGAAGTTCTTTTAGTCCTCAAGCTTGTGTGTGCGCGCG
This sequence comes from Cheirogaleus medius, assembly GCA_008086735.1. Taxonomy (NCBI): domain Eukaryota; kingdom Metazoa; phylum Chordata; class Mammalia; order Primates; family Cheirogaleidae; genus Cheirogaleus; species Cheirogaleus medius. The sequence continues at coordinate 13,162,375 of VBSM01002035.1, forward strand.
CTCTCTCTCTCTCTCTCTCTCTCTCTCTCACACACATGTGCTTGACACAGTGATTAATGTATGATGGCCATTTGATATTTGTTCAGCAAATGAAGTTAGTAAGTGGCAGTAGGTAAAGGAAAGTGCACAGACTAGGAGGTGGGAGAGCTGGATCTAAGTCCAGGTGTGGCCACCTAAGCAGTCTGGAGACTTTGTAAAGTGGCCTAGGTATCCTCAGCCTGTCGGAATCCTGCTCTCTAAATGAGGCTGCTCACAGCCGTTCTGCTTATTTCGAGGGTGGTTTATGCAGCTCCAAAGAGAGGGTGGATGTGAAATGCTTGGTAAAAGTCAAGCCTTAGACACATGTGAGGGCTTGTTCTTGTCAACATGATGGAATCCTGTTACATTGGATGTGTGGCTAATGTGTACACATCTCCTCACTTGTCCATTCTGAGAACCGAGTGCTTTATCTTACCTAAATAAATAAATAAGCTACATTGTCAAGGTAGAAAATTTGGAATTCACAGAAAATTTTAAATAACGACAATTACCCATAGAAAGCCAAGAGATGACCACTGTTAACCTTGTGGAATGTTTTTATACCTCTCCTAGGCAGGTGCATACACATTACAACGCACACACCCACCACCTAGCAGTTGTTTTTGTATCTCATTTTCCCAAGTAGATGGCCAGTTCAGGAAAAGAAAGAACCTTGTCTTAACATTTTTTCTGTAATTTCCTCAGGGCCTAGTCAGTGTGAGACAGAGCAGTTATTTGTTAAATACTTAATGGCTTTCTAGAATTTTAGGGCTGGAAAGATTCCAAATTATAATCCCACATTCTCATTTAAAGAACAGGAATACTAAGGCCCATGGAGAGAAGCAGGCCCTAGGGTTCCAGGGCTGTATGATAGCAGAGCTGAGACTCAAAACCTTACCTGTTGTCTTCTTGCCACTTCTCCTTGCTAGTAAGTTAAGGTGCAGACGCAAGAAGGTCCCTTGGGTTGGTGCTTTTAGCAGAGAAGCTGATGCTAGGGTAATTTTGCCTGCGTCTCTAGGTTTGTGGTTACTGCTCAGAATCAAGATAGCGTCTTGACATCTTGAAGCAGCTATCTCCAGTGGAGCCTTCAGACTGTTCTCACATTATGCTAATTTCCATATCTGCCTACATCTGGCTCCTCCTCCTGATTATCATTGGTTGTATTGTATGCACAGACTCTGCATCCTTAGTTAACATTCTAGTCTTGGAGAGAATATATTCTTCTTGTCTTTGTTTGAATACCCCAATGTTTCCCTTGCCCTGCCATGAATTTCAAGCACAGTAGAAAGGGTCCTCCTTTCTATAGGTGGGTCTTCCCTCAAACTCTCACGCTCCTGGCTTGTGGCTCTTACTGAGCAATCTTTCATTTGCCAGCAAGCATTTCATGTTCAAGGTCTTCAGCTAGGCTATGCTGTGGAAGATGCAACAGATTTGCAACCTTGGCCTTTAAAGATCTGAGTTGAGAGAGGATTTGTATATAGGAAAATTGTAACTTGGTTTATAAAGTGGCCAGTGGCCTGAGAGAGAGGCAAAGAATGTGTTTTGGATCATCAGTAGCAGAAGGCCTTTCTCGTGGTTATTGGGGATGTAGGGAACTGGGCAGGCAGGCTTTGAAAGGAGGGGCATTCGAGCCCGCCTTGGCAAGGGTGATTGGGATTTGAACATTTGGAGGTTGCAGGAGAAAGCATTCTAAGTAGAGGAACAAGTAGCAGATATGAAGGGTCTCAGGTGAATCCCTAGGTGGGGGTACCCAGGAAGGAATCCTGAGATCTAGGAGCTCTATAGTGGCAAATTAAGTTTTTCCCCTCTGCGGGCCGTGACTCTGGGGAAATGTCATCTCGCAGCACCCCCACCCCTTCCCTGTCCCAGTGCTATTGGTGCAAACAGTTGATGCAGCCAGCTTTCCTTTGGGACAGCGCTCTTGACAAGGGTCCATGGACTCCTCAGGAACCTTCCAGTGGGTTTCAGGTGATCTGGGAACTCCCTAGAATTGTGCAATGATTTTGTGTGTATGTGTACCCTTCCCCCCTGATTTTTAGAGGCCTCTGTTACCCTTGAAAGCATATCCACCTTAGAGTCTAGGAGGAAGAAGATTGGTATGTGGGCTCATTTTTAAAACTTATTTAATTAGCTCTCAAATCATGTATGGTTTATTGGGGAACATTTCATTTAATTTGAAAGCCATCACTATTCTCATGCACAGTTCATTGATCTCCTTAGACTGTGCACTCCTATTGGGCAAGATGATGTCTCATCCCTGCCCAGAACTTGGTCTCAGAAAATTATTTGTGATGTTTGTTGAGGGAATAAAATAGCTTTGATGTGGATATAAATCCACACGTGTGCTGACTTGCAGTAGAATGGATTATTTAGAAAAATTAGCTATCTCCAGGATCCTCAGGCTGACCCTGCATGGAGGAGACATTTGCAGTGTCAGTCTCCCTGCCTGGTCCTTGCTTGACCCCTCCTTATTTAGCACAGGGACAAGCCTTGGCACATCCTGCCAGCACGCTGAGGTCTGGGGCTGTCTGGCCAGCACATGCCAAGTGTAGCTTGAGCTGTCTTCTTTCTATAGGGCTTATAAACCCCACAAGCCCCAGGTACAGGGCTAGACCCAAATATGCTTTCCACCCATCATGAGGTGGGCGTGCTTGGGAACCTCATCTAGCACCCCCCTTGACCTGAGAATGATTCGTGCTGGCAGCAGCCCATGCTCGTCCTGTGCTGCAGAACCACAGTTGGGACTCCCCTCAGGGGCTTTCTTCCTGGTGAGTCTGCACTCTGTTAATAATCAGCTCGGCCAGGTACCTAGCAGAGGGTAGGGGCACTGGCAGCTGCCTTGGCCCTTTGTTAAGCAGGTATGCAAGTTGCTGGCCCGTTGGAGAGCTGCAAGGAGTGGCAGAGTCGTTTGTTTTCCCATCTGACATGGTCTGCTTTATAACATAGTGGGTAAGATCAAGGGAGAGGAGTGTGCCCCCTCATAGTTTTTCAAACTCCTTTTTTCCTTTTTAGAAAAGCACAAGGAGAACATTTAGTTTCCACAGTGAAGGGCACTGACCTCTCTTGGAGTGACAGCAGCTCTTGTGTGTAGTGTTTTAGGATGATGAGCCAAGCCAGGCAGTTCCTAGCTCAGGTGGGATCAGGATACCCCAGGTGACTACTCTCAGCCACCCACTCCTCTTTCTGGTCATTCTCATTCATTAAACAACTCACTGATTGTCTAACGTGTGCTGGCGGGGGAGCAGAGAATGGATGCACACAGTTCCTGCCCTGGGTGAGACTTCGGAGATGTGTGCTGGTGTGGGGCTGGTCGGATTGATGGTCCTACTTCTTCCCCTCTGGGATGCCCCTGTTTTTCTTCTGTTATCCCAAACCAGAGAGTCTTTACCACGTGTTTCTGTCTTTAACATCTTATTGCATTTAGAGCCCCTCTGTTCACCTGCCTGTCCATCCATCTGCCGTTCCTCCATCTGTTTATTACCCGGTATTTACAGGTCCTGAGACAGGAGTGCAGAAAGAAAGAAGACGCAGTCTCTGCTCTCAGGGAGCTCACATTTGGTTGCTTCCTCCTGTTTCCAGTTGTGTTGGGGATTTTGTTCCCCAGCTTAACTGGTAAGTTCCTTGAAGGTCAAAGACTATCTCATCTTCAATATTCTTGAAGCCGGAAGATTTGTGTGACTGGTGAATTGCTGCAACTGTTGTCCTGGCTATATTTGCTCTATGAAAGGCTTAAGAGAATGTGTGTGCAAGGCATCCCTGCCTTCCAGCATGCCATGTTGCAGAGATGGCTGTATTAGAGGCTCCTGGTTCTGGTTTGGAAATCCAGAGTGGTGGGAGGGTGTGGAGGGACTTAAGGAAAAAATATAATGTCTTAATAGACAGAGGTCCCCAAAGTATATCTGTGTTTGAGACTTCCCTGAAGAATGAAAAGCTTAATTCATGCCTTTTCTTTATGCTTCTAGGTCTTTTACTTTTTCTGCTTTTCTGAAGAAAAGGATGTGTCAATTTGAGCTGCCTAATTCATTTTTAATGTGGGTCAGAGCTGCCATCTTCACACGCCTTTGTCTAATCACACCCAGGCTTCTGCTGAAATGTGTGCTTCAGAAATTAAGTTTAATTAATTGAAATAGGAAGGCGAAGTACAGGGCTGACGAGTCTGCTGAGACGCGACTTCGTGCCTGCCCGTAGAGGCCTCTGGGTCGGATCCCTCCTGAGCCTGTCATCTGAGGCAGGTTTGCACTTGGGGAACCAGGATTCTGGGAGTCAGGCCGGGCATTCGTCAACAACGTGTAGCAGAGATTTGCTTCTTAGCAGATGTGGTTGGCCCACTTATAGTTCTGATGCCAGAAGGATTGTCATTGTTTTAAAAAAATTTTTTTGACCAAAAAAAACACACACAAAAACCCCAGGGTCGAGGCCAGGTTTGAATCTTAAAGCAGGTTGACCTATTTTCATCACAGCGTTGTCAAAGCCTGCTTTGTGATTCTACCTCCCTAACATGCTTTCCTTGGTGTCACAGCAATTGAACACCTGACTCAGGCAGGAGAGAGTGAAGACCTGTCCTTGTCAGGAGAGCTCTGCTTCCCTCTGGGTGGGGGTGGAGGCCCGGCCTCCCTAGAATGCCTCCCGAGAACCGGCCTGCTATGGCCGTGCTCTGCTGGGGGCAGGGGCTCCGGGGAGGAACTGGCAGCTCTCTAGCCCACGCGTGCAGGGCTGTCCCTTTTATAAGTGCTTTTGCATCCCCATGTCTGACCTTGACAGCTTCCCGGGGAGGGAGGCCCTGCTGGCAGTGTCGTCCTCACGCAGGCAGGTGGCGGGAAGGCTGGAAGGGAACTCCCAACACTGCCATGCAGGTGGGTCAGAGCACCTAGCTGGAGTCCCTGCCTCTAGGAGCTTCTGCTTCTCTCCAGATCCTTTGTTCTCTTCTTTGTTTGATTTAAGTAGTTCCAGCTGTGGTTCAGGGTCAAAGCAAGCCTCACCCTGCGCACAGGATCTGTGTGTAATGGGCCAGAAAACTCGCCCCTCAGGAAAAGTGGGGGAGCGAGCTGAGCTGCCCTGCGCATCCTGGGGACACAGATGGACACCCTGCCGAGGTGAAGGAAGGGCCTGCTCCTCACAGGCTGGGGCCAGCCCACGGCAGACGCATCAGTGAGGGGCATTCATGCAGAGGAGGGGACTTTCCATGGCCTTTCCTTGCCTCGCTCCTGTGCATGTGTGTGTCCCCTTGGAAGACAGGCGGCTTCTGGTCCCAGGGAGCCATATCCTTTCAGCAGGCTCCTTGTCTGCTCCCTTGGTTTTCTTCATTCCCTCTGAGGTAACAATTCCTCAGCCAGTTTTGGTGACACTGTACAGTGTCTCTGGTGATAAGAACAGGTATCATAAAAAATACCAAAGCAGGCCGGCATGGTGACTCACACTTGTAATCCCAGCACTTTGGGAGGCCAAGGTGGGAGGATCGCTTGAGGCCAGGAGTTCAAGACTAGCCTGGACAACAGAGTGAGACTCTGTCTCTTAGAAACTAAAATAAAATAAAAAGCAAAAGCAAAATTAATCCATTTTAGTGTTTTTTTTCCTTTCTTTCTTTTTTGACAGGGTCTAGTTCTGTCACCCAAGTGAAGTGGTGTGATTGTAACTCACTGAAGCCTCAAACTCCTGGGCTCAAGTGATCCTCCCACCTCAGTTTCTGTAGTAGCTGGAACAAAAGGCATGGGCCACCATACCTGGATAATTTTTTTAAGAAAATTTTCTTTAGAGACTGGATCTCCCTATGTTGCCCAGGCTGGTCTTGCTCGAACTCCTGGGCTCAAGGGATCCATCTGCCTTGGCCTCCCAGGGCTCTAGGGTTACAGGTGTGAGCCACTGCACCTGGGCTTCATTTCAGTTTTGTGAAGTCACTGTAGTCCACAAAAAATATTTATAAGGATTGCAAACCATCTGCTAGTATTATGAAACTAATGATCGGTTATATTTTTATAGCTTCAAAAATTTTAGACTGTCTTTACTTTTGTTATCTTACTTGTTACTCCGAGTAACCTCTGGGGGTTAGACGAGCTGACATTAAATATTTCTGTCTTACAGAGTAAGAAATTAAGATGTGGAGAAGATAAGGTACTCACCCAGGGTCACTTGCCAGCCAGTGAACAGCTGAACTGAACCTGGACTCTTTAATTCCAGACAAGACAGGCATTGTCTTTAACTTCATGAACTGATAAGCTAATGGAGAAGAAAGACATTAGACAAATGCAAGGACAAACACAAGACACCAAGGGGCATATGACGAGGGCCCTAACCTAGCCTGAGGAGTCAGAGTAGGCTCCCTGAGAGAGCCAGTGGCGTTGAGTGAGGGCTGGATGCTGAGTGACTTTAGCTAGATAAAGAGAGTCATGAAGATTATTCAGGGTGTGTTGAGTTCAAGGACCCAGGTGGAGCTTCGTGTGGCTGGACAAGAGTGAGCAAGGGCTTGAGGACCACAGGGTCCCATCATGGAGGGCCTCGCTAGCCAGGGAGAGCGCTTTGACTTGGTCCTAAGGGCTATGAGAAGCTACTAATGGGTTTTAAGCAAAAGAGTGACATGTGTTTTAGAAAGTCTGCTTTGGACTTAAGAAAAAAAAGTCTGCAGGTAGAAACATAGGGGAGGGGGCAAGAATGAAATCAAGGAGGCCGATGATGCAGTCATTCGAGTTGTTTGGGGGGAAATGGCAGGCTGTAGACTCTGGTGCTGAGAGAAGTGGAAAGATTCAGGAATGAGCAGCAGTTGGGATTATTTGGTTGTGGCAGAGGAGGAAAAGTAGTAAATACAGGCTCTCTGGCTTTTGGCGTCGATGGGTGTTAGGGCTGTTTTCTGAGTTAGGAAACCTTCAGGAAAGGGCTTGTAGTGGGCAAGAGGGCAGGAGCCTGGACTCAGTTTGAGACATGCTAAGTTTGAACTGGCTATAAAATAATATCCAAGTGGAGACATTGGGCAGGAATGTGACAGGTGCTTCTGGAGCTCCAAAGAGAGAAGCAGGCTGGAAGTGCAAATTTCAGATTCACCGATGCAAAATTAATACTCGAAATAGTGCACAAGAATTAGACCACCACATTCTAAGGTTCTTTTGTTTTTACTACATTTCTTGAGTGGATTTTTTTACTCAAGCTCAAATTAGGAACTTGAGCTTTAAGGGAGATATAACTGTGTTTGGAATTAGCTTAATAAAAGCTGTTCCTCAGGTCCCAGAGAAGACCTTATAATGCAAAAGGAGAACTCAGTAGGTGAGTGGAACCAGATGATGATGATGTGACATATCTCTGTGTTAGCTGGACAGCTACTGGACGGTTGAAGGGATGCTGGGACACGGTCTCTGTAGTGATACTTACGGCTGTGCATATCCCCCAAGGTGTCTGCTCAACTTTACTTAATTAGATCCATGTCCTATGCTTCACAATAAGAAAGAATTCTGAAATACATTCATAGTGTTTTCAAATTTTGGATTAATTGTTCACATAAATACCCAGAGGTATTCCTTCAGTCGTAGTGTACACACATTTTTATGACTCTTTGTTACAAAGGCAACAGATTATTTGTGTCAAAAATTCTGAACTTGTTGGGGCCAGAGCTTTGTGGTCTCTCCCTCTTGGGTTTCAAAGGACTCCCTCTGTGAGGCACGCTGCAGACTTGGGGACAGGCCCCCATTCCCCGACTCATTCGTCAGTGCACTCTCTCATGCTTGCTTTCTTGCTCGCCACCAGAACACGAATGTCACTGAGACCCAGCCCTGCTTGTGGCTGGGCGGTAGCCTGGTGCCGGGCAGATCTCACACAGCATTTGTGGCCGTGGACGAGGCTGCTCCGCTTGAATTCTGTGTGAGGTTGGGGGCTGTTTACAGAAGCGAGACGCTCCTTCTGCTGGGGGAGCAGAGAAGTGCTTCCCAGTGGTCATGACAAGAAATTGAATTCTTGGAGGCAACTAATGGCCTGTGCCCCTTGTTCCAGTGTCTAGCGGCGAGGAGATGCGCAGGTCAGCAGGCAGCAGAGCCCCACCAGGGCCACAAGCCCGGCTTGCTTTTTTTTTTTTTTTTTTTAATTAGCATTTTAGTTTTTGAAGACTGAACTTTTAACCAGATATTTTCTTACCTTAAGGTGATTTAATGCTCCTCAGGACTCATTCTAAAGTTTTCAGTTGAACCATCAATAGCAATAACAGATTTTAATCTACTTCGTGGAAAAAAACACGAAGACCTCTTCAAGTAGAAAAAAGGGAGGTAGGGTCTTGATTAATGTTTTGCCCTGTGCACCTTGTTGGAGAGCGCCTCTAATGTCTCAGCCGAGCCATGTGCAGGAGCACTGTGCCCAGCGCCGCTGCTGTGAGTGCCGGAGCTCGGGAGCCGCGGCAGACGCGCGAGTCTTTAGCTCTTCAGAGCTGTAGGGTTTTCCCTAATGCAGAAATGAGTGTCTTTTTTTTTCCAGTTTATTTAAACCTTTAATGAATATTTTATCAAATGAACTTCATATCTTGTATTTCATTATTAATGTTGTTTATGAGGCCATTTCCTCATTAGCATAACTTATAAACTGAGAGATTACTTTAGGAGGAATGACATTTCAGGGACAGTGGTTGGTGAGAGAACAGTTGCACATTCTTCTAAACATGTGCAAAGACGGGCATTTAGCCCAGGAGAGAGCTGGCTGCTGGAGTGTGCGCGTCCCCAGGGGTGACAAACGGGGTGCTGTGCTCCCTGCACCACTGAGTCATCCCGAGTGCCTGCCTGTCCCGTTCCTGCAGCATTTGGGTGCGCCGCAGTGGGGACGGAGCTAGGGCGGAGCAGGGCTGTGGGCGGCAGGACTGCGTGTGAGCCGCGGTTGGCCTCTTCCTTGCCCTCGCCCACTGCCCAGACGTCCCCTGGCTCACTGATGTCCCTGGTAACTAGCTTGTATCTTCCTCTCTACCTGTTTCGACTGAACCACGTGGATGTCCCACCAACACTCAGGTCTCTCATTTTCAGGGGACCATCTCTGTCCCTCCTTAGTCGTCTCCTCGCTCTGACATACCCTGGGCCTCGTGGTCTAGGTGACCGTTCAGCTCCTAAGCCTCTAGCTTGGAATCCTGCTGAGCAATGGCTGGGCCCGTTCTCCCTCCCCTGTGACCTTGGGGACCCATGGTTTCCTCCTGGGCCAGCTTCGCTTTCAGACCCTTCGCCTCGCTTCCCTCAGTGCGCTTCCCTTTGCCTCCGCATCGCCTCCACCCAGGAAAGCCCAGCTCCGGATGGATGCAGCTGGCGGTCCTTTCCCTGCCTGCTGGCTGCATTAGCCGCCTTCTCACGCTCCTTCCCGCTCAGCCTCTTCACAGATGTGCCCTCTCCTGGGCTGCTCTCCCCTCGCTGTTGCTGCTTCAGGTTCAAGAGCATCATTTGCTTCCTAGAGAACCTCCTCTGACTTCCTGGTTGAGATCAGGCTTCTCTCCTGCTGGGTGCTCCTTGAATACACTGTCTTGGTCTGTCCTACACTTAGGATGGCCCCTTATCGTTTGTGTGCTCATCTGTCCAAGACCTGGCCCACGTTTTATAGGGCAGACCTAATTTCAGACCTTCTGTTCCTTCATTCCCATGAACTGTCCCAGAAATCCTATTGCTTGGCATCCAAATGCCAACTCCTAGACTGTCTCCTATAATCAGAAGCAGCTCAAAAATCTTTTGTCAGCATGAGTGTCCTGATTTTTGGTTCACAAAATAACTGTGGTCATCATAGTTCTAATTCCTGTTGTCCGGAGATGCAGTACAGAGTATTAGTGAAGTGCTTTGCACCAAATTCCTTGAGTTAAATCCTGACCTCACCTCTTATAACCGGGTGCCCTTGGGTCAGGTGACTGCTCAGAGCCTCAGTTTTCCCATCTGGCACATGGTAGCGACGCCTGCCTCCTGGTGGTGCTGGGGACTGAGTGAACTGGTACAGGTGCTTCTCTGCATGCAGGAGTGCTCTGGGACGTGTCGGCTGCTGTCACTGTGGCTGTGCACCACCACCTATGGGTATGCAAGGCTCTACTGCCTTGCGATTAATTTTTCTCTTACATGTGGGCTTTCAGTAAGCACTTTCAGATTGAAATACACATTTTGAATGGGCGCCGAACCCAGACCTTCGAGCCTGTGATTCCAAACCCTTTCTAGTTGCCCAGCAGCGCCTCACTTCCCATGTCATTCAGCGCGCTCCGCCCTGCCAGCGTCACTGCACTGTTGTCCTCTCACGTGAGACAATGGCTCTTCATGTTTTTTCTCTTCTCCTTACATCTATCTGGAGTATTCTCTCCAGTTCTTTCCTTGAATCCAACATTCTTTCCACGCTGTCCTTTGATAAGCTTCACAAGCATCCTTCAGGATATCTTCCCAATTCTGCCGACCCTGTACGTATTGCTCCGTCCCCACCCAGTGCTGTGTCGATTCACTCTAGTATTCTGCAGTGCAATTCTAAGATTGTAAACTATAGCACTGAAGGCAAGAGTGACATTTCCTCTTTCCTGGGAACCGTACAAAGCATAGTAGAACTCAGTACTTCCCAGGCATTCAGGAAAAGCTTGTTGACTAAAGGAAATAGCCTGCTGTCCTAGTCTTGGTGTCACTTTATTAACAGATATTGGGTTTTACCCTGGCTCGTTCAATCCCATGTTACTAAGCATATTTTGTCACCAACTTTTGGCAAAACTTGGTGACAGGCCCCCTGTTCTTCCTGCCCCTTTCTTTTCTTTCCCTGCCTTTCTAGAAACACAAGATCTTTCCCTACACTAAGGTGTCGTTTCTCTCATTGGTTCAGCAGTTCAACACGGGTAACCGAGCACCTGCCTATAGGCTGACAGCCGCTAGTCCGAGCACCAGGGAGCAGCAGCAAACCAAGCAGGCAGGGCTCCTGTTCCCTCGGAGCTACTTGCTGGTGGGAAGAGAAGACAGTGGCAGACAGACCTACAGCGTGGTTGGCACTTACATTCTACCTGGGAATACCCGCGTCGTGTGGCCAGGAAAGACTTCTTTGGTGAGGTGCTGTGTGAACAGGGGTCTGAATGCAGCAAGGCAGCAGGCCTGCTGGGTAGCCAGGGAAGGCAACTTTGAGGCACAAGGGACAGCAAGTGCCAAGGCCCCGAGCTGGCCATGTGCCTGTGGCAAGGAGGCGCTATTAATGGGGATGAAGTAGGGGTGAGGAGGAGGATTTAGGGGACAGGATGTGGGGGCTGTGCAGGCCCTCTGTGAAGGTCTCTGGTTTTATTCTGAGTCAGATGGAGAGCCATGCGAGGGTTTGAGGAGTAGAGGGAAACAATCTGATTTGTATACTGTCACCTTAGGTTTCTTCTGTGCTTGAGGAAATTGGACTAACTCAATCACAGGAGGAGGGAAGTTACTTCTATTTTAACACAAGGCATTTGCCTGATTACTTATGGGTAAGGCCTGTTCTGCGAAAGGGAGTCTGCTGTTCATGCAGCAGGTATTGATGGAGAGCTCCTGCGCATGGGGTCTTGGGTAGACTCTGTTCTGAACGGTAGCACCCCAGGGCCCAGCCCTAGTCTTTTTATTCCCTTGCTTTTGCGCAGTCCATGAGTAAGACTAGTGGATAGGTAATAAATAGGGCAAGGGATTTTTAAAACTAATTGCCAAGCTTCCAACTCTCTGATGGTAAAAGGAATGAAGTGGTGTGATACATATAGATCTGGGTCTCCTCCAGATTTCGGCCAGCGTTTATTACTTCTGAGTTTCTTGAGTTTCTTCCCTGGGAATTGTTTTAGCCCCACATGTAAGCAAAAGGAACATGGCATACACGGAATTAAATAACTTCCCCAAATGCTCCTGCTTCTCTCTCTCGGCAGATGTGGAAGTGGCAAACACTTGGAAGAAACAGACCCCAAGCCCGGTGTGCTGGTGGTGTCGGGAGTATTGTCTGGTTGTAGCTCTGCGCTGGAGGGTATGCGCCCTCTCTGAGGATGGTGAAATTACCAGGAAGACACGTTGGTGCTAAAGTGCTGAGCGAGTGCAGGGAAGGAGAGAGGAAGGGCAGTGGCTGTCCTTTGCCCTTGAAGCAGGAGAAGGGCAGTGCTCCAAGGCCACCCAAGCACCTGGAGTTTTTTCCTTCTAAGCCAGCTCTCCCCACTCCCTGCCACCAACCAGCAGGTGGGCAGGAGGAGGCACTTTTTCCAGCTGCCACTGAGCCGAGCAGTGTGGCCTGTGTCCTGTCTCAGCACCTGGGTCACTAGCAGGGACGGCTGCAGTCCCCACCAGCTCTGCTAGAGCTTCAGTCAGAAATGCTGATGTTGGGATCTGTTCTTCAGGGAGCTGCTGCTTTTCTTAGAAGGTGTAAGAAGAGAAAGACATGAGTAACGTGGAATCTTAGAGGAAGGAGGAACAGAAATTAAGTTCAGCAACAGAGCCCAGTAGGCCTGGCCAAGCCTGGCCAGGAGTTCGTGAGGTGGGGAGCGTGTGGGTGTATAAAGGCGGGGGAATGGGAGAAGACCTTGAACAGAAAGGCTCTCACCCACAGATGTGAAGTTTGGTTCACATTAGTGACAACACTTAGAAAATGGCTTTTGATATAATTGCATTCTTTTAAAGCATTTGAAGTAACTTGAACTAGTCTCAAAGGCAGATGGCTCAAGCTGTACTTGGAGATGGGGACAGAGTTGCCCAAGTGCTCTGGGATTACTGAGCCGAGGCTCAGGCTGAGCTAGATCTCAGGTTCCCCAGGCCATTCTTTTTCCATTAGTTAATTCAGTCACTTCAGCAAATGTTTATTGAGCAATTACTAGGCAGCAGGCACTGACCTTGGTGCTGGAGATACTTGGTGAACAGGCTGCTGGGGAGATAGACACACAAGTAAACAGGCAGCGAAGGCCACTTCAGAGAGCACCAGCCTCGCGAAGGAAATAAGGGAGGTGATGTGACAGTACCTGAGAGGGTGGTCAGGAGGCCGCTGGGCTCTGGGACAGAGTTTTCCAGGCAGAAGGAAGACACGAAGGCTTTGCGGCAGAGAAGTGCCGACATGGAGCGAAGCAAGGCAGTCGATGCCGCTCATCGTGCGCAGAAGAGAAGAGCAGTCTCCCTGAATCCTGCGTGCTCTTCTCACGTTCTGCTGCTACCCCACACCCTTGTGTATATGTGGCAGCCGCCGCCGTAGGCACTGAGGATCCTTCCTTTCTTCCCCTGAGCCAAGATATGACGATTTCTGATCAGAGCATGAAGTCCCTTGAGAATTGGAGATTGCAGGGGAAAAAAATGACAAGAGTCAGTCAAATATGAACGTTAGATCTTCTTGAATTCCTGTATTGATCTGGAATTATGCATGGCAGGGGTTTACTCCCTTGCAGCTTTAATGGCCTGTTGTTTCCCTATTGATTTCTTTCCTTAGGTTTCAATTTGTATTTTTTCTGTGTTGTCTATTCCCTGGTTTTGTGTGTTAGTGAAGCTAATTGTTTAACCATTAAAATGGTGCATTAGTTCAACACAACTCTTATAACCAGCTGTTTAATAGGGAGTTCAACCTTTGTAGTTTTAGTCCATCCTTGAGTTAGTAACTAGGTTTGTGACAGCCAGCTCATCCCCAGACAGTGTATTGCTCCCCACAGGAGAATGCAAAGGGTGCGGTCATGAGAGGATGGGGGGAGGGCATTTGGAGGGATTTGGGTGGATACTAAGAACATTTTCATTTGGAAGAAAAAGATGAACTCCAGAGGCTAAACCAAGGGGCAGAGAAAAGGGTGGTACCTTTCCCTCGTCCCACCCTAGGAATTCACCCACACTGTAGGGTTGTCCTGAAGACCTGGATCACGATGGAGCCCTGTGTCCCCAGGAGCTAGTCAGCATCCCATTGCTTTCCTGGTGCTCCTTGATCCAGCTCACTGGAACCCACAGACTCTGAACCCACTGTTGTCCTGGGCCTATGCCTGCTTCTGGTGGCACCTGCCCAACCTGGCTTGATTTGTCTAGAATGCAGTTGAAGCTGTAGTGAGGGAGATACAAGGTAGGAATTCATGAAAAAAAAATTTTTTAAAGTATTTTCATGGTTCTTATCTTCAAGGAGTTTACAGTTTGGTGCTCATAAGGACATGTGCTCATTTAATGATAAAGGCATTTTGTGACATGTGTCCAGAAGTGATTTGGACAGATGTGCTGGACAAGAGGGAATACTGGGGTGTGTCTACCAAAATGAATTATTAAATTATGGCATCTGTTGTCAACAACCAGGCTGGTATCAGGTAGACTTTCTTGATCTCCTAGGGTTTCTTTTCAATTGTAGAACTCTGTCATCATTAAAGAAATAAGACTTAGCCACTTGCTGCTCTAAATACCAAAAAGAGATGAAAAATAAGGCTGAGATCCCTGGGGCATCAAGGGCCTAGTGGCATGTGTACTGTGGACACAATCTTCTTCTGGCTGACCCTGGGGAAGGCCACACAACCTGGGGAAGGAGGGCTGCACCAGGGAGCCTGGATTTGAATCCTGGACATCCACAGGTTCCCCGTCTGGCCTTCAACCTAGTACTGTACCCTTGGGATGCCCCTGCTTCCTTATTCTGCAGTAATGACCTCTGCACGTGTGGTGCCCACAAGTGTGAGGAGGGGAACTCCAGTGTTGGGAGAGATTCTGTTAGTGGTCCTCTCTTTGTCATTTACCAGTTGTGCCATTTTGGAGAAAAATCAAGTAGAGTAGTCCCCTCCCCTCAACCCAAGATGTCCACATCCTAATCCCTGGAACCTGTGAATATGTTACCTTCAGTGGCAACAGGGACTTTGAAGATGTGATTAAAGTCAGGATGTTGAGATGGGAAGACTACGCTGGATCGCTCAGGTGGCCCCCCCAGTGCTTGTCAGAGGGAGCAGAGAAGGAAACGTGAAGATGGAAGCAGAGTCAGAGTGGTGTGGCCTCGAGCCGAGGAATGCGGGCGGCCTCTAGAATTAGACGGGGCAAGGAGACAGATTCGCCCCTAGAGCCTCCAGAAGGAACACAGCCCTGTCAACATCTCGATTTTAGCCCAGAGAGACCCATTTCTGCTATCTGACCTTCAGAACTATTATAAGATAATAAATTTGTATTATTTTAAGCTACTAAATTTATAGTAACTTGTTACAGCAGCAATAGGAAACTAACACAGCACTCAGTACTATAGATTTTAGTTGCTTCAACTCTAAAATGGGGACAAAAATTTTTTTACCTGAAGGCTGAGAACCAGACCATGCAACCTTTTGGTCTTTCCGGTTCTGAGGTCCACGGAATGAGAAAATAGGCCTTAAAGTGCGTTGAAAGTTTAAGAGAAGGAGGAAGAAAAGAAAGAACACTGTGCAGTTATTGTGTGTGTCAGGTGTTTACTTCCATTATGTCATTTAACAGTCATCTGAGAGATGTTTTAGAATTATCATTTTCTTTCATTCAGCAAGTATTTGGGTGCCTCCTGTGTGCAGGTGCTGTTCTGGGTGTTGGGAACACAGTGGTGAACAAGACCAGTACAAATCTTCTGCCTTGACGAAGCTTATACTTGTTAGGGAGACTGGTGATAAGCCGTAAACATAACAGCTAAGTACATCGTAAATTATGTTGGAGATTGATAGTTGGTATGGAAAGAGGAAAATATAGAGCAAGCTGGGGCGCATGTTATGGACGAGAGTGCAGAAGCTCAAAGGGTGAGCACTTGCTCAAGGTCACAGCACCAGGACAGGGGAGTGGGGATGGAACTCAGATCTGGTGGAGTCTGGGACCTGGTCTGACCCTCTCTCAGGCTGGTGGGAAGCTCTGCTCCGCTTTGCCTATGTGGATTGCCCCACTCTCCTTGGGGACAGGAGTCCCCACCGCCAGCTGTTGCTAAGAAAGTGGCTGTCATTATGATTTAATATGTTTATCTCTTTTCTCATCTCTCCAAAATGCCAAAGAACTAGGGCCAGTCTGATGCTGAGATCGAGCTGAAAGCACAGGTAACTTCATGAGTTCTGGTGGCCCACACAGAATGCACAGGGCCACCGTTTCTGCTGTCTCTGAGGGAGACGTCGCTCCAGCCTCCTGAGAACTCTAGCTTCATTCAGTGCAGGTGTGGCCTGAGAGCGAGGCTGTAACTCTGGGGAAGATGGTGTAATAATCCACAGTTACGATTATTTTTCTTTAGCATGGCCGTTTCCTGGCAGTTTGATATTTATTCATAAATAATATTTATGAATGTTGATATATTTATGAATATGATATTTATTCATAAATAATATTTAAAACATATTCATCTAGGAATGTTTTTCTAGGACGGTCCAAAGACTGTCGAGGTCTTTAGAGGGAAACTTTAAAATGTATTTCTCTCCCCATTAGGTTGGCTTCTCAATCAGATTCTGATTTGAAAATGAAAGGTGCTTGGTGGTAACAAATAATGACTGTAAATTTTCTGTATTAACAAGTCATAATAAGTTATAAGTTTTATCAGTTTTCATAGTCTCAGGCAGATTTTAGAGATGATTTTTGGATTACATTCTATTGATGGGGCTTGAAGAAAAGCCTTGTCTTGTTGCTTTCCGAGACTGCCTTCCCTTTTGTCTCTGTTCACCATTACCCCCGCAGCCAAAAGAAAGGCTGCTTCAGAAGAATGACAATGTCACCTCCTGATGCTGGCTAGCTGCTGAGTGAGTTGAACTTTGGGTTAATCAATGGAGACTGGGCCATAGCTGGCAGAGAGGGATGTGCCCAGGCCTGGGTGTTGAGAGACTGAGTCTTGGCATAGCTCTGTGACCTTGGGAGACCTTTCTGAGTCCTGGGACAGCTGAGAAACTTTATGCCGTTTGACAGTTTTCTTGAGATCACTAGCAGATTAGCTAATCTAGGAAGTAAATAAGTAAGTTTTAGGGTGCCACAGTGGATACATTATCAGTATGCCTTTGTTTTAATACCACAGGTGTGTTCCTGGTGAAAAAGCTGTGTGTAGATGGAATTTTAAGTAGTTTTCTAATTAAAGTAATCTTTCACTTTTTAACATATTAGGGTCTTTTGAAGGAGCAGCTCTGCCCACACTTCCTTTTTTCACACTAGCTTTAAAAATATTTTAAAGTAAAACATGTTCATTTCAGAACATATAGGAAACATAAGTGAAAACAATATGTCTTTTATACAATGGGATCATGTTCAATTGCTGGAAATTTAGGTTGTTTTCAAACTCTTTTTAACCACTATAAACCATGTTGCATTGAACACTGGGGTCATTCTGGGTCTCTCGGAAGTGGGGACGGGGTTTTTATATTCATTAAAAGAGGGCATGACCTTAAAAAGGGGGAACAGGAGAACAGTATGCTGTATGCAAAATCACCATGCACATCCATGATTATTTCCTTAGAATGAATTCTTAGACATGAAATTGCTGTAACAAAGAAGATATGGAGTTTTATGGTCTTTGATATGAGTAGCAAAGTTATTTGCTTTGTTTTTGATTTTTAAAAGGAGTAAGAACTTAAAAATTTTGATATTAAAATAATTGAATGGTTAAGAGCCCAGATTTTAAAGTTGAATACATCTGGGTTTGAATCTTGGTTCCACCATAACCAGTTGTGAGGCCCTGGCAAGTTACTTCCTATCTCCAAGCCTCAGTTTCCTCATTTATAAAATGGGCAGCCTTCTGTCTTTAAACTCAATGTGAACACTAATTTAGTGACACAATGTAAGTAAAACACGAGACTGTACTTGAACTCACTGTATGAAAGTCCTTCCTAACTTGTACCTGAGCCTCTCCTTACTCACCAGGAGGGCCTGCGGTCTTAACTAGTCTCCTTTCTGACCCAACCACAGCTGCCCTAGTGGTCACCACAGGCCCAAGGAGACCAACCGCCACCTTGGTGCACTGTAACCAGGGTTAAGATGTCCATCCTAATTTCAAAATCCTGCCTTAGACATTTACACACTCAGACTAATCAGGCTGAGATTTCTCATGCTGATTTGCAGCTAGATGAGGCAATCCATGTAGTCGCTTTGGAATTATTCAAGCGTGGAAGAAACTGGTTTCTCAGCCTTGAGAAACTCTGCAGATGCTGAAGTACAGACAGGCATGGGAGCCAACCTGGTAACACGGGGGCCAGGGTGTGGTCCTTCATCAGGGCATTGTGCTTGGCAAAGCTGGCAATTCCACCTAGGACCTGACATAAGCTTCAGCTGTTGGTTTGGCCAGCGTGGGTCGTGCTGGTACTTCTCATCTCACCCCTGAGCAACTCTGAGCTTCTCAGAGCCTTTCTTCCTTTCTCTCTCTTTTTGCTTCCCCATTGGCCCATAGGGATGAAGCATTTACTGATTCTATCTCTCTTTTTCTTTAATCAGAGGCCCAGGGTAATTTACATATTAATATTTGCTTTCTGTTAAAACCTCATGGATCTAATATTTGGGCTGTCACTACGGCTATAGCGCAGGAGGACTTGAGCTGAGTTTTGGGACTCCAGATTCCAGAGCATGAAATATCTCCTTTGATCTTCACAATCCACGAGATAGGAAAAGCACAGGGAAACTGAGGAGCCAAATGTAATGTGCCCAAAGACATGCAGCTAGTAAATGGCAGAACTGGGATTTGAATCCTTGCGAAGTGTGGTTGATGCTTTTAACCACTGCTCAATCACATCCTTCAATCTATGTATCAGAATGTTCTGTATCTGTCTGCACCGTGGGATTTATCATCTCATTCAGTAGTTACAGTTGTGTGGAAGGATTCAAAGTGAAAATGATATGGTCCCTGCTCTTAAGGAATTTGTATAAGATAATAGTAGAAGCCACAAAATAACTATATTATGAAAATATGAATATCTCACCTGTTTGATATATAGCTCTAAACCCCCAATTCTCTGAAGAACTTTGTTCTAAATGATCAAAACAGATAATCCTTCCCCAATATGCATATATATCCTTTATACACATGGCCCACTCCAGCTCTCAGAGTCTGTTGAGTCTTTCCTTTATTGGCAGTTCTGACCTGTTGGGTTATCTGCTCTGTAACTCCGCAGTACACTGTAAGCTGGATGAGAGGCCCAGCCATTCTCCTGTCCCCCTTTGTTAAAGTCATGCCCTCTTTTCATGAGTATAAAAACTCCTGTCCCCACTTCAGGGAGTTTGACACAGCTGTCCAGGGTTGTGTGCATGTCACTGCTACCTCCCCCCAAGTCCTCCCTGAGAGTCATTAATGTGCAAAGAGGGTTGTGTTTCTTCTCTGTACATCCCGTCAGGAACGGTTTCCTAAGCTTTGCTTCCTGTCATATGTATTAAGGTATTAATTTTAAAATATGAAATTACATTCTAGTGTTAAATATGCTCCTTTAATCTACGCCCACTTCTGAGAGCTTATCTGCTTTGCCAAGATCTGTCCATCCCTGGACTGCGTGCTCTGGTTAAGAACCACTGGTTTAGTAGCAAGGGAGAAAGGCAGAGACTGGCGAAAACAGACCCAGGATTCTAAAATTAGCTGGGAAGATTTTGAGTAGGGGAAGAGAGCCCTGCCAATTACAGCCATCCCAGAGAATACCATTCTGTTATAGCTTGATCACTGATTTTCCTGGCTCCATGTAGAAAACATATATAAATTACGTTGTTGGTGGTAGGAGCAAAGTAGCAATGATAATGATAATGGTGTTAGCCACCATTTAGTATGTGTAAGCCTTGTGGGAAGTGCTTTTCACACTCATTTAATCCGTACAGTGACTGCCTGCTATAGGTATTTCACCCCCATTTTAGATGTGAGGAGACTGGCTAATGCACGTCAGCTTTTTCAGTGTCCCACAACTAGGTAGTGAAGATGCTGGGGGTCTAACCCATGTTTTCTGAGGCCAGTGACCTGCCCTTTTCTTAACTATACCCTGCTGCAGCTTTTAAAGCACATATATAAAGTCATGCCTGCTGCCATCCCCTGCCGCTGTGGGATCACAGAGCTTTTACTAGCCTGTATTGTATTGCCTTTGCTATCTTAAATCCTTTCTGGAATGAGAGTTGGGTGTAAGTGAAAACATATAATCTCATTCACTTGATTACAATATTTTTACGGTCAGAGCTGATGACTTCTATCTTTGTGGTGGCAGTTAATGCTACCTGGAGTTTGTGTTTAGTGGATGATGCATTGACTCTGGTGCAGGAGCCAGAACTCTGAGCTCTGGGTCTTACCTGTGAGTACTTTTGTGACTTTGGGAAGCTCCCTTCCTCTTTGTCACTGATAGGTCATGGTTCCCTTCCCTTCCCCTCTTCTTCCCTGCTCCCTCCCTCCCTTCCCTTCCTTCCTTCCTTCCTTCTATCCCCTTTCTTCCTTCTCTCTCTTCTTTCCCCCTTCCTTTATTCCTTCCTTCTTTCCTGCCCATCTTTCCCCTCAAGGCTCATAGCCTTTACCAGTTAATCGGAACTGGCATGGAAGATAGAACCTGTTTGCTGTTTCTTGACTTAATGGTCTCTATAGTCCCTTCCACTTGTAGAACTGTAATCTATGATGTAACTGGTACAGCTTTGAAAACAATTTTTTATTGATACATAATATACATATTTTGGGGGTACACGTGATAATTTAATATGTTAATATAATTTGTAAAGATCAAATCAGTGTGATTGGGATATCTATCACCTTAAATATTTCTTTATGCTAGAAACATTTGAATTATTATTTTTTAGATATTAACTATAGTCACCCTATTGATCTATCAAATACTAGTTTCTATTCCTTCTATGTATTTGTAATTATTAATCAACCTCTCCTCATTCCCCTTGTCCCTTACCCTTCCCAGCCTCTGGTAACCATCAGCCTACTCTTTATCTTCATGAGATCCTCTTTTTTAGCTTCCACATATGAGTGAGAACATGTGATATTTGTCTTTCTGTGCCAGGCTTATTTCACTTAATGTAATGGCCTCCAGTTCCATCCATATTGCTGCAAATGACAGGATTTCATTCTTTTTTATGGCCGAATAGTATTCCATTGTGGATATATACCATATTTTCTGTGTCTGTTGTTGATAGACACTTAGGTTGATTCCATATGTTGACTATTGTGAATAGTGCTGCAACAAACATGGGAGTACAGATATTTTTTTGATATATCGTTATCCTTTCTTTTGATTGTATACCCTGTAGTGGAATTGTTGGATCCTGTGGTAGCTATATTTTTAGTGTTTTGAGGCACTTCCCACAGTTCTCCACAGTGGCTGCACTAACTCACATCCCACCAGCAGTGTACGAGGCTTCCTCTCTCTCCACATCCTTGCCAGTGTCGTTATTGACTGTCTTTTAGATAAAGGCCATTTTATTAATAACTGGGGAGAGAGAGTATCTCATTGTGGTTTTGATTTGCGTTTCTCTGATGATCAGTGATGTTGAGTGTTTTTTCAGATTCCTGTTGGCCATTTGTATGTTGTCTTTTGAGAAGTGTCTATTGAGATCTTTTGCCCATTTTCAAATTGGAATTTTTTTTTTATTTTTTTTTTGGCTATTGAGTTATTTAAGCTCTTTATATATTCTGGTTGTTAATCCCTGGTCAGATGGATATTTTGCAAATGTTTTTTCTCATTCTGTGGGCTGTCTTTTTACTTTGCTGATTGTTTCCTTTGCTGTGCAGTGGTGCAGCTTTGATAAGCTCTTTCTCTCTAACTGACCAAGTTGTCCCTCTTGGGCAGTGAGGTGCAGTTGTCTTACAGGATGTTGTGTCACATGCTGTGCCTGAGGCATGGGTGAGGTCCCTAGAGCCACGAAGGCCAGGAAGGCTGGCTGGGAAGCGTAGACTTACACATAATGAAACGGTGCTCTTTGTTGCGGTTTTGCATCTGGAGCTTTCTGAGAGACCTGAACTGATGCATGGAACAGATACGCTTCTCCCTTGAGAAATTTTTCCAAATATTTTGTTGGACTTGAGCCAGTCACCTAAACTCTTTAGAGTGGGAATGATGCTCATGCTTGCCCTGAAAAGCAGTAATGCAGAGTGATTGGAAAGCATGGGCTTCAAAGCCAGACTACTGGGGTTTGAATCATATCTTTGATATGAACTGTAAGATTTTGGACAATTTCCTTAACCTCTCTGTGCCTCAGATTTCTCCTCTGTAAAATGAGACATAATAAGAAACCCACCCCTTGGGGTTGTTGTGGGGATTAAGTGATTTTTTACCTTTAAAGCACTTAGAACAGTTCCCGGAACCTAGTATATATAGATGATGTTATGCCGCTTGATTCTCTAAATCAAATGAGAATGCTTTGATATTGCAAAATAGCATTCAATACTCTTGGTGACAGAGAGTGAAGAGATGGCATTCTCTATTGGAAGCAATAGTTGATAATCCCAACTCATGCAGCAGCAGTAAAATTGGCAAGTTGGTGATGGTGGAGAGCCCACCGACGTGATGGGGTCCCGGAGCAGTGACAAGCAGTCCTTCCCGTGAGTGTGAACGGCACTTTAGGGTTAACGCACTTTCTTAGCCACCATTTCATCCAGCTCCACAGCAGCTCTGTAAGTAGGGATGTTTATCCCCATCTTAGATCAAGGAAGAGCAATGACTCAGCTGTGCATTAAAATCCCTGGGGAACTTAAAAACCCATATCCCATGGTTTATTTCCAGATCAGCTGAATCAGACTTTTTTTTTTTTTTTTTTTTTTTTTTTTTTTTACAAAAAGCTTTCCAGGTAATTGTGATGCAGCTGATCTATGGACTGGTGTTTGGTAACTTCTGACTTGGGTGTTCTAATAGTTGCTTATATTTAAGGAGTGTAGGAGGACAGCAGGTGTCTAAATTTAAATAAATTTTAATTAGGTAATGTGGAAGTGGCTATACAGGCAAATTTGTCTGAAAGAAACTCTAGACATCTAAAGACACCTCAAGCCTGGGGCTGAGAGTCTGGCTCTATTTCTTATTGAGGTCAGTTTTTACTGGCTGACTGGTTCCCTTGCCATGGGGTACTATATTGATGGAGACTCTTAACTCAGTGAAAAGTGGGGAGCGAGAATAATTGAAAAGGGTGTTAGAAGTAGGTAGTTTTTGGGTCCTGGTTTGTTTTGGGCTCACTGGATTCCCACATCTGGATGTGCAGATGGAAATGGAAGTGCAGGAAATAGTGCAGAAGGTAGAGCAGGCATTCGGAGGACGGCCAGCCGATGGGGAGCAGAGCTCGGTCTAGAGCCGTTCTGTCCACACTCTTAAGGAGCAAGGAACAACCTGGGGGCTACGTGCTACTTAAAAAGAGGGGGCTGGGATATTGCTGAGGAGGGGAAGGAGGATTACAAATGAGGGCTTTTTGAAGAAGCCATTGAACACCTCCTCACACCCCCATACTCTGCACTTCTCCCTGTGGCTGAACAGCCTTTTAAAGCTTCTCAGTGAAGAGATCATAAAAGTTAAATGAGATTCCAGGATCATAAAAGTTAAATGAGATTCCAGGTCCCATTGATAGTCCTGGGACCTGGTTTGATCTAGCAGCCGGTTTGATTTTGCTTATCCTTGCTTTAAAATGGGGATAAATACCCTGACTTTACAGAGTTGTGTAGAGGTGGATGAAACGGTGGATATGGAAGTGCTTTATCTGTGAAGTTCCATTCACACTCATGCAATCATTTCCTATCACGCAGACATTAGCATGCCCCTTGGTATTGGTAGGAGAGAGTAGACCCTGACCCTCTACCAGGGGTAGAGCCCCAAATCTAAAGATCTAGAAACATTAGCACCTTCATTTCATGGTCTGATATGTCAGAGTATGGACCTTCCCAAACCCCTTGCAGGGCAGTGCAGTGCACCAGCCTCCTGGTGGTGGCAGTTGCTGATGCTACGTCTGCAGTGGCTGCTCACTGTGGGCTGTTGCGCTCAGCCCACTTGTCACGCCCACTTCCCAGAGCTTGCGCTGTAACTCCATTCTTTGTCCTCTACACGAGAAAGCACAACATACGTGTACAAGAGACAGACATTATTTAAAAAGTAACCCTGAATCTACCTGATTAAAAAAATACAAAACCCAATAGATTATTCAAAGATTTCAATCCTGTACTGTTAGAAATAAATGACATGAGATATACTACGCAGCAGTTGTCAAGGTGAGAACTGTGACTCCAGTGGAGAGACCCGTGTGCTGTAACAAGTGCCACCGCCACGGAGAGCTTCCTCTTGTGTCTGGCACTGTAAAGTTCTCAGGGAAACAAATCGGGTGTCATTTTATGGCCCTTCAGAGTACTTTTGTCTTTCCAGGAACATATGACCATGTGCCCACATGAATGGTAGGTCCCTAGGTTCTGTAGGAGTTGCTCAGAGAAAGAAGGGACGCAAACTAAATGAAGTGAGCTAATTGATCAGCACGCCTAAAGGTAGGTAGCTGGCTGACTATCAAAAATGTGAATGATATAACAACTTCTATGCAGAGCACTTTACATTTTATTAAATGTAATATTTTTATTAAATTATTTTATTAAATTATTATCCCTATAGGAATTCTGATGCCTTAAGGAGCCATATAGGTAACAAAAGCAGGGAAGCAGTTAGGGGTACCACAGTTGGATGGTGGGGATCGTGGCCAATGAAAATGTGTGTGGCCCACCTTAAAATATGGCAATCCAAAATTTAAAACAGAAGGATAACACAATACTTCTGATTTTCAAAGAACTTTTACAAATGTTCACAGCTTCCTTATGTTGCAAGTCTGTTCTCCTCTTGCAAAGATAAGAAAACTTACCAAAATCAAATAAAGGTGGAGATGGCATGTGGCCTTGAGACCGCAGTGCCAGTTTTCAGAGCTGCGAGCTGTTTCCCCCAGAGGCCCTGGCTCTCAGGACCGAGCCACTGGGGAAGAAGGTATTGTGCTTTCCCTGGGTGTCCGCCCTCTCCCGGAGCTGCCTTAGTCCTTCTCTGAGCACAGCTCTGGGAAGTTGGGCCTCTGGGCCTGTTTGTTTCTACTCTTACCCAGTGACTTAAATGGGCCCAGGAGGCAAAGACTGGGAAACACCAACAAGGCTGGTGAGGGAGTCAGAGCGAGCTGTCAACTGTGTCAATAGTCGGGCCCTTTTGAAACCAGTAATAGATGCAAAGTGCTGAAATCAGCTTCGTGATCACATTTAATTGGTTGACTTGAGATTTCTCGGCTGTCTCTTATCTTTTAACCATCTTTGTCATTTTTCACTTAAAAAGGGGGGGGGAAGATGTAGAAATGCAGATGGAGCTACTTGAACCCAAAGTGAAGAGCCCCCTGTATCTGGGCAGGATGTCCCTGAAGCAGGGAGGTAGTGTCGGTCACGATTAACGTGAGCAGCCTCTCTGGCTCTGCAGCTGTGACCTCTGGTAAGAGCAAATGTGACAGCATAAATTACCTTCAGTTATGGTGGAACTACATTTAACCACATTATTTCCCCACACCTTGCTGGGAACTGGCTGCTTTGATAGCCTTGACTGTAGAATGAAAAAGGCAGGAGGGAAGGCTTGAAAATGATGGGCACCTGGAATCTGGGTCTGGAGCACAGTGCAGGCCAGGGGCTGTGGACTTTCTGTACTGTCACCAGATGTTATATGTGGTTTGGGGCCCGATTCCCACAAGTGCTTGACAGAGGAACAGTTACCCACTTTATTGAGGAAAAGTCTACGTGAAGTACCGTGTTTCCCCGAAAATAAGCCCTACCCATAAAATAAGCCCTAGCAGGATTTCTAAGCATTTGCGCAATATAAGCCCTACCCCGAAAATAAGACCTAGTGACGGGCGTGGCTACACAGCATATCTGCACAACCCATGCATTTCGTCGCTGAGCGGTAAAGAAGACGAGCAGCCCTTCTCATCTGCCCCATCGTGACAGCTACTATCCCAGAGGTGACCGGAAAGGTGCAGGCAACCTCACCAACAAGGTCAGCTCCCTCTGTCAGGTCCCGGCCATCCTGTGCGTGCTGCAAGCTGAGACTTTGAGGGGAAAATAACACATCCCCTGAAAATAAGCCCTAGGGTGTCTTCTTGAGGAGAAATAAATAGAAGACCCTGTCTTACTTTCGGGGAAACACAGTATATACCTTTAAACATACAGATTGATGAGTTTTGGTAAACGTATACAGCTCTGTAACCACCACCCCAAAGATAATGGAACATTTCCATCACTATTAAGGTTCCCTTGTGCCCTGTCTGGTCAGTCCTTGCTCCCAACTCCTGACCCAAAGCAACAAACACTGAACTGCTTTTCACTATTATAGATTAAATTTGTGTTTCTTAGAGTTTCCTTTAAGTGAAACGATATGGAATGTACTCTTGTGTCTGTATCAGAAATTTGTCCTTTTATCCCCTTACCTGGTGTTAGCCATTTAGGTCTAAACATTGGGAACATTGTTTGGGCCATGAAAAATAAATGCCAGGTTTTGGCTAGCATTAT
Organism: Cheirogaleus medius; assembly: GCA_008086735.1. Taxonomy (NCBI): domain Eukaryota; kingdom Metazoa; phylum Chordata; class Mammalia; order Primates; family Cheirogaleidae; genus Cheirogaleus; species Cheirogaleus medius. Next base: position 13,188,676 of record VBSM01002035.1, read on the forward strand.
ACAAATAAGGCTTCCGTGAACAGTTTCATACAAGTCATTGTGTAGACACACGTTCATATTATTCTTGGGAAAAATAGCAAAGATTGGAATTGGTGGGTCATATGGTATGGTAGGTAGGATTCTGGCTGCCATGACCTTTGCCCCCTGTGATGCACCTGTGATGTGTTATGTCACAGGGTGAAAGGGACTGTGCAGATGGAATTAGCTTGCTAATCGACTGACTTTAAGATAGAGGAATTATCCTGGCTTGCATGGGTGGGCCCAGTGTTATCATGTGGACCCTTAAAATCAGGAAAGGAGAGCCTACGAGCTGGTCAGAGAGATTTAAAGAGTAGAAGGCCTTGGCCTGCCCTTGCCGGCTTTGAAGAGGGCGAGAGGAGGCCGTGAGCCAGGCAATGCCCTTAGCCTCTACAAGATAAAGAACGACCTCAGTCATATGTAACTCAGTTCCGCCAGCAACCTGAATGAGTCTGGAAGTGGATTCTCCCCCAGAACATCAGGTTAAGAGCTCAGGCTTATGGTTTTAGCTTTTACATGTAGCTCTAGGATCCATTTTGAGGTAATTTTATATAAGGTATGTGTGAAATAAGAGTTGAAGTTCACTTTTTTACCTGAATATCCAGTTGTTCTAGCACCATTTGTTGAAAAAACTATTCTTACCTGTTTGAATTACATTGGACTCTTTGGAAAATCAGTTGACTGTATATGTAGGTTTATTTCTGGACTTTCTATTGGTCTATATGTCTGTCCTCACACCAATACCATTCTGTCTTGCTTACTGTAGCTTTATAGTAAAACTGCAAATCAGGTAGTGTAAGTTCTCCAGCTTCATACTAGGTTCTTTGTATTTCCATATAAATTCAAGAATCTGCTTGTCAATTTCTATTAAAAAAAAAGCGCTGTTGGGATTTGATTAGGATTACATTGACTCTATATGTCAACATAGGGAAAATTGACATCTTAATATTGAATCTTCTGTTCATGAACATGTATATTTCTCATCATTTATTTAGATCTGATTAATTTTTTCAATAATGTTTTGTGGTTTTCAGTTTCAGATCTTTTGCATATTTTGCTAAGTATATCTCTAAGTATTTTATGGTTTTTGATACTGTTGTAAATGGTATTTATTTCAATTTCCGATTATTGCTGGAATATAGAAATAAAATTAGCCTTTGTGTATTGACTCTGTATCTTGTAACCTTATAAATTAACTTATTTCTAGTCACTTTTTTGGTAAATTCCTTAGGATTTTAGACATCATGTCGTATGTGAATAAAGATCGTGTTACTTCTCCCTCTCCAATCTGTAGGCCTTTGGTTTCTTTTTCTTGCCCTGTTACACCCTGTAGACCCTCTGTTACAATGTTGAGTAGGATAGTGGCACTGCAGTTGGTGCCTTGCTTGTGACCTTAGGGACAAGCACTCATTGTTTCACCATTAAGAAAGATGGTAGCTGTAGCTTCATTGTAGTTGTCCTTTGTTAGGTTAAGTTTCTTTGTATTTCCATTTTCAAGAGTTTTTAACCACCAGTGGGTATTGAATTTTGTCAAACTATTTTTTTCTGCATTTGTTGGAATGGTCATATGGTTTTTTCTTTTTATTCCGCTAATATAGTGAATAGCATTAATTGATTTTCAAATGTTAAAACAACCTTGCTTTCCTGGGATAAATTTCAGTTGATTGTGGTGGTGGCTTACCCTTTTTATATATTGTTGAATTTAACTTGTTAATATTTTAGTAAGGATTTTTATGTCCATGTACATGTGGGATATTGATTTGTAGTTTTCTGTCTTTAAATATCTTTGTCTGGTTTTGTTGGACTCATAAAAGGAGTTGGAAAGTATGCCTTCCTCCTCTGCTTTCTGAAAGACTTTGTGTGGAATTGGTATTATTTTTTCCTTAAATGTTTGATGAATTCGCCAGTGAAACTATCTGAGTCTGGAGTTTTCTTTGTGGAAAGATTTTTAATTAAGAATTCAAGTTGTTAAATAGATATAGGACTAACCAGATTTTCTATTTCTTCTCATCTGAGCTTTGGTAGCTTGTACTTTTGAAAGAATTTTCCCATTTCATCTAAATCATCAAATTTATTGGTATAAAATTATTCATAATATTATTATATTTTCAAAGTCTATAGGCTCTGTAGTAATATTCTTCCCTTCATTTCTGATATCAGTAGTATGTTTCTTCTTTCTTTTTCTGTTGATCAATCTGGAGATTTATAAGTTTCATGGATATTGTTTAAATATCCACCTTTTGGTTTCTTTGATTTTTCTCTATAGTTTGTCCTTTTCAAGTTCATGCATTTTCTCTCTTGTCTTTATTTTTTTTCTTCTTTCTACTTATTTTGAGTTTAATTTTGTCATCTTTTCTGTAGTAGGATCTTACATAATTGATTTTAGACCTACTTTCTTTTCTAATGTCAGAATATCACTAAATTTCCAAGCACTGAATTAGTTATGTTCCAATTTTTTTGATATGTTGCATATTATTTCATTCAAATGTTAAAAATATTTTCTTGTTTCTCTTCTTTGACCCTTGGGTTATTTAGAAATGTGCTTTTAAATTTCCACCTATTTAAGATTTTCCAGATATGTTTGTTGACTTTTAATTTAATTCTGTTGTGATCAGGGAATGTTCTGTGTATTTTTTCAGACTTTTAAAATTTATTGATACTGGTTTCATGTCCCAGCATATCATCTCTCTTGGTGGATGCTCCAAATTAACTTGAAAATAATGTTTATTGGACTGTTTTGGGGTGGAATGTTTTATAAGTGCCAGGTTCTATAAATTTAACCAGGTTGGTTGATAATTTTGTTCTTATGTGTTGTGTACATACTGATTTTTTTCTATTTGTTTTATCAGTTACTGAGAAAGGAATGTTGAAGTTTCCAACTCTCTATTGTTATGAATTTATTTATCTTTTCAGTTTTTGCCTCATATTTTTTTTTTTTT
>VBSM01002035.1:13191732-13230168 GCA_008086735.1 Cheirogaleus medius
GCCTCCCAGAGTGCTAGGATTACAGGCATGAGCCACCGCGCCCGGCCTGCCTCATATATTTTGAAACTTTGCTCTTGGGTGGATATACATTTAGGGTAATTATGTCTTCTTGATGAATTGAAGACGTGATCATTGTGAAATATCTCTTTCTCCCTGTTGACGTTTTTTGTTTGAAATTTATTTTGTCTAATATTATGATGGCACCTACCTTGGAAAGCCCAGCTTTAGTTGGGCTTTATTATTTATTGTGACAGCTCTCTCTTTTAATTAAGGTATTTGGATCATTTATGTTTTGGTTTTAAGTCTACTATCTTGGTGTTTGTTTTATATTTTTCTATCTTTTGTTCTTTTTCCCTCTTTTTCTGCCTCCTTTCGGTATAATTGAGTATACTTTAGCATTACATTTTACCTTTGCTCTTGCCACCTTAGCTATATCTAATTTATGAGTCTTTTCTATAGAACCTAAGTCTTTTATATTTACCACACGTTTACCATTTCTAGGGCTCTTCATTTCTTTGTGCAGTTTCAAGTTTCCGTTTGGTGTCATTTTCCTTCCATTTGAGGACTTTCCTTTAACTTTTCTGTAATCCATTTCTGTTGGCAATGAGTTCTCTTGACTTTTCATCTGATTAACTCTTTATTTTATCATCATTTGGGAAGATATTTTCACTGGATATAGAATTTTAGATTGGCAATTTTCCTTGCAGCACTTTAAAGATGTAATTCCATTGTCTTCTGGCTTGTGAAGTTTTAGGTAAGCAGTTTTCTCTGATCCTTTGTACACGATATATTCTCTTCATTTGACTTTAAGATTTTTCCTTTTATGTCAGTTTTGGGGTATTTGGTTTTAATGTGAAGTTTTCTTTGGTGTTTATACCCTTCTGGATTTATTGAGCTTCTTGGATATGTGCGTTATAGTTTTAAATTTTTAAAGTTTTCAACCATTACCTTTTATTTTGTGCTCCTGCCTCTCTCTCCAGGACTTCAATTACATGCATTAGCCTAATTGATGTTGTCCACAATTCATTGAGACTGTTTACCTATTTTTAGAAAAAAAATCTTTGATTAATTTTGAATAATACCTGTTGCTATTTATGTGTTCATTAATCTTTTCTTCTGCAGTGTCTAGTCCAAGGGTCAGCAGACTTTTTCTGTAAAGGGCCAGATAGTAAATATTTTATGCTTTGCAGTCCATATGGTTTGCTACGACTACCTAAGTCTCCCATGGTATCACAAAAGTAACCATAGGCAATACGCAAAAATGAATGTGCCAATAAAACTTTATTTACAAAAACAGGCTATGGTCTGGATTAGGACTGTGGGCCATAGTTTGCTGACCTTTCGTCTAGTCTGCTCTTAATGAGCAGTGAATTTTTTTATTTTAGATATTTTCATCTCTAAAAGTTCTATTTGATTTTTTAAAAAATATCTTACATTGCCCTTTTCACTGTGTGTATATTTTTCTTTAAGTACTTGAGTAAAGTTTTGATAGCCAATTTAAAATCCTTGTTTGCTAATTGTATCATTTCCATAATTTCTGGGTCTGTTTCTATTTAGTAATTATTTTTAAGTGCTTATGGGTCCCATCTCTCTTTTTTCATGGAAATTCTAATAATTTTTGATTTAATACTGGGCATTGTAAATATTACATTGTTGAGTGTCTGAATTTTCTTCCTTTAAAGAATGTGGGCTTCATTATGGTTGGCAGTTAAGTCAGTTGTTCATAGCAATCCTTTCAAAGATTGTTTTTGAGCTTTGTTAGGGTGGATTTAGAACAGTCTTTTGAGATCTGTGCCAAAAGCCCAAGAGATCAACATCTCTTGAATCAGATGTTGGGAAATCAAGTGATTCTTAACCCTGTGTGAACACTGGGAACTATTCAGCTCACAGTTTCAAGGTTGCTTTGTGCTTAGTCTCATGGAGTTTTACCTTCTTTTCTGTAATTTAGTATTCAGCAAAGACTGAAGGGTTCCCCTCTTTTGCTTTCTGGGTTCTTTGCCGTGCCATGTATCTAGCCACCTCAGACTTCCTATGTTCTAATCACTGTTTCTTCAACTCAGTGAGGCTTTTGTGTTCTGCCTGGGGTCCCCTCTGCCTGCGCTCTGTTCCAGAAGGTACCTCCAGACAGAAAGCTGGGGCAGTCATAAGGCTTGCTTGGTTTGAGAGAAGGGTTCCCTTCTCTCAGGGTTTACAGTCTTCACTCCACTTTATTGTGGAGTATTTTAAATTATTTGTTTCATGTATTTTTTTTCCAGTTTTCAAGTTGTTTAAGGCAGGAGGTAAACTTGGTGCTTTTCATTTCATCATGGCCAGAAATAGAAGTCAGTCATCACCTTTTCAGGCAGGGCATAAATGGGCTGGGAAATACAGTTCTGTAGAATCAAAAGGCAAATCTCAAGTTTGAGTTTTTTAAAGTGAGATAGTTAATAGGTTATATGTCTAAAAAGGCACCTTGCTTCTGTGCAAACACCATAGAGTATGCTGGTGAATTGCTTTGAGGTACCTAATCCTAAATGAGTGAACTTAAGCTTGTAAGTCCAACTGATCACTGCATAAAGTATTTATCAATTGAAGGATAGAACTATTATGAGTTTTCTATGCTTTGTCTTGGGTTCCAACAATTAAGTTTTATTTCCCCTTTTGACCACAAAGAAAATGGCCCTGTTCAAGACTTCCCTCTTCCAAAATGCCTCCCTTTATTATCTCTCTCTCTTTCCTCTTCTTCCACTTCCTACTTTCCAGTAATGCTAGTTGTCTTTGTTATTTGGTAGTGTAGAAGCAGCCTAGGACCTTATAGGAAACCAGACATTTTAATTCTGGAGCTACACCTGACTCTCTGTGTGACTTGGGACAAGATCCTTAAGCCCTCAGCATTTGCTTCCTATTTCTTATTTATATAATTGACATAGTCGCCCATGTCTGTGTATGTGTGTATGGATTCACATGCTGTGAGTGTAAGGTGTTTTTGAGGTCACTGTGAATTTTTTCATTGAGACATAGATAACCCAGTAATTGAAATGTCTTCTCATCCAACCAAATACTTTTGCAAAACATATCCAGCCTCTGCTTGGATGGAGAATTATCATTTTTTTACAGTTCTTCCTTACATTGTATTGATAAAAGGCTTCCTGCAGTTTCTACTTTTTGTTATAGCTAGATTGTTGAGTCTTATATTTGCCGTATCAATCTGGATCTCCAAACAGAAGACAGAAACCACACAGTAATTTGAACAGCTAAAATTTGATATAAGAAATTATTAATCATAACAGGATTGGAGCAACAAAGGATTGGCTAGTAAAAAGTAGAGAGAACTCTAAATAAGACAGGAATAGCAGCTAATAAGAGACGGCCCTACCGTTAGGGGTGAGATAGAACACTCAAGGAAGATACTCTCCTGGCTGAGATCCATATCTCATTGCAGAGGGCTTGTCTGTGGTTCACTGAATGGCCGAAAAGTTGTTTTGGTGTCATGCGTGTGGTGGAGAAGTTCCTGTGGTCCTGTTCTGGTGGAACTTGCTGGAAATCTCCAGTCTGGAATTTGGTTTCTGATTCAAAGCATATGACCCATCCTATAAAACAATCCATTATTTGGGGTGTTTTGCTCTAACTAGTGCCATAACTCGAGTCTTTTGGGAGCCATTCTGCTCTTCAGTTAGGCCAGCCACTGCTGGGTAGCAGGGCACTGACAGCTCTTGACATTGTACTGACAGCGGGTTTTCTGCAGTTTCTGTATTTTTGTTATAGCTGGCCAGTTGATTCTCCTAATTGCTCATCTAGTCTGCTTTCTACCATGACTTGATGTACAACGTTAGGTAAATAAATCCTTTCCTCTCTCTGGACCTCTGGGTCTCCAACAGAAGAGTGGGAGGTTTAGACTTGATGATCCTCGAAAAACCTTCCCCTTCTAATGTGTTCTTGCTCTGGTGACCTTGCAGGGTGGTTGTGGGTAAAGGGAATTGTTAATGCCAAGGGTTGTGTGCGTGGGAGGCCCGCGGTATGATGCATTCTCGTCGGTATCAGTGTCCAGGGCTTGACTTCTAACCTGCCTGGAGCCGGGGAAGGGGCACTGGCCCTCCAGTTCAGGTCAGCACGTCTCGGCCCCAGGGCCCTCAGGATCAGCGCTTGTCTTTGGAGCTGGGGAAGGGACGGCACTGGGGAGAGAGGCCGGAAAAGGAGCGAGGAGGAGTTTGACATTTCCAGTCTGTGTCTTCCTGCCCCCATCTCCATCCCCACACGCAGGTACACGTGCATATCCTCGCTGCCTGCTCTGGAGTCAGCCAGACTTAATGAGGAGACCACCGTTCTTCTTCCTTCCTCCTCCTCCCCGCTCACTGGCCTGGCGCTGTGCTCGGCAGTTGCATCAGGCCTGCGAGGAAATGCACTGAGCTCTCCCTGTTTTTGTTTTGCGTGTGGGGTTTTTTTTTTTTTCCTATGAAGACCTAAAAATATTCGACTGTATAATTGGTTATCCAATCAGCCATGCAAATAAGCACTGTGCCAGAGCCTATAGGAAACGAGGCAGGAGGCCTGAAACTCAGAATCATGCCAGCTTTGCCTTTTTTTTCTCTTTTTTATGTGCCTCTTGTTATCTGGGTTTGGGGGTTGAGAAAAAGGATGTGCTCGGTGGGTTTCCATGGAGGCAGGCATAGGACACTGATTGTATGTCTCTGCCTGGTGGGTTGAGGGGACAGACCAGGGTTGGTGTCACAGGGGGAGTTACTGAATATAGTTGGGATAATTTGACGTAAGTGCCTTGAACCTCTGGGCCCTTCCTGCATGTGATGTCTGCCTCCCCCAGCACACCTGCCTAGACTGCCCTCTCTCCTCTCTGCTGTTCCAAATCCTGCCTGTCCCTCGAGGCCCAGCACTTGAATGATGTTGTCAGGCCCAACCATGTGTAGTGACTGCTGCCTCACAATGCTCATCATCTACAACAGAAACAGCCCCTGCCAAGCCTCTGCACAGTGCTGGTGTCCCCAGAGGTTGCTGTCTTCCTCATCGTCTCTCCCGCTTCTCCCAGGAGCCCCCTGATGTCACTGGGCAGAGTGGTGGGGGGAAGGGTGGCAGGAAGAGGTCGTTTGGTGTTTGAGCTGAGAGCACAGGTTTTGGAGGGACAGATTTGTCACTTCTGTGTAACCCTGGTTAAGTTCTTTACCTTCTAAGCCTCAGTTTCCTTGTGTGTAAAGTACTAAAAGTAATATTTCCAATTTTATAAACCCTAGGGTTCAGGGTTGTTATGACAATGAAATGACACGCTGCCTGTAAAGTACTTAGCATACTGGCTGGCCCCGTACGTCAGCTGTGGTTATTGTGATTGCCACCATCCTGCTGTGCAGCACAGGAGAAGGAAGCGCGGGGAGCACGGGTGGCTTGGTCTAGTTGCATGGTCAGCCACTGCCTCCCCAGCAAGGACGATAGGCGATCAGTCGCAGGATTATCCGGGGCTGGCTCTGAGCCCAGCCCAGCGCTCGGTGCGGTTCTGCAGCAGTGACCCTGGTACTCGGCGAGGGGAGCGGCTGGGAGAAAAGAGATTCACACAGAGCACCAGACGCGCTGGGATGGCGGCATCTGCGGGCACTGCAAAGAGCCCTTGACTTAGAGACCAAACTGGAGCTCTGTAAGGACAGTGCCTGTCGTTTGCACTGTTTTGTCCCCAGTGCCCAGGACAGGGCCGGCCACATTGTAGGTGTTCGGTCAGTCTCTGTTGAAGGAATGACCAGAAGCCCTGAGCCACAGCGCTGGCTGTGCCTGTGACCTGGGTGACCCTGAACAGCTCCCGGTGTCCTCTGAGTCACAGGGATCTCCCCAGTATAAGGAGGGGTTGGACCTGGAGGGACATGCCAGCTCTTGTGGTCTGGGGTTCTCTGACTCTGGAGACTTGATGGCTCCTGGCAGCCGCGTGCCACGTGCATCTTTTCCTCAGCTGTGCTTTTGGAGAAGTGGGTGGAGAGGTGAGGGTGCGAGAGAGCTGACGGGCACCAAGGTCGCCCAGGTGCTGGCAGCCGTAGACATCACGTAGCTGTCCTCAGATGGCCCCGGGCTGGCTGGGCTCTGCGGGAGCTCTTCCACCTGTGGCCAGTGAATTTGTGCTGATGCTGAGACTTCCCTGGCAGCCACGGCTGCTGCTGCCTGGTCAGAGTCAAGGGAAGTTCTGACAGCGGGTGCCACACCTCACGGGCTGGCCACTGCTCGGAAACCTCAGAGGGTACAACTTCTGAGCATAGCCATTGAACCCCCTGAGGCGCTCTGACCCCACCTGCTTTTCTCGGTTACCCCTCATGCCAGTCCTCAGGCCCCCACACCCACGCTGCAGCCTCCCCAAGTGCAGCCAGAAGCCTCTCCTGGTTTTTCAGCCAGGCCGTTCATTGCACCTGTCCCTACTGGGCCCAGCACTGTTCTGTGGGCTTCTCCCCATCTCTGCTCAGATGTCTTCCTTCCCAAGAAATCTCCTCCCTTTGGTTCTACTGACTTCTTTCCTTCCATCTCTCACTTTTTCCCTCTGTGAGGCAAGGTACTCCAGTGGTTCACACGTTGGCTTTGCTGTTGAACAGGCTGAGATTCAGATTTTGGCTCTGGCATTCACTGTCCCTGTGACCTCAGGCATGTTACTTCATCTCTTTGGCCTCAGTACCATTATTGGTGAAATGGGGTTAATACCTCTTAAGTCATAGGGTGTTGTGAGATGGTGCATCCTCACGTGGAAGCTCCCACTGCCAGCATCTCTTATGTCCGAGTCTTTTTCAGCAGCCAGTGTGACCTCTCTCCATGCAGAAACAATGCCACAAAGCATTAGCATGACGGCGGGTCCGTCAGGGGCGGAAACCACACCAATGAGACAGGCGTTCCACACTGTGGCTCTGAGTCCCACACACTTCCCAACCCCACCCCCTGCATGCTGCCCAGGGCTTTACCTGGACTGAGCCTCAGTAGGAAGAGGTCGAAATAGATTTGGGGTTTTCTCATGCCTTATCTTTCCGGGCCCTCAGAAAATTAATATTCAGCATTGGAATTAGTCATGGAAAGATCTTCATTTTCTCCCCTTTTGTCCCTCTCTGAAGATCATCATTCATTTCAGGTTGTTTCTTCGAATTATTAATAATTAGTTGGGCAAACGCTTGTGAAGCATCGGTAGCAGGCTGGGACGCCGAGGTGCTGGGGATGATGGCCAGTGTTCTCAGTGCCTGTGCACGTGGCACGCACCCTGACCGATTTGGCCACACAGTGCTCGGGGCGGCTAAGGGGCCTTGTGAGTATCATTGTCCTCACTTTACAGACATGGCTCAAGCCTTCCTCTTCTGGCTCTGAGGCAGGTGTCCTTTCCCTACCCTGTTCGAGCCCTGTTCCCTGCCCTCCTCCCTCATTTCTCCATCCCTGGCACTTGGACCCAGGGTTGAAGGGTCAGCAGAGGATCCCTTTGCAGAGCTTAACTGGCCCACCAATTCAGACTAGAAGGCTTCCTTTTTATTCTCTTTAGAGTCAAGGTCTTGCTCTGTTGCTTAGGCTGGTGTGCAGTGGTGTGATCATAGCTCACTGTAACCTCACTTCCTAGGCTTGAGCAATCCTCCCCCCTCAGCCTCTTGAGTAGCTGGGACTACAAGCATGGGCCACCATGCCCAGCTAATTTTATTTATGTAGAGATGGGGTCTTGCTGTATTGCCCAGGCTGCTCTTGAAGTCCTGGGCTCAAGTGATCCTCCAGCCTCAGCCTCCCCAAAGTGCTGGGATTACAAGCATGAGTCATCATACCCAGTGGGTTTCTTTCTTCTTCCTCCTCCTCCTCCTCCTCCTCCTCCTCTTCCTCCTCCTCCTCCTCCCCCCCCTCTCTTTTATCTCTCTGTCTCTCATAAGTGTTAAGAACACTGGTCAGGTGCAAGGGAAGGGTAAGACATGGTCCCTTCCTGCCAGAAACTTACAAGCTCACTGCAGTGCATAGGGCATGTGCATCTTTATTGAGCAAACAGTCACTGAGTGTCTGCTTGTGTTATAGCCCGACCAGGTTCATTGCCCTCTGCTTAGGAGAAGCCAGTACACTGAAGTAGTAGGCGTTACAGCAGAGAAGGAGTTTAATATTGCAGGCGCCATGCAAGGAGACAGGAGGAATTTCTCAAATCTGTCTCCCTGAGAATTTGGGAGAAAGGGATTTTAAAGATAGTTTGTTAGGCAAAGGGCTAGGCAATTGGGTCTGCTAACTGGCTGGGTTCAGGGCAGAACCATAGCAATGTAGAAATTGTCTTTGCTGACCAGGTTCTTGGGTGGGGGTCACAAGACCAGTTGAGTCAGTTCCTTGGTATGGGCCACTGGTCTGGGTGGGTCAGCTGTTCCACCGGCATGCAGGGCCTGGAAGATACCTCAGAAACTAGCTTTGGCTTTCACAAGGGTGATGTAATCTATGGGAGCAATGAAGAAAGCTAAGAATCTTTATGACCATCAGCTATGTGACTCCTGAGCAGTGGGCAATTATAGGAAAGCAAGCTCAGGGACAGTGGCTGGTTATATATATATATATTTTAACTATGCCTATATCTTTGCAGAGTTCAAGCCCCTACCACTGTTCCCACCTTGTGGCCCTTTATTAATTTTATAAAGGGTGGTTTCATTTGGTGGCTGGCCTTGTGTAAGTGTTGGTAATATGGTGGCCACCCAAGCAGAAAGATCTCTCTCAAAAGATGTCTCTTGGGCTTCTGGCTGTGGGCACAGACAGTTAACAGGGAAAGAGATGAATAATCAAGATAGTAACAAGTGGTTATGAGTGCTATGAAGAACATTTATGAAAAATTGAATAGCAATATAAGTAGAACACAATAAACTAAGGCATTAAGATAAATTCTGGAGTCGTCATGTGACAGCTCTGGCCACCTCCCTCTCCTTAAAGCAGAGAAGTCTAGGCTCTGAAAGGTGCTTGCAGAGCCAGGAAAGATGTCCATTTAGTGGCCTTTTCGTGGGCAGTGTACAAAGGAACTGGAGGTGTGGGAGTGGCTTTTTTGACAAGGGCGTTCAGATAAATTTCTACCATAGAACTTGGTTCTAGTCCCTCTTTTGAAGCAAAACTCACAGAAGGAAAAACCAAAAGGAAGACAATTTGTGCTTTTGTGACATGGGAACATTTCAACCGAAAACTGTCTAAAGAGTTTGCAATCATAGATTTGTAAAAGGACTTGATTTGCATGCTACATTTTTGAGATGTATTTATTACATAAACAGATATACTTGGATTTGCACAACAGAAGAACCAGTTTGGAGTGGCTTCTGAAAGATTGTGCTGCTATTTGAAAGTCACTAGGGACTTTTAACATCAGGTGAGGCCTGGAGGGAAGAGAGAGGATTGAGGGGTGCAGGCTCTGAGGTCAGAAGAAGGAACCCCCATCCCACGGGCTACAGGAGCACTGAGTGGGGAATAGGGAGGGCCCTGCTAACGAGGAAGAGAATGTATAGCTGCACAGAAAGCCTCAGACACCAGCCTGGAGCTCTATTTCCTCTTCTGCACCCCACCACTACCCCAACAAGTAGAGGCTTGGAGGATAACCTTTTATTACAAGCAAAAATAGATGGACACCTATGAATGTGAGTGAAGGAAAAGAACAGACTAAACCAGAGTTGTGAATTCCTGGCAGTCAATATGGATAGGACTGGGGGTCCAGCTTCCCTCTCTGTAGCCCCTGTTTAAAGCCAAATCTAGGAGGCCCTGTGTTTCCATTAAGCATTTCATTCTTTTTGTCTTTACAAAATTTTGGTCCCAAAACTAAGCCAGGGCGAGCTCCATAGAGATCACCTTAAGTGTGTCCACAGCCAGCCCTGCCTGTTTTTCCAGCTTTTTCTTATGCTTGTGGTGAGGTTGGGTCTGGGGACCCCAGGACAGTGGTGGAGAGAGCCAGCGTGTGCCATTCAGAAGTTGCCTCTGGAGGGGAGTGAGGTGAAACACATCAAGGTGTAGTAGGTGCAGCATGGACTTAAACATACGTTTGTGAAGAAAATAGAGGACTGGTATAAGCAAAGGTTTCTAAGACAGGGCACAAAAAAGCAAGAACCATAAAAGAAAAGACTGATGATATATAGTTGACTACATCAAAATTAAAAACTTATGTTCATCAAAAGATGCTGTTAGGAAAATGAATAAGCAAGCCACTGGATGGGAGAAAATATCTGCAAAACAAATATCTGACGAAGGATTTGTATCCAGCATGTATAAAGCATCCATACAACTCAATAATAAAAAGGCAAACATTTAAATTTTAAAAATGGACAAAAAGTTTAGCAGATATTTTTATAGAAGATATAATGGCCAAGAGGCCCATAAAAAGATGTTCAACATTATTGTCATCAGAAAAATGCAAGTGAGAACCATAATGGCCTACCACTATGCACCCACCAAAGTGACTAAAATGAAAAAAGATCTGTCAATGCCAAGTGTTGGTGAGGAGGTAGAGCCACTGGGAACTCTTAACACAACCTTGTGAGACTGTGTGATGGTGCAAACAGTTGGAAAAAACCCCAGGCAGTTTTTTATAAGGCCTCTGATCCAGCAATTGTATTCCTAGATATTTACCCAAGGGAAATAAAAATGTATATCCATAAAAAGGTTTATACACAAATTATTATAGCATGTTCATCCTAATAAGAAAAAAAAGGAGGAACAGTATAGGTGTCCATCAATAGGAGAATGGATAAACAAACTACAGAATATTCATGCAATGGAATACTACTCAGCAGTAAAAAGGCAGGAACTATGGACACACGTCACATTATTATGCTGAATGAAAGAAGCCGTGCATAAAAGAGTAAATTCTGTATATGTTATAAAACTCACGAAGTGGTATACCTAAGATTGATGCATTTCTCAATGTGTACATTTTCCTTTAAAATACCTGTAAACAAATATTACGCTCTAGGTAATGATATGCCTGCTTAAGGGTTTAGGGGTGACGTGTACAGAGGAGGTCTGCATCTTGTTTTGAAATTTATTAATATCTAAAATAAGATGGATTGGTGGATAGATCACAGGATGGTTAGGTATGTGATAAAGTGTATCTTATGTGTATAACTTAGGTAGTGGGTATGCACTATAAAATGTAGCTTTTCTGTATGTTTGAAAATGTTTATTAATATATAATACATATTGGAATAAATATGCTCAAGTGGAGGATGCAAGTTGCAGTAGCATGAATGGAAGCTAATTGTGATTTATTACCACTTGTTACATGGTGCTATTTTGCTTATCTTCTTCAAGATTCCATTAAAACCTACCACGGGAGCCTCTGCAATATATAGCTGATTTATCAGATTCAGAAGAATCCTTCCAGCCTCTGACTCATTTATGTCACCTGGATGCCTTTGAGTTAATCCTCCCCCCACAGCTATGGTTCTCCTTTGAATGTGATCATCCTCAGGTTGTGTTTCTCTAAAGGCTGAGTGCTCAGACGAGCTTTGGAGTTGTTGCTTTCACTGTCTGTTAATTTGGAGAACAAAGAACCACCAAGCAGAAGGAGATTGGGAAATAGTGATGGGGGAGGGTGCAGAGTTCACTAAGTAATTTGAAATAGTCTCGGTGACCAGAACAAAGTTTCTAGCTTTTCAACAGAGATTTAAATAAAAGACGAACTAGGTCATCTTTTTCCCTCGGATGAAAGTTATCCACCTATACAGTGCAGTGGTGGATGTCATGTACAGTGGCTGAGATGGTTGTTCACTTTAACATTCAGAGCTTTAGACAGAAATGCCAGATACATTGTTCCAGTTAGCAATATCAGGCGAGTGTTTGAGTGGAGAGGGGGAGTTATAAACCACTGTAGAGAATCATAGAGTGAACTGAGGACAGAGATTAGATCAACAATCATTCCTTTTTTGTTTTCTTGGAATGAATTCAGAGCAATATTGTTCTCATTTTTATTTTCAATGAACCTAATTTTTGAACTGATCTATGTAATAATAAGTATAGGCAAGGAAATGTGGAAGAAAGGAGATCCAGCACATTAGCCAGTGAGGTGTTGCGCGAAAATGGAAACAACAAAAGCAAGTCAGCCCGAGCCCGCCTGGCGAGTGAAGCTAGCTCTGCCTGCCCTTGCCCTTCCCATGCCCTCTGCCGAGCCTTTTCCAGCCAGGTGATGTTTTGGGGACCTTTACTGTCCCTCTCCCTGCCAGCCCAAGCCTAGCTGCAACCACCCATCCGGAAGGTGTGCTTTCCTGGCGTTCACCTCCCATTATATGGCGTTTCACTTAGGAAGGACTCCAGCAGAACACCCTGCTGCATCCCACCCAGCCCTTGGTGGTATTGTTAGGGCAGTAAGTGTGATCATGCGGCACACCCTCAAGCCTTGAGCTGTGACCTTGATGGAGGCAGTAATTGGAAATAGAATTTATGTGAGGGGCAGCAAGTTCCCCAGGTGATAGGCCTAGGATGGGACTTGTCCTGGTGGTATCTGTGGGATTGTGTAGGGGCATCATAGAGACGCATGCCTTGTTACATACTGAGAAACTCTAAGAAAGCCAAAGCATTCCAGTTGACAGTGAAAATTGCATTGATAGAATAAGAGTGTAAGAAGGCTGATTAATAGTTATGTTTTATAATGGGATGGAAAGGGGGATGGGGGAGAGAGAGAGAATGAGTGAGCGTGTGTGTGTATGTGTTAAGGAGTGTCATGGTAGCTTTTGTGTTTGTTTGTTATTCTCAGCCCCGAATAGAGAGTGTCCACCTGTCTGAGTCCTGGCAGTAGCTGCTCAGTACAGTGGACTAAACCAAGTACAGAATATCTAAGAGGCAAAGGCCACATCTTGTTCACAGCTGGGTCTCAAGGTCCGGCATTGCGTGTGTGCCCTGGTAGGGTGTTGAGGGCAGCTGGGTCCCAGCATGGTACTGATGCTGATGGGATGGAGCCCAGGGTCTACACTCCCTACATTTGGAAGAGCCACCCAGTTAAAAACGAGTTGGTGGAGGTGTTGCCACCATGTCTCCTGCGCTTTCTCGTGAGGGTTCCGCTGTGCCACTTTCTGACTTCCCAGCAGCCCTGCACATGCCTCTTGCTTTCAGCCTTCTCTTGAAGACAGCTTCTCACTCTCCTCATTGCTCTTAGTCGTGTGGTTGTGTGAGGGCCGTAGTGGTGCTGTTCTTACCTCTAGGAAGGTGTGCTGCTGTGGAATTTGGGAGTGTTCTCTGTATCTGTGGCCCCCAAGCCTCAGGCCGTGGACGGGTACCAGTCCGTGGCCTGTTAGGAACTGGCCACACAGCAGGAGGTGAGCAGCGCGTGAGCCAGCGAAGCTTCCTCTGTATTTACAGCTGCTCCCCGTTGCTCGCATCACCGCATAAGCTCCGCCTCCTGTCAGATCAGCGCTGGCATTGGATTCTCATAGGAGCGCGAGCCCTGCTGTAAATTGCGCATGCGAGGGACCTGGGGTGCGTGCTCCTTAGGAGACTCTGATGCCTGATGATCTGAGGTGCAGCTGAGGCGGTGATGCTGGTGCTGGGGAGTGGCTGCAAATACAGATTATCATTAGCAGAGAGGTTTGACCGCACAATAAATTAAGTGCGCTTAAATTATCCCAAAACCATCCCCCCACCCCCTGTGGAAAAATTGTCTTCCATGAAACTGTTCCCTAGTGCCAAAAAGGCTGGGGACCACTGTTCTACATCACTCTCTGTGCCATGCTCCAAGCATCCCCTTCTCTGCTGGGTTTGTGCCCTCTTTTCTTTTTCTTTGCTTTTTATTTTTTAGAGATGGGATCTTGCTGTATGTCCCAGGCTGGTCTCAAATTCCTGAGCTCAAGCCATCCTCCTGTCTCAGCCTCCAGAGTAGCTGGAACTACAGGCATGCGCCACTATGCCTGACTCCTGTTTTCTGATATCCTCAACTCTGTGAGGGCGGGGCACATGTGTTCATTTATTTGTTCATTAACTATTAAGTACCCTTGCTGTGTCAGGTATAGACAAAAGGAATTTGTTGAAACTATAGATAGTTTACAACCACCTAGATTTCTATTTGGCCTTCAGATCCATTCATGGATTGCAACAGATTAAGGAAACAAGTCACATTGGAGGGCAACTGGTTCCCTGGTAGTGTGTGGTTGGCTGAGTGGGCCAGCTGGGTGTACAGAGGTTCAGCATATTCGATGCAGAGAGAACTTGAGGATCCATGGAGGTCATGTGGTCCAGCTCCCTGCCTTTAGAGCAGGAGGAATACTGAGAAAATTCACAGGTAGGGTTTGGGTTGGGAGGAAAGGAGAGTCTTGTCTGCAGTTTTTCTGCTTGGGGTTTCTCTAATTAGCTAAGAAGCTGGAGCCTGGCTAGTGAGATACAGGAGATTGGTGGGATTTTGGAACAGAAGGGTCTAGACCTCACTCTGTACTTCCTAATTAAACATGGGATCCTTCAGGGGTGCTTCCAAGTCTGGCCTCCCACTGGTGTCGTGTGCGGGGGTTGGGTTAGTCAGTGCTGCCCTGTGTGCATTCCCTCGTGATCGAAGGGATGAGAAGGTGGAGCTGACGGCCAGGTTCCAGAAAGGTCTGCTCTGGGGTCATTTCCTGGTTACCCTTATCTGGAAATAGCTTAGAACTTCTGAGGCCCAGGTATTTGGGGGACAGCCCAGATGTACATGTGGTTGTGCAGGACCTACCAGACAGAGGGGAGATGCAGGGCACGTGTGACAGGTGATGGAGGGATCTGCACTGGCCATGGGAGGGCGAGAGGAGAGGGAGGGGAGGCCGCGCGGGGATATGGAGACAACAAAGGAGGCTCTTAGGAAAAGCCCCTGAGAAGGGAAGACCTGGAACCTGAGCCAAGGCCCTGAGCCAATTCCTCTGCCTTTTTTTTTTTTTTAAGTCAAACATGAATAAAGTCACATTCAGGTATCATTGTGTAGGGAAAAGGAGGAGACAGGTGACTCCTGTTTCAGTTTCAGCTTTAGCTATTGTATTGGTTTGTGGTATTGGATAAGCTTTTCCCTGTCTCTGAGCTTCCGTTCACCTATCTGTGTTTTGCTGATTGAGGACTCTCACGCTGTAACATGAAATGGTTTTATGTTTCCAGTCTTTGCTTCCACTTCCAGTTGTGTCCCTGTCTATGTGATGTCTTCGGCAGACTGTCTCTTCCCAGTCCTTTTCAGTTAATAAAACATCAGTGTTGTCATCTGATTTAAGACTCCCCCTGCCCCTGCCCTGCCAGCTGTAATAAGGTCTGCTTCCTTCTCCTGCTCCTTGTCACCTCTGACTCCTCCTTTGGGAGGAGGGATGGTGGTGCAAGGACACAAACCTGTTTACCTAACTGCACCTGACTGATTTTTTTCTTCTGGCTGGCTTTTGTAGCTTCTCCAGCTAAAACTGGCCAGGTGGCAGCACCCCCCACCTAACAGGCACCCACCTGCAGATCCTTGTGGGGCCTGGGTGGGTTCTGTGCAGGCCTCCTCATCTCGTGGGTCCTGACAGGGACGTGGGGCTCTGGCTCAGCCACTCTGGTCCCTGCTGCACAGCCTCTGGTTGCTGCAGTGACCTTGCATGGCAGCCAGTCTCCTTGGGCCAGATCCCAGAAAGTGCTCAAGCCTAGCCACCCTGTGAGTCCACTTGGCTCATAGGAAGCTCATGGATCCTTGCCAGGCCAAAGGGTGGCATGATGACTGTCCCTGCTCAGGCCAGTAGAATGGCAGTTCAGGACTGTAACCAAAGCTGAGAGTCCCTGGGGAATGAGGAGCTAGTTTCTCCTTTTGAGCATGACCGTCTTTATGATTCTCTTGAGTCCCTGTTTCTTGGATCTAGGAAGGGGGGCCTCCCTTTAGCTTCTCTCCTCCTCCACAAGGCTGCCAACCTGCTGGCTCTCTGTCCCCTCTTCAAGCCTCCCTAGCCTGCGGCTGTGGAGGTGGGAAGAGGGTCGCTGAGTGTAGAGGTCTGGCTTAGTGAGCCCTGGGCTGGGGAGAATGGTTTCTGAGAAACCATTCATTGGTTTCTCAGAAAATGAGGTACTTAGAACTCTTGTTTTCAGCAGGGAGCCCTGTCTTCTCTAATACCTGGGTAACAGGAAACACCCAGCTCCTGTTAATGTAAAAAATGAAGAATTTTATTGTAAGCCACACTGCCAACCTTACATACATACACACGTAAGTACAAGTATCAGATGCAGAAACTGTGCCCTTTATTTGGGGCTGTCTTTCCGTGCTTTCGGTGTTCTCTCTGCCGTGGTGGTGTTTGTCCAAGTCTGAAGGTGACTTCTTGTTGAGGGATAGATGTGAAGTCTTGCTTAAGACCACTATACTTCCCCATTCTCCAAACCTTAGAGAGTCAACACATGCTGTTCTGGGTCTGCTGTATGCTTGCATCAGTACTGACAGACCAAATTATAGTACTTCCTAACCCAGTTCTACAGATGAATGCCATGGCACTTAAAGTATTTTGCAGAAACTATTATTTTAACTCATTTTCACAGTGGCTATGGGTTTTTTTATAGTCTTGTAGGAACTTTGGTTAAATACAGAGTAAAATCTGAAAGCTACTTTAGGAATAATGAGGAATCAGGTCCTTCAAGGTCTTTTAAAAAATATCTCTAAGTAGCAGTTTCTTTTGTGCCTGCAATTCTGAATTGCAGTGTGTCCCTCCAAATCAAGCTAAGCGCCATATGTGAATGTGCGTGTTTGTGTTTTCAAAAGCCTCCGTGGTCACTGCCATTTTAGTGCTTGCATGTTTTCACAGGAAGCAGTAGGGAAAGACAGTCAGAGCCTGTTTGTAAGAATGTTTGTGTTTGCAAAAGACTTTGCTAGTATTCTACATATATCTTAGCTATTAAGCAAAAATATGACACCATTCATCTTAGAAGGAGGAACAGGGCTAGCTAATCTCCTTCCTTTCTCTGGGAGAAAAGCAAAAGTCAAGAGCATTCTTTTTTTTTTATTTTATTTTATTTTATTTTTTTTAGAGACGGGGTCTCGCTCTTGGTCAGGCTGGTTTCGAACTCCTGACCTTGAAGCTATCCACCCGCCTCGGCCTCCCAGAGTGCTAGGATTACAGGCGTGAGCCACCGCGCCCAGCAAGAGCATTCTATCTCATGAGCACTGTGGGTCCAGAGTGGGGTCAGCAAACCTTTTCTGCAGAGAACCAGACAGGAAATATTTTAGGCTCTGTGGGCCATGCAGTTTCTGTCGTACCTGCTCAACTCTCCTGTTCTAGGGCAAAGGCAGCCTTAGGCAATACATAGACAAACAAACGTAGCTGTGTTGCAGTAAAGCTTTATTTACAACAATCTGGCTGGTGGACCAGAGGCCATAACTTGTGTAGTGAGAAGTATTAATACAAGTTTCGAATTGTCACTGATAGTGCAATCTGGCACAAGAAGATAGCTCTGCTTGTCTGATTGCCTTCGTACCAACTTAGATCTCCTCCAGCTGATTGTCAGCTAGGACATAAGGTCAGGCTGGGCCTCTGTCTTCTCTTAAGACAGTGATCACATCTATGGGAATTTATGTAGGCTCCTGAGAGAGAGCCTGTTTCCTTTCCTCACTTGAACCGTGTATCCAACATAGAATAAAATACAGAATAAAATGCAGTCTTGACGATTTAGTGAAGTCATGGCCAAGGCGAGGAGTTAGCAATCTGGCACTGGGGTGATTTTCTGGGGACTCTAACCAGCTGTGCATTGCCACCAGTAGTGGCATAGGCCCTCCTCCTTTCCCACATGTGACGCTGTGCATGCCTGTCTTGCTCACATGCTGCTTCTCTCGCTCTCTCACCCATGCTCGCACACGTCCCTTCCTTCCTCTCCTCCTCCTTGCCCAACACCGAGTGCTGCCGCCACCACACACCATTTCCCCCTGCTCTGGCACACTGAGAGGACGGAGGTTGGTGACACAGCATGCCAAGTGCATAGATGGTAGCACTTGGTACTTACTCTACCCCGATGACTAATACAGGCATACCTTGGAGAGATCACAGATTTGGTTCCAGACCACTGCAATAAAGCAAGTATCATAATAAAACAAGTCAAAAGAATCTTTTGGCTTCCCAGTATGTATAAAAGTTATGTTTACACTATACTGTAGTATATTAAGTGTGCTGTGGCATTATGTCTAAAAAAGATACATGCCTTAATTAAAAATATGTTATCGCTTACTCCAGCTTGCTTTTGATTAGTAAAAAAAATACTTTATTGCTAAAAAATGCAAATGATCCTCTGAGCCTTAAGAGAGTCCTAATCTTGCTGGTGGAGGGTCTTGCCTTGATGTTGATGGCTACTGACTAGTCAGTGGGTGCTTGCTAAAGGTTGGGGTGGCTGCGGCAATTTCTTGAAATAAAAGAACAGTGAAGTTTGCCACATCGATTGACTCTTCCTTTCATGAAAGATTTCTCTGTAGCATGTGATGCTGCTTGATGGCATTTTACCCACAGTAGAATTTCTTTCAAAATTGGAGTCAGTCAAACCCTGTCACTGCTTTATCAGCTAAGTGTACGTAATATTCTAAATCCTTTGTTTCATCTAAACAATGTTCACAGCATCTTTTCCAAGAGTAGATTCCACCTTAAGAAACCACTTTACTTGCTCATCCGTAATAAGCAATTCCTCATCCATTCAAGTTTTATCATGAGATTATAGCAATTCAGTCATATCTTCAGGCTCCACTTCTAATTCTAATTCTCTTGCTGTTTCCACCAAATCTACAGTTTCTTCTTCACTGAAGTCCTGAACTCCTCTAAGTCATCCATGAGGGTTGGAATCAACTTCTTCCAAATTCCTGTGAATGTTGATATTTTGACCTCTTCTCATGAATTATGAATGTTCTTAATGGCATTTAGAATGGTAAATTCTTTCAAGAAGGTTTTCAATTTACTTTGCCCAAATCCGTCAGTAGAATCGCTATCTGGATTCCACAGCTGGAGCCTTATGAAATGTATTTTTTAAATAATAAGGCTTTTCAAGGTCAGAATTACTCCTTGATTCATGGGCTGCAGAATGGATGTTGTGTTAGCAGGCATGAAAAAAACCATTAATTTCTTTGTACATCTCCATCAAAGGTCTTGGGAGACCAGGTGCATTGTCAGAGAGCAGTAACATTTTGAAAGGAACCTTTTTTCCTGAGTGGTAGGTCTCGACAATGGGCTTAAAATATTCAGTAAACCATGCTGTAAACAGATGTGCCATCATTCAGGCTTTGTTTTTCCATTTATAAAGCACAGGCAGAGTAGATTTAGCATAATTCTTAAGGGTCCTAGGATTTTCTGAATGGTAAAGGAACATTAGCTTCAACTTAAAGTCACCAGCCTTATTAGCCCCTAACAAGAGTCAGAATGGCCTTTAAAGCTTTGAAGCCAGGCATTGATTTCTCCTCTCTAGCTAGAAAAGTCCTAGACAACATCTTCTTCCAATAGAAGGCTATTTCATGTACATTGAAAAATCTGTTGTTTAGTGTAGCCACCTTCAGTGGCTCAGCTAAGATCAGTGATCTTAGCCAAATCTTCTGGATAACTTGCTGCAGCTTCTCCATCAGCACTTGCTGCTTCACCTTGTACTTTTATGTTATGGAGGTGACTTCTTTCCTTAAATCTCATGAACCAACCTCTGCTAGCTTCCAACTTTTCTCCTGCAGCTTCCTCACCTCTCTCAGTCTTTACAGAATTGAAGAGAGTTGGGGCTTGCTCTGGATTAGACTTTGGCCTGAGGGAATGCTGTGGCTGGTTTGATTTTCTATCCAGACCCCTCAAACTTTCTCCATATTAGCAATACGGCTGTTTCACTTTCTTACCGTTCCTGTGTTCACTGGAATGGCACTTTTAATTTCCCTCAAGAACTTTTCCCTTGCATTCACAACTTGGCTAACAGTTTGGTGCAAAAGGCCTAGCTTTCAGTTTGTCTTGGTTTTTGACATGCCTTCTTCACTGAGTTTAATCATTTCTAGCTTGTGATTTAAAGAGAGATGTGCCACTCTTCCTTTTACTTGAATACTGACAGGCCATCGTGGGCTTATTAATTGGCCTAATTTCAATATTGTATCTCAGGGAATAGGGAAGACAGAGGAGAGGGAGACAGGAGCAGGGAATGGCTGGTCAGTGGAGCAGTCAGAACACACACAGCATTTATCAATTAAGTTCACAGTCTTATATGGGCATAGTTCATGGCCCATGTAATTATAATAGTAGCATCAGAGATCACTGATCACAGTTCACCAAAATAGATATAATACTGATAAAAAAGTTTGAAATGTCATGAGAATTACCAAAATGTGATACAGAGACATGAGGTAAGCCCCTGATGTCGGAAAAATGTCGCCAATAGACTTGTTCAATACAGGGTTGCCACAAACCTACAACTTGCAAAAAATGCATTATCTGCGAAGCTCAATAAAACAAGGTATGCCTGTATAATAACCTTTTATTGTGTGCATACTCTGCACTGGGCATTGCACATTATCGATTTATTCCTTTCAACGATGCTTTTTCACTGATTAGAAAACCAAGGCTTAGAAGGGTGAAGTGCTTATCTAAGGTTATACAGGTGGACAAGTGGGGATTTTGAACCCAAACTGTCTGACTCCATATTCACTATGCTACCCAACTTGGGACATACTGCGAGCCACGAGGTCATCCAGCCAGATTTCAGTTTGCTCCATCCTGGTTTAATGGACGTCTAGTTGTTTAAAAGTTAATAGTGAACTAGTAGAATGTAGGCCCACAGAGGTGCTTTTCAGAACTCACCTATTTACCGTTTACTGGGTAATCAGGGTTAATCTTATCTTACCTCTTGGTCTTTTCTGTACTCTGATATGTCTGGACTTTAACAAATGCAAGACTGGATGTTACAGTTGAGCTATTTGTTCTAGATTTGAGGGGTTTTTTTTGTGTGTGTTTTTTTAAAGTTTGGCATTTGAGCAGAATCACAAGTTGGAGAAAGTAGTAATTTCCAGACATTTGAGGTCTGATTCACCAACATTACTGTAATTAAAGGAAAACTTGTATTTGTTTGCTCCATTTTATCCTAACTCACTAGGATGTTTTATAAATAATAAACCCAGACATTTAGAAAATAATCTCTATTTAGCTGTTTAAGCCTGCATAGGTTCTTCATGTTCCAATGTCTCAAAGTGATATGAGTGTGCCCGAGCGCTAAACTTACAGGGGAGCGACTCTGGAAAGGGCAGTATACTGATGTGGAAAGACAGCTTTAAAGTACAAAGCACAGAAATCAAGTAGCTTGACAACTCCCTTAGAAGGTACATGTATGAAGTACAGGGGCTCAAGTGTAGTGATTTCAGTTGGTCACAGAAATAATGAATTTTGAATTGAGGCAATTGTGATTAAGCCTATTGCCTTTTCCAACACTAATCATCAGTAAAATGATGATTGATCTCAGTAATTATGAAACCATTAAAAAGGCATCTGCCTATGCCCAATTGAACAGGATGGATGTGGTTTTGAGCGTTCAGCTAGCCAAGCAGGACTTCAGTGGTTGTGACTTCAAGGTGCTTGTTTGTTCTCCGCTGTATTCTGAGCCTTCAGTACTTTTTGTCATAGGGTACAAATGGGGGTGGGTATATCCCCTTGGTTCTTAGCACTGTGGCAATGTACAGTGAAGTTGAGTAGTATGACCCCTCAACTTTCTAGAACCCTCCAACCTTTGATTGATAAGAGGTACCCCCGTGTGAGAGCTCCTGGAGGCCCTTCTGCGTAACACTCACAACACAACACCGCAGTGACAGCAGCCACTTGGTTGAGTGCAAGCCGTGTGCCAGGCATCTCCTGCCATCAGTATCACGCCTGCATTCCAGGAAGTTGGTGCTGTTGTCACCACCGAAAGGAGGAGGAACTGCTGCTTGGAGAATTTCAGGGCTTCGCCTAGGACTGCACGGCTGGAAAAGGGCAGAAGGGGAAGTGGGCGTGGTCTTCGCTATCCACATGGCTGCCTGGGGGGCAGGCAGTCTTGTGCTTCCTTGAAAGACTGTTCTTTTGGGAGATGTCTTCATAGTCTCAAGGAAGAAGAAAGCAGAAAAAGGCGAGGGAGGGAAGAATTCCTCTCATTCAGTGATTGAAAACACAAAAACACACTTTAAAAACTACAGTCTTGGGCTCTGTAGAGCCTGCCCAGGCTGCAGAGGGCTTTGGTCCTCGCTGGGACAAAAGGGCTTTTTTGTCACCTTTTCCACAAACAAGCGAGATAAGAGGAGCGCCCCACTTCATTTCCCCTTGTGAGTGACAGACGCCTTTTATGTGGACAGCCCTGCTCCCGGCTAAGAGACGCTTGTGTGTCCCTTGCCTGGGGAGGACACACATGACATGCAGCTTCTGCGGACCCTCCTGGGCCTGCAGATTCCAGTCCTGGGGGGGACCCACAGCCCTGCCCTGCCCTGCCCTGCCTCTCTTCTCTCAGACCTGCTGCCCCAGGTTAGGGCCCAGGGGGTGTGGGGTCACTTCCCATCTGGGTCAGGTGTTTTTGTTTTGTTGAATGAGCCATTCCCCATCTGGACTTAAATGGTATCAGGGAAGATGGGCACCTTCCCTCCTGTGCCAGCTCCCAGGTGTCGATGCTCTTTTCCTGCCTCCAGGTGCTCGTGTGCGGGTGCTGCCCCTTCCCTGTCCGTGCTTGTCTCTCCAGCTCCCAGAGGACAGTGGTGTTGGGTCTCTGGCTTGCCTGCTGCTCGGCACTCTGGCTTGTGAGGGAAAGCCTTCAGTTTGGGGCTCTCCCCACCCCGCCCTGCCTCTGCCATCAGTGCCCCATTGCAGGAGTGTGCATTCTTCTTCCCACCTAGACTCTGAGCCTCACCTGGTCTACTCTCTGCCCTCTCCAGGTGTAGCCATAGAGATACCTGACTCCCAAGATAGCCCTGGTTGGTCTCCTGCTGCCCAGCTCTGCCCAGTCTCTTTCTTTACCTGGAGTTTTTGCTCTAGAAACCAGCACGGGAAATTTACCTCCATCCCCGTCACTTCCTGGATTGGCTCTTCCTGACCATTGGATTTGCTTCTTGGGTGCCTGGCTCCAGTAGTTAGAGGCTCTCTAAGTACCTTTTAATGGGATTTTGGGGAGAGTGTGCACGGGCAAGCGTGGAGCAAGAGACTCGGTATTTATCCCCACTGTTGTCCAATGATGGCTAAAGATCATTGATTTCTAGAGCTGTTTTTCAACTTTTTTTTTATCTTGGCCAACAGTAATAAATATATTTTGCATTGTAACTCCCAAACATATACGTATGTGCCTTCTGAAATATGAGTTTGATAACAATATATTCTTACTACATTCTGGTATTTCCTATGTGTTGTGATATTTTCCCTTCTGTTTTATTTCATTTTTCAAAACTTGCTTGGTGCAAACCGCTACATGAATTTTCTGTGTATTCCATTTAAACAGTCCTCTCTCCTCCATCACAGTACAAATCCCATGAAGACAGGCAGATGTTATTCTACTTCCTGTAATTGGTACTCAATTCCTGATGTCAGCTGAGTCTTTTCTCTGTGTAAATCCTCTGGAGAAATATTTCTTTCCTGTACTGAGAAACATTTTCATTCAAGAGCTAGGGTGATTTGTGTCACTGCTGTGAGTTCCTTCTTTTATGTTAATTGTTAAAAATCTCAGACATTAATAAAGATATGACTTCACAGGATACATCTTTATAATGGTCTTATTTCTGTTTCATTTTCTTTTCCTTGTTAATTTGTTTTTCTTTTCACCTTAGTTCCTAAATATTTAAGAGTTTCAGCTGATTCTAAAGTAAGAGACACTCAATGGGAAAAGCTATAACAAATCAGATACCTAAAAGTCGAGTTAGAAAGTCTCTCTGGATCTTTCCCTTTACTTTGAGTGCCTGATCTGCAGCCTGGCTTGTGAAGAGATCGGCATCTTTTTAGACCTCAAGGGGATTATAGTATTCATGCTGCTCTTGTGATGACGGGTCCTGGACGTTCTTCCCTGTCCTTACGTGCAAGTCTGCCTTCTCCTTTTAAACAGCTGTACAGTATTCACTTTCTCACCTAGTTTGAATTTTGTATCCTTGCTGCTGTAAGTTCTTTTGTGGAAGGTAATAAATAAAAAGTTACTTTAAAAAGACAATAAATAAACAGATACGGGAAGGCGATACATAAATAAAAATTTACTTTAAAAAGAACGGTAGAGATTATTAACTAGCCCTAGCCACCTGACCAAGTAGAATCCTCTGGTAACTGCCTCAGGAGCCACCAGGTTCCCAGGGAGTGGGATTGCTCGTAGAAGCTGTGTGGACCCTGTGCTTGGGGGATGGTGGCGGAACCGTCTCTCCAGACACTGGGAGGTGTCAAATAATGGAAAAAAGTGAGTTTTGACCTGCAAGTCCAGGTCAAGCAAGTGATGTTGGCTTCTTAGATGTTCCCAGCTCAGAGTGGGTCTGTGGAGACTCAGCTCTGCTACGTTGACTGGTTTGTTCATTTCCACTGCAGGGCTGCAGTTGGGTGATGTCTGGTTTTTCAGCCTCCCTGTGTCTCTTAATTAACTTAATATTACTTTCTAATATGAAAACAATGGTGAAGTATCAGCGTAGCGTTATTAATCTTCTGGGTAAATATGTCAAACACTTTATCTCAATTATAGATGCCACACTTTAAATATTTTGAAACTTTGATTCATAAATGTACTTAGAAATGATCTATGTTCCTGTATTCTCAGCACACACGCTGGTAAAAAGGGTTCAACTTTCTCAGCACTGCTTTTTGGGATGAATGAGTTAGGGTTGTTCCTCCTAGAGTGTTTCCTCTGGTGAGATGAATGCCAAATGCTGCCCACCTCCACTGACCCACAGAATCTCCTCCTTGGCCTTCACAGTGAAGTGGGGGGGTGGGGTGAGATGAGGCTGGGGAGCTGGGCCGTCCTTCTCCTCCTGACTGTCCTGTTCTTTCCCCAGTAGACCACACAAGGACTTCTGCTGGGCAGTCCAGGAAGGTGTAGGAGCAGGTTTAGATGGGGCAACTATCTCCCTCAAAGTGGAGCCAGCCTTAAGCCAGGGAAAGGCCTCCTCTGGGAAGACATGTGCATTTCCTTCAGGATCAGCAGTGAGTTGGGCACATCGTGCGTGCAGTAACTGAGTGACCATTTAGCAGTTACTCTGTGCCGGGCACTACGTTGTTCCTGGGTGGTGGCCGGCAGGACGGGGAGTATTGTATAGGCACGATAGTAATAGCGAACATTCCGTGAGAATTTGCCACGGGAACTTGCCACATGCAGACGCTGACTCACGTGTTTACCTGTGTTATTTATACCTAACAACACACCTGGGCAGTTTCTGCTCTCTGTAGTCTCATTTTACGATGAAGAAGCTGCGGGGGCGGGGGGGTAAAGTCACTTGCACGAGTCCACACAGCCATTAAGTGGCAGAGCCGGAACCTGAGCCCATCCTCACTGTCAAGGTGAAGGGGCTTCCCAGCATGGTCCCTGCCTTGCGGTGGGAGCTCAGCAGTGCAGACATTAGTCACAGCAGCTGTGACTGGGGAGGGTGGCTCCCCCTCCAAGGCATGTCCTCAGGTTGCTCAGTTAAAGTTGGCTAGATGACCGTAACTGACCTTCTCTGGGATCCTTCGAACAGCCCAGATCATCCTTAGATGTGACTTGGGTGAAGCAGTGTAGACGCCCATGTGAGATTTGGCAGTGGTGGGACCAGGATGGAGTTGCAGTTTTCCCCACCAGGCGGGTGTAGTCAGGTCTCTTCAAACCAGAGGACGTGATTGCTGTTTTTAATTGTTCATGTTGACTGTGGCAAGAAATAACTCAGTGTCTGTGAACCTCAGATGTGAAATATAAATAACCCCTTCTCTGCCCTTCTTACTCTGTAGCTTGGAGAATCACTGAGACAAGTGATTGGAAAGGGTTTCCTTAAGCTCCAGTGACAGCCGTGTCCAGGTGGGCAAGTGGCGTGTTGGCAGGAATGTGAGCATCAAGGAAATGAGATGAGATTTCATTTTTATTTCAGAAGTCAGTGAATTTAACCACATACAGATTTGAGAAGCTTTTGTTTTGCTCTGTCAATGGAGAAAAGGAACAACTTCTTTCTTGTCAAAATGAAAATATTTAGTTTTAAACTGAACCAGTTCCTGCCATTTTGAAATGTTTATGTATTTCTTACTTTTTAGCAACAGAGGTAGACACGTTGGAGGGCTTGGCTCGTGCTACGCAAACTAACCATCGTTAAGTCTTCTCTCCTAAAAGGATAGGTGTTTGGCAGTTGTCACATGACCTGAGCACCATTGATTCCCAAAGAGGCAGCACACAACTTTGACCAGCCTTGTGTAGGGTATATGATCCCGTCTGGTTGGACCTGAGCCATTGGGATGTAATCTAAAGGCCTCCTGTGGATTAGAAAGAAGGCATAACTCTGTACCTCCAAGTGTAGGGGACAGTGAATGGGTTTCTGGCCTGGGTGTCATAGCTGCTTTTAGGGCTTCCTATTGGTAAGACAAGGTCACTGGCCCAGGTACTTAGAAATGTGGCCTTGAGGTCATGGTTTTGTTTTCCTTCTTTGTGGATGATGGCACCTTGGTATTTACTGAGTCTAAGTGCTCAGTTTTCTGTTTTGGTACTATGGGAGGATTCTGTAGCAATAGATGACATGGTTCTTGTCCTCAAGGCACTAACTGTAAATATTACAAGACAACATAGCAATAAGTTCACCTTCCCAACTAGACTAGAAGCTCCTAAAAACAGAGACAGTGACTTGCTCTTCTATGCTTTTATATATGTAATTGGTGCTCAAGTGTTATTTTCATGATGAAATGCCAAAGCACGTGGTATCACTTTTAACTGTGGATGGCAAACAGTTCCAACTCAGGTGCCAGCTCCGCTCAGTGGGTGATGCCTGGCTGGAGCACCACGTGAAGCTGCACCAGGGCTTGGGTGGGGGAAGAGAGTGCCGCCCAGTGACCATGGGGATGTCTGCTGCAGGGGGCTGGGGGGCAGAGGCAGCAGGCATGTGGGGGTCATTTGTTCACCCTGCTAAGGGCATCAGGCTTTCAAAAGTGGGGGCAAAATAGTACTCAGAGGAAATGAAACTCTTCAGTCTTCCCTTAAATAGTAGAGCAGGATTTAGATAAACAGCTTTTGGTCTTGGAGAAGAGCAGCCAGCAGGAGCAGATGTTCAGTGAGGATGCGTCTACGTAGGACAGTATGGAAGCTGATAGGCTGGGGCAGAAGGCGCATGGGGGGGGAGGGGGAATTGGGTGGGGCAGGAGCCCTGTCCCCAGCGGGGCCATGCAGACAGAAGTTGGTTGTGAGTAGTAGAGTGTAGACGGATCGCAGAGTTGCTCAGGGAGGCCAGGGGAGGAATTGAGATGTGATACAGTCCTGCGCTTTTCAGGGAGCTTTCCCAAATGCTCCTGACACAATTAGCTGCTCCATCCCTCTCTTCCCTAAGGGAGACTCCTGGTACTCTGCTTGAGCTTTGATTGTCATCGGCTATGTCTTGGAATTTTTATGTATGTATCTTTAGGACAGGAACAGTGAATCCCTGGTGCTCGGGATCATGCCGGGTATGGAGTAGATACTCTGAGTGGCATTGAATGAAATGGAAATAAGGTACCTGAACTGCCAGGCAAGGTGGGGTGGAGGTGGACAGTGCCTTAGAGGTAAAACTGGGTGAGGGTGAGGAAGTGGGATCCTTGTCCCCAAGACGGGCAGGATGGGTAGCGAAGGAAGTCGAAGACATCACGTTTAGAGGAGTGTGCAGAGTGCAGGAGACCAGTTGAGATTGAAGATGGCAACAGAGGATGGATAAGATTGAAGGAGAACATTTGGAAAACTGAGCCTGGATGAGTTTCCAGAGGCAGAGGCTTGCAGGGCCCGTGGGTCCCGTTCTGGGAGACCGTCACTGTGCCTGTGGGGCCCGGGGCCCGTCAGAGGCGCTGTCTCTTGAGGAATGAGGAACCACTGAAGATTCTCTCTGTCAGATGCTTCGACTTTTTAGAGAAGTAGAGTGATCCTGCAGCTCATTGTATTTAGCTAGGACTCCCCTAAACCAAACCCAAACTGGCTTTATTTATTGGGTTTTACAATTGAAAAACCCAAGCGGGGAGGGAAGGGAATTTTTGACTTCAGGCTCAGCTTGATCTAGGGGCTCTCACAGGGAGCCTCGCAAGTGCTTGGTCCCACCTGAGTGTCTCTGCTTGTCTGTCTGACACCCTTGCTCCCCTTTTTCTAGCTTGGCTTCCCTTGGAGTTGACTCTTCTTCTCTGTCCCCCAGCAACTCGTGGCTTGCAGCCTCTCAGGGCCAAGTCCAGCCAGTGAGAGAACTTTGCAGCTAGTTGGTGAAGAGTGAATCCCGGGATTAGCGTTGATTGCACCTGATTGGTGTGGGTTGGGATGTGTGCCCGTCCCTGAACCAGCAGCCTGGGCCACAGGCCGGCTCCTATAGCCCCTAGGCTGAGAGTGGAGCCGGAGTGGAGCTGTTCCTGGGGGAAAGTCAGGAGCTGTTACTTTGGAGTTTTGCTGGGTGGCAACGCCTTAGTCACCCACCCCGCACAAGCCGCCTGCTCCAGCTGTGGCAGCAGAGCAGCAGCCGCCTTTGCTCTGCCGGTGAGCGGGGAGAGCTCCTGCCGGCCTCGCAACCCCGCACGGTGCTGCCCTCTTCCCCTAGACCAGATGTCCTTGAGGCTGGCCTCCATGCCAGGCGACTCTGCTGGCCTCCTCTGGGCACATCCTGGACAGCATCCCGCCCCATCTCGGGGGTCAGGGGGTCACTGGACTGCCGTGGGATCTCAGGAGGAGCCTCTTCAGAGAGGTTCCAGATGCTGCTGTGAGGACTGCGCCCACAGGGAGGAGCCGCTCGTCCCGCCCGCGGTGCTGGGGAGCGAGCCTTCGCTGCATGTTTCACGTGTGCAGAGCTCTCCCCGCCTTCTGCTTCCTCTGATTTTCACCATGACTGGGTGGCAGGGCCAGAATGACTGTCCCTGTTTTATCGATGAAGGAACTGAGAGTCGGGTGGGGTGAATGACTCAAACAGGGTGACACAGCTGTACAGACTCAGGGGACACAAATGTCATGTAAAACTTGCACTTTTAAACCACAGATGAAGAAAAACAAAGGCAAAGTTTCTTTATGTAAATGTGGCGTTAAACTGCCCTTTGGAGGCCGTCTAAGTACATACTTCATTAATGCCTGCCGGGGAGAAAATTACCTCTGTTCACAGCCAAGCAGCTCTGAGCCAGGCCTGCCTGCTGGTCGCCCTCCTGTGGTTCCCCCTCTGGAGTTTTACTGAGGTTGGATCAGTGTATCAAAACCGTGTAATGGCAGCTCTGTGGCTCCCGGTCACCTCCTAATGTGCAAGGCAACGAGTGGGAGGGGCTCTCAGCAAGCCTGGCCTGAGTGCGCGGTGACCTCAGGCGACCCGGCCATTTGAAAAAACAGCCGCTGCTCTTGGTTCTTGCCGCTCTTGCTCGGTTGCCCGTCCTCCCTGGGGTGTCCAGGCGGTCATGGAGCCTCCCTGTGGAACCTGTGTTTGGACTTCGCTCATCGGGTCGTGGAGAATTGTCGTTTTCCGACTGGAAGAGATCATCCAGTTCTGTCTGCTCGTTTCACACAAGAGAAGCAGAGGCCAGACCCTGCAGCCTGGCACCTGGGGCCCTCCATGCCGCCCTTGCCACACGGCCACGTGGCTGCTCATCACCTTGAAGGGCTGGCCTCTGGCCCAATGCCCTGCCCTGCGCGGGAGGGAGCGGGGTGGCTGCGCGGAGGCTTTCCCTGACACGGTCATGCGCGTCTTCCCCTCTAGCACCATGGCACTGCTTAGCAGGAAGGAACATTTAGTAATAGCAGGTCAAAGCCTCTCATTTTGCCCATTTATTCATTTATAAATGTTTTCAAGTATCTATTTTTGTGGCAGGCCTTGGGAATACAACGATGCATGAAATAGAGATGATCTCTGTTCTTACAGATAACTTATTGGGGGGAATTTTTAGAGGTAATTTGTTAAAATTAATTTTTATTAATTTTATGAATAAATGACAGGGTCTCACTTTGTTGCCCAGCCTACAGTGCGGTGGTGTCACACAGCTCCCTGTAACCTCAAACTCCTGGGCTCAAGCAGCCCTCCTGCCTCAGTCTCCGGAGTAGCTGGGACTACAGGCGTGCACCGCCATGCCTGGTTAATTTTTCTGTTTTTAGTACAGCTCTTGCTCAGGCTGGTCTTGAACTCCTGAGCTCAAGTGATCCTTCTGCCTTAGCCTCTCAGAGTGCTAGGATTATGGGCGTGAGCCACCGTGCCTAGCTAAAATTATTTTTTTTTA
Source organism: Cheirogaleus medius (assembly GCA_008086735.1). Taxonomy (NCBI): domain Eukaryota; kingdom Metazoa; phylum Chordata; class Mammalia; order Primates; family Cheirogaleidae; genus Cheirogaleus; species Cheirogaleus medius. The sequence goes on from VBSM01002035.1 coordinate 13,221,915, forward strand.
GTTGACAAAAATTGTACATATTCAGAGTGTACAACTTGATGTTTTGATATATGTATACATTGTGGAATGGCTAAATTAAGCTAATTGACATTTACCTAACATACTTTTTTGGTAGTGAAAACATTATCTACTCTTAACAATTTTTAAGTGTACAACACGTTATTGTTAACTGTAGTCACCATGTTGTACAGCAGGTCTCCTATCTAACTTTTGTGTACTTTGAAATTTTGTATACTTCGCCTGATATCTCCCCAGTACCCCTGTCTCCAACCCCTGGCAATCACCATTCAACTCTCTGCTTCTTTGAGTTTGACTTTTTTAGATCCCACATATAAGTGAGATCGTGCAGTATTTTCCTTTCTGTGCCTGGTTTATTTCACTTAGCATAGTGTCCTCCAGGTTCATCCGTGTTGTTACAAATGACAGGATTTCTTTCTTTGTTTTTTTTTTTTTAAAAGCCATATAGTATTCCAGTGTGTGTGTGTGTGTGTGTGTGTGTGTGTATGTGTATTGGCCATTTATACGTCTTGTTTTGAGAAATGTTAATTCAGGTTCTTTGCCTATTTTTAATTGAGGTTATTTGTTTTCTTGCTATTGAGTTGAATTCCTTATATATTTTGGCTATTAACCCTTTATCAGATGTGTGGTTTGCAAATACTTTCTCCTGTTCTGTAGGTTGTCTCTTTATTCTGTTGTGTGTTTCCTTTGCTATGTATAAGCTTTTTGGTTTGATACCATCTTATTAGTCTATTTTTGCTTCTGTAGCCTGTACTTTTGGGCTCATATCTAAAAAGTCTTTGCCCAGACCAATATCAAGAAGCTTTTACCCTATGTTTTTCTTCTTTTACTATTTCAGGTTTAAGTCTTTAATCAATTTGAGTTGATTTTTGTATATGGTGTGAGTTAGGGATCTAATTTCATTCTGCCTGTGGATACCCAGTTTTACCAACACCATTTATTGAGGAGACTGTCCTTTCCCCATTGTGTGTTCTTGGCACCTTTGTTTGAACATGAGTTGACCGTAAATGTGTGGGTTTATTTCTGGGTTCTCTATTAAAGAGGTAACTTTTAAAACCTTAAATTTCTTTTGTGAATTAGGACTATGAGGACATTTAATGATCTTTGCCAGCACTCAACATTGGGCTCTAGTTTTGTCTGGGAGGTTAGTAAAAGTTTTGCTGAGAAAATGTCATTTAAGCTGAGCCTTGAAGGACAAGTAGAGCTTGTGCATGGGGAGACCATTTTGGACGGAGGGAACAGGATGTGGAACAGCTCCACTGTGGCCCAGGGCCACAGAAGGAATCAGTGACTGAGCTGGGACTAGCAGAAAACAGGTATATGGCCACAAGCTCTGTGTTCTTTCCATTCAACCACACTGGCCTTGTTTTTAGCCTGTGTCACAGAGCTGTGTCCTCAGTGTGTCGGAAGAGGCGAGTTTACGTGCATGGTGGCAGGCACCCTAGGTGGCTGAAGGAGGAGGGCAAAGGTGCAGAGCTGGGGAAGCATCCGGTGTGCGTGGGAGGGAGCAGATTGGCAGCGTGGAGAGAAGGGCTCTCCCAGGGCAGAAGTGGGAGGTTGGAAGAGGAAGCTAGGGAAGGATGAAGGATGAGGACCCTACCCAAGTGGCTGCAGGCTGGGATAGAAATGGAAAGCCAGGTGAGATGTTGAGATCAGCTGTTGTCTCAGCAGTTTGTTTATTCCAGGCTTATTCTAGAAAAGGTTTGTGGTAACTTAGAAATACGTATACCTTGTTTTTGGTTTTTTGATACCTATGCTGAGATCACAAAATCCCATGTATTAATAGCTTGTTTATGTCTAGCTTTGTTGCTTTATTCCTTCCCTTTTTTCCTTCTCTACTTCCTAGTAGCACATGTGGGTACCTTGCTTACGTCTGGTTTGTGCTGGATGCTGGAGTTGCAAAGACAGTGGGGTGGTCCCTGCGCAAAGAGCCCTGGGTTCGGGGCACTGGTGGAACGCACAGGGCTGGGAGGGCAGCTCCTGGCAGGTGTAAGCCACGAAAGCTTTTCTGGGGACATGGAGCCGTGCTGGGGATGAGCAAAGCAGAGAGGCGAATCTTCACTGCCTGCTTCAAACCTCTGTTGATCTGCTCTGACAGCAGGCTGGGAACTCTGTGAGGACAGGTTTCAGGCTTTGCCCGGGAGGACTCAGGTGCTCAAGGATGAATGGATGGGCGGATGGATGGATGACCGTTCATACCTGAGCGCTAATAAAAGGATCCTTGGGAGAAGAGATCACCAAGTGTGATTAAGGATTCTGGCATCTCCCATCCCCTGCTTAGTGGACAGTTTGTTTCTCAAGGTTCTGGTTCTGGGTGCACATCCCCACCTTGCCTAGTTAGGAACCTGACTTTCTTATTGGCTTCCTTTTCAAATGACTAACTCAGCATCCTTTTCTCAAATGAGCAATCCTTTTATACAGCAAATAATCATCCGACTTTTCCCGGATGTTGTTTTGCAAGATTGTTTTACTACTACATTAGTTTATTCTGGAGGTATACGTGTTTCCTAGGATTCCTTTTTAACGGCAGGTTTGAGGACCAGGATGACACCGGTGCACAGGCAGGCAAGTCTGCCTGCTGTCCGGGCCGAGACTGCTCAGCTGCGTTACGGTGGAGTCTCTGTAATAGAGAAGCACATTAAAGCAAGGTTATATTTCTTGTAATGAAGTCCATCAAGTAATTCACTAAGGATTTTGGAAAGAGAAACCAAATTCTTTAAAAAGGAGCGGGGAGAGGGCCAAGGAGACAGGATAAAGAATCTTAAACAACTTGGTTGTACTAATGGCCCTTGTGCTACTGTGGCTAAATTACTTATAAATAAAAGCCAAAGAGGAAAAACAAGCTGTGTTTGGAGGTGTACTGTCTGTTCTCTGCCTTGTTTTTCTGCTCTAAAGCATAGTGTGCTGTCTTGACGTAGGGATGTAACTGCTATGAATATTGATGGCAGCAAAACCTTTTTTTTCCTGTCTGGCCTAGGAAATACAGCAGCAAGGATAAAAAGGGAAGAGGAATTGTAAAATCAGTGTGCTCTTTTTAGCTTATCTTGCTCCCTTAGAACTCCAAGTCTTAAAACATATTGATGGTCTGCATCTAGGGGTCTGGGTCTGATTTGAGTACAGTGGATTGGTATTTTCAGGGATTTTTGCCTCTGGTTAAAGTAACAGAATTCCTTTTCCTTTGAGCTTTCAAAGTTAATGTCACTGTCTCATTGAAGCCTTCCTGGATCTCTTCCCCAACCTAGAGTTGGTCCCTGTCCCTTAGAATATTGGCAGCAGTACCATGTTTCCCCGAAAATGAGACCTATCCATAAAATAAGCCCTAGCAGGATTTCCAAGCATTTGCACGATATAAGCCCTACCCCGAAAATAAGACCTAGTGATGGGCGTGGCTACACAGCGTATCTGCACAACCCATGCATTTCGTCGCGGAGCAGTCAAGAAGACAAGCAGCCCTTCTCATCTGCCCCAGGAGAGCTCTATTGCTCGACATGAGAGATTGGGGCCAATGGTTCTAAAGGAAATAGAGTCGCAAGAAATTCAGGATAGAATCCGGGGTTTGGAGAGTTATGATGATGTTCCAGAAGAAGACGACTTAACTATATTTGAGTAAATGTAGATTATTGTACCATACTTAAAAAAAATAACACATCCCCTGAAAATAAGCCCTAAGGTGTCTTCTTGAGGAAAAATAAACATAAGACCCTGTCTTATTTTGGGGGAAACACTTATGTGTTTATGTCTGAATGGATGATTGTTCGTCCGGTAGCTCTGCACCATGTGCCTCCTGGGGGCACTCTGCGGGGGGCATGGCAGCGAATGGGACACCAGAGAGTCTGGATAGCAAACAAGGGCATCCTTGTAGTCTGCGTGTGGCATGAGAGGGCATCTCCCATAGCACGCAGCCCAGCACAGACAGCATGGCTGTGTGAAGGGAGTGGGGTCCCAATCAAGGCCTGGAAGCTGCAGGGCATGGGGCGAGCCTGGCTGGGGGCAGAATCTGTCTGAAGGTTTGAAGCAGGCACAGGTATAGGTTGGGGGCAGGAGGATTCTTAAATTGTGAACACACTGACTCTGGCTCACTCACACCAAAGATGAGTTTATTAGCCTGCTAAGATGGTGTTCTGAGAAGCAGAGGAGCTCTGGCGGGCAGGTTCAGAAATGACAGGGACCGCAATAGCTCTGGGACCTGATGAGTCCCAGAACTCACGAGCTGTCTTTTATAGCGGCAGTTCCTTGCCTTTGTGGCACCAGGACCGGTTGGTTTCATGGAAGACAATTTTTCCATGGACCTGGGGGAGGGGGTGGTTTTAGGATGATTCAAGCGCATTATATTTATTGTGTACTTTATTTCTATTACTATTACATTGTAATATATAATGAAGTAATTATGCGACTCACCATAATGCAGAATCAATGGGAGCCCTGAGCTTTTTTTCCTGTAAGTAGACGGTCCTATCAGGGGGTGATGGGAGCCAGGGACTGATCTGACAGGAGACAGAGCTCAGGCAGAGATGCGAATGATGGGGAGCGGCTGTAAATAAAGATGAAGCTTCACTTGCTCACCGCTGCTCACCTCCTGCTGTTTAGCCTGGTTCCTAACAGGCTGTGGACTGTGGCCCGGGAATTGGGCACTGCAGTTTTACAGGACCAGTGAGCAGTCAAGAGTGGGGTGAAGGCTGGGATGCACAGCGATGGCTGGAGGGTTCCCCTGCTGGTCAAGAGGGAGGACCCCAGGCAAGCCAAGGGGAAGTTCTGCTATGCAGCCAGTGACAGGGGGCAGCACCCTGGCAGCACGTGGCTAGAGCATGGGGGCTTAGGCAAGATTCACGCTTAAATGTGAAAGGATGTTGCTGCTATTGCAAGCAAATATGTAACAAGTGACAATATTTCATGGAATTAGACCTCTGGGAATCATCCTAAAATGAATATTTTTTTAAAATGTTCTTAAAAAAGTATTTCTTTTCAGAAACTTAAACTTTCTTTTTAAAAACGCACACAAATTTACATTTATAAAAATGTCTATAATAGTGGTCACATGTGACACAGCAAAGTCCTTTTTTTTTTCCTTTCTGTAATCAGTTGTGAAATAGAAGGGCCAGGGAGAGGTGGCCTGAACCTTTGGCCTGGTCGGAGGGCTGAAGATACAGAATCCTCTTGTCAGCTATTTCTTTTGTGACTCATAGAAGTTCTCTGTGTGCACATTTGAAACCATCAGCCCCCACCCCCACCAGACTAAACTTTTCGAGGACAGGGACCATCGTGGGGACATTTTTCCTAATCTCGGCTCCTGGTACAGTGCCTGTTGTACAGAAGAGGTGCTCATTAAGTGTTTCCTGAGTCAAATTTGTTTTGATCTCATGCACTAGGCATCTTAGTAAGTGAATTCCATGATTTGCATTTCCCTAAGGAATTGGTAACTCTCCTCAGGTCCCACTAATATTCGTTGAGGACTTTATAGTTCATATCGAAGAGTTTTAATTGCTGATGATTTTTTGCTTAGTTATTATTTAAGTAGCTTCTTGCTAGGGGATGCCTTTTATAAAATTAATTACATCTCCATCAGTCCATATCCCTACTGAAACCAAAGCCATATACAAAAGACATTTATAAACAAGGAAAGAGTCAAAGTTTTTAGACCTGCTGATTGATGTGTTTACTACAGCTTTGTGGAGTTGCATGGGTTGGAACTGGAAAGGCTCTAAGAGTCACTCAGCCCATGGGTGGCACCTCCAGAGTCTATGGCAGTCAGACAGGAACGGCTACTGGGGCTGGTACCGGGTTCAAAAGGTGAGCCCAGGCTCCCTGGGAAAGTGCACAGTGACGATCAGCAGTGTCGGCAGGGAGAGGCAGTGTGCCAGTGAGCCCGCGGGGTATTTGCCATCCTGAATTTACCCCCTTACTGTGCGGATGTGGAAATTTATGTCCAGAGGAGGGGAAGGACTTGCCCAAGGTCACCTTGCTACTCAATGACAAAGCTGACTCTGACTTAGAAGTCAGACATAAACCCAAGAGGAAGAGGGGGTCAAAGAGGGGGTCAAATGTCCTTTCTTCCAAAGGACATTCTGTTCAAAGCTGCGGTTGGAATATTTGTTGCACCCTTGTGCTTTTCTGGGCCTGATTTGGCAATCTCAGGAGGAAAACCTGCATTTTGCAAATGTGTGCAAATAACAAACATGCGTGTTACATCGTAGGCAGACTCATTGCACACGAGTTAGGGCAGGTGGTAAAATGCAGTCATGCAGCCTGGAGTGAAGTGTTTTGCACTTAGTTGCTTATTAGAAATTCAGTGTTAAAATGTAAATGCCTTTCTTGTGCAGGTGCAGTGTAATTGTTCCATTTCTCATAATAAAACTTTGCCTGGAGGAAAATGCTTATATCTCTGAGATGTTGATTCTAATCCCTGTTTCTTTTTGTTTCCATTTTCTTCCTTTTTCCCCCCTTTGGTGTGTTCTTTGTTTCTCTTCACAGGAAAAAGTAGAATATGCCTTCCTGATTATTTTTACAGTCGAGACATTTTTGAAGATTATAGCATATGGATTATTGCTGCATCCTAATGCTTATGTTAGGAATGGATGGAATTTACTGGATTTTGTTATAGTAATAGTAGGGTAAGTCCCTTTTACTTTGGGGAAATGTTTATTTGGACAATGGGAGGTGGGGTGGAGAGTAACAGAGAACACAGTCTTTTTAGGGAATGTGATTGCTCTTTTATGCCAGCTGTTGCACCAGCACCTGTCAGGGGTCCTTAAGGACTGGTGATGCTGCTGTCAGTCTCTAGGAAGAGACTGGTTTGAATTTCCTCATTATTGTTGCTCCTCTTTTCAGTAACATGTTACAGAAGAGAGTCTAAGCCCCTAACGTGAGAGGCTTTACCTTACAGGGCCTTGGACCTCCACAAATAGACCAGCCCTGCTGGTGATTAGAGTCAAATGAGCAGAGCTTTTACTACCATGTTTCCTCAAAAATAAGACCTACCCATAAAATAAGCCCTAGCAGGATTTCTAAGCATTTGCACAATATAAGCCCTACCCCGAAAATAAGACCTAGTGACGGGCGTGGCTACACAGCGTATCTGCACGACCCAAGAATTTCTTTGCGAAGCGGTAAAGAAGACGAGTAGCCCTTCTCATCTGCCCCAGGAGAGCTCTGTTGCTCAATATGAGAGATTGGGGCCAATGGTTCTAAAGGAAATAGAGTCGCAAGAAATTCGGGATGGAATTCGGGGTTTGGAGAGTTATGATGATGTTCCAGAAGAAGACGACTTAACTATATTTGAATAAATGTAGATTGTTGTACCGTACTTAAAAAAAATAACATATCCCCTGAAAATAAGCCCTAAGGTGTCTTCTTGAGGAAAAGTAAATATAAGACCCTGTCTTATTTTCAGGGAAACACGGTACTTAGCACCATGTTAAGTTAAAAAAAAAAGTAACAAAGCCTTCATAGCACTGGAGTGCTCTGCTATCTAACATCCCTTGAGCAAAGTTGTTTTTTCTGCTGACTTGTGGGAGAAGCTCTGGCATACTATCTCATTTTAAATAACTAAACAGTGTCTGAATAATGTCACATATCTGGAATAAAATGAAATAAGCTAAAAAATGCAGAGAAGCAGGTGTTCTCCCAAAATCCTGTTGCAGGAAGAAAGCATCAGCAGTTTTAGTTATAGGAGAATGTTAAGATAAAAAACAGGTGCCTGTGTTACTCTGGTCCTTCCAAACCTGGAAATGTTGCCAGCAAGAAAAAATGAATCGATGTTAGAGGAATGCTGGGTCTTTGGACCAAATACCCACATAGGAAGATAAGTTATATCCCGTCTCTGAGTCTTGGGTACCCTAGCTATAAAATGAATTGTTCCTAAAGTTACATTTATTTCTATAGAGATAGATTTTTAAATAGCTTTTCTGTTTTCATCTTCATGACTTTGGTCAACTACCTTTTTCAGTTGAGCAAGGTAATTTTTCTTTATGATGATCTTTTTGTTATGAGTCCTTTGGTTTTTCCTTGGAGACTAATTCTTCTGGGTATTGGTAGAGTGGGATTGGTTTGGGGCCTGTCCTTTCAACCTAGGAAGTTCATATGGGATCCAAAGTAGTGGCCCAGTGAGATGATTAGACGTGGGGAGAAAAAGCATCTAATGAGTACAGTGCACACTGCCTGGGGGATGGGCACGGTACAAAAGCAATTTATGTAACCAAATCGTTGGTACTACCATGATATTCTTTTTTTTTTTTTTTTT
>VBSM01002035.1:13230268-13290865 GCA_008086735.1 Cheirogaleus medius
AAAAAAAAGAAAGAAAAAGTTAGCTTTTGCAAAAACCACCAAAGTACATTGGCATCCAAGTCATCATTGCAAAGGTAGTCCACCTAAAATGAACAGGTGGCAGTTTTGTGCCATACCTTCCTGTGTGTGGTGGACTCTATCAAGGAATTGCAAGCAAAGCCTTGCAGATCTCTTGGTTCTGGAACAATTTTGCTGTGCCTTTTCTGCCACTGGACTTTTGTTCAGCTAAAAAATAGAGATGCTTAGCTCCATTTCTTTTGTCACCATGATACAATCACTTTGGCTTACTGCCTGGAGACATTTTTCACACAATAGCACAGCACAAGGATAGGGAACCAAGAAGAGCATGGTGGTCTCATTGGTTAAGGAGATAGAGACAGGAGCTAGGGGAGGCTGAGTAGCTGAAATTCGAAAGGTAAAATATGGGAAGAGAGAGAGCAATTCAGGGAAAGAGCTCCATAAATATGCCTTGGGGTCCTTTTCAGTTTTGGCTGAAGACTAAGTAAGCTACGCTTACACGGGTGTGAGTCTGTGATGCCAGGCAAAGAATACTACTAGGGAAGAGAGAAAAACTGGGGTGGAGGTGCTGTAAAATGGATAATAACAAAAGCTCACAAAGGACTGGATGATGTTCAAGTTCTGACTACCCAGAGTGGAAAGACCTCATTAAACACCCTGGACTGTCAGTAGAGACCTCACAAATGCCATTATTAGTAGCGCCAAACTTGCTGTAGAGCAGAGGTCCGCAAACTATGGCCAGTAAACCAAATCCTAGCCCATCTAGCCTGCCCCCTATTTTTATAAATAAAATTTTATTGTAGCATAGCCACATTCATTTGTTTACATAGTTGAGTTTCAGTAGTTTAGGTTCACAAAGCCTAAACTATTTACTATCTGGCCCTTTATAGAAAAAAATTTACCAATCCCTGCTCTAAAGACTACTGAAATCCTTGTTAACAATGTTTGAAAAGAAATCTGGAAAGAAGCAAACTGTTATGCAAGTAACTTAACAGCCTGCCAAAGCAAAATCCAACACTCTTTAAAGGAAGACAACAAAATCCAAATACTTAACAAGGTAACATTCAAAATGTCCAGCACCCAGTAAAATATTACTGGACATATGAAGAAATGTAACCCATAGCCAGGAGGAAGTTCTGTCAGTAGAAATAGACCCTGAAATGACAGAGATGATGGAATTAGCAGAGAAGGACTTCACAAAATTTTAAAAACAGCTGTTATAAGTATGTTTATGGATTTAAAGAGATACATGACTATAATGAGGAAAGATGGGACATATAAAAAAGAACCAAATGGGACTTCAAGAGGTGAAAACTATGTCTGCAATGAAAAATTTCCTGGATTGGCTTAACAGCAGATTAGACACTAGGGAAGAAAAAAATAAGGGAATTTGAAGATGTAACAATAACACAAAAAGTAACAATTGAGGAAAAAAATGAACATCACTTTGGTGACCTGTGGAGAAATATCAAGTGACCTAACATCTTATATTTGGAGTCTCAGAAGAAAAAGGGAAAAAGAGGAGACATAAAAAAATATTTGAAGACATGGCTCCAAAATTTCCAAATGTAATGAGAGAAATACAAACTCACAAATCCAAGAATCTCAACAAAGCCTCAACAGAGCAAAATAAACATGAAGAAGTTCACATCAGGGTACATCATAATCATAATCAAACTATTAAAAATCAAAGATAAAAAGAAAGTCTTAAAACAGAGAAAGGACATCTCAGACTTCTTAACAGCTATGCAAGCAAGAAGACAATAGAAAGATATCTTTAAAGTACTGGTGGAAAATGCCAACCTAGAATTCTTATTCACTGAAATATCTTCTAAAATTGAAGTAAAAATAAAACCTTCTTTAGACTTGCCAAAGCTTGAGAATTCAAGACCCATACACCTGCGCCTCAAGAAATGTTAAACAGGCAGTTCTTCAAGCTGGAGGAAAATGACCCAGGTAGACATGTGGATCTGCACAAAAAGAATGAAGAATATCAGAAAGGGTAAATACATGGGTATAAAGACATTTTTAAAAACTCATTTTTAAATCTCTTTAAAGATAATTGTTTAAAACAAAAATAGCAACACTGTATTGTGGGGTTTGTAGCTTGTGTAGAAATAAAATTTATAACAACAATAGCACAAAAGACAGAAACAGGGAAATAGCCTTATACTATTGTCAAGTGTTTATACAGTAGCTGGAGTGATAAAATATTATTTGAAGTTAGACTGTGATAAATTAAAGATGGATAATTGTAAACCTTGGAGCAGGGATTAGCAAACTATAACCTGTAGACCAAATCTGGTTTAAGCCTGTTATTTTTTTTTTTTACATTGACAAAGTATTTTATTTGCCACCTGCTTTGGCAAATAAACTTTCATTGTAATTCAGCTACATTCATTCATGTCTATGGCTACTTGGTATTACAATAGCGAAGTCGAGTAGTGGTGACAGACCTATGGCCTGCAGATCATAGAATATTTACTAACTGACACTTTACAGAAAATTTTTGTTGACATTTGTCCTAGAGTAACCACTAAAAACATAAAAAGGTACAGCTAATAAGCCTATAGTGCAGATTATATAGAATTAAAAAAATCTCAATCCAAAAAAGGCAAGGAAGAAGAAAAAAAGGAACAATGGACAGGACAAATAGAAAACAAATAGCAAGAATGCTAAGTTTAAACTCAGCTAAACCTTTATTAAAATCCGGAGTTTATCAGATTATACATATATAAAAATAAGACTCGACTCTGTAGTGTCTAAGAAACCTATTTTAAATATAAAGACACAAATAATTTGAAAGTAAAAGGACAGAAAAATATATACAATGCAAAAACGAGCGAAAAGAAGGCTATAGTAGCTATATCAACATCCAACAAAATACACTTCAGAGCAAGGATACTATCAAGGATAAAGAGAGACATTTTATAATGATAAAGAAGTCATTTCATCAAGAGGATGTGACAATCCTAGATGTATATATGCCTAATAACAGAGCTTCAAACACACAAAGCCAAACTTATAGAAGCAAAAGAAATAAACAAATCAGATATAGTTGTATATTATAATACTCTCTTGAGGAGTATTGATAGAACATGTAGACAGAAAATCCCTAACGATGTAGGGAGACTTAATACCATCAACCAACTTGACCTAATTGACATTTTTTGGGAACATTCACCCAAACAAGAGCAGAATACATATTTTTTTCAAGTGCACATGGAACATTCATCAAGAAACAATATTCCAGGCCATAAAATAAATGTCAGTGGATTTAAAAAGATTTGAAATCATACATAGTTATGTTTTCTAAGTGAATTTAGCAATGTTTCTGGATAAAAGGTCAGTATAAAAAAAATCACGGGAATTTTTATATACTGGCCATAAACACTTGGAAAATGAAAATTTAAAACATTGCTATTTACTATAGCATTAAAAAGCACGAAATATTTAGGTATAAATAGTTGACTAATGTGCTCACTTCGGCAGCACATATACTAAAATAGTTGACTAAAATGACAAAACCTTGCTAAGAGAAAGAAGACCTAAATAAATGGAGTGATGTACCATGTTCATGTGTTGGAAGATTTAGTATCATTAGGATGTCAGTTCAGAAATCCCAGCAGGATTTTTGTAGAGATTGACAAGCTTATTCAAACATTTATGTGGAAATTAGGATCTGGACTAGCCAAAGAATCCTTAAGAACAAATCTGGAGCCTGGTTCTAAGGCTTACTCTAAAGCTACAGTAGGCTGGGTGTGGTGGCTTGGGAGGCTGAAGTGGAAGGATCACTTGAGGCCAGGAGTTCAAGGTCAGCCTGGGCAGCATAGTGAGACCCCATCTCTACAAAAAGTACAAAAAATAAAAAAATTAGGTGGGCATGATTGTGTGCACCTGTAGTCCCAGCTACTTGGGAGGCTGAGGTGGGAGGATCATTCGAGCTTAGGACTTTAGGGTTGCAGTGAGCTTGCGGCTGTGCCATTGCACTCCAGCCTGGACGACAGAGTGAGACCCTGTCTCTACAAAATATAGATAAATAACTAAAATAAAGCTATAGTAGCCAAGGTAGTGTGCTGCTGGCGTAAGGAGTACACATAAAGATCAATGGAACAGAACAGGGAGTCTAGAAATAGACCCATAAGTATGTGACCAGTTGATTTTAGACAGAAGGGCCTTGAAAATTCAATGGATTGAAGAAACTCTTTTCAACAAATGGTGCTGGGATTCACTATCCATGTGAAAAAAAAAATCTCCATTATTACCTCATACCATACACAAATACTACCTTGAAATGGACCGTAGACTTATATGTAAAATCCAAAACTATAAAATTTCTAGTAGAAAATATGGGAAGAAATCTTTATGACCTCAGATTTCTCAGGAAACAAAAAGTACCAGCCATAAAAGAGATAATTGAAAAATTGGACTTTATTAAAATTTATAACTTTTCTTTAAGACAATGTGAGGAAAATGACAAAGCAAGGCACAGATTGGGAAAAATATTCACAATATGTATATCTGACAAAAGATTTGTATGCAGAATATACAAAGAACTCTTACAACCCAATAGTAAGAAGACCACCCAATAAATGGCAAAAGATTTGAACAGATCTTCTCAAAGGAAGATAGTGAATGCTCAGCATTGCTAGTAATTAGAGAAATGCAAATTGAAGCTATGACAGCGCTGCATACTCACTAAATGTAAAAAGACTGGAAATACCAAATGTTAACCAGAATGTGAAACAACTGGAACTCTCATATGCTGCTTGTGGAAATGGAAAATGGTATAATCGCTTTGGAAAAACCTGCCCATTTCTTGCAATGTTAAACATACACTTACCATATGACCATATTACTAGTTCTACTCCTAGGTATTAATCCAGGATAAATGAAAACATATGTGCACAAAAAGACTTTATTCATAATAGAGAAAAACTGGAAACAACCCAAATATCCCTCAACAGGTGAATGGAGAAACTCTTTGTGGTATATTTATATAGCGGAATATTACAGAACAATAAAAATAAATTAACTGATGAATGTAACAACTTGGACAAATCTCAAAAACAGTCTAGTGAGCAAAAGAAAATAAGCAAAAAGGAGAACATATTATGGGATTCCATTTATATAGGTTCTAGAAAAGGAAAAAACCTATAGCAACAAAGAGCCAAGATTGAGCTTAAAGGAAAGATGATTGCAAGAGGGCACAAGAGAACCATTTGAGGTGTTGGAAATACTAATGTATCTTGTGGTATTTGTTACTTGGGCCTATACCTTTGTCAAAACTCATATTATTTTACACTTTAAATGAGTGTGTTTTATGTTTAAATTAAACTGCACTAAAGTGACTTAAAAGTAAAAAAATCATCTAGGAAACTAACACAGACTGGACTCTTTGGGGTTTTTTTCCTTAGTAAGTATGAAAAACTTTAGACTGCCAGATTATTTTTTATCTAAAATATGCACTAAATTGTAGTCAAAGAGTTGAAGAAAAGCTTTAAAAAAGAAAAAATACAAATTATGATGTCTTCATTTGAATCAAATTCCTACTCACTAAAGTTTCCAACTGCAGTCTGTATCTCAATCCAGTGGATTTTCCATTCCAAGTTGACAGTGACCTATTGCATTTATCAGGATTCCCAATAACCGAGACATTAAGAAAGTAATTGATATCTTTAAAATGTTAACTGTTAATGTGACCACAAGAGAACTCAATGTGTCTACCAGAGCTGATGTTATTTCATTAGAGAAAAGTTTGCTCTAACCCAACTCAACTTTTATCCCATGCCTCTAACTTCTCAATAAAGATATATTTCAAGCATGCGGCTCCTTAAACTTTTGTGAAGAAGAACGTGGCTCATTTCCGGTGCTTCTGAATTTTGTCAGTTTGGGCAGCTCCTTGCCTTTTTCTCCTGTCTTGGGGTAAACTTTTAATAGCAATCTAGGATCAATTATTGCTTTCTCCCCATATCCTTATCTGCTCAGAAACGTGATAGTTCTTTTGGTATGGGGAGTAGTGTGGAGAATAGAATCACAGAATTCTGTTTAGAATGCAAGTGTCATTCTTTGGGTCACTTTATCCAGTTTTCTCATGTTATAGAGAGGGAAACTGAGGCCCAGCGAAGGACTTTTCTAAAGTTTCATTACTCTTACGAATGGAAACCAGCCCTGGCCCCTTACAGCCTGCACAGTCTGGGAATGAATCTGCTTCTCTCTGACTCGGGCTCCTCTCTTAACGAGAGAGATGTTTTTACCTGTTTTCAGGGGCATTGCTGAGTAACAGGGAATAAAGGGACCAGGAAGCGTACATTGCAAAACACCGATACTTGAAAACAATCTTAAGTCACCACCTGCATAAATTACTTTCCCAACCCTTTGGGATGAAAATTCCTGTGGCTTCCACATTTCAGAAGAGTTTGAGGTTTCCTTTCTTCTTTTTTCTTGGTTTTTATGAAACTATGAATTTGTTTTGGAGGAGAGACATTTTGCTTTAGCCTTACTGCAGGGGTTTACAGTAATTAAAAATATATGAATGAGAGAGAAACCAGTCATAAGTTTGATATATTTCCCTAGTCATAACTAGAGAGAGCCTTCCATCTGAAGCTCTGTAAAGGTAGAGACTGGGCTTATTTCCCCTCCTTGCTGGGTTCACTGCAAATTGTCGTGCTGTTATTAAAACAAAGGACTGGTCTGTAAATGCCCCAGAATGGCAGGACTACCTGCTCAAGACTGCAATCAGACCACCCTGGGTTTTATAGACTTGTGTCTCGGCAATCCGGCAATCCGTAGGCATGCCAGTGGGGGCAAAGTTTCTGTTTTGGCTGCTAATTACACTTTAGAAACCTTTTCTTTGTTGCCGGGCCAATCATTCCCACAATCTGATTGGCCAGAGTTGATGGTGTTTGAAACGGATAAATTTATATTTATTCTGAAAAACAAGTGATAATTCAAAAGAATAAATATTTATTTGAAAGAACAAAAGTAACTGTTAAATGATCAGATTGCCTGCAAATAGCTTTATCCAAAAAACTTTCTTAGAGTAGGAAAAATTTATTGTGTCTGCCAGATGCAGTATTATTCACATTTCAAAAGAAAAAATGATGATATTAATACCTTAGGAAACTGCTTTTAGCCTTTGCACAGCTCGTTAGCATCTGTGACTTACATGGTTCACTGTGCCTGTGAGGACAAGGCGGGGGTGAGTGTCAGTGACCGCGCTGGAAGTGGCATACGTACTAAGTAAGACGTGCGCCATTGAAGTTACTCATTGATTCATTCATCATATATTTTCTGAGCACTTCCTGTGTGTCAGGGACTGTTGTAGGCACTTGGCGAGAACAGACTACATGAACAAATGAACAGAACGCACTAAAAGGCCTTGCCCTGTGGAATCTACATTCCAATGGGACCAACATACCTGTATTTGCATGTTGGTTCTTCCACTATTTGTGTGTCCTTGGGCAAGTTAGTCCTTCCCATCGAGTTTGCTTTCTCATTTGTAAAATGGAGTTAATAATTCCTGCTGCGTAATATGTTGTAAGGATTAATGTAATAACGTATATGTAGTGCTTGTTATAGAAATGCTAGCCACCAAGGTTGGTATTGTCATCATTTCAGTTTGTGACAATTCCACTTGTCAGTGTTGGGTCCCCAGTGAGCCCCTCTTCAGTGGGGGTTGACTTTCTCAGCGACTCCTTTGACATGAAAACAGATGAGATTAATCCCTGTCCTGAGTCATTTTAGAGATAAGGGTCGTGATCAGATTTCACAGCCCAGGTCTTGCCTCTGCCTTGCCTTCCTTTTCTTGAAGCAGCAGCCGCACAGAATTAGCCTTTGTTCAAAAATAACTACCATTATCATCCTATTTTGCTTCCATGGGTGACAGACTCTAACATTTCTTTCTTTCTTCTTGTTTCAGATTGTTTAGTGTAATTTTGGAACAATTAACCAAAGAAACAGAAGGCGGGAACCACTCTAGCGGCAAATCAGGAGGCTTTGATGTCAAAGCCCTCCGTGCCTTTCGAGTGTTACGACCACTTCGACTAGTGTCAGGAGTGCCCAGTAAGCATTTTTTGTTTCCTAGAGTCAGGAGCATGCTGATTTTTTTCTTCTGGGTGGGTCTCACGACCATGAAACGGTGCTGCAAGGTGAGCTCTTCTGTGCCAGCCGGCGCCAGCAGGACAGCCATGGTAGCCTCACTACTGTCGACAGACGCTTTTGCTTGTACTGTCACTTTGGATGCCTGTGACAGCCCCGAGAGGGGGACAGGTGGTGATTACTGTCAGCCTGGTTTTGTAGAAGAGGGAATCTTCTCTTGCAGAGAGATGAGGCGATGGGGTGAGGCCTCGTGTTCAGGCCTCCTGATTCCGATCTGTTTTTCCTTCCCTGACAACACGCTGCCATCCTCTCCTCCACTCCCAGGCCTGCCCCTGTGAACGTGGTGGGTCATACAGATGAGGGTATTGGAGGGCTCAGCTGACTGCCTTTTTTCAAAGTGGGGAGCAACAGGGGGCTCCCCACACTAGGAATTGTGCCCTGTCCAGCTCTGGGGGAAGAAGATGCATGCTTCAGCTTCCTCACTGGTCTGTGGCGCAGAGCAGGGCCTGCCTTGAAGGTTGCTGTGCCAACTTGAGAATGAGACAGTGGAGGGGGGGCCCTAGCACCGCGGACATTTGCAGCGCAGCAGAGGCTCTCAGTGAGCCAGAGACTGTTGTCATCCCCTAGGTCCTGTGATGCCAGTAGTGCCAGGCCCTGCTCTGCTGTAGCTCCGGACCTCCAGGCCAGGTTGGATGGCCCCTGAGTTGGAAGAGGGACCCTGCATGTGCCCTGGCCGGCAGGCCTCCTATCCTTCCACAGGGAGCGTGGGGTTCGCCCCACTGGGCTCTGCTCCAGATGGGACTTCTGTGTTGGGGACTTCAGAGGGTAGAAGTCCTGTCCCTGTCCAAGGACGGGTGCTTCTGAGGTGGTTGCATGCACGTGGCTGGAGCAGGGATATGGCACTGCAGGGTGTGCCTGTTTTTCACAACTCATAAAGCCATCAGAAGAGCACAGATCATTTCTTTTTTTTTTTTTTTGCCTCTCCAGAAGTTCATCATGAAATTTTATTAAACCTGCTGGCACTTATAATGTACCAGAATCCTTTGGAAAAAAATATTTCCAAATTTAACATTTTAAAATATAGGAAGTGGTGTTTTATGTGTACTTGTTTTTCCAGATGGTTCATTTATTTTCATTGAAAAAGACCAGCACAAGTCAAAACCACAGAACTGTCTGGAATCAATTGAGAAAAATAGAAATACCTTGGAAATGACTGGCTCTGTTAAGTGTAACATGATTAAATGAGAAGTTCAGTGAGCAAACATGCTCTTTCAGATTTAGTCGTTATGGATTAATCTAATTTCAAAAGTAACACGACAGCTTTTTCCCCCAAAGAGCAAATGACAGGACAGCCTGCCTCTGGTATGTGGTGCACACAGGCTCTGGGGGCCGTGGCTTCGTGCTGAGCTGTGTGCGTGCATGCAAGTCTCTGGCCACTGAAAGCTCTCAGAACTCACAGAGCATTGTGTTGGGTCCCTTGGCTAATGAAGTTTTTACTAATCAACTAGTGTAGTGCTCCCAGATACTCTTGAGAATTGCTTTTAAACTGTATTTCTTCCTTTCCCCAACAAAAATCACTGTGAAATTTGGTAGAGATCTGCATTTCACTCTCCCATGGGTCAGCAGAGAGAATTGGGGTCTGTGTCTCAAGTGAGGACTTTACACCCATACTTAACTATCCAGGTGGGAAACAGCTGAGCCCCTCCTCACACCCAAATGGGCTTCTTGGGGAAGGGATCATGGGTTCTGGCACATGCTATTTCTAGTGCTGGTTGGTAGCTGTGGCCTGGTGATTTCTTCTCTAGTACCTGAAATTGTTAAAATTGCCCAGAAATGTTTGACTATTTACATTTATCTCGGAATTGCCCAGCCCCTTCTAAAGAGAATCCAGACGTTCTAAAAGACATAATTTTGTGTGTATGTGTGCATGGGAATAGATAGTCTTTCAATAAAAGATAAATATATTTCAAAAAGTGGCAGTTTGGACATTTCTGGAGTTCTTAAGAACTCCTATTCGGTTAGCTGATAAAGGTTTATCCGAATTCAAGACCATCAAAGTGGGAAGGAACCCTAAAGATCATCTGGTGTATCTGCACCATTTTTTACTTGAGGAAACTGAGGCCTGTTAAGAGGTGGGAACTAGTGCGAGTTCTTGCAGCTGGTGGGCGGGCAGCCGGGACAGACCCACGGACTCCACGTTCCTGCTCGGGTGCTCTTCCCGCCCTTGCGCTGCCTCCTTGGCTAGGGTCCCGTGAGATCATCTGTGCATGTGGATTATGTGCGAAGGAGCTGAATGTAATGGAACTGTATGTTCACATTCAGAGACAGCTATTATTATCTTATAAATTCGACCAATCTGAAATACGATAGTTACTGTAAATATAAAAACATTCCTGAAGCATATGGCTTGTTGCCATAGAATTTAGAAGAGCTAACTGCTGGATGATGATTTTGGATGGCCCATTGGTGTCTCAGAAAAACCAAAACAACAACAAAAACCTGTCCAAGTGGGTTAGAGCAGATGTTTTCTTTTCCCCCTCTCTCCATGTACTCCTTATGGGAGGCAAAAATATTGAACAGCTGTGAACATTTAAATATCAAAAGGGCAGGGCTAAAGTCACTCTCACCCCTCCATGCTCTCCCCCCTACCTCCCTCATTCCAGGAGGCCTTCTTTGAAATGCTTATTTTTGTTCAGGGCACCAGGATTTACCTCAAGACTCTGCTCGAATAGTTGGAGTGCTCCACAGGTACCTTCCTCGCATTCCTACCCAGGTGCTCAGTTCTGGTCTAGTCCTGATCATCCTCCCCTCCTTGGAGAGCCCCAGCACTCTGGAACCCCTCTCCGCCTGACTTGCCTACCGCTGTCCTGTTGGTCTTTCTGAAACTGCTGCCTTTTGCTGATGGACCAAAGTCTGGCTCCATAACCCAAATTCAAAACCCAGAACTACCTTGCTTTTCTTTCCTGGTATTCTTTTCCACTGTATAACCACCAGTCAAGACTGGCCACCCTCAATCCCACATTGCGCTCACTCACATCTTTGCTTTTGGTACTCCGTTCCTGCTCCCTGCAGTGGCCTCTGCCACGTCCACCTGTGGACATCCGCCTGCTCAGCTTCAGGCCCCGCCTGGAGGGAAGCTGCTTTTCCTCACCCCGTTCAGAGGCAATGTCTTTCATCCCCCTTTAATCTGAACCGATACTGCTCAGATAGCATCTGTGTGCTGCCTTAGAGCAGAGTTACTTGTGTTTAATGCTGTGTCTCCTTCTAGAATATAACTTCTTTGAGAAAGACACTTTATGTAAAACATCTTCATATGCCCCAAAACACTAAACTGTATGATTTCCACAGGGTAGGTGTTCAGGGTATTTTGTCGAATGGATGAATAAATGCATAAATGAATGATGGACTATGATGTTGGGCAGTCCCCTCTGTAGGCCTTAGTTTTTCCATCTGTCAAGTGCAGGAGTTGGATCAGATGATCTTTAAGGTTCTTTTTTTTTGCTCAGCTCATCCAGGCTTAACATTAACTGAAAGATTTTAAATATACCTGAGTTTTATTGCCACGTGTCATAAACAGAGCAGGCATCCTTAGGAATTATATTTATGCATCACTGAAGTGTCTTCCTGGCTCACAAACTCATTTTTCTTTTCCCTAGGTTTACAAGTTGTCCTGAACTCCATTATAAAAGCCATGGTTCCCCTCCTTCACATAGCCCTTTTGGTATTATTTGTAATCATAATCTATGCTATTATAGGATTGGAACTTTTTATTGGAAAAATGCACAAAACATGTTTTTTTGCTGACTCAGGTGAGTAATGAAAATGGTAGCTACCCTAACTTTAAAAAATGTTGGTTTTCCTAAAAACAATTTTTGTGGTTTGGGGAAAATCTGAAACAAAACAGAAGAGGAAAAAAATGCCAAGTATACCAGAAAGTTTACCGAGCCAGTTCTTAGTGTGAATTATGTTCAGAATAAGTGAGAATTTAATCTCCTTTTCCATCTGCATTTCCTGTGCAGCATGTCCTAGCAAACAAGATGGGGGACTCCAACACCTGAACCTGCAGGAAGCTGATAGCACTGTGTGGTCTGAGCTGAGGGGCTGTGGAAGTGGGCGCAGAGGAGAGAGTTGGAGTCTGAGTGAAGGAAATGGCACATTCCACTGAGGAGGGAGGATTTGAAATGGACCTTAAAGGACAAGCAGGATTCCAAGACAGCATAGCTAGGCGGTAGGGTGTTCCAGGCTCTGGCAAGGGTTCTCAGTGTCCACTGGCTTGGGTGTCCTGATGTTTCTCTCCGGGGTGGTGCAACCTGCTTACTCTGTTTTCAGATATGGTAGCTGAAGAGGACCCAGCTCCGTGTGCGTTCTCAGGGAATGGACGCCAGTGTGCCGCCAATGGCACGGAATGTAGGAGTGGCTGGGTCGGCCCAAACGGAGGCATCACCAACTTTGATAACTTTGCCTTTGCCATGCTCACTGTGTTTCAGTGCATCACCATGGAGGGCTGGACAGACGTGCTCTACTGGGTAAGCAGTTTGTGGAGAGTTCTTTCCTTAGAGACAGGTGTTTCATTAGCTAGAGCCATCGGAGAGTTGGCTGAGAAAGAAACCCTGGAAGTCAGTTCTTTGGGAAGGGAAGCAGACCTTCTCCTCAACAGCAGCCCTCATCTTCCTGTTCCCCCTAGGACCGTAGTTTCAGTTCTAGAAAGCTACTGCCTGATGCTGGCTTCTGACCTGTTAGGCCTCCACTCCCGGTGCTGTCTGGAGACTTTTGCTGTGTGCCCAGTCGTCCGCTTTGGAGGAACTCCAGGAGGCTAGGGCTGTCCTTATTAAACTCCAAGAGAGCCAGAGAGTCATTTCGTAGGTTAAGAAAGTCCTGGACTTCTGCAGGCTAAAATTGACCTTCTTGTATATAAAGGTAGATTGCTCTACTAGATCCTGAAGAGAAGAGAGGCAGCATAAATTGGATTCCTTTCATGCTTTCCAAAACTCAGTACAACCTTAAACCCAACATGAGTTTTCCCCCTATTATAATATTTCCCTCTTGTTATCTTCAACATTGCTATAAATTGGCCCAGCCCAAGCCCTCTGCTCTCTTCCTTTCTACTGGGAGCTGCAGAATTCTGGCAGAAAGGGTGGAAGTGGCACGACAGACCTCCAGGGCCGGTGGAACCCATCTAGCCCACCACTGAAACAGTTGGACACCCTTTCAAGGCTAGAGTCTGATTCCTCTTGTTCTTGACAGAGCCGGAGGTATACATAAAGTTCAGTAATATTTTAACAGCCATTTCCCTGGGCTGAGTTTGTTTGGTAGAATTTAGAAGGTTCACAGAAGTTTAGAAATTGTTTTCCATGGTATAAGAGTTACTGGGAAAAAACAGCTAACATAATTTTGAGCCTAAACCCAAATCCAAATGGGATTAACCAGGATTCCAATTAATGAGTTGTTAAAAGGAAATTAGTAACAAAGTACTTCTTGAATGGGCAGCTTCTAGTTAGAATGCTTGCAAATTGAGAAGTAGCTTCTGACAGTTTCTAAATTTTAGATGCTTTACAGGATGTTGTATTTCTCCATAACTTCAGAGAATGTAGCATATAATAGGTATAAGTAGATTTTTGCTTCCCTTCACCAGTGAGCACTATGCTCATAGGATTGTAGAGGTCCCTGTTTATTCAATATTAGGCAAAGAAGATATGTTTTATCTTTAATCCCTAAAGTGTGAGTGTAGTTTGATGAGGTTTAAGCATCACCAACATGTTATATCTTGTTTTTCCCATGTCCCTTTCTTTTTCTGATTGTCATAGGAGTGTGTGTGTGTGTGTGTGTGTGTGTGTGTAAGTATGCACATCTGTTATTTATATTTACAAAACAATGCTTTTTTGTGGAGGAGGAGAAAGAGGGATATTATATTGGATGAACCAAGACCATGGCCATACACGGGGCCCCAAAGTTAGGTGAAGGGTTCATTTTCACTATTCTAAATTGCAACTCCTAGTCAGATTAGTTGAGGTCTCAATTCCAGTCTTCCCTTGAAGTTTCTGAGAAATAGAAAAAGGATCATACAAATAGCCCAAACTCTGATCCTTCCCCCAAAACAGTACAGAAAACAATATTTTGATTTTTCAAAAAATAAAAATCTGTGACTCCTCCAAGCTTTGTTTTTCTCCCAATTGTCATGGTAAATTGTCAACTGCTGATCCAACATACCTTGACTAATGGACAATTCTATACTTTGTTATATTTCTGTGCATTGATTCTCTCACAACAATTTCCTGTTGTCAAGCAAATAGAAACCCTGGGAGTGTGTGATTAAAGGAGAGAAAATGTCACGCACCCAGAAACAAAAGTTCACTTTGCTTTTCTGAGAACTTTTAAGTATCACCTAGGATGATATAATTATCATCTTTATTGTTAATATGACAATCACATAGTTAATAATTTGACAATATAATTATATTCTCCATGAATTACATAGCATCTTTATTCTGATGGAGGAACTCAAGTAATTCATAAACATTGTCCCGGTCTGTATCCTTTATAGAAGGTCTAGGATCTTGAAGATGGAGGTAGTAGAATGTAGAGAGACCACTAAACATCTCCAGGGTCCTACAGCAAGTAGTTGTGGTTCTCAGTCTAGAACAGGGGTCTGCAAACCTTTCTATAAGGGGCCAAATAGCAAACATACTTGGCCTTGCAGGCCATGTGGTCTCTGTTGCAAGTATGCAACTCTGCTGTTGTAGCTCGGAAGCAGCCATGGACAATAAATACATAAAATAAATGGGTGTGGTTCTATTACAATCAGAGTTTATGGACCCTCAAATTTGAATTTCATATGACTTTTATGTGTCATGATATATTATTTTGATTTTTTCCCAGCCGTATCAAAATGTAAAAATCATTTTTAGCTTGAGGGCCATATAAAAGGCAGCAGGCTGGATTTGGCCTGCAGGTCATAGGACCCCCTCTGGTCCAGAATGGAACCCAGCACTCTTTCCTTGGCATTCTTCCACTAGTCAACAGTTTATGAATCTTTCTAGAACACTAGGGGGCAGCTAGGTAATGTCTTCCAGATCTTACTCTCTGAAACCCATCAAGATTGTTTTTAATTGTTGATGGCATTTATTAACTCGTCACAGAGATAGGAAGGGGCCAAGGAGCCAAGCCTTCCTAATATTTTATTGGCCAGGGTCAGCTGGAAGCCACACAGCTGTGTTCCACAGCAGAGCAACCCTGGCCAGCACAGTGCCTGGCACAGAGTAAATACCAGTGACTAGTATCATTCTTCATGTGTACCAAGCACATTGCCTCATTAGTGTAGATGGGCCATGTTTGAATGTCTATTTTATCCACAATTAGGGCATAAAAGGAACATCTTGGGAGATAAAGGAGATTGGGTTTTAAATATTGATTGCAAGCAAATTTCTCAATTCTTTAGGCATTTGTATATGGTGGACAAAGTCTTTCCGGGGAATTGTTTTGCATCTAGTTAACTTTATGTTCAGCCAGTGTTCTCAAGGTCATTTATGCCTTAATTCTCAAGAGTGTCTGGCAAAGGACTGGCAGAGTCTTGAGAAGGGAAGTGCAGGTGGGTCTAATGTGCAAAAAGGTACACTTAGGACAGAACTATTATTTGGATGTATGGGGGAGTGAGATCATTAACTTCTGGTGTCTGGAGAGGGCTGGTTGTGTGACTTTGGGTAGGTCACTGAACCTCTCTAGACTTTAATTCCCTTGTCTACAAGATGCAGAATTAGACTACATGATTTAATTTTTTTTTTCAATTTAGAGGAAATGTTTTTAAATGTAGGAAATTGAAAGTATTGGTTTTAGGAGAGTGCTATCCATGTAAATCATTTATGGCAACTTGCCTTAGCACCAAGCTCTTTTCTCAATGCACGTACCTCTGGGGGTACTGGCTGCCAGACCCTCACCGGAAGTAGTCACGGACAAGCTGACAATCTCCTTCATTCAAAGCAGCTAGGAAATTTCCCTCTAGGTAGTCAGCTGGGGGCTTGCCAGGATACCAAGTTTCGAGTAGTGTTTTCAACAGTTAGAAAAAAACCACAAAAATCTTTAGGTTGGCTTTTAATTTGAGGCATGAATGTGCATTTCAGCCTTTCAAATGGGGGGAAACCGAAGCTAAAAAGAAAATTATTTCCTGGGCACCAGGTGACACCCATGATGACTTTAATGTGAATTTTTTAAATTAATCTAAATTGAAGTGCTTCAGCTCATGCTGATTTCTCTATTGATAAAGAACAGGCAGACAAAATTCCAAACAGAGTCTCTGTTTTCATGTGGGTATTTTGGGGACCCACTTGCCAGTTCTGATTTTTCCCTATGTATATGGCAAGGTCTAAAAAATACTCAGCTCCAAAAAGGGGCTTGGGTTGAAAAGGATTAGCAATGGGAGAAGGCGCAGCTCTTAGAGCTGAAGTTTGCCTCCCTTGTCCATCTTCTGGCATAGAGATTTGGAGTCCCCTGTGGTTTGTGTTTAGCGCCAGCCTTTTCCCAGCCCTCAGCAGTCATCCCAGGTGATACTTCTGATCTGAGCAAATGTGAATGTGCTGAACACCTCCTCCCAAGATTTTGCCTTTTAAGTGGAGAAGATAGCTGTTAGCAGAGCCATTCTCTGGAACACCAGACTGAGGCCTGAAGGAGGGTTGGTGAAGCACACGGCTTGGCCAACTGTGCCAGAGTTGTGCAAGAGTGGGGTTTCCTGATGAGACCCTGCACCTGGCCACCCTCCCCTGCCCCATGTACCTCTGCGGAGGAAAACAGGCGCAGAGAGGTCTCTCTTGCAGGTGTGGACCCAGGCTGGGTTCTGGCCACCTTACCAAGCAGGCTGTTTCTTCTCCACACATGGGTTTTTAAATAAGTTTAGTGGTACAGTTGCTTTGGAAGAATTACCCTGTGCCTTCCTGCTGAAATTAGTTTATCCAACTTAATTAGATCAACAATTGCAGCCACGGCCCTGGCTCATTCATTACTCTAATTGCCAATGTAAGATGTGCAGCCTGATATGAGTTCTATTAAGCACATCAGTTTTCATGTGGCCAAACAGGTGTTTCATAAGGGATTTAATGCCCTTTCCCTGGACTTCAGCAACAGATGTTAGGTAATTTTTTTTAATGTCCCTTTTTCCTGTTTGGCTTCTGCATGAGGCAAACATTATGAAATGCATGAGCCTCATTCTGTAAAGCTAAAACCTGGAACCAGATAATGTGCAGGAAAGCACATGCTTAACACTCTGAGGGCATGTGAGGCAAGAGTTGGCTCTGCCCAGACTGTATGTGATTCCTATTGGCTGGAGATTCTGGGTGTTCCAGCAGGGTCATGCCTGGGGTCATCCATTTTGTTCTCTGACTGGTCCTTAGCACCTCCTGCCTGGCACAAGTGTTTGCCCAATGTAACACTGACCCTTGCTGCTGGAAAGTTCTATCCAGATGTGATCTTTAAAGTACCTGTTTGTTCCAGCATGAAAGCTCACTACCAAACCTCCCCTAGGAAGGTCTGACAGGGTAGCTATGTCTCAATGTGAACTTGAGCTTGTCCGGAAGTGGGGGCATGGGCTGCTTCTGGCTGAGCCCTTTCACCTCTAATCCCAGTCGGCTCACGACTGGAGCCAGTCTCAGGGGGGTCCTCTAGGTCAAAGCTAGGTGTAGGGGATAAAGGTTGCTTTCCTCCTCCTGAGTCCTTTCTGTGGCTACAGCTGACAAAAAGCCCATTCCCAAAAGCACCCCTGAATATGTTAAAGCTAGTTGACCTCTGAAAAAAAAAAATGTTTGCATTCATTTAGTTGTGTTTGTACTTACTGATTGCAGATAATCCAGATCTAAAGTGGGTCAGGCTTCCTTAGATAGGTTGGCTTCCAGTGGAAGGTTATTACGTTAGGAATTTTTATGAATAAAAAGAGTTTATAGAGTCAAATGTTGCAAGTTTGTCTCTATAACTAAGACTTTTCCACCATCACAAATTTTAAAAGCAAAGAAAGTACTAATGACTTGGGCAGAGTAGAAAATAAGTTCTAGGTAAGCACTAGTTTTGTCCGTTACCAAGATCATTTCTGAAAATCACTTGTCAAGGCAGTTTCCTGATAAGAGCCAAATCCTAGCTGATTTCCCTACCTGGGGCCAAAATCTGCTATTTAGTCTGAAAGCCTTGATGATTCTTCTTGTGTGTGTGCACATGTGTGTGTACTTGTGTTGGGAATGTGTAGTGGATGTGTGTTGGCTGCTGTTGTCTCTGATTTGAATCTAAGTAAATGTTTAATTAAATGTATAGAATGCTGTCTCTAATGTGACCCTCTCTCCTTATTAGATTCTCTTATTAACCCACTCCTATGAGACCATCTTATTTCTTACAGATGAATGATGCTATGGGATTTGAATTGCCCTGGGTGTATTTTGTCAGTCTCGTCATCTTTGGGTCATTTTTCGTACTAAATCTTGTACTTGGTGTTTTGAGCGGGTAAGCTACACCTCTTTCATCTTGAAAGCAGAGTCCTGAGGACAGTTGCCAAGACCACACAGGCTTTGCTGGATGGGGGCTGCCAGGAGGGTGCCAGACGTGTCCTCTGAGATGCTTTCTTTTCTGCTGAGCTTCCCAAATCAAGCTGTTTCCTGGAACCTGACCAGCCTTCATGAAAGAAAGCTATAGAATTATTATTGACCAGAAATTAATCAGCATTGTTGCTTGAGATTTAAATAATTTCCATTGCTTGCCCTTTTGTCTGTTCTAAAATGAGATGCATTTATAATTGCTTTATTGGTCTGGATCCAAATATAATGCAGATTAATTGGTACAAAACAGTAGCTAAATGAGCTGGGCTGGGCCAACTTTTGGTAGGCCACATTTGTAGATTTCAGCAGACCTTGTCCTTATTTGAAGGAAAAAAACAGAAGGACCTAGGCCCAGTCCCTGTCCTAGGAGCACTAACCTTCCTCCAAGCACTGAGTGGTCTGGCAGTTGCAACTGGGGCTCTGCTCTTTGTAAATGGATAACTGATAACTGATCTCCTTGCGTTTTACAGGTAAATGATGCGATAGGATGGGAATGGCCATGGGTGTATTTTGTTAGTCTGATCATCCTTGGCTCATTTTTCGTCCTTAACCTGGTTCTTGGTGTCCTTAGTGGGTAAGCAGTTGGATCCGTGTTGCACATTCTCCTGCTACCACGCGTACGGCGACTCTGCGTGTCTCCCAGCTGCTCCCTGACAGCTTCTCTGCATGCGTTTGGACTCTGATGTCCCCTCAGTGTGTTGCTTTTGGATTGAACTGTGATTCCTTCTGCTTGTATCTGTCTGTGAGATTCTGTGTTTCTGATGCTTGCCAAACACTATTAATTTAATGAACACGTTTCCCCGAAGCCAGTTGTGTCAGTATGTGAATGTGCAGCGGTGGGATACAAGTGAGTAGAAGGATTCCCAGCCTTGTCTAGCCCAGGAAAGGGCCTTGGTCTTCTGCGGCTTTGTTTCTGATTGGTACACAGCCTGGCCCTCTTAAGTCACCGCGGTGCCTCAGATATGTCCAGTGGTGTTTCAGATTGCATTGTGAAGGAGAAATAAGGCTAGAATAGCACATAAATCCTGAACAGTTTCAAAGTCTTACTTTATTAGCTTGGTTTTCTAGTACTGTCACGGCGAGACTTGTCTCTCTAATTTCAATCATAATTGGTAGAGTCTTCCTTTAATGCAGAATGACGGTCAACTTTCACGCATACATTTCCCATGGCCTTATCATCCTTGTCATTGAGTCACTGTTTCTGAAGTTCATTTTGTTTACCACCCCATCTCTATGGACTGACTCTCGTTGGAGAGCTGTCCCGGAGCCCTGCAGCTCTGCAGCGTCCCCGTCTCTCAGACGCCCCAGAAAGCGGGGTGCCCCAGGGGAGGGAGCTAGGGGCTCTCTGGGCTCTCTCAGAAGCAGCCTCTTCATACAACCCTTGCCAGGGTGGGGGAGCAACAGAGCACCCGGAGGCCCAGTGTCCCCCAGAGGAGCCTTTGTCGCCACAGCGAGCCCAGACATCCTGAGGAGGTGGTGTTGATGGATTTGATTCCAAGGGAATTAATCCACTCCTCACTTACTTTATCTTGCTCTTTCTAAGGCTGTATCTCAGGGAAGTGATGTCTTCATGGATGCTGAGTGAGTGCAAAGGCCTTTATCACAATTTTGGAAACACGGCCTTTTCCAGAGCAGAAGCAGAGCCTGGTGGTCCGTTCTGGCTTCCCTTCTTCACCCCCCTCAGTCGTGCCCCACCTGTGTCCCAGGGGTCACGCTGTAAATCCTCCTGCATCGACCGTGCTCTGTTTCCCACGTGGACGCACACCGTCCTATGAGACCCCCACCGAGAAGCGACTCTCAGGGACCTTAGGTTAGGGTTGCCTTTATTCCTGGAGAAACAGCACTGTTTCTGATTTTTGCCACAGGAACTTCCCGTACAAGGTTAACAGCCGTCCTGTTGTGAATTCCTTGGCGCCTCACGTCCCCTGAACCTAGCTAAACTGATGGAGGCCATGGAAACCACTAATTTTAACAGTGCCAGTGACATGCCTTATCTCTTAGCTTCCCCAGGCAGGAACCATCGCCCCGGCATGATGAAGCAGAGCTCGGAGCCAAATCATGAGGTGCTTAAAAAAAGAAAAAAGGGAAAGATGAGAGGAGGGGCTTCCCAGGATAATGGTAGGGTTAAACGTGCAGCTCTGTGGGAGGTACCCAAAGCAGGAAGATAAAAAAGGCACACGCCCTCATGGAACAGCCAGCTTACTGAAATATATTTTTTTGGGGGGAAAATAAGTTTTTTTAAAAACATTATTTTTTTTTTCATCAAAACAAAACTGAGATGAAGGGGAATGCAAATGACACATGAAGTTTTAGAAGAAAACCCAAGGCTTCCCAGCGATTTCAACCGTCAGTGTGTGCTGTGTTCAGACCCACCCGTGAGGCCACTTCGACAGGAGACGCTGGAGGTGCTTCTCGCGGAGTAGGAGCCTTGTCTGCGAGGCAGAGCCTCTCGGCTGTGCCCGCCGAGTTGGCCAGCATCTCCCGAGCTCCTGTGGAGTGGTCGGCCCTGGGCCAG
This sequence comes from Cheirogaleus medius, assembly GCA_008086735.1. Taxonomy (NCBI): domain Eukaryota; kingdom Metazoa; phylum Chordata; class Mammalia; order Primates; family Cheirogaleidae; genus Cheirogaleus; species Cheirogaleus medius. The sequence goes on from VBSM01002035.1 coordinate 13,251,464, forward strand.
GGGCCACGGCGCCAAGATGTCTGCGCTCAGGCGATCATTGTCTCCTGGGGTGGGCCGTGTCTAAGCGAAGCTGCACGGCGAACGCTAGAGCAGAGGTGTGGACCGAGGGGCTCTGAAAGCCGCACGGGGAGATGAGGGGTCTCCCACGGGGAAGCTGATGAGGGGTTGGCAGGCCTCCACCTCCCGATCAATTCCCACTGCTTCTCTGCCCGGCCACTCCCCTCTTACTTTCCCATTTTGTTTTTGTTGTTGTTAAAGCAAATTAAAAATTTTTAAGTTTTCCTCTTAAGATTCTTCATAATTATTTCAGGGAACACTAGAGGTATTGCAGAACAAGAAGGGTATAAATGTTAAAGGAAAGATACTTTATGTTGCATGGCCTCGAGGAGACTGTCAGACCAACGCAAGTGGAATCCCAGAAGCACTGAATCAAAAGGCTCCACCTGTAGAAAGTCTAGTCAAGCCCATGTTATTGCCTTCTCACGAAGAAGTGTCCCATGACGCTGTGTGTGCCTCAGTCCGCTAACTGTCCCGGACACCTGCACGTGTCTGTGCTCCTCGGCTCCTTTCTGCGTGTGGCCATGCCATCCTATTGTATTCTTGAGCTAACTTGAATCTGCACATTTGGTTTGGTGTTTATACTTAAAGCATCGTAAGGCTGATGCTTTGGGAAAAAATCTTTCGTTTTCTAACAGATACTTTTTCCGTCAAGGTGAGTATGAAGTTTGCGGGCTGTACACTCTGCGTAGCCAAGCGTAAGCAGAGACGAACACTTTTCTCTCTGACGGTAGTGCTCTGTGGGAGGAGCTGAGCATGTCAGTACTAGTGTCGCAATTCAACATTGAGTTGTCATTGAGGGCACGGCTGCATCATGACCACGAACTGGAAAGAGTGTCTCCTTTAAGTCCACAGTTCAGACAGATTATGTATATCTCGTCTTATGCTGGCTTTTTAGAAGCTTGGAGATTTTTCACTTTTAAAATTGTTCATTTAACTGCTTGTCCCCTTTGAGGTTTTCATCTTTAGAATTGCTGCTAGGTTCCCAGGGACGGCGTGGGGGTTGCAGGCGGTGGGCTGGTTGGCCCTGTGCTGCTTCTCCACTTCAGGACCCACCTGCCACCAGCCATACCTGTGGCGGGGGTGTCACTGTCCAAGCCCCCAAGGTGGAGGACTTTTTAGGGTCCCGAGGTGCTGCTCAGACACCCAGGAAGGGGCTAGAAGACCTGGTTTCCGTCCTGCCGAGTCCCACGCTCACTCTGGGACTTCACTTAGTCACTCTGAGCCTCAGTTTCCTCATCCCTCAACCAGAAATATCCTGTTTTGCTATCTCCCTCACAAGGTGGTTTTTAATCAACTAATTACTGTAGAAGGGCTTCTAAAAATAAAGGATTTTACCCATTTAACATATCCTTATTTCAAATCCATGGATCTTCTTCCACTCTTCTTTCTGGGTGAAGTGGGAGCAGTTGAGGGGGCTCTTGGGAAATTCTGAAGTGTGGCATTTTCTGGATTTCCTAGCAAGTGACCGTGCTTTATATACACATTAAGGTTGTACTCTGTGTCACCCAAGAGGTGGCTGTGGAGAGCGTGGAAGTTCTTTGTTAGATAAAAAGTATTACGCAGATCTAAACTGTCATTGCTAAAATTATATTCGACAGTGATTTTTTGCACAAATAGAGAGGAATGGCATTTCTGTAACATAGCGGTTGAACATACCAGCTTTAGAATCAGACAACCAAGACTTGGATCTTTGCTTTATCTTTTACCGATTGTGAGATTTGGGGCAAGTTACTTACCTCTTTGAGCCTTGCTTTCCTCATCTGTAAAATGGAGCTAATCACAGTACTGACCTTATGGAGTCCAGTGAGAATTCATTGAGCTAAAGAATGTACAGTGCTCGATCACTGTTATTATGGTATCTCCAGTGAGGTTATATAAAATGGGATTTGAAGCAAGAAAAGAATCTAATCGAATAAGTCCTTTCAAGCTAATTAATAATAATTGGCCAAACTAGGTCTGCATTAGTGGAAAGTCAGCTATAGTTTTAAATGTTTTATTACATAAATATGTAATGACATAAGCAGCCAATGATTAAAGGATATTACTAAATAAACCACCTCCTGGGCCTGCTTTAAAGAATAGATTATTAATAAAATCATTTATAATTCACTTGTGAATTCAAAGGTTGGTTTTGCCAACGTCTTATAAAAAGTATTTGAAACACTTTGTTTGAAAAGGTCTTGTATGTTTTTAGGTGATAAATGTTGTTAGTAAACCAGAGCTTATGACGTAGAATTGAACATAAACCCAGTCCACATCTATAAATTCAAAGTTATTCAGCTCTAAATTAATTTATATTCTGTGTATCCTGATAAATTCTAGATATACCAGGTCACAGGTACCTTTTTAAATCATTCTGTTTTGTACTACTAAAGGCCTCTTTATCTTTAGAAGTGTTGAGGGAACATGGGCGAAGTAAAGATTTATGGAAGAACAAGGGTGATTTTCAAGCCAATTCATCTGTTAGATCTCACTTCCTAGACCCCATTCTGGGTACATCAAATACCAGAGCCTAGACCCTAGACAAAGACTCAGGTATAACTCTTGCACTTTTATGAAACCTTTGTTTCCTAAAACAAAGGTTCATGATATAGAGAGAGTGGAGAGGGAAGGTGGTTGATGGTGCTTGTGGGACCGTGGGCTGATTATATTAGAATTTTACAGAATGGAATCAGGTTTGGGGTATCATAGTTTGTGCCTTGGTCTATTTAAATTCATATTATTACGAGCCAGGCAATCTCTGATTATTCTACTTGAATAGTGACCCAGGAGGCAAAACACACCAGTAGATGGTGGTGGTTTCATTTGTGAATATTTTCTAAGTAGAGACATACCCTCTGGAAATAGGCATTCTTATAAATTTTTCATGTCTGGATTTGAGGTTTTCTCTCATTCAACACCTTACCAGTGCCTACTGATAGAAAGTGAATGACAGAATTTCCTCCAATATATGTGCTTCTGACACATTAGCATCATGCAAGAGTAGTTGAATTGCTTACAAAAGGGAAAAGGCTATTGTCGAGGTTGTGGGGTAGCCAGGCTGTCAGTGAGATTTGTCACCACCATATGTTACAGAATAAAACTATACTGAGTAGTTAATGAGTTAATTCCATATCTTGGCCAACAAGAGAATTTTTGGCAAATGGCTGATAAGGCACACAGAAGTCTAGTCTAAAAACAAAGAGACAGTGGAGGACTCCTTGTAAATAGTTTTTATGATAAAAAGAAAAAAAGATTTCCTGTGTGTAATTAGTGATGGTCAAGCTACCAGAATGCCCAAGACATCCTTCATGATCACTTGTAGCAAAATACTTCCCTGCATTTAGCTAGATATGTCTTTGGTTTGACTAGGCTACTACATGGAAGATTTGTCCACACCATTGGATGCCCCTTTTCTTGAACTTTGAAGTAATGTTTTGCATGGGGTTGAATGCTGAGGTCAGGGTGCTAGAAAGACTCAGGGTCATTCAGTGACCTACCATGGTTTGGCTTTGATAGACCAAGAAATTAAGCCCCAATTTGGCTTTAAATGAAAGAATGTTAAATTTCCTTTTTCTAATTAAAAAAACCAAGCTAAACATTTATATATACTTTTGAACACTGAACTTTCTTGTTGCAGAGTTAACAGGCTGTCTGGGCTAGCTGACAGCTGGATCCTGGTGCTGTTGGTACCATGGTACCTGAAGTGCACAGGCTGGTAGCCACACCTGACATTAACAAGTGAGTGGTAACCTCTCTGCCGCTGGCTCGCAGCTGCTGTTTCCATAGAAATGGCTGTCTGGATCAGTGGAAACGAGGTAAGTGAAACTTTTCGCTGATCCTTGTTTCCATCAAGCTGACGTCTGTTTCCCTGGCAACAGCAGTGGACAGCAGCCAGGCACTAGCGACAGATTCAGTAGAGCTCTCTCACTTGTCAGCTGTGGCTATCACCTGTTTCTTACCAAGTTCTTTTTTATAACACATAGCAAAGACCTCTGAGGACCCAGGAGGCACCTCTAGCCACATGCCCTCCTGGACACCGATTTTTGCCAATGGAGAGCTCAGTGCTAGTAGACTGCTCTGTCAGCAGTCTTCCTTCCACCTGCACTCTGGTGTGTTGATAGGCAGTTTAGGAGAAGGGGAGAGGTGGTTGAGGGCATTGGTGTCTCAGGCGGGCTGTTGATTCCAAATCCTAGGGGAAGAGATCTCATTATAGTGCTTTTGTGCACAGACCTAGCTCTTTATAAAGCTCTTGATACCTTAATAGTTGAAATTAAAGCAATAATTTTCCTGTGTTCCCTATTCAATTGGTGGCATTAACAATTACCATTACTTTTCCAATGAAAAGGATGTTTATGAGTTTAATAATTGACTTCTTGTGAAGTGACTTCTTGTGACTTCTCCAAACATATTGATGATTGCCTCTAAGATGCTACTGTCAACCTGTGCCAGTTTTTTTTCTTCTTTTTTTTGTAATATTCTTTTACAGCTGATAAAATTGCTTACAGAGATCAAATATTGGTATTGCAGGACACCTTTGGTATTCAAAGACCAGTAAGTCTATAGTGTAGGGAACTCTTTTTTATGAAAGTTCAACACTTACTCCTTTTCTGGATTTCATTTTAACATTTCAGCAAATGTATGCACCCAAAAGGCATAAGTATCCTCCTCCTCGTATGAGACGGCACTCACAGGTGCCACAAAGCAAAGGAGAACTGCTGTTATTGCCTGGTGTGTGAGATGCATACACACACAGAGAGGCATAGAATGAGTTGTTGATTTTAAACCCTTAAAGATATCATTTTCTGAAAGAGATTTTCTCTGAAAAAACAAAACTCTGATATGCAGAGCTATATATTTAAAAATAAAATGAAGATATGGATCCACAGTGTTACAAGAATTTAGGTTGGCTTTTGGTAAGAGTGTTGCAGAATTGTGGATTTCTGTCTTTGGAGGGCTTTCTGAATGACAATTTTCCTCAGTTCTCTGGAGTAGGGCAACTATCCTTGGCCTGGAGGTAGTTGGGTTTGATATAACAGAAAAATAAGAAGCAGAACATTTTGCTACCTCATTTTTTCTCTCTCTCTCTTAGATTTCTTAAGAAAGAACTTGTTCATTCACTTAATGAATATTTTTTTGAGTGCCTACGTGGTGGTAGATATATTTGCCAAGTGCCTTATTAGGCTTTGGGGTTACAATGGTGATGTGAAGCAGTTTCTGCCTTCGTGAAGCTTATATGTAATGGGGAGGCAAAAATGATAATCACCAACTTTGATCAATGCTTTCAAAGAAAGGTACATAGTGCGGTGAGAGTGTTCAGTGGGCACAGCTGACATCTGTCTAGAGGGCAGGGAAAGCATCCTGGAAGAAGTGAAGAACGAATAGTGGTCATTTCCAGGCAAAATGGGACAAGAGGCTGGGGCAGAGGATTCTAGTCAAAGGAAAAACCCATGCAAAGGCCCCACAGTAGGAGGAACAGAGGACACTGGAGGAACTGACAAAGCCAGGGTGGCAGGGAACCCAGGAAGCTGAGAGGAGAGGGCAGAGAAAAGGAGAGGAGAGACTGTCCAGCAGAGGCCAGATCACACCTGACCTTTTAGACCATGTCTCAGAGTTTGGTCATTAGCTAAAGGGTAAGAGGATCCACTGATGAATTTTAAGCAGGAAATGATGTGATTTAAATTTGCATTTTATAAAAATTATGCTCTGTTCTGATGTCTTCAACTTACCTTAAAATGCTTCAAAAAGATAAGATGAATTGGTGGATGGATAGAAGGATACATAGGCAGGTGATAAAATGTAGCAGATGTTTATCATGGAATCTAGGTGGTAGGCATATGGGTTAATTTTTCTTTTATGGATGTTTGAAATTTTTCTTAATAAAATGTTGGGGAAAATCTGCATATGAAAATCACCATGGCTGCAGTCATATGAATGGACTTGATGGATACAAGAATGGATGTAGAGAGGCCAGTTTAAGGCTATTATAATCCTGCTTCCAGCCACAACATACTAATGGTACCAGACTGGACCTTTTACTGTAAACAACTATAAGACTGGACAAAAAATATGAAGCGACTATTTTCAGAAAATGGAAATAGGATGCACAGGATTGGGATCCCTAAGAGAAGTAAGCCCCACAACTGTCCTGGCTTTCTGCCTGAAAACACTTTTAGAATTATGGCAGAGGGAGGCAAAACCCAGCAGAGGATGACAGTCTATTTGCTGAGGAGACAAACAATAGAGTTCAGCCTGCTAAGACAGCTGGAATTTTCAGAGCAGAGTACTGGAAAGAAGTATGCAGAGAAGGGGCTCCAGAAATCTGAGTAGGGGTTTTCTTAAATCCTTAACCGTATACTAAGCTACTTATGTGCCAGGTGATACTGAGGCCTGGCAGAGACCAGCTAGTAGGAAGAGGTAAGCTGCTGGCAGTCTCTCAGTGCTGGGAGGCATATTTCTGATCAGCTGGAGTGGATTGACCTTGATGAACACACTGGGCATTTAATTGAAACTCCAGAAAAGCCAGGCCTTAGGGGTGGGCTACTTCAGCCCTAGAGTAAGGCTACTCTAGACTCGTCCTAAAAAGCTTAGAAACAAGCTTCCAAATGACCGGTAAATTAAACATCTGCCAAAACAAAAATCAACACCCATTAAAGGAAGACACTAAAATCCAAACATTCTTGAAATGTTTCCCCTCGTGATCCAAAATAACATATGAAAAGCAGCAGAAAAACAGGAACCATGATCAAGGGGGAAAAATCAATAGAAACAAAATATATGACACATGTTGCAATAAGCAATCAAAGACTTTGAAATCACCACCATAAGCCTGTACAAAGAATTGAAGGAAGAGATGTGTATAATAAAGGTACAGATGGTAAATCTCAGTGGAGAAATAGAAACAATACAATACCTGAAAAAGAAAAAAGAATAGCTTGGGCAGTGCAGAAAAAAGATCAGTGAAAGCTTAGTGATCAATAACCAATCTGATGTAAATGAAAGTGGAATCACAGAAGAAGAGAGACTGGAGAAGAAAAAAAAATTTTTAAAGAAATAACTGAAAATTGTATGAAAACTGTAAATTTATATATCCAAGAAGCTCAACAAACTCCAACCAGTATAAACACAATGAGAACCACTCCTAAGCCATGAAAATTCAATTGCCAAAGTAACAGATAAAGAGAATATTTTAAAAGAAACCAACTGGGAAACGGTACATTACATACTAGGAGAAAATAATAATATTCACTGACTTATTTTCATAAGTAGTACAAGCCATAGGATAACGGAACAACATCTTTAAAGAGCTGAAAGAAAAAAACTAGAATTCCATATGAAGCAAAAATATTCTTCAAAATAAGGTGAAGTAAAAGAAATTTCACATAAAAATCAAGAGAATTGGTCACCAACAAATTTGCGCTATAAGATGTGTTAATGGAAGTTTTTCAGGCTAAAAGAAGTGAATATCAGTTGGAAACATAAATATACATATAAAAAATGAAAAGCACCAAAAATGGCAAACGTGAAGGTAAAGATAAAACATTTTTTTCTCATTTCTAAATTTCTTTAAAAAATAATCTTTTAAAGTAAAAAATAATAAGATATTATGGGGACTATATCAAATAAAAGCAAACTATAGGACACAAAAGATAGAAGGGAGTTAAATGGAGCTTTACTGTGGTAAAGTTCTTACATTTTATGTGAAATAATATGAATTCATGGTAGACTGAGGTAACAAGGATGCATATGATCTCTAAAGCACTGATTAAAAAAATTAAAAAGTTGGCATGAAAAAACTAAAAGAAGAGATAAAATGGAATAAAATAATATTCGATTATCCAAAATAAGTCAGGAAGGGAGAAAAAAAAGGAACAAAGAACTTAATGTACAAACAAAAAACAAATAGCGAGATTGCAGACACAAACCCAGCCATATCAATAATTACATTAAACGAAAATGGGCAGAACATTTCAGTTAAAAGATGTTGTCAAGCTGAATAAAAATTCAAGGTACTATCGATATGAAGACACAGATTAAATATAAAAGAATGGAGTAACTATATTAATACCACACACAATGGACTGCATTACCAGGAGCGTTTCTAGAGATAGGGACATCTCAGAAATAGAGACATTTCATGGTCATAAAAGGGTCAGTTCATCAAGAAGACACAATGATCCTAAATGTGTTTGCACCTAATAATGACTTTAAAATACATGAAGCAAAAGCTGTTAAAATTAAATGGAGAAATCGAAAAATCCATAGACATTGATGAAAATGTTTACAATCCCTTCTCAATAATTGATAGAGCAAAGAGATGAAAAATAGCAAATATAGATAATATCTAAATTATATTTAGATAAGTCAATAATTATCAACCAACTTTACCTAATTGATATTCACAAAACACTACATTCAGTAACTGTAAAATACACATTCTTTTCAGGAGCACATGGAACATTCACCAAGATAGTCCATATCTTGTCCATAAAAAAATCTTACTAAATCTCAAAAAATTGAAATGTTACAAAGTATGTTTTTCTAACTGCAATAGTTTTAAAATAGAAATCAATAACAAGCTATCTAGAAAGCCCCCTAAATATTTGGAAATTAAACAATACATCCCTAAATAACCTATAATTCAAAAATATTACAATAAAAATTAGAAAATATTTTAAACTGAATGATGGGAAAAAAAAACCCCACAACATCTCAGAATATGCATGATCCATCTAAAGCAGTGCTTAGAGGGAAATTTATAGTTATATCAATAAGGAAGAATGGTTTAAATTGAGTGATCTACATTTCTATCTACCAGTCTAGAAAAAGAAGAGCAAATAAGTCCAAGGTAAGTAGAAAAAAAATAATGGAAGTCAATAAAATAGAAAACGCAAAGCATAAAGTTAAAGCAAAAAGCAAGCTCTTTGGAAAGCTTAATTAAATTGATAAACTCCTAGCAAAACTAATCAATAAAGGAAAAGGAGAAAATTACCAGTATTAGAAATGAAAGAGGAGACATCACCACAGATATTAGACATTAAAATGATAACAAGAGAATAGGATAATTTTATAACAAATTCAATAACTTAGGATAAATGGGCAAATTTCTTGAAAAATACAGCTTACCAAGAAGAATTAAAAAATCTGAAGAGTTCTATATTTGCTTTTTTAAATGGAATTCAAAATCACAAACCTCTCAAAGAAAACTAGAGGCTTAGAGGAGGCCAAAAGTGAATTCTGTTAGCCGATTCAGAAAGAAATCATGCCATCCCTGAAAACAGATTCTTTCAGGTCACAGAATTGGAGGTAACATTCTCCAACTCATGAAGCCAGAATAATCTTGACACTAAAACTTTACAAAGACATAATAAGAAAAGAAAAGTATCTTTAATTAATATAGACACAAAATTCTCAAATAATAGCAAATAGAATCTAGCAGTATAAAAGGAATTATAATACCTCATGACCAAGTGGGATTTATATCAGAAACACAAAGTTGGTTCACCATTGGAAAATCAAACAGTATATTTACCATATTAACAGAATGAAGGAGAAAATTATATGATCATCTCAAATGCAGAAAACACCGCTGACAATATTCTGTAGCCATTCATGATAACTCTCAGTAAATTAGGAATATACGAGAACTTCCTCAACCTGAAAAAGATCATCTACAAAAAAACTATAGCTGATATTATACTTAATGATGAAAGACTGAATGTTTGCTTCCTAAGATTAGGAAGAAGGTAAGCATTTTTCTCTTCTTTTATTCAATGTTATACCAAAAGTACCAGAGGCAAGAAAAAGGGATAAAAGGCAGAAATATTAGAAAGAAAAACTATTTCTACTCATAGACATGATTGTCTATATATAGAAAGTCCTAATAATTCAACCAGAAACTTACTAGAATAAGTGAATACAGCAAGGTCACAGGATACAAGGCCAGTATACAGAAATGAATTTTATTCTTGTATACAAGCTGCAAACATGTGGAAAATGGAATTTTACAAAAATCGTTTACAATAGTATCAATGTATTTTAAAATACTTAGGAATAAATATAAAAAAAGATATGGAAGACCTCTATGCTGAGAACTACAAAACACTGACTAGTAAAATTAAAGATGAGCTGAATAAATGAAGATATACCATGCTCATGAATTGGAAGACTCAGTATTGTTAAGATATCCATTTTCCTAGAATTTATGCATTCAGTGTTGTCCCATTATAAATCTTAATAGCCTTTTTTTTTTAAAGAAACTGACAAGCTGATTCTAAAAACTAATGTAGAATTGCAAAAGACCTATAATAACCAAAACAGTCTTAACAAAGAACAAAATTGGAGAACTCGCGCTACCTGATTTCAAGACTTACCATAAAGTCATGGTAAATACAGTATCATTTGGCATAAAGATAGATACCTAGAACAATTAAGAGGAATAGAAAATCCAGAAATACATATATTTGATCAATTGCTTTTTTTTTTTTTTTGAGACAGAGTCTCACTCTGTTGCCCCGGCTAGAGTGCCGTGGCATCAGCCTAGCTCACAGCAACCTCAAACTCCTGGGTTCAAGTGATCCTTCTGCCTCAGCCTCCCAAGTAGCTGAGACTACAGGCATGCGCCACCATGCCTGGCTAATTTTTTCTGTTTTTGGTAGAAATGGGGTCTCACTCTTGCTCAGGCTGGTCTCAAACTTCTGAGCTCAAACTATTCTCTTGCCTCAGCCTTCCAGAGTGCTAGGATTCCAGGCGTTAGGCACCGTGCCTGACCTGGTCAATGCTTTTTGAAAAAGGTTCTAAGTAATTCAATCGAGAAAGGACAATCTTTTCAGTAAAACAATTCTGGAAAAACTAGATACGTGTGAAAAGTGAACCTTAACCCTTAGGTCACACCAGACCCAAATGTTAACTTGAAATAGATCATAGATTTAATTAAAAATCTAAATGCATAAATGTTTTCTTAAATAGATTTCTGTTCTTCAGATATTAGAAATTGAAAGGGAAACCATACACTGGGAGAAAATACAATACATATAGCTGAAAAAGAGCTTGTATCTGGAATACGTGAAGAATTCTTAATAACTAGGTAATAAGATGAAAGACCCAAATAAAAATTGGCAAAAGATTTTAAACAGCCACTTTACAAAAGTATATTTATCGATAGCCAATAAGTACATGAGGATATGTTCGATATTGTTAGACATCAAGGAAACTATTATATATGTAGTAGAGTAGCTAAAATAAAAAAGACAATACTAAATGTCAGCAGGAGTGTAGAGCGACAGATATGCTCATAGAAACATAAAATGGTACCACCACTTTGGAAATGTTTGTCAGTTTCCCATGAAGTTAAACATATACTTAGTATATGGCCCAGCTATTCCATTTCTAGGTATTTATCCAAGATAAATGAAAACCTGTATCCACAAAATGACTTGTACATGAACATTCATAGAACCTTATCATAGTAGCTCCAAACTAGAAAAACTCAAATGTCTAATAGGTAAATAAACAAATTGAGATATAGTCACACATTAGAATACTATTCAACTGTAAAAATGAATGAAGTACTAATATAACCTTACCAGTTATTGTGTCTGGCTCAAAAACAAGAGCCGGATACAAAAGATAACATATGAAGTTCTAGAACAGATAGAACTAATCCATAATGATAGAAATCAGATCATTGATTTTCTGGAGTGGAAGATCGGGTTGGCTGGGGGGGGGGCTGTTATGTAAATGTTCTGTATCTTCATTGGGGTCTTCTTCACTTGGGTGTCAGCGTTAGCCAGACTGTACACTTAGATTGTGTATATTTTATTATGACTTGTATCTTGTATCACCTTGTATAAAGGTGGTTTTAAAATACCATTAAAATAAAATTAAAAGAAACTTCTGCTTCTGGTCAAGATGGGCTGGATTTACCCTCCTACCTGAAACAAAAGAACCAAAAAAAGACAGTCTATAGAACAGTGGTTTTCAAGACATTGGCTATCAGGCAATGAAGGACAGTGGTCCCTGATTCACAGGAAATTAATGAAATGAGCTCCATGATTGCCCCAGCTTAGTGGCTTGCAAGAGTTCCTGGGCCATGGTGCAAGGACGGGGTACCCAGGTGGAGCCCTATGGTCTTCTAGGGTTGAAGAGACGAAGCTAAGAGTCTGTGGAGACCAGGGTGACTGGAGTATGCAGAATTGAGTGATGCAGAGGAGGGAATGGCACGAAAGAACTCCGGAGATCAGTAGAGGGTCTCCTAAGTATTCAACAGAGTATGTTTTAGCATGTGTATGAAAGAAAACTACCTAAATAAAGCTGGGGGAAAAACACGAGACTAGATTAGAGATAACAGTGTTCAGCACTCACATGGGGTCAGGAATATTGCCTGTTCCCACTAGCCAATGTTGCCTGTTTTCCAGCCAGACCAGTAAAACTCATAATTGATGGGCCATTGGGTAGAGTACTCAGGAAGATTTTGCCTCGGTGGTGAGGAATAATTAGCCCTAGACTGGACGATGATCCAGACTGACCGAACAGATCATTAAAGCAAGACCTGATCCAAGTTTGATCCAAGTAAGTTAACTGCATCCCAGAATAAAGCACAAGAACATTTATAGGAATACACAAATATCTGGCACCAAACAAGGCTTTATATCTGGCATTCAGTCAAGGTTACCAGGCATGCAAAGAGGCAGGAAAACATCACCCATGATGAGAAGATTTAATAAATCAATTGAAGCCAACCAAGAACTCACACATATGTTAAAATTATCAGAGAACATAAAAGCTGTCATTGTAATTGTATTCCATATGTTCAAAATGTTAAGTAGAGACATGGAAGATTTAAAAAAACCAAAAAAATCAAGATCCTGGGACTAAATCTCATGGAAGACATATAAGACCTCTTTTATACAAAACTCTGCTGAAGGAAATCAAGGAAGACCTCAGTAAATGGAAGAACATATGATGATCATGAATTGGAAAACTCGCTGAGATGTCAGAAGACAGTATTACGAGAAGATACTCTTCTATGTAGTGAGAAGAGAGGAAGATAAGATGAGACATGTGAGTTTGGTTTGGTATTGGAAAGCTGGGAGTATTCCTGCCTAAATCCTAGTTTCTCCGAAGCAGGAGGCAGGGTTAACTGCTGAGGGTGAGGAGGTGTAGGTGGCAGAGTCATATGTTTGAGGAGAGAGGATAAGGCTCAAAATAGTCATTGCAGAGAGTGAGGAAGTGATTGGACCAGAAAAACTATGTCAATGATTGGTAGTGCAGAAGTGCTGCTGGGAGCTGGTGATGACGAGTCTACACTGGTGTTGGCGTATGCCATTGGGTGATGTCCTTTGGCCATGCTTGGATGTTCTTATCCAGGCATGGAGAAAGGGAGGATTTGAGCTTTTTGCTAGCTGTATATGGAAACGGAGAGCTTTACTAGCTGTGAGGGTTTCGCTAGCTATGCACGTGTAGTAAAAAGATGGAAGAGAAATTAGGCTATCAGAAAGGACATCCTATAATAATGGATCATGAAATCTAAGGTGGATTATGAGGAAAAGAGAGGCCTAAGAGATTGGGAAAAAATGGAAGTGTCATTGGACTGGACATTTCAGAGAGGTTCAAATGTTTATAATGGGAATAGTTGAATAAATCAGCCGGCATGAAAGGAGGTTGTGGTCAGACAGCAGAAGGCTTGAATTCATGATTTGGGGGGCGGTGATAAAATTTAGGGTGTGACAGTGGGATCTGGTGGCTGAAGTAGCACAGAAGAGGTGGTTATTGGAGACTCTTATGTTGAGGGATTAAAAAGCCAGGGGTTGGCCAGGGCAGGCAGGGGCTATGGGAGTCCCCCCGGGTGATGGTAGAACTTGGGACAGAGAGGAGGCTGGGAGCCGGGAGTCTAAGTCTTCAGTAGAAGACAGTACAGCAGAAGGGGAGGTCACGAGGCCCACTGGCACCATCCTCAAAGGATGGGGGTTTTTGTTTGGTTTTACATCACAGGATGAGGGAGTGTTGGCCTAGATGTGGGGAGGAACTGGGGCGCGGAGGCCCTGCGGTAGGCGAGGTGTGAGAGGGCTGCGTGGAACACAAGGCAAGGAGAACCGGGGATCCGTCCGAGCAGTTGAGGTAAGGGAGGGCTTGCCCGGAGGAAGCTGCCATCCTGGAGGGAATGGGGAGGGGCTGAAGGGTGGGGAAGGCTGAGTCCGGGCTGCAGCTGCAGAGGGATGCGGGGCGATGGTGCGCCAGGTGATCAGGGGTCGGGCAGCGGCCAGAGGCGTCAGCAAAGAGCAGGGGCTTTGTGGTGGTGAAGTCTCCTGTGGGCGAGGGCCGTGGCTGACACACCCGGCTCTGTCTGGGTGATGTCCAGCAGCTGTGGTCCAGGCTCGCCCTGCCCAAGAGGGGTGGGGTGTCAGAAGCTTCAGTCTCCACAGACACAGCCTGCGGGTGGTTACGTTGGCAGTGTGGGCTCGGCATCTGCCCGGCTGGGGCTAAGGCAGTGCTCGCGGCTGTGACCTGGTGCTGCCCTGGCCCACGGTGGCTCCTTTGTCTGAGGGGATTGCTAGTTGCTGTGGTTATCGGTTTCTCTGTGTTATCGTGGGAAGAGCTCAAAGACAGAGGTCAGAAGTCTCGGTCCTGGTTCTGTGCTTTTTAGAGATGGGACTTTGGTCAATATATGTAACTTCTCCAAGCCAAGGTTTTCTTATTCCTAAGATTGGATAACCCCATCTGCTCCGTGATTTCCCTCACAGAGCTGTCCTAAGAGCCAAGGAGAGAAAGGATGGGAAGGGACTTTGTGAACGGAAGGACTTCCAGTACGAGGGAGCCCCACACTGGCCTGGCCGTGGTCTCCTGGGAGGTGGTTTCTGGGAGTTGGGAAGGTCTGACGCTCCCTTGCTAGCCTTTCTCCCCAGGACCTGCAGAGGCAATTGGAGCATTAACCTAGTTTCTTTAAGTCTGACTGTCAGAAGAGTTTGGTTTGGATTCAGGGATAAAATACTAATCTATTTCGAACGTCATCATTCTTATGAAATTCTGCTTTAAGTAAATCTTGGTTTACGTTGTCTGCTGGCACCTTCAGAGCCTCCAGGCACATGGGGCTTTTCAGCCTCTGTGTCCTGGAGACTTCGGCTGCATCTGAAGGATTCTAATTAAGTGGGTGATGGCATACCACCTGCCCGGAGGTGTGCTGTCCCCGGGGCCCACCTGTCCTTGAATCATCAGCTATTTCTTATGAACAGGCCTGCAGAGACATGCCAAAGAATCCCAGGGCTCTGTGTGGATTCTAACTATCAGTCAAATATGCTCTAGCATCAGACCTGTCCCTAGAAGTATGTCCTAAGAGTGCAGTGGGGCACTGGCAGTCAGGGAGGGCTCCCCTGAGGAAGCTGGGCCCCAGCCTGGCATTGAAAGGTGGGTAGGACTGGTAAGGATGGTAAAAGAAAGGACTTTCCAGCTCCTGGCAAATGGCGAGGAAAGTGGGGCCTGACGCCTGTGCCCATTGGAGCCAGTGAGTGTGATGGCGAGGCCAGGAGGGCAGGGAAGTGGATGCCCGGTCAGGAATGCCCACTAAGGGAGACAAGGTTTTTCCTCTAAGCCATGGGAGCTGTTGAAGTGTTTGAAATAAGGGGATGGTTGAGAGCTATGCCCAGAAAGTAAAGCTGATGTCTCCCCGTGCAGTGGAGGGAGGAGAGCCCTGGGGGTGCAGAGGTGGAGACAAAATGAAGGCATAGACGCAGGAGGTAGGTGTGGCCTATACCCTCAGGTGAGGAGGAGAAGTCTGTGAATTTAGATTGTGTGAGGGGATTTTTTTTTATGGTTTGTAATCGTTGTTAATACAGCAGCTAGGATACATGCCAGGCACTGGGCTGGGTGCTTTATTGCGTTTATTTCATTCAATCTCCTCTAGTACTTTGGTAAAGTAAGTGTTCTTTGCCTCAGTTTACAAACAACGGAATTAAGGCTCAGAGAGGTTTATCAATGCTCTCAAAGTCACACAGCTAGTAAGTAGTAAGGCTAGGTATTAAATCTAGATCCGTTTGCCTCCAGAGCTCAAGCTGCTTTTCTCATCAGTTGGAAGCTCTTTTTTCTGTGTGTGCTGAGGGGGACCTCTGTGGCATCGTGTGCACCAGACCGTGTCTGTGCTGACACATCCTTAGCCACTCTGGTCTTCTTTGTCTGTTTTTTTCCCCTCTCTTCCTGAAATTAATTACCCAAAGCAGAGTGGAACCATGCAATGTGGAGGTTTCAGAGAAATTGATTTATTTTTCTTCTTAAATCTGCATGTGGACAAATCTCATTCCAGTTCAAGTGGTCCTTTGGGGCCATGGAACGGACGGGTGGGTCTCTCAGTCCCTGAGCCTCCCGCCGTGACATGAAGTTCTTCCCCTTGTTCTCCCTGGGCTACTCTGAGAGCTCAGAGAAGGCACTTGCCACCCGCCCTGCCTTTCGATGGGCACTCCTCCTGTCTCCTCTGGGCGCAGCTCACCAGGGGCTTGCCTTTTACGTGGCCAGTGAGCGGGATTTGGCTGAATTTCCTACAGATACTGCTTTGGGGACACCCCAGAGGAGGGCTCAATCTCAGCCTCTTCCTTGGGTCCACATGGTTCCTCTGCAGACGGAAGCCTCAGCAGCTCTTTGAACGGCATGTCCAGCCACTGGTCCGTTCCAGACAGCGTGGCCAGGCCCTTGACACGGCAAACTGTGTTGGCGCCTAAGTAGGACGTGCCCTGGTGCCACACTTCAGACGTGTTTGTTTTTAATGGTCCTGCCAAACTCCCAGACCAGACTTCAGGTACACATTTTTCTTATTTTTCTTTAAAAACTGGAATCTGTCAAGTCTAGCAAAGTGTGTTTCTTAGGTGACTTCCTATTTAGCAGTATTTGAAGCCTGTCATGAAAATATATGATGATATCAGTTTGGCTTGTTTGATTGAGTGATGCGTTTCATTCAGAGAGAGTGATGTCAGGCAAGAGAGCCCATGTTTTTGAAGAATACCTGTTAAAATATGTTTAAATAAAAATAGGTCGAGATAAGTCTGTAACTTTTAGCATGCAGCCTGCGTGGATTCTCATCACTGGGAGAAGTTTTCTGCTAGAAATCTTGGAATGTCTTTGGTAGCCATGGAAACTAGCTCTTCAAAGAGAAAGAAACTCTTCTATTCTCAAACGAGGAGATGTAGTAAAGGAAAGCATATTTCATTCTCAGATGCCTGAGATATTCATTTCTGCATATTTATCTGTGTGTATGTATTTTTTTAGACTTCTACAGGACTACTTTTTTTGTTTTTAATGGCATGATGGTTATAACTTTAGGTGATGGAAGTTACATGAGCACTTGTGCCCAAATATATTCAATGCAGAGCCCAAATGTCCATGTCTTTGATTTCTGATCATCATTAATGTAAAACCCATGCTTACAAAAGTATTTATTAATTTAGCTAGCTGATTCTTACTGAGCAACTACTAATGGCCAGGGTTTGTGTTAAGGAACCGGGATATGAAGATAAGACAGACACAACCCCTCCCTCCCAGAGCTTGCCATCTGGTGAGCAAAAGTAACCAGTTGTAGGGCTGTGAAATAAATTCTGCAAAAGCAGGACTCTAGTCCCGGGGACTCTAAGGGCATTAGAGAAATGTCCTTATATCCTTGGCCAGCTGAGCAGGGTGGTATCTGAAAGAACAGTTGAGGCTTACACAGGTGATAGCACACACAGTGGCCTGGAGCAGAAAGAGAGCCTGTGCCTCGGGGGAACTGAGTAGACTCCAGGATGACCAGAGCATGGAGTTCAGGAGTCAGGAGAGACACCAGACAGCCGCATAGATGCCGTCTTCGCTGGGTTCGTCCCCTGCCCCACGGCCCTGCTCAGGGGCGAGTGCCACATGTGAATGGCTGCTGAGGTTCGGTCTGGGCAGGGTGGCCCAGCTGCTAAGTTCTGTGTTCACAGCAGACAACTCAATCTAGTCATTAAGAGCAGGAAACACCTACTTTGAAAGTGTTTTATCCTCCCAAAAGATGGAAACTGTTTTCTTTTAAAAGCATCTTCAGTCTTTTATGTCAAGGAAAACACCAAGCACACGAAAAGGGGAAGATCACTTTGCCAAAATTTCATAACACACCCAAACTTTAGCAAACAGGAAATATTAGGAGGTAGGGAATCCCTTTACAAAAGGATTCACCATGGGTTTATCTCGGTCATGAGTCCCCAAGGAATAGCTGCGATGTGACCTGATGATTTAAAGTGTGATTGTCAGAGACATTTCTTTCCCTCAACATACTCAGGGTATAAACAGGGCCCTTCATTCTCCCCCTCCCTTCTGCCCCCAGCGGTTCCCAAGCACCCCTGGCGGACAGCCTCCCCTGGAGAACGCCATGGCCGCCAGCTGTCTTCCCGCAGGACATGCCTGGGAAGGAGCCCACCTCATCTGCACTGGCGGGTGCTGCGGTCCCACGCCCCCACCCCCTGCTGTCCTGTTTGTCTCATGCGGAGAGAACATCCTCTGGCTATTGCTGGCTTTTCATGGTTGAGGGAAAACTGGAACAAACATGATGATTTTGATGAACTTTGAACTGAACCAGTACCACTGATTAAAAAATTTTTTGTCATGAAATCACACATTACTGTTGATTTTTTTTTTTTTTACAAAATACCTAGTTTCCTTGAGCAGAAACTGACTCTATGTGCTTTCCAAAACATTAGATTTAACCATAAAAATGTTCTTTGAACCAAACCACTTTTTCATTCTGTTTAATTTCCTTTATGTCTGTGTAGTGGAAATAATTTAGCTCTAAAGAAGGCTGGCCTGCACTGATAAAAATCAGTGCGTTACTTCTTCAACTTCTCCCCTCTCTCTGCCTTCATAAATACAGCCTTTGTTTTTTGGTGAAATTCTGGTGTCTTTATTTTACTAGAAATCTGAGTCCTAGTGATTCTGTTGGTGCTACTCGTTGGAGGTTGTTGTGTGTTTTGTTCTGGGTTTTTTTAGCATGTGTGTGTAAACATCAAAGTGTTTAGTTTGTCTCATTTTTACTTCTGTGGATCTGGTTAAAACAAACAGCATTGCAACCCAAGAAAAAAAATCCTGTATCTAAATCAAGATGATCTCCGGTGGCTCATTTATTTTATGGGGCATTTGAGAAATAAGACTTCCCAGAGCAGCCCACGTGTCCTCTTGTGTCTGTGGCAGTCCCGCTTGCTCAGCCTTTCCGTCCGCGAGTGACAGCTGGCTGCAGGCCAGTGCTCGCTCGCCAGGAGTGCTAGCCGAGCCAGGCGTCCCAGAGCTCAGGATGTGGGCTCTGGGGGCCTCTGCGGAGCATGGGGCTTGTTCCTCGGCCCGGGGGGCTCCACCGGGGCTTGGGGCAGGGAGTCTGTCCCTGGAGTGGTGCTTCCTGAGGAGGAGTGAGAGACGCCAGGTGGGGAGATGAGCAGCAAGCGGGCTGTCACCTTTCTCTGGAAGAAAATCAGAATGCGGTGGTGAGCAGAGCTGTGCTTTCTGTCCCCTCCCCCCAGTCCTGACCGGCGAGCGTCCAGCTGACGCCTCTCTTCCTCCTGAGCCAGAGGAGGCCGTGGCTCAGGCAGGCCTGGGGAAGAGACGCCTGTTTGGGGGCCTGGTTGGTAGCCCCGTCGGGCTGTTGACTGGGCATGCGATATGGGGCCAGTGATGTTGCCTCGTCGAGCCTCAGTGTTGGCCTTTGTGGAATGGACGTGAAAACCCTCGGCCTGCCTGTTTCATACTGAGGCCACGGGCAGCCTGTGGACAGTGAGCGTAAAGACACTCTGAGGACTGTAAATAAAAGTCCGAATAAACAATAGGTTTGTTTCTGTTAGGGGAGGACACGGTGGACACCCGTGCTGTCTTGCAGAAACCCATGTCACTTCCCCTAGCTGCGCGAGCTCAGATTCTGCTGAGCTGCTGTTGGTTGTTGGGTGGGACCCAGGGCTGGCGTAGTCATGGGTGGAGGACTGCTTACGGGGGCCATGGCCTCAGGCTGTGCCTATTGTGCATATCTTTCCCGTCTAAGGGTCTTCAGAGGGCTGGGTGTGGGGGCAGGGCCATACCATTGCTCTATAGTGAGAACCACCCCCCACCCTGCAGCCATTTCTTCTGAACTCACTCAGCCCTCATGCTTCTTGGGTGTTGATGCCACCAAACTTCCTGGCTGCCAGGTCTGAGAGAGGGTGCCAAACTGTTGCCCAGGAAAAGAAGCAGGAGATGGGGAAGGGACTGGCTCACAGCAGTCAGGTTTCCTGCTTTCCCTGGTGAGCCACAGAGAAGGCCAAGGAGACCAGCGTCACAGCATCAGCTAGGCCGGTGCAGGCCAGTGCGTTGTCAGGTGCCAGCCAGGGTGTGCACAGCCTGTGCCGTGCGGGCCTGGGCAAGGCAGAGTGAGGGCTTTGAGCATCCCGTGCCCCAGAGTCCCTGCCGAGGCATTAGTCCGTCTCTACCAAAGGCCACTGTGGGCGCCCCTCTGGGGAAGGGCTTCCTGGACGCCTTCTGGCCTTCTCACCACCATTTTCTCCTTATTTTGATCTCCTCTTTACACGGAACACCTGTAAAACACAGCTGATAACAGTCTTCTCAAACTTTGTCAGTTCCCGATTGCCTGTACAGAGGCAATCCAAGTTCCTTAGTTTTGCATGTAAGGCCCTTCCTGGACTGATTGTTGCCTGTTTTCTGATCCTCGTCCCTCCAGGCACCTGCCCTGGTCTTCCTCTGCTCCCCGCCTTTGCCTCCCAGATGCCACGTTGAGGGGCTTGGGAGGGTGGATTCAGCAGCTAGAGGGGTGCGTGTGTCCCCCTCTCTGAGCCTCATGTTCCAGATAAGGAGGGTGATGGCAGTCCCGCCTCGCAGCGGGCACTCCCCAGGAAGGATGGGGCGGGGCATTGTGCTGGGCTCTGTGTAGGACGCAGCATGGAGGGCTGCCTGGAGGCAGCCGTGTCTTGGTGCTCTAAGAGAAGAGTGCTGTGGCGGTTCAGCGCGGGCAGAACACATTTGGATGGGGTAGCCAGGAAATAGGTCACCAAAAACATGAGACTTGATCTTAGTCTTGAAAGCTGAACTGTAATTCACAGGCAGGGGCAGGCTGTGCTCACGTGGACAAAGGCTCAGGGGGTGGAAGCATTGAGAAGAGTGTGGCCAAAGTACAAGGTGTACATTTATAGGCGGGAATGGAAGCTGGGAGAAGGCTGGAAGTCCTGGAGTGCCAGGCCGAAGCATGTGCCGTTGATTCTGGAGGGCAGCAGCGAGGAGCCGTGAGCCGTCGTGAGCAGGACAGCACCAGAGTGAAGTCGGGTCTGCAGCAGTCACCAGGGCAGAGAGGGAGGCAAGCCCCAGGGAGACGCTCTGGCTGCACCCGCCGCCGCGGCCTCCGTGGGTGGGGCATGTGCACAGCGGCCTGCGTAAGGCCCTTGGTAGTGTCCTGTTGGGCTACCAGGGAGATTCTTTACTGAGTAATTGCTCCTTAAAAAGGAGACGGAAGGGGAGATTTTCTATTGACCTAGAGACAGAAAATCCACCATGCGAGGCCTGAAAATAAGGAGAAATGGCAGGCTGGCTGTGGAGGCTGTTCCAGACGGTATGTGTAGGCTTGGACGTGCTCGCTTCATGCTTCTGGGTGATTCCAGCAATTGTGGGCTTTCTGGCTTGTAGGGGGATGTAGCCTGGCCTCCTGCAGGGGTGGGAGTAGGGCTCGTTTCGTCAGGTGCGTTTTTTTGTGCAAAGCCTTCCCGATGCCTGTTTGCAGTGGACGCCATGGGGAAACAGACATGGGAAGAAATGCATAAGAAATAGACAACATTGTCCATTCCTGCAGGAGCTTACAGTCTAGCTGGCAAACCAAAATGAGTATGTGACAATATAAATTTGCATTTGATTAGTACAGTTACATTTCCTAAGCACTTAAAATTTTTTTCTATTTGGAAATAATTTCAAACATACAGAAAAGTTGCAAGAATAAGAATAATACAATGAACAATCCATATACCCTTTACCCCAGTTCACTCACTATTAATATTTTATCTCATTTGCTTTTTTGTTATCCATAAGGGGTACAGACTGATTTTTTAAAAATTATAATTTATTACTGCTCTTAGTTATTTTGGTGCTGAAATTTTTTCAGATTTGGCCAGTGGGAAGCGCTTCTCAAGCTTCTGTATTCTTATGGCATGTCTCCGTCATGTTTTTGCTTTTGAGCACTTATTTTTTTCATCTTGTACCTACCCTGCCCCGTCCCTGGAATTGGCCATTTCTCCAAAGACCCCTGGTTTCTTTTGATGGGGAATGTTATTAAAGACCAAGGTGTGGGTGCCATGTGCGCTCATACCTGCGGAGTGCTTTGTGTATAGATCCTTTCAACAGACAGAACTAGGAAATGTATGCATATCTATATACATATACATACACGTACTCATGGACTGACATCTTTTAAAAATCAGACGTCAGAAATCAGACTTTAAAATAAACATATTTTAGAAATTGTGAGTTCACACCTATACCTCCAATTCCAGTCCGTCGCCAGAGGGTTCTTTCCAGTCCTCCTCCGTTCAGTGTTTCTGTGGCCCTCTTTCCACAGTGAGAACTCTGGCTTCCAACAACAGTCACACATTTACTCATTTGTTAAATCCTGTAATACATCTAAAATAGTTTCAGAATGGTCTCATCCACATCACTAGCCAAAAGTCCTCCTAAAAAGAGTTTGGTGTCTTGTCTGCTGTTCATCCCTCACTCTAGCCCTGCCCAGGACTGAGGGCATGTAGTCAGATGTTCACAAGCTACTTGAATTAGTTGTGTCTTTCTCCTTCAGCGTAGTTATGGAATTCATTTGAAATACAATCAGATTCATTTGTTTTAATTCACTTTCAGTTTAGGGGTATTTTCCTTTCATCTCATCCTTGTTGATTTAATTTAAAAATGCTTAATGTGAAGGACATTAACAGGGTTCCCAGTGTCAAAACTACAGAAAAGGGTGTACTTAGGGGTGTCATTCCAACCTTGGTCCCTTTTCACCTTTCTGCTCTGTCCTTCAGATACTGAGATAGGTACGTGTTATTTCCTCTTCTTTGGTGCGCAAAGGGTAACACTCAATGTGTGCTTTTTTGTCCAAACACTTCTTATTTATCTTTACTGCTGGTCAGACATACCACAAACAAAATTCCATTTTGGAACAATTGGGCTCCCAGTATGTATCAGTTGGATTTTTAGTCGCTTGCAAAAGTCTGACGGTTTCTACGATAGCTGTGATAAATAAACTTTTGTAACAGTGACTGTTATTTAATCTCTGAGTAATGGGCTTCTTAGAATATGATGAATTCTTGTGCAAAATGGAGTCACTTTTTTTGATCATCCACTGAGGTGGTTACAGGGTGCAGTGGACTTCAGGGAGATTTTCTGGAAAGGAGGGTTTGAGGGTTGAGTGTGATGGGAATGGGCTATTTTCAACTGAGCAGAGAGTGGTTCAGGCTCATCACGGTCACTCCGAGCCCTGGGTCCATGTGTCCTTCTGTGTGTCCCAGCTCTGATGGGGTCCTGGCAGTTTGCAGCCCATTCAGAGCTGGTCCTAATTTCTCTCCCATTGGTATTTGAGAAGGCTCTTCCATTTTGTCCTTTTCATTTCTCTCTTATGCCCGGATTCAACAACTAAAAATTATACATTGGAACTTCACATTTGTACAGTGCTTTTGTGTTTTTTGAAGTTTCATCTTACAGAATGTCTTATTTATCCCTGTGAAACAGTAGAACAGGCATCATTTTGTCTGTTTTGCACGTGAGGAAACTGAAGCTCAGAACAGAAAAGTGGCGGAGTGGGACTAGAACCAAGGTCTTCAGACTTAGGAGCTCACACGG
This sequence comes from Cheirogaleus medius, assembly GCA_008086735.1. Lineage (NCBI taxonomy): Eukaryota > Metazoa > Chordata > Mammalia > Primates > Cheirogaleidae > Cheirogaleus > Cheirogaleus medius. The sequence continues at coordinate 13,275,335 of VBSM01002035.1, forward strand.
TCCAGGAGGACCAAGGGGGCAGCTGGGTTTATCACACAGACTCCACCTCCCTGCCCCTGTCCTCCACCCGGTCCCATAGCCGACAGGAGATTTATGCTATGTAAATCTCAGTTCTGTCCAAATCAATAAGTGTTAGCTGCCTGCTAAGTATTAACGCCATTCAGAACTGTCTACAATCAGTTCAGAGAGTCTGTGGTAACAGCTTTGTTATATGAACTTTTGTAATAGTGACTACTATTTTAAATAAACCAGGACTTGGCAGGGTTTTTTTATTCTCAGGAACTTTAGTCATGGTAGGGTTTTATTAAATACTTATGCCTGCTTAGCTGTGTCCCAGCCACCAAGACTATGCAACAATGATGCGGCTTGTTACAGAGGAGATTTTTATATTTCTAATGTTAAAAATGTATAAAATATGATATTAAAGCAAAATTTCATTTTATAAAGTCCTTAAGCTTCGCAGGGTGACTCTTTCACTATCTCAGTAAATTTTTTTTTAAGAACTCATATATGATATGAATCCAAAATAAGAATACCCTGTGTGAATATAATCACCTAAATTTAGTATGCTAAGTTCAGAAACAAAACGTACAGAAAGATCATCACTAGGATACTTTTTGGTGTAATAGAATTGTAGTTCCACTTGTTCTTTACAATGTATTTAAGAAAACAGATTATGTAATTCATTTTCCTCTTGACACATGACACTCCAAGCCCTTGTGTTGTTGCTCAGAGATGTGATTCTCCATTGAGTGTGACATTTTCAGAATTCGGAGTAATTTGGTGAATTTACCCTGGGCTGAGTTATGCATTTCCTATATCTCAGAAGCCCAGGAGGTTCTAGAAACCCCAAACTATTCTCAGGATATGTTATGTGTGAACAGCAAGACACTGCCCACAGAGTCCCTTCTTTTTTGAGACAGGACGTTGTTCTATCCAAGAGGAATACCCTCACATAGGAAGGTCAGAGCGTGTGTCTGGAGCTGGGTCAACTTCTGCTCACTCTTCAAATCCCTGGGGTCGGGTCTCTGTGAGCTGCACCCAGGACACTGTGAAGCCTTGCCTCCTTCTTCACTTCCCAGAGAGTGAAGACAGACCAGCCCTAACAGAGCCAAGGATAGGTTCTAAGGAGTCCGAAAAGTGGGGTGATTTAGGGACAATGAGTGGGATCCTTTCTAATTGTGGGCAGAAGGTGGCACCTTGGCAAGGATTCTGGTTTCTTATCTGAAGTATCGGCACCACTGGGTGTTCAAGTATCTGTTTGGCCCATTGACAGCCTGCAGCCGAGGGAGGCGGGAGTGAAGGGGGTTAGCTTTATGAAAGCAGGTTGTTTCCCCATTTGTCAGTAGGGTGGGGTTAAGGAGCTAGGTCCTTGAAAGGGAGATGTGCTGGCTTTGAATTGCAAGGAAGGCAAGAAGACAGAGGTAACCCGCGGCAGAATCTTGGGGTCTGTGTGCAGAAGCTGCATTGCTATAACCTCACCTGCTTTCTTAGCAGCTTTTTAATTGTACTTACTAAATCCATAGCTCTCATATCTTGGCTCCTGTAACAATTCACGGTTGGAAATGCAGATGGTTCCTTGTATATAAAAATTGGGTAATCATCCACCTGACTCTCAGACTTGCCTGGGCGAATGTGGGGTCTTATATGTGTGCATAGATATAGGACTGCACACATGGGAGGCAGGGTAAACAGTGAACGGTTGGGAACATTTACACATCTGTCAAAGCCTTTCCAGGGCAGGTGTTCCTATAAACGGGCAACAGATCGTACTGCCTCTTCACCTCCTGCAGGGGAGGCTTTCGGGGGGGAAAGACCATGAGAAGTAGCAGGATTAAGAGAAGTAGCATTGCTTCGGTGCTCAAGTTCCCCTCAGGGCTGTGGGGTGGGTCTGCCCGACCCCGTCCATTGCTCTGGCCTGAGTATGCCGGTGGTGGGAGGGAGCCCAGTGTGGGCACTGGGAAGGACTGTCCCCCTCAGAGCTCTTGGTTTGGATGTAGGGGTCAGCACACAATATGAATGGAAAGTTCTGTCTGAAAATATTGAAGAAGCCCTAAACCGGGTACTCTCTGATGCAGCTTGGCCCACTTGGGTCCCTTCCCTTTGAAGTGTGATGCCAGATATCCGAGGAGGCTCTGGGACAGGTGGGGCCCTCCGAGTTCAGGGCCCTGGTGGGGTGTCAGAGGCCCACCATGACAGCACATGGTGCTTTTGGCCTGGGCTCCCTGGGACCGCTGTCATCCTGAAGGGAGTTCATTCTCTAAGAAATGGTGCATGCGTGTTGGTGTGGTCTCCGTGACTCTGACACCCACAGTCTCGCTGAGGAAGACACTGTCTTGTGTCCTGTCCACATGTGTGGCTCCCACTGCTGTGCTAACGTGGCTGTACTCAGTGTGTGTGTCCTGCCACGGTGTTGTACAGCCGGGCAGGTGGCTCGTGGCACAGGTCCCCACGGATGTCCTGACACGTGCTTGTTCTCTTTGCCTCCCTCAGAGAATTTTCAAAGGAAAGAGAGAAGGCTAAAGCACGGGGAGACTTCCAGAAGCTCCGGGAGAAGCAGCAGCTGGAAGAAGATCTAAAGGGCTACTTGGATTGGATTACCCAAGCGGAAGATATCGATCCCGAGAATGAGGATGAAGGAGGAGAGGAAGGCAAACGAAACAGTACGTAGGGCCCCTCCTGCTCCTGGCAAGACAGACCCGGGGGGCGGCCCAGACGAGCCAGGCCACAAAGGGGATGGCGTCGCCCCCGACATCATCCTGCCCGCACACGTCACACGAAGAACAAGCGCATTTGCACTGGCTCTGAGGTTCTGCCTGCGGTTTGGGCTTAGACTTGCATTCAGTAAGGTGGGTTGATGGCGAGGGGGGCAGACACACTCACTGTTGGCCCCAGGAACGCAGTGAGCCCGTCTCTGTGAGGGCACAGAGCGTGGGGAGATGTGTGTGCGTCTCACGCCACTGGAGAGGAAGTTACGGTTTCCCTCTCCTCAGCGTGAATGGCGGCGACGCACAAGAAGCGCAGGGTCCCTCCGGACTCCTGTGCCGCCTGCGGTGGCTCCCGCCTGTGCTGTCCATACGAAGTCAAAGCCTCGGCCCGCCGGGGGCTGGGAAGAAACCAGCTCAGCATTCTGGGCAGTTGTTAAGAGGCACGTGAGTCAGTGACAACTGCTTGGCAGCCAACCCACCTGGTACCCCACACGGACACACTAGGCACCTTAGAGCGCTCCCTGCAGGAGGCAAGGCCTGCTAACTGAGCCAGCCCCTGGGGTTCATGGCCACTGCCAGCCACGGGGCGTGTTCTGCCAAATACTTTTCCCACAGACACGCTCGCACTCTTCCGGGCCCGTCTGTGCCTCAGGTAAGAGTGGAAGTTGAGACCCGGCAGTGCATTTGACTGAGATGTTTGGGACTTGTTTCCAGTCTAGAACAGCTGATAGCAAGGACAGAGAACGTAATTCAATGGCGCATGTCCTTTGAGGGGCCTGGCAGACTGAGTGTGGCACCCCCGTTGCAGAAGACGGCTGAGCAAGGCCAGCTTGAGCAAGGCCCTCGGCTGCCATGCCGTCACGCATGCACTCTGCAAGGCCTGGCACCGCGCACAGGAGAGACCCTGAGAGGGTTTGCTGCCCTCTAGGGAGGGGCAGGCCTGTTCACGCATAAACAGAGCTGCGGGGCACAAGGGGAGGCAGGCATGTGCCAGAGCAGCTGAGAGCTGGAGTCTAGGACGGGGCTGGGGGGCGTTTTATCCTGGGCCTTGAAGGATGGGTGGATATGAGCTGTGACAGTTCAGTGTCACAAGAAACAATCTGACCTTGTTGAGAGGTGCAAAAAGACCAGGTCTGGGGGAGGATGCAGTGGGCCCTGCATGTGGCTGGGGCACGGAGGGTGTGGAGGCCAGGGTGAGCTGCAGCAGGAGCCGCGGCACCTCTTCCGCAGGCAGTGGAGCGTGGCAGCGGGGGCCGAGAGACCCACGGTGGAGGGGATTCTTGACTGCGCTGGCCTTTGCCTTTCTTCTGGCCTAGGACTCTGTGAGTCTGTGCTGCTGTGGGGAGGGGGTGTTTTCTGTTTTTGTGGATGCTCCGACCAGCTCAAACCTGGGTGCTGTGGGGGGGCAGCAGAGTGCAGGCCTCCCTGTGTCTTGCCAGGCTCGGCAAGGGGCCAGGGCTTCATCACCTGAGGATCAGAAGACTGCGGGAGCATTTCTAGAGCTGTGTTTGTCGCATGAGATCAGAGTTTATAAATGGGTGTTGATTTGAGTCCTAAAACTTGGTGATATGTCTGCTAGGTGATTACATGTAAGAAGAGTGTCTGCCCACCCTGTGCACAGCTCTCCCTCGGGGGAGTTGGAGCCCACCTGGAGCCATGGCCTTCGCAGAGCTCCTGCACCCGCTGTCTTGCTGGCAGCAGGCCGTGTCAGGGTGGCGTGGGGATGCCTGCCGGCCCTTTCCCTCTTCACTCGCACACTGTAGCTCAGATGCTGACCTGTCTCGGAGGTCCACCAGCCACCTGCCTCCCCACACCTGACCCCAACATGCAGCCTGTTAGGTATAAACCAGGGAAAATATTGTCCCTTTTTCCAGGCAGGTATCTTTTTTTGCTAGTTTGGATGTGTCCTGTGGGGAGCTGGCTGGGGTCCTCTTACAGGCCAGTGGCCTTTCATCTCTTTACTGTTCCACCTCTAGAAATAGAGATCCATGTTCCGGTGTTGCTGGCATCGTTTGTGGTGGAGTTGGATGGCCTGTGATTTGAGGAGTAAGGATTTGCACTCGGCGCAAGGCAACGTCCTGAGAGTTAACTGTCTTATCTCAGCCCAGCATTTCCTCTGTCTTGCTACTGTCTGCAAAGAACCTGTCCAGTGTAGTGACAAAATCAATGACTCAGCTTTTCAGAGAACTTGCCTTGAAGGGGAGATGGAGGAGCAGTGGCCTAGTGTAAGACGGAGTGAAGAAGCTGGGCCCATGGTCAGGAACCCCAGTCTGCTGTGTGAGCCAAGAGGGGCGCAGTGATGCTGGCAGTGGCGGGATTGGGAATGCAAGAAAGGCCCTGTGGGGTGAGCAGCCTTTGGTTGCAGAAGGTGGGGACAGGGAGCTTTTCAGGCTAAGGAAGTGGCATGAAGAAGGTGCAGAAAGTGACAGATGTTCAGGGCCCTTAAATGCATCACTCAGTAATATAACCAAGGCAGAAACAAAGCCCCTTTAAAAGTCTCGTAGATCTTCAGAATTAACCTTGTAACTGGGTTCCCAAGCCATGAAACTGCACTATGTCTTTGGAACATCAGCATTATTGTTTCTGCTATGCACAGTGATGTGTGACTCAAAATGGTTAACTAGCTTAATGTTTGATCCAGAATGGCAAATATTTCTGTAGTGCACCCTTGTTCTTTCCTGAGCTCCTTTTGCCAGGTGCTGGGGCCTCCTGTGGAGCGAGGCTCACGGTGCTTTCTGAGTCATCAGATTTCCAGGGCGTTGTTGATGAGGGCTTTAAATGAAAACGTAAATCATAGACTGTGGGAACCATGTTGAGATGTAACTGACTTAAGAGGAGAGCCACGAGTCTCCTCCAGCGAGGAGGAGGGAACCTCGCTGAGCACAGACCTCGGCAGCCCAGACCTTCTGGAGAAGCCAGCGCTGTTGAGGTTTCCTCGGGGCCTCCCGTGGCTGCCAGCCATTTGCTTTCTGTCACAGCCAGAAAAACCACGGGAGGGGCGGGTTTCAATGAGGCCCACACGGTCCTCCTCACCAAACAAACAGTCGTGGATTTGCCACCCGTCCATGCCAGGTCTGGGGCTGCCTGTGCATCTGATTAGCAGGTGGTAGAAGTGTGGGCATCGCCAGTGCCAGTGTCACAGCGTCAGCGTCCTCCCTGGGGTGAGATCACCGCACGTGCCTCAGTCCTGCTCTGATGGTACCTCGGGGGCCTCTGACTTCATCTGCACTGGCTTGGGGTGCTAATTCAGCTGCATGCCCTTTTCAACAGGGTCCTGGATGTGAGTTGAGCAGTTTCCATCCAGACATTGAGGAATTAAGTGACCGTGTGAGAAGCAGCACTTCCTGATGGCTGGGCCTCAGCCTAGATGAGCAAGGGCTGGGGTGTAGGAAGTCATTAGTAACAGCACATGTCCACGCGCTCACAGGGCAAAGGCTTGGGCTGGAGGGCATTTCGATGCTCCCTCTCTGGAAAGGCCTGCAATTGAGTTTTGTGACTAGGAATTTGGACTTTAGTGTTAGACACATTACTCAGCATCTCTTAGCCCCACTTGCCTTGTCTGCAAGAAGGGGATAAATATACATGTACCCATGGGGCTGTTGTGAGGTTCGAAGGTTCCATGACTGGTAGGAGTTGTCATAGCCGGAGTACTCGCTGCTGCTGTTGTCATCAGACTCCAGTAAAACATAAACAGAGTAATTTTGAGGATTCTACTAGATGTCTAACCAACCTCAGGGTGAGGACCACTTATAGGACCATTGCCTTGCTGTTCAGAAAGTATAAGTATGGATGGAAAACAAACCTATCGACTGGGTCACGTTTGAGATACGGTAGCACAGCTTTCTGGCTCTTGAAGTCCATTTCCAGTTTTTCGGTGCTTGCTGTCAGAGAACAGATGTCAAGTCAGGTACTTGGATGTGCGCTCGCATTCTCTTTTCTCCCTGATCTACTAAATGTCATTGCCTGCATCTGTGGTGCCCAGTGCTGGCTGTACACTACAGTCACCTGGGGAGCTTAAACTCTTCCTGATGCCAAACCCCATCCCCTAAAACTGATTCATTCTGGGGTGGGAGCCAGGGGTGGCTGTTTTTTGTTAAAATTCCCTGGATGTTTTTCTAATATGAAGCTGGGATGGGAACTCCTGAGTCCGAGATGCTGTCAGTGGCTAAATATTGCACGGTTCCAGGCATTTACTTAAGAGAAGATCTCTACCTGAGCTGTCTGGTGACTAGTAACAGGTAGCTCTAGTTTTGTGCATTCATGAACTATTTAAATTGTCAATTTTATAATTTGCTATTAAAAATCTCATGTTACAAAATTAATTGAATGGACAGAATTCCCTTCAGACTTCCTGAGCATTTGGTAAATTTTCAAGGATAATTTATTTAACTTTTTGCTGAGCTTCAAGTTTCTTAAGAAACCCTGCCAAATCTCAAAGTGATTTTTTAGACGTATGCAGCTGCTTCTGAGTTAACAATGGAGTTTTTCTAGGGCCATTAAAATCTGGGAGCCTAGAATTCTATTTTAAACTCTTCTCATTGTCAGTGATTAGTCTTTAAAAAAAATAAAATTAAAAATAATGAAATCGTTTTAAAGGGAGCTTATTCTAAAATTCTGACTAGAAAAGCAGGGCAGTTTTATTGTGGGAACTATTAATGATCAACAATCCCTCTAAGTGGAGATATTTGATGCCCAAAGAGGGGATACCTGAAGCTCCGACTTGGACCACAAGGAAAGCCTCTGTTTCCTGCTTCCTCAGCGGTCCTGGAGGCTGTGGGTGCTGCCCCTGCCTGCCTCCCCCAGGACTCTGCTGCCCCAGGGCTCCCTGTACAGGTTGCCCTAGATGCCTCCCTTTTGTGTATGCTACCTAGGTGCCTCTTACTGGGATGTTTGCTTAGGGAGTGGGCAGAAAACCAGGATAGCACAGCTGTTTGCAAGCATAAGGCACAGCAATTTGTTAGTCCTATTTTAAAAAATTGTGTTTTAAAATTTTTATTTATAAAACTGCTTTCATCACAATTAAACTACTTTAGGGCACAAGTTTAAAATTGAAAATATTTAATTAAAAGCTTTAAAGCAAGCAGCAGTGGCTAGAGTGGCATATGGTAGACATGTGTCCGGGTCAGCTGCCCTCACTGAAGAGGCAGCTGGAAGTGCTGCTTGGGGAGGTCAGCGGCTGGATGCTGTGCCTGCTGGGTGGTACTGGGATCAGTCGTCTGTCCCCGGCGACTGTCTCCACCCACCGGGGTGGTGGGAAGTAATAGTGGTTGCGAAGGGCACCTTCACGTCTGCACCACCTTAAGCCTCATAAGAGCTGGTGGGAGGTGCACTAGGGATCATTGCCTCACCGTGGGGATGAGGAGGAGCAGGTACTGCAGCCAGGTTTGCAGACTCCCAAGTCAGGCTTGTTTTTGTTCGTTTGTTTTTAATATATTTTAATTACAAAAGTAATATAAGAATTCATGTAATATCATAGTATGTAAAGTAAAAAATAAAATTCTCCCTTCCTCCTCCCTAGAGGGAGCCAGACTTGGCAGTTCAGGTCCTGACTTTAGACCTCACTTTGTGCACAGAAGAACATGTGATTTTTGCATAGCCAGCATTCTTATAGTTCCCACCATAAGATGCTCAGCACAGATAGTTGTCATTGAACTGTGTGTGCCATAGACATCTTCCCATGCTTTTAGAGCAAAATTTCTGGCTATTTTTAATAAATTGCCTTTATAAAAGCTGCCACAATGGACTGTATACTCTATAGTATGTGGATCTTTACCTGACAGCAGTTGTCAGAGTTGTGTTGTCACACTCATTTGTGCGACGGTGTGATTCATGTCTCTCTACCAGAAGACTGCGAGCTCCCTGGGGGCAGGAGCAGGCTCTGTGTGTGCTCGCCCTTGTGTGGCTGGCACTCAGCACAGTGTGTGTCGCACACGAGCACCCAATTATTTATTGAATGAAAGACACAGGATAATCCTAAGTAGCATTTGTCAGGTGCTTTATGAGTCAGACACTGTTCTGAGGGCTGTGGGGTCATGAGTTCGTAATTCCTCACACAGCTCTGCGAGACAGGAACTTGCCAGGTGCGGGAACTGAACCGCAGTTCCCAAGGCCACATGCCATTACATGGCAAAGCTGAGATTTGAACCCACGCGCTCCTGCAGTCTGCATGTTCATCCCCACAAATGCGTGCTCCTGTGTCTGTACACTCATGCTCATGTTCTCGTGGGAGCGATTACAAGAAAGAGGTTTGCTGTGTCGGGAAGGATGCCCATTTTAGGAACAAGAGTGTTCTGCCCACCAAGGGTGCGTGCAGGTGCCTGTGCCTCTGCTCCCTGGCTGGCTCCAGCATTCCTTCTGCCCCTGCTGCCTCTGCACTTCCCTTCCCTGGAGCGTGCCGCCTCTGCTCCAAAGGCGAGCCAGCTAGGAGGGATCCTGGAATGACAGAATTGAAAGGGGTTGGGTTAGAGATCCCAGAATAGTTTTTCTTGTGACCTAGTGGTCTTTGGAGAGTTGTAGCAGTGATGATGATAGTAACGGTGGACCATGCCTTGCCCAAGCTGAGTATGCTGCTTGTGTTACCTCATTTACTATTTGCCTCCTACAACAGCCTTATGAGGTGCAGGCCCAACTATTATTGACATCTTACCGGTGAGGAAACTAAGGCTTAGCAACATTAGGTACCTGTCCACGGTCATTCAGCCAGGAACTGTCAGAGTCCAGAGCCCACTCTTTGAACTCCCACCGGCCCTGCCCATACGGCAGTGCTGGTTGGAGTCACACAGCCAGTTAGCACCCAGGACTCCCGACTCCCTGAAGTGTCCTTTCCCTAACGCCCTTCCTGAATGAGAGGCCAAACACTGGAAACCTTGATCCAGAGTGGGTTACCTGGTCGATCATTTGCAGCAGTTTCCTAAAGGCAGGTGTTTTGTGTAACAGCTATAGAACATGCGCTTCCCTTCTGCCGTTCAGATCCTCCGCTAGCTTGCTAGGAGGAGGAGGAGGACTGGGTCAGGTTTGCATATTGAGGTCTGAGTCCTCTGGGCTGTCCCGGGCTGGCTGCCTTGGCCCCTCGATCACATTGCTCTTGCCGCCCTCTGCTGCTCTGTGATGAAATTGCCTGTGTTTAACCTGAAGGGGTCACAGTGGCCGACTTGCTAAAAGAGGATAAGAAGAAAAGGAAGTTTTGCTGCTTTCGCCAACACAGGGCTAAAGATCACGGTAAATTACTGAGATTGGACTTTCTCTTCTGCAGACTCCTTCCCCAAGATCTCTGATACCTTTTCCTTGCACATGGGCATCGTGTGAAATGCATGTGCTGCCGTGTGGTGTGTTCGGAAGATGCCTATATTTTGATTGCTTGATTTCTTTGAACTTGGTCATGGTGTTTTTCTTCTTGTCTTTCTCCAAAATGTATGTCCTTAACAAGACTGCATTGCAGTTTCCTTTTTGTTTGAACTGTACCTTATGGAGAAGCAGCTGAACCAACTAAAAAAATTTATTTGATTCAGCATGAATATTCTTAGACTGGAAGACAGACTTTTTAATCACTTTTCCCCAAATGATGTTTTTAAATTTAAACTGTTTAGAAATTCCAATAATGTTATTTGATTGATTTTTCTTTTTCCAGGCTACATGTTTCAAATGGCTTCTTGATCTTCCAGTCCCTGGCTGGTATGCTCAGGACTATGCTAAAGCCAGTAGTGGCAGCTTCAAGAATGAAGTTTAAAGTTAGACTTTGGGGATGCAAAGATTTGGGGGCACTTGCCTTTGCAAGTGAGAATGGGCTCATGTGGGAAACAATTGAGTTTCTGGCTATGATCTTAAATAATGCTAAACACACCCGTTGTCAGAAACCCCCTGAGGCAGCAGTCAGGCCCATCCGCAGACAGGCAGTCATGTGAGCAGCTGGCGCCCTGCTCTGCTCAAGCCGCTGCTGTGTTTCAACAGCAGCACACACCTTGCCTGTGCACACGGACACATGCAACCTAGTTCTGCCACTGAGATCAGCCCTGTAACGTAACTCTGGAGGAAGGGTCTGTTTGAGAAGATTCAGACTGCAGAGACACAAAGCCAACTGCCAGGGGAGCAGAGGGGACACATTGCACTGTTTTCTTTGAAGTGACCTCTGCCACCATGGGAGTGCTGAGCGCAGAGGTTATGGGAAGTAGACTGGAATGACCCATGGATGGTCTGACGGAGGGTTATCTCAGAGTCCTAGTCTCATCAGAAGGCCTCAGCACGGAAAGGAATGGAGAGATTGTTGCATAAAAGCCCCTCATCACTCAGCACATTGTGGCCCCAGGAGAAGGGGAAGAAGGAGCAGGAACGTGCCTGAGGTTGGACAATAAGTGAGGGGCAGAGATAGGGCTGACTTACTTAGCTTTAATGTTTATAGAGGGTTTATGAACAGGAGGCTGGGATGGATGCAGTTCCTGGAAGTCTCTGGAAGAAGAATGGGCTTCGTCTAAGCAGGAAATACTGTCATAGACATAAGAAAACGTGTCTTTAAAGACTAACTTAGGAATATTGTTCTGGGTGGGTTACCAGAATGAGACGAGTGACTCCAGTCCCCAGAAGAGAAAACATCCTTCCTTGAGCCCACCTTCCTGAATGGGGGCATGGGCCTTGTGACTTTTTAAGAATTTCTGTGGCTTCTCCATTAGTTTTCTGAGATCTGCAGAGAGCCTGCTATTTTCAGGAAATGTTATTTTAGTGGGGATGGTCTTTTATTGACTGAAATACCTAGAGACTTAGAACCCTGAAACTGCTGGCGCGGTGGGCAGGAGCCCTGTGCTGCCCGTCACTGGGCGCAGAAACAGTTAGCGTCTTGCTGTAGCTCTGGCTTGAGACACGGAAACCTTGGTCTGGCCTTGACCCACATCTCCAAGAAGAGTCTGGCTTCTCTGCAGCACTGAGATGTTGTTGCCCTGCGTGGGCTTAATGTGTCGCTGCTAGCATATGCACATGCCTTCAGGGGACGTCTGGGATCATTTTTGATTTGGCAGGCGTGTTACGTCACGTTACTGCTCATGCTTGTCGTGAAAATAAGATGAAAACACAAGATCCTGGTGTCCGATCCCTGTCCTGTAGGAAAGCAGCCACATTCTGCCCCTGTTCAGTTGTCCAGCCTTATCCCTACCCCTTCTTTTGGAAGGAAAGAGTGAGACACTTTAGGCTTGCCGGGACTGGGAAGGAAATGCAAAAATAAATCCCTGAGTGTGCAAGAAAGCTTATCCTGTGGAGAGCAGAGGTGTAAGGCTCAGAGGCCCAGGATATCTGTGAATGAAGGCTCCAGAAGGAGGCGGGGAGTCCTGGGCTCGGTTTGGCACGTGGCGAGTGTTTCCTTTGGACCGCCATGATCGGGGCCTCCTGAGGCTGGCGGAGGCTCGCAGGCTGCTGCGTCCTGTGTCCTACTCCGTTCTGCCCAGACTTAGTCCTCCTGGGCAGGCTGCTGGACTCCCGCCTGCCCTCCGGTGGTGGCAGGGGCTTCACAGTGCTGCTTGTCCCCTTTTGTCCTTCCAGAGCTGGGGCAATGCAAGGGAAACCCCCGAGTTGCTGGTAGTAAAACCAGATAGCTCGTGGGTGTTTCGGCTTTCCTGCCATCGTAGCAGGTCAGAGGTAAATGGATCTTGGTGATGACGTTGTCCTGCAGCTCATTTTACAGATCAGGTTACTAAGCACAGGGAGGAAAAGGCACTTGTCCCCTTATCACCTGATTATGAGAACCAGGTTTTCCTGACATCTCTTCTAGAGCCTTTGACCTCATTAGCCCCCGTCACTGAAGGAAGCTGCTCTGAGATTTGGATGTGCTTGTTAATGGCGAATATAATTTTGAGGCTGCTGACTTGGACCCAGTGTAGACTCATACACTGCGTGTGTATGGCCCATGATGGCATCCAGACTCAATACAAGATCTTAGAGCCAAACAATGTGATTCACATCTACAGAGAGTGCTCAAGTTGGGGCCTGGCCCAGGCGGCCCACACCACGAAGGCCTTGGAAACTCCCATTGTCGTCCAGGATGTGCTGGCCACTGTCTGGCAGCCTCCCTGCACCCACAGCGGCACCCACGGCCCTTGTCAGCGCACTGCACTCTAGGCCTAAGGGTTCGCCTGGTGCTCGCTCCAGAGATGCCAGTGCCTGGAATAGGCTGCAAAGCATAGCCCCTGAGCTTCCCCTAGATTTTCAGCAGGCAGATAGCAGTGCCAGTCAGCATCCCATCCACAGGTGACAGGCTTATCCTGATGCCTGGTTTCACCCAGATTCACTGAAAATAGTTTTTGAATTTGTATTTAAAAAACTTACCCAACAAAGCTCTAAAGTTCCCTGGAATATGTCAGGGGAAGGGCCTTATAGCTTCTCCATGTGCAGTTAGACACCTGGCTTCTTTCTGCAGGAGGGGCCAGCACCCGTAGGTGACATGGGAGGGATGGTTTTGAGGGATCTTCTTGCACCCCAGTGAGGCCTGGCCACTAGTCAGCAATTAATACTGAATCCCTGCTAAACAGGACAGAGCAGTTGCCCTGGACAGGGTAGTCATGGTGTTGGGGACGCCACGTAGGTAGGAAAGGTGCGCGTGGTGCAGTAATCTGCCCATAGACTTCCTCACCATGGGTCTTTACAGCTTTCTGTTCCGATTGTTATCAAAGCCCAGTAGTCACCAGTGCAGCTTGATTTTTGTCAGTCACCGGGCTGATCTGCTGGAAGTGACCTGGTTATGTTCCAGATTTCTAGGGGTTAATAAAGGGCATCCGAATAGCAAACCAACACTGATAGGTAATAGACCTGCTTAGCCTTTTGGAACTTTTGATTTATGGAGTTTTAAGCATATACCAACACCAAACTGCATACCGGTATATTTAGGTAGGTAAGGCAAGCACAGGGCAGCGTGGCCCGGTGGAAGGCATGCTGAGTGGAAGTCGGTGCCTTCTCAGCCTGCGCTGTCTGTCCCACGGCGAGGTGCCCAGTGGGACGGCCATGAAATCTGAGTTCATCTGTGTGCCCTCAGAAGCCCCTTTCAGTTCTAGCAGTCTAGGATTCTTCTGTCTTACTTTTTAAAAACGTAAATGAGATGCTGCTGGGGCTAAGTGAAGTGAAATTCATATCAATTTATTAACATTTTTAAAAAGAATGCCTAACGCAAATGAAGGGTAAATGGTTTTAATGTGCAAATGAAGTTTTTGGTTATGCCCACTGGGCCTGATTTTTTCCATCCTTTTGAAAAGGGAAGTGCTCTGTCCTGTGGTAGGGAGTGAGGGGCCGGAGGAGAGAGTGAGGCTGCCAGGGCCCCGGTCAGGGCTGGGTTCCTCCGCTCGGATTTAGGGACTGGATCAGCATCTGTTTCTAGGACCAAAGGAGGTCACCAATTGCTGGCATAGTCACTCTCCTCTTCCTCCTCCCTCCGCCTCCACTGCTCCTCAGCCCTGGTGGCAGCATTCTGGAAAAGATTGATTTATTATGTGCCTGTGGCTCTACTGCTGTCCCTACAACAGGCTGAGTTAGACAGTAACTCAGTTTATGGCAGAGAAGATGCAAAGTAAGAGTGACTTTGGCTACCTGGGCAAGGAGTGAAAGCTAATTCACAAGTCAGGACGGCCGTCCCCCTAGACAGGTCTGTCTGTGCGGTGATGGGGCTGGTCAGGTGGAGTCAATGCGGGATTGGTAGCTTTGCTTCCGGGGAGCTCCAGGGCTGCTCTCCTGGCATGATGGTCAGAGCTGACGTTTGTGGGCTCCCTGACCACCCAGCCCTGGGGACCCAGCACTCGGCCTGCCTCATCTCATTTGTAGTCCTGCCAGCAGCCTCAAGAGGTAGGTACTCCCTCTTCTACAGATGAGGAAGTGGAGGTGTAAAGAAGTCAGGTCACAGATGTGGAGTTAAACTCAGATCTGTCCATCCTGTGCGCTTCTCCCAGCCACCGTCCCACCCCACCTGAAGGGCAGGGCCCGCCCAGAGAGCAGGAGGACCCTCCCCGCCTTCCGTGCAGCCCTGACGCGGTGCCGCGCAGCTGCCATCTTCTCCTAGTGGCTGCCTGGGGAGTTCGGTTTTGTTTCTTATCTTCCTCCCCAGTTAGTCTAAGGAACAGCTCGTGTGTGTCCATGCACTGATAGTTGGCGTGGAGCTAGAGATGCAAATGGATGCACCCCCTTACCATCAGCAATATGAAATTTTTATCTGTTTCAATCAGAATGTTTGAAAAATGAAGCTTTGGGAATGAAATGCAGCAACTGTACTCTTATCAGCATGAGATACAGTCCCCGAGAGTAAAAAGCCACAAAGACTTAGTCTGTTCAGAAGTTTGCTCTTTAAATAATGACTAATGTTTCCATATGATTAATATTAGAACCATGAGATAGTAAACTGTTAGAGACGGAAATAGTTTTCAAGATTGTGGAGTAGCGCCACCATGTCATGGACAGGAGAGTGGAGTTTGGAGACTGGTGGCACTTTGCCCGGGGACAGTCAGAACAGCCAGGTCCTGTGCATTGCCCAGTGTGCTGCCCTTGACCTCTGACCCCCTTAGTGGCTATAATGACCACCAAGGAGAACACTGCACAGAGATGACTCATGGCCAGATTTGAAAAGGGTCTCCCACTGGGATTTTCTTTGCCCTGTCTCTGGGAAGGGGGTTGATAGGAGAGGAACCCACAGCAATGAACTCTGTTGAATTTTACAATTTTCTGGTCTTTCTGCTCAAGTCAGAGTGAGGAACCTCTGTGTGTGTGTCTCTATCTGTGTGTATTAATGGAGTTTTTGTTAAAAGTTTTTCCATGATTGGATTGGGGCGGGGAGGGTTGATTTGTTTCTGTCTGCATTTTTTTTTTT
>VBSM01002035.1:13290965-13345526 GCA_008086735.1 Cheirogaleus medius
CTTTAAGAAACAATGGTGATATAGCACCTCTTGTACATTCCTGGATACAGCTGGCACCCATTCTACTAAGTGAAGTACCTCACGAATGGAGAAACAAGCACCACATGTACTCACCAGCAAATTGGTATTAACGGATCAACACCTAAGTGGACATATAGGAATAACATTTATTGGGTGTCGATTGGGTGTCGGGCGGGTGGGAGGGGGAGGAGGGGATGGGTATATACAAACATAATGAGTGAAATGTGCAACGTTTGGGGGATGGTCATGCCTGAGGCTCTGCCTCGAGGGGGGAGGGGGGTATGGGCAATGTACGTATCCATAATATTTGTACCCCCATAATATGCTGAAATAAAAAAAAACTGCATCAGGAAAAGGAAGTACAGGTGTTTTGGTGATTGTCCTGTGTTTCCATCTTCAGTGACCACCTCTCTTACCCGTAGAGCAGAATCAGTCATTCTTTACTCTGTAACTTCTTACACAGGCCCCTGAGGCAGCCGTCTGCACGGTTAGTAGCAATCTGTTGGCGGCTGCCTCTCTGCCACTGCTCCAGGTGGGTGCAGTTCTGTGCTCCCCTTTGGCCCCTGTACCTCCTTCCCTACTTGGCCTCCGGCAGTTCATAGCGTTTTAAGTGGGATTGAGTACTTGAGAAACGACGCCCACGTGCCACTTGGTGGCGTGGGGTAGTCCCTGGACCCCCCTACACTAGCGGGTGCGTTGCCACATTTCCTCCACTTCTGCTCAGGAGCCTGCGTGGAGACACGAGACGTGCCCAGGGACTCCAGTGGCACTGGGTCCACGGTCACCTTTGCCCTCTGCTCACTGGTTGGTGAAAACCTTCCCCTTCTACCCCCATGGCTATGCTTTCTCGGTGCTCGAGTGCCAGCTTATTTAGTGAGAACTTTCTGCATATTAGCTTCACAAGCTCAGCAGAACTTAGACGTCAGATAAATGAGCAAAAGATGAGTGGAGATCTTAACTTTTTAAAACGAATTTACACGTGGTACCTGTATGTACTGCCCCATCCATAATAGCTCTTCTCCCTCAGTATGTTTAGAATAATTTGTTTATGAACGGTTAGGTCTGTTCACAGGTGTTCTATATACACCTGTTGGGGCAGGTAAAGCTGCGCCTCTAACTGTGACGTTTTGGTGGCTTTTCAGTGTGATCTGGAGATGAGGTGATCAAGTTGGTGCCAGGCCCAGGGACAGGATTCAGCATGGCCCCTCGGCTCCCTTTCTTGGGAAGTGTCTGGGTGGACAGAATTTCCCCCTGGTCGAGGACTCTGTGGGCTCTCTTGGCGTCACGGAGGCGGAGGCCGCCGCAGTGGAGACGCCTGGCTCCTCAGCCCTGCCTTCGGCAGCCAAGTCCCTGAGGGCCCTCACTGCCCTCCTCCCGGTCCCTGGGGGTCTGCCTGGCGGCAGAGGTCCGCACCCGCCTGCTCCTGGGCGTGCAGCTCCTCCGGGGCGCTGCCTAAAGCCTCCTCCTCTCCCCACAGCAAGCATGCCCACCAGCGAGACCGAGTCTGTGAACACGGAGAACGTGAGTGGCGAAGGCGAGACCCGGGGCTGCTGTGGAAGTCTCTGGTGAGTGCGGAGGCCACTTACCCTCCTTTCCCCTCCTGTGGCCTTAGAGAAGCAAGTGGTGAGCCCAGCCTGCAGTGGTGCCCTGGGGCCATCGCCTTAGGTGCGGGAGGGGTGGACGGGCGGGCTCCCCCACCCCTCAGCATTCTTCCTCCTACCCAGGCCCCTCGGGGCCCCCACACTTCACCTGAGCCGCTGCGAGTAGTCCTGCGGCCGTGGGGCTGCTGAAGAGCGTGCCAGTTAACTGCCACCCCGCTGTGTCCATTAGGTGCTGGTGGAGAAGAAGAGGCGCGGCCAAGGCTGGGCCCTCTGGGTGTCGGCGGTGGGGGTAAAGGCCCGATTCTCCTTCCAGTGGGGGTTTGGCGTCCGCGTGGGGACAGAGGAGCTTGTATGGCGGAGTTGCTGCCTAGACTGTGCTGTGTATTTTTCTCCTTCCCTCACGGGCCCTGCCCAACCTCAGACCGAGGGCTGGGTAGCAAGGCCCTGCCTCCTCTGCTCCCGGCACTGCTCCCCGAGACCCGCGCCGCCCTCCCCTCGCGCTGGTGTTCTGGCTTTTCCCTGGATGACTGGGCTGCGGCAGTGGGCACCAGCCGTGCGGAATGTGCGAGCGCTGCCCGCTGTAGGGGCCGTGGGGTTTGGCTTTGTTTGCTTCTCGCTGGTATCCTTTAGGTCTCATCTCCGTAAAGTACAGGTGTGGTTTTTAAGAGAACTCAATCTTATTCTTGGCAGAGTTCCGAAAAAATAACGTGTTGCGGGCAGAATGTCAGCAGCTTACGGGATGGCTTTGCCTCCATTCTCTTGCTCTGTCCTCCCTGCGACATCACGAAGTGGGCAGGGAATGGTTTGTCTTCCCCGTTTCACAGATGAGGGGACACTAAGGCTCCAACAGGCATGCTGCTTCCCCACACCCACCCAGTTGGTGAACAGCCACGCTGGGGCTCCTGGCACAGTGCTCCTTTTGCGACGGTAGCGGTAGCAGCAAGCGCTGCCGCAGAGATGAGCGACTATGTGGCCGGCAGGAGGGGCCCTGCTGCCTGCAGCGTGGGGTGGCGGGAGGAGGACCTCTGGCCTCCATGCCTGTCATCTGGGCACAACAGGGAGTCTAGCTAAAGAGGCTTGCCCTGCCTGGGCCCTGGGAGGTGCTCAGCCTGCCTGCCCAGCGCTGGTAGCACCTTGATTTCTGCTCTAGCCTCCCCCGGCTGGCCCGCTGCGGTGATCCGGGGTGCTCGGCCGGGCGTCTGTGCATGGCTTTTCCAGTAGCTCAGTGGGAGTGACGGGGAGCGTGTGCTCAAGTCTTCCGAACAAGAATCTTAACGCTTTTTGTCTTTCTTTCAGTCAAGCCATCTCAAAATCCAAACTCAGGTCAGTATCTTCTTTCTTTTTTTTCTTTAGCCTGTATGTTGTTGTTTTTTTTATGTTTTAACTTCTGAATTTTACATAGAATTGCTCTGGACTTGAGTTTTACTGTGGGTTATGATATTGATATTGAATTTCAGCCAGTCCATTAAATATTATGTGCCTGCCCCAAGGAGCAGTGTAGTAGGTACTAAAGATCTCCCCTCAAAACAAAGCAACAAGACACAATAATGAACAATTTTTTGCCTCTCAACCCTTTATTTTCTGAGCATTTCTCTAAGAGATCTACCACTTGTCACTTTTCTGCTCAAAGGCTTTCCATAGAAAGGGGGTTTAAGAAGCCTCCTAAGGTGCTAGTGATGTCCTGTTTCTTGATCTGGATATGGGCTACATGTTCAGCTGATAAAATTCATTGAGCCATATACCTGTGATTATATACTTTACCATATAAATGTTATTTTCAATTAAAAACATTTTACCACTATATATAAACATTAACTTAAGATAGACATAGAACTAAATATAAAACCTAAAACTATAAAAATTTTAGAAGACGACATAGGAGAAAATCTCTGTGACCTTGGGTTAGGCAAAGGTTTCTTAAGATAAACACCCAGTGCACTATCCATAACAGGGAAAACTGATAAATTGACCTTCATCAAATTTAAAACTTTTGTTCTTCAAAGGAAAATAAAAAGATAAGCCACTGAGTTGGAAAAAAATATTTGTAAGCCATATTTAATAAGGGACTGGTATCTGGTATACATAGAATAATACATAAGGGATTGTGTCAATCATAAGAAAACAACTCAGTAAGGCCAGGCACAGTGGCTCACCCCTGTAATCCTAGCACTCTGGGAGGCCAAAGCAGGCAAATCCTTGAGGTCAGGAGTTTGAGACCAGCCTGAGCAAGAGTGAGACCCCGTCTCTACTAAAAATGGAAAAGCTTAGCCAGGCAACTAAAAATAGAAACAAATAGCTAGGTGTGGTGGTGCATACCTGTAGTCCCAGCTACTGGGGAGACTGAGGCAGGAGGATAGCTTGAGCCCAGGAGTTTGAGGTTGCTATGAGCTAGGCTGATGCCAAGGCACTCTAGCCTGGGCAACAGAGTGAGACTCTGTCTAAAAAACAAAAACAAAAACAACCTAATAAAAAATGGGCAAAAGATTGTGGTGACAGGCATGTCACCAAAGAAGAAATGTGGATGGCAAATAAGCATGCGAAATGACCATCAGTTGTTAGGAAAATGCAAATTAAAATCACAATTGGATACCACTACAAACTTAATAGAGTGGATCAGATTTAAATATCTGACAATACCAAGTTCTGATAAGTTCTGCTGATCAATGGGAATTTTCATACAGTGTGGGTGGACATGTCAAATGACACAGCCATTAAAAAAAAACAAACAGTTTGCTAGTTTCTTATAAAGTTTAAACATATGGCCCCGCAATCCATCCCACTTCTAAGGTATTTATGTAAGAGAAATGAAGATATATGCCTACACACACAAAAACTTTTGCATGAGTGTTTATATCAGTTGTATTCATAGTTAACTCAAATTGGAAATAATCCAAATGTTCATCAAATGGCGAATGAGCAGACAAACAGTGGTCCATCCATGTGAGGGGGTACTGCTTAGCAATAAGGATAGCACTACTGAGACATGTAGCAACACAGGTGAATCTCAGAAGTATTTTTGCTAAGTGAAAGAAGCTGCTCTCAAAAGGCTACACAGTATACAATTCTGTTTATATAATGTTCTGGATAAAACAAAACAATAGGGCTAGAAAGCAGAGCAGTAGTTGGCTGGGGGTGAGGATGGTGGTTTGACTACAAAGGGCAGTGAAGGAACTGCTTTGAGTGATAGATATATTCTATATTTTGATTGTATATACCTAGAAAGCAAATTTTATCGAATATAAATTATATCTCAATAAACCAGATTTTAAAAAAGTTAAGAGCCCTTCTGTTGCTCCCTGTTGCCAAAGGGCATATAAATGGCTTCATGATCTAGCCCCTGGCTCCTCCTCGGCCCCAGCCTTGACATCCCTCCCACGGTCCCTAGGTTGTAGCTGCGCTGGACTGTTCTCAGTTTTGAGGTGCCACATGCTCCGTTTCTTCCCACCTCAGTGCCTTTGACCATGCCATCTCCTCTGGGTGGAGGGCCCTTCCTCTGCCCCCTTGGGGAACTCTTACTCATGGATCAAGACCCAGCCCAAAACTCTGCTTTTTGGAGAAGCCTTCCCTGACTCTTCCAAAGAGCATTTGTGGCTCCTTTCTCTTTGCTCCTGTACCCTGCACCTTGGGAATAGCACTGGGTGTGGATTTACCATCATCATTTCCACAACCCGATGTGCTTCTCAGGGACAGGTACCGTGGGACCATGCCTTCTTCACCTCCACCTGCCCAACGCCTGGCATGTAGTCAGTGCTCGGGAATGCTGGTCTCATGAAAGAATAGGCCTGGGCCACCTGGGTACTCAGAGCCCAGCGAGGGCCAGGTGGGAGTTGGCAGGGTTCCAGGGGATGGGACAATGAGGTTTCCTGGATTTGGGAGACACTTGTGCCTTGTCACCACAGTGTGAGATAGACCCACCAGGGCTGGGTCTTTTTCAGGCCACTTTGCTTGTGTGTGCTGAATTATGCCTCCCAGCAGAAACCCAACTGTGAGTGGGACAGAGCCTTTAGTGCCCTTGGTAGAGTTTTTCCATACTGGCTGTCATAGTTCTAGCTGTTCTTTCCACTGGAAATTGCACAGCAAGAGCAATAACAACATACACCTTGCTTGATCCACGTCTTGGTGAAGAGTTGGCACAACTCTTCTTTTGCTTGTTTCCTGGGTTACGAGTGTTTTGGTGTTTGTTTTTTGTTTTTGTGTTTTTTGGTTTTTGGTTTTTTTTGGTTTTGTTTTTGCATAGCAACACAGCTGAGTCAGCCAGGGCTGCAGCTTGGACAGCCTGGAGATCCTCTTGACTCAGGCCCCTAGAGGCAGTGCCCCATTGCCATCAGTTAGGTGGCACAGTCTGGAGAGGGTTGGCCCTTCCCGGGATCAGGGTCACTGAGCAGCAGCTCATGGTGCACTTGACCAAACCACCCCCTTCTGGCCGGGAAGGTTTTCCACAGGGGAACAGGCTAAGGGAGAGGATTTTCCCTAATTATAAACGGAATGTGGGTGGAGGACATGCTACTTGTCTGTTTGGCTCAGCTCATTTTATTTTTATGAAAACACGATTCAATATTGGCTTTTCTCCTAAAGGTATATTTTGAGCATCGCTAGTTAGAAAGGGCACCCGATGACTCAGTATGAAGACTCATGTCCTACTCAGCTTTGACAGCTCTGCCAGGCTCGGAGGAACCTCAGAGACTTAAGAAATGATTGAAAGTTTCCTTAAAAAGAAAAGTGTGGTTTTGGAGCACTTTGCTGCCTGATAAATCTGAATGGTGATTGAGATGCTGTGAGACATGTATATAATAAGCTAAGTGGCTTTCTGCACTGATAGCACGAACAGATCCGCGTCCCATATGGCAGGTGTATGAACCGCATATGTATGCAAGTGCAATTTTGCATCTGCACGTGAACCTATGAATATCTAGATTTTCTAGCCCACATAAGGGCTGCATGTGACAGATTCTGGAGTTATCTAAAGCTATAAGGAAGGAAACTGATAGCATGATCAAGTCAAGATTATACTTTTAAAAGTTGTGTTTTAAGACCAACATAATTTTTATCATGAGGTCTGTTAATTTCCATGCCATTTGTTCTCATCTTTCTTACCTGCACTCACTCCCACCCCAATCTGGACCTCTAGAGTGAGAGCCAAATTGTTTCTCAGCTGCGTTCATTGGACACTCAGATGCTATATCTGTCACCTAGGGAGTAACGTTTGCTTGTCTTTCAGTCGACGCTGGCGTCGCTGGAACCGGTTCAATCGCAGAAGATGTAGGGCTGCCGTGAAGTCTGTCACATTTTACTGGCTGGTTATTGTCCTGGTGTTTCTCAACACCTTAACCATTTCCTCCGAGCACTACAACCAGCCAGATTGGTTGACACAGATTCAAGGTACAAGCAGAGGCTGTTCTTACTTTGTTCTGAGCTGGAGATTCCTGTGGCTGTCCAACTGCTGTTGAGCCTTATCTCGCCAATACTTGATGAAGTATTAGAATGTTGCTAGTGAGGACTAACTTGGAAGATGGTAGAACCATCCAAACACAGGCAAGCACTGGAGTAAGGGCACAGCCCGTGCCGTGCGGGGAAGCACCTTGGAGCTGGCTGATGCCGAGCAGCTAATTGTCTAACCCTGAGATGACCTAGAGGATCAGGAATCTTGGAACTGGAGGGGACCTCATAATCTCCTTCCTGCTTCCAAAGGAGAACCTTTATCTTCCTGCATAGTGGTTTTGATTCCCCTGCTTTGACTGCCCCAGCAGTGGGGAGGGCGGAGCACATCCCCAGAGACAGCCCATTCTGGGTTTGACAGTTGTGAGCTATTGAAAAGTTCTTCTTTATATCAAGTCCATTCTCTTTCCTTCTACCTCCCCAGCCTGCATGGTGGTACTTTCTGCTGCTAGAAATGACATTGATAGGTGGCTGCTTCTGATACAGCATGGTGCCATAAGCAAGATCAGACAGGTCTTTTTGGGTGTGATCGAAAGAAAAAAATATAATATGATGGTCTCAGTGTGGAATTGCAGGCTTTTAGGGCTGGAAAACTTCAGAGATCATGTGATGAGCTGCCCTTCCCCATCATGTAGCCAGTAAAACTGAGGCCCAGAGTCACACACCCGGGTCGTAGGCAGAAGCGGGACTAGAGCCTGGCAGACAGACATCAAGGTTAAGGCCACATTCCTGCCATGGCTGCAGTAGCAAAGAGAGGGGCCGACGGGGAGGGGTGCGAGGCGGAAAGGGGAGTCCGAGTGTCTCCTACGCGATCCCGAGGATGGTGCTCTTTGTCTTTCCAGATATTGCTAACAAAGTCCTCTTGGCTCTGTTCACCTGTGAGATGCTGGTAAAAATGTACAGCTTGGGCCTCCAGGCATATTTCGTCTCTCTTTTCAACCGGTTTGATTGCTTCGTGGTGTGCGGCGGAATTACTGAAACGATCTTAGTGGAACTGGAAATCATGTCTCCCCTGGGCATCTCTGTGTTTCGGTGTGTGCGCCTCTTAAGGATCTTCAAAGTGACCAGGTGAGGAAGCATGTGTCTCACTGCAGGTGTCTCATGAACATGAGGCGGCGACCAGTCACATCCCTGGTCAGGTGACACTCTCCTCTGTCCCACACGGGTGTTCTGAGCTCACACCCTCGTTTTGACTTACAGGCACTGGACTTCCCTGAGCAACTTGGTGGCATCCTTGTTAAACTCTATGAAGTCCATTGCTTCACTGTTGCTTCTGCTTTTTCTCTTCATCATCATCTTTTCCTTGCTTGGGATGCAGCTGTTTGGTGGCAAGTTTAATTTTGATGAAACACAAACCAAGCGGAGCACCTTCGACAATTTCCCGCAAGCACTTCTCACGGTATTCCAGGTGAGCCTCTCCTTTCTCTCCCTGAGAAGCATGTGGTGGACAGTAGCCAAAACTCCCTGGCCTGCTTGTCTGCTCTCAGATCAGTAAGACAAAAAGATTCCTGGGACTTCCGTTAACAATCTCTGCCCTAGTAATGGCCCTGGTCAATCTTGTGCCTTTAAGTTATTCATTTTATATTGTCTTCCGTCTATGTGATGTGATTTAATGTTTTATAAAACCACTAGCTATGTTACAAAATAATAAACCAAAAAGTTTTTTGATTGATTTTGAGTGAAATAGACCAAAATTCTCTTATTCTTTGCTAATTTTGATTGCATGCAAGTTTATAATCCTAGTTATAACAGATTCATGCAAAGAAGTGAATTCTGAAGCCTCAAGGCTTTGGTGTGCAGTCAGGGAAATTGGGGGGCAGGAACTGTGGATGTCTTGTGCCCTTTCTGTCCCCCTCCTGTGGTGGAGTGAGGACAGGCAGATTTGCAGGGTGGCTGTGCTGTTGGGCCCAGCGGGCAGTGGGCCGGGAAGGGAGCGATGGTTGCAGAGAGGCACCGCTGGCTCAGATGCTCCGAGCAGCAGCACACGCTCCACCTTCCCTGACTCTCAGCCAAGGTCTTCTAAATCCCCTTCCTTGGACAGAGCCCGGCAGGTAAGTTTGAAAGACTCGCCTGTCCTCATCACTTTTCACGTGTGATGTCAGCTTCGGAGCCCTGCAGGAGAGGCAGGAAGACATCATGGGAAGGGCAGTGGACAGATGAGTCCCATAGCGGCTGTGCCCATGTGTGGCTCTCTGACCTTGGATGAGTCACTTATCCCTTTTGGAAGAAACACAGAGACTAAAGGGAATGATCTATAAGATTCTTTCCCACTTGGTCATATTGAGGTATATGGAATTACTGCTGTAAGCCATAGTTTTATTTTTTGAATTATATTTAAGTTTTGGTTGCTGCACAGGTATTCTTTTTTTTTCTTATTTATTTCAGAGAAACAAGTATCTTTTAATGTTGTGCATGCATGTGGCACAAAATTCAAATGTTTCAAAAGGATATGAAATGACAAATAAATCTCCCACCCAGCTACTAGTTTTCTCTTCTAGGAGGCAGCCACTATTAACAGTTTCTCGTGAATTCTTGGGTCTCCATTTGCTCATAGATGTAAATCAGTTAACCTCCCTACCTGTGGATGACTTTACACACATGGTAGCTTACTCTACAGACTGTTGTGCACTTAACAGGCACGTAAAGTGTCCTCAAGAGCCTTCCTGCTTGGTCCATGAAAGGTCACCTCTTCCTTGTAAACGCTGCATAAATTCTGCCTAAATTATGCGCCATAATTCATGTAACCAGTCCCTTGCTGATGAATATAGTTGTGTTCAGTCTTGGCCCATGTAAACAGGGCTTCAGTGGGTGACCGTAAACATACGTGGTGAGGTACATGTGTGAGAGTAGATCCGAATGCAATTGCTGGTTTAGAGGGTATGTCTGCTGTAAACTTCGATACCTTTGCCTAGATGTTCTCTGCATAGCTGTATTAACTCACCCTCCCCTGGCCGTGTAGACACTGCCCACTGCTCTCTCCCTGTCACCACAGTGGCTGTTCACACTTTTTGGTGCCCATCCGATGGGGGAAACGGTATCTCACTGTGGTTTTAATCGATGCTGCTCTTACCAAGAGTGAAGTTCAATGTCTTTTCATACAACTATGAGCCATTTATAGTTCCTTTTCTATGAGTGACTTTATTGTTTCAAATTGTTTGCCCATTTTTCTGTTTGGTTGTGATCAATGACAGTTTAAAATTTTAAGATATTTTGCCCAGACAGAAGGTAAAAGAGCTCAGGCTGTCTCTCTCTGGAAGTAGCAGTTTTTAAAATTGCTGTCCATATTCATCTATTTCATGATTTATCAAGTATCATCAGTAGAGAAGATTAGATTTAAAATTTCACGTGGTTGGTAGTAACTACTGTTAAGGGAGTTTTAAATTTACATGAGACATTTAGAATTTCCTGCTTCTAAAATTTCATAGATATAATTCTCCATTTCTACAATTGATTATGTGGAAAACTAAGCAACAATCAAAAAGAGATGATTTTTCTGACAAACAGGGTCTTCAGAGTTTATTGAATTAAAAAACAAAGCAGTTGCAAAAAAATTCACATAGCGTGATACTCTTTATGTCTGAACACTCAGAGAAGACATCCAGTGCTTGTTTTCTTTGAGTGTGCGTGTATGTGTTGAAATCCGTAGACGAAGGCTCCAGAGAGAGACACACCGACAGCGTGCTTTCTGGGGAGGGGACTCGAACTGGGCTGGGGTATAAATAGAAGGTAAATAGTCTTAAATGTAAAGGGTTTTTTTTCACTAGAAAAATTAACTCATCTATTTGTAAAACATTTAGAAATAATGTTTTGGGAGAACTCTCTGGGATAACAACGGATTTGTTCAGTGCAGGCTGCGGTGAAAGGCAGCCGAAATGGATTCGGACGGCCCCAGGGCGCTCCGAGAGAGCAACTGTGAGCTGTGCGTCCACCTGCTGGCTCACCCCAGTTTCGGTTCCTTAGATCCTGACAGGCGAAGACTGGAATGCTGTGATGTACGACGGCATTATGGCTTATGGGGGCCCGTCCTCTTCAGGAATGATTGTCTGCATCTACTTCATCATCCTCTTCATTTGTGGTAACTGTATCCTTCAAGCTGACCAGGGATTTGCTGCTGTGTCATCGTCATCTTGCTCTTCTTTCTCTGAATTTCCTCGTGGTGGTGGTGGTGGTGGTGACAATGTGCCAGGGAGGCGAATGCCTTTCCATCATTAGCACAGTGTAGCTGGGGGACAGTGCCGTGAAAGTGGAGTTCCAGGGGGAGCTTTGAGGAATGCAAGCCAGGAGAAGGAGCGTGAGACAGCACATGTGCTGGTACCAGTGGTCACACAGTGTGGCGTCAAGGGGTGGCTTAGGGCAAAGCCAGGTGGTTCTCTGTGTCACCACCCTTTCGAGGTTAGGGGCACATGTATGTCGTCTTAAGACCCTTGATGACCAATGTGGAGCCATCTTCAGTGGATTGACCTATGTTCCCCTCAACCTAATTTTGCTTTGCTGATCTGTCCTCAGAGATCAAAGGTCCATTGGCTAGCTGCTAACCCATGGTGTGCAACTTTTCCCTGACTTGTTGTACTCCTTTCCCTGGTCAAGAGGCACTCCCTAATCCTAGCCTTCTGAAATTGGCCCTTGGATCTGTATTTACCTTGTCCAGACCCTCCATGACCCTAGTCTTTGGGTGTGTCTGCTTTGTCTCCAGGGCCTGCATGCCTGTCACAAGACCTGGCACACGGGGCCCTTAATGGATGTTTGGTTGGTGAGCAATGGACAGACCATGATACCACCTCTTGGTCTTCACCCTTCCATTTTAAAGGGTCCTGATCTGGATTCTTCTAAGGAGGCCCAGACCCCTTTAGCTGTTTCCTCCTTAATCTTATCTGGCTCATTGATGAATTTTCTTCAGTGTAGCAACCTCACTGCAAACTTGCCCCATTTTCCACAAGGAGGATGCACAAGGAGGTATTATTCTGTGAAAACCCCCATCTCAATACAAACGCATGCTCCTAGTTCCCTAACTCAGGTCTAAGGCCCCCTCCTCCAGGGAGCCACCTCTGCCCTGTCTCCCACCCAGAGATGAGCTCTCCTACCTCTGAACTCCCATCAGATTTTATCCATGTCTCTTACTGAGTGTAGGCTCTGCCAACTACTAGAATTTGAGGTGGGTACTCCTCCATCCCCGAATTAGATGATAAGCTCCGTGAGTCAGGAATCTTCTTTTTCACATTTGCATCTCTCAGTATAATACAGGACCTTGCGCATAGTCGGCTCTTGGTAAATGTCTATGAAATGAATGGTTAATATTTTCTTTTTCTGCTATCCTCATGATTGGCCCTTATTCTGGACTTCAGTCTGCAGAGAATTATTCCCTGGCCACTTCTCTCTGCTTACATGTCAAGTTTTCTTTGTGAAAACTATCTGAGGTGCTTAGGGGGTTATGTTCTGTCTCCCTCAACTAGAACAGATGCCTCGATCTATGGTGTCTCTTCCCGTGTCCCCGGCACCCAGAACAGTGCCAGCACCTTGCAGGTGCTTGGTAGATCTTTTTGAGTGAATTCCAGAGCACACCACTGTTTAGGAGGGTCTGGGTAATGCCTCTAAATGCAGGTGATGGGTTTTTGCTCTTGGAAACCATCTGTTTCAAGCTTGTGAGGTCTTCCTGTGGCTTATTACTCTGGATTTGCTTTCTGTTACCTAAGGAGTTGAGTGTCATTGCAACGCTAGGGAGGTTATTATTCCTTAATTGAAATCACTGAGGGGAGTACTCAGTACAGCTAGACCCAGACACTACCACCTGCCTAAGCCACCAGTACCCCATGCCCATGAGAGCAGTGCT
Source organism: Cheirogaleus medius (assembly GCA_008086735.1). Classification (NCBI taxonomy): domain Eukaryota; kingdom Metazoa; phylum Chordata; class Mammalia; order Primates; family Cheirogaleidae; genus Cheirogaleus; species Cheirogaleus medius. The sequence continues at coordinate 13,303,851 of VBSM01002035.1, forward strand.
CCCGTTACCCAGCCGTCTCCAGCCTAGGACACATTGCTTCCTCTGGCTCACCGCAGCTCCAGTGAAAAAATAGGCTAGCCTGTCAAAGGCATTTTGAGTGTATTCATGTAATTCACTCACGTTTCTATCCTCTTTAAAACCTTGCATAGATTAGTCAAGCGTGATGTCCCCTCACAGAGAGCTCCTCCTCAGGCCCTTGTCAGGTTATGTCAGTTTATGTGTTCAGCAACCTACCCGAGACTTCAGATTGCGCAGGGCATGTGGGACAGTGGTGTGCCACTCTTGTCTCAGGGTCCCTGGGCTCCTGAACTTTTGCCTGCAGATGGCCGGTGTGCAGCAGAGAGAAGCATTCGTCCCGTAAGGGAGGCCTTCTCATCTATTGCCTTCTGATGCCTGTGCTTCTCAAAAGCATACTTAACTGCTAGTGAATAACAAACAGGCATCTTCTGATTTGGGGACATCCTTCAGAATACTTTCTAAAATGAAAACATTCAAGGAAACTGTGTATACAACATTATAGTAAGAGTGAAGAAACATGATAGTTTGTTTAATCACCAGTCTCAGGGTCATTTGCAAAGAGAAAAATGTTTCTGCTATTTGCAGAAATCAAGTCCAACCACAGTATCAAAGATGCAGCCACAGTGGAACTGTGCAGAGGAGCAGCAGGTCAGGCATGTGATCGTCAGTCACCGTTTGTGGAGGGAAGGAATGAATGAGTTATGCACAGACTCTGAAGGTCATTTCAAAGGAGAAAGTCTGATATGGTTTTGTACAACAGACAACAGGATCATCATTTGAGTAACCTACAACTTTTGAAGGAGTCTATTTTGAAAAGCATTCCCCTGGATATAGACATTATGGTGTGTGTTTTAAAAGAAACACAAAACACACAAAATACTCTTTAATTACACCATGTGTATGTTATAGATTGTTATACAATGTATAACATAACTATAGGTACATGGATATATGGCATTACACACACATAGGTTTTCATGGGTTTTAGTGGATCTTAATTTTATTTCTTTCCAGACTGTCTTCTTACAGTTTTTGAGTTGTTTTTTTAAAGAAAAAAAAAACAGGGCTCTAGTCCTTTGGTTTTACCAAGTGACTGTAGCACTAGGGACAGTCACTTGCTACCAACCTCCCAGAACACAGAGGGACGTGATGTTGACCATATGTAGTTGCAATCAGAAGTGGTGTTGTGCCCTTAAATTTTTCAAATTAGATATTCTACTGAACGTCTTCTTGGCCATTGCTGTAGACAATTTGGCTGATGCTGAAAGTTTGAACACTGCTCAGAAAGAAGAAGCAGAAGAAAAGGAAAGGAAAAAGATTGCCAGGTAACCCCACTTTCCCCTGAGGTGTTGACCCAGGGGCTGCTTGGGGAGCCCTGCCGCAGGTGGGGCCCAGCAGGCTCACCTGTGCTTCAGGGTAGCTGCAGGCCCCCACGTCGCTGCTTTGCAGATGGTGGATGACCATGTGGTCGGACCGAAAAGGATGGAATCTTGGGCAGAAGCCAGGTCCTTGACACTTGTCCCTCAGAGCTGCAAATGGGAGTCACATGTCCCTCTGCTTAAAGAAGTGCTGCAGTTAATTTTGGTGTCATAAAATAAATGATGCATTCAATGCTGATTAGCTCTTGGATGAGAATTTTAATAAAATGATCCTTGTAATGAATCCATTGCACTGAAACTAACAGAAGCTCTGAGTTTGGGTTGTGCTATGTTCTTGCTGTTAGTGTTGTTTCCAATTAAATTCTGTCCTTCATTGGGGCATTGTTGATTCAGAATCCTGATTAGCATTTTTATACATAGTTATACGGTTATTTGGTTTCTTATGTTCTTTTTTCTTCTCTGTAGAAAAGAGAGCTTAGAAAATAAAAAGAACAAGCCAGAAGTCAACCAGATAGCCAACAGTGACAACAAGGTATTTATTCTAAAATACTTGTTTCAAAGTGATTCTGTTGGTATCTCCAAAAATATACCACTTAATACCGTGGAAGTATCTTACATATCACACCTGTGATATTTTGGTGTGAGAAAGTATAGCACGCCGTATAGATACTGGCTTCCTGGGTTGTGGGCAGTTGGCTGGCTCTTAACCAAAATTTCACCAGAGAGCCAATATTATAAATATTTGGTTGGTTTGACCACTTTTTTTTCTTTATTGGAGTTGTGTGGTCAGACCTAACCCATGGTTAAGATCACATCTTCTAAGTAGCATCTTCTGAGTAGGTATTAAAATCAGGAATTTTTAATAGTCATTTATTTCTGGAAGCAATCCTAGGATCAGGTGGTCTGGGTGTCCTCAGGGCTGCACTGTCAGACTTCATCCCACTGTGACAGCTCTGGATGTCTCGCTCATCTGTTCCTCAAGTTGATAAATACCTTTTGAGTGGCAATCGTGTGTCAGACACTGGGGATTCGGTAATGAAGAAGATAGACAAGGTCCCTGCCTTCTGGAGCTCACAGTCTAGCAGAAAGGAGTCTGAGATGCGGTTGTCACACAGCGTGTGTGGCTGTGCGGGGATGGGAAAGGACAGAGCCCTGCATGGTGCTGGGTAACCATGGCCGGATCTCCTCGTCTGCCCTCAGGCCTCTGTCTGAAGCAGAATCACCATCTGGGGACATCCACCTGTCCCTGCACACTCACACACAGACACACACTTGGGAGAGAAATCTCATGCCCTGTGCTGAACGGCCAGGGTGACTGTTCACTTTGGCCCTCTGAAGCGCACTTAAGTCAGTCTCCCTCCTCCCCAAACGACTCTGTCGTCGTAGGTTACAATTGACGATTATCGAGAAGAGGATGAAGACAAGGACCCCTACCCGCCTTGTGACGTGCCAGGTATGCTGGTGGTGGCCAGGGACAGACTCTCAGTCTGTGCACGACGTGGCTGTGCTGCCACTCTGCGACCAGCGCCAGCTGGCAGGGTATGCACGGGGCTGCTGAGGCCAGGGGTCCAGTCGCCTGGGGGACCACTTAGCTGCGTTTTTTCCTGTGGTCCCAGGCAGCACGTGTAACCCAAATCCCGGGAGTGGAGAGGGAACATGTGCTGAGAAAGCTCTCTGGGAGCACCCACTGTCAGCACTCACCTGCACTTTTACCTTCGGTGCCTTTATTGGCTGATGTGGTGGGACTGGGAGCCAGAGACCCTGGAGGCTGACTGTGACTTGAAGTCCCACACACAGTTGTCCAGGCTAAGCCGAGCCAAAGAGGTTGCAAGGGAAATGGCCGGGTGCTGGGAGGATGGCAGTGAGAATCCCACCAACACCACCTTTTTTTCTGTGGTCAGAACTCACCCTGGAGGGACCTCATTCCCACAACTATACACACTCACCAGCCAGGGATGCCTCTCAGACCCATGTACACTCGGCCCATGTTCTGAAGGAGCAGGAGCATTTTCATGAGTGTAAGAAGTGGATGTTAAAGTTTAAGCCAATTTAGGGGTTTTGGGGGGTTTTTTTGAGACAGGGTCTCGCTCTGTTGCCCAGGCTAATCTTGAACTCCTGGCCTCAAGCGATCCTCCTGCCTCAGTCTCCCAAGGTTCTGGGATTCCAGACATGAACCACTCCCCACGCCCAGCCATGAGCCCAATTTTAATGTGAAATTGAGAACAATTCAAACCTGTATGTAGTCTTTCATGCCTATAAAAAAAAAGGTGTCTCATTTAAAGTAGGTGAAGAGGAAGAAGAAGAGGAGGAGGATGAACCTGAGGTTCCTGCTGGTCCCCGTCCTCGCAGAATCTCAGAGTTGAACATGAAGGAGAAAATCACCCCCATCCCTGAAGGGAGCGCTTTCTTCATTCTCAGCAAGACCAACCCGTAAATACTTCGTTTCTAGTCTTATCACTGCGCATCTTGCTGGTGCCTCTGGAGCCTGCTTGCAGATAACTGATAGGGTTGGGGAAAGGGAAGTGTGTCATAGCCCCTTCTGGGCCCGAATGTCTGGCCCCCAGTGCCTGCCGACCCCTCTCCTGCTCCATTGTTGCCTTTGCCCTCGGTTCTTCTCTTCCTAGCTGCCTTGTTCCTGTGGGGGTGTGACCAGGTCCTGGGAGGAGCCCAGTCTAGATTCTCCTCCTCCCTTAACCCTGCATGGGGACAGCATGGGGAGATGCCTTGCCCTCACCAGCTGTTCCACGTGGAGCCCACTGTGCTGTTCACGCGGCGGCCAGCCATAGGGCCCTCTCTTCCTGAGGGGATTGTCTGTTAAGATACTCTGTGGGCTGAGAATTCTGTGACCAAGGTCTGCGTGATGCCTCCATCTTGAGATCCCATTTCGTTGATCATTTTTCTCTGTTGAGTTTTGTGATGTTAAGTAATATTGTGCAGTGATATTTTCTTGGTTGTAAGTATCCACTTCAGCTCTATAATATGCTGCTTAAAATAGCATTTCTCATGTTCAGATGATAAGGTGCTCACCAGGAACATGGCAGTGACTCACAAGTACTGTACGAGGAAGACGTTTATTTACTAGCTGGTTTTTAGGTTTTAAATCATCTGGGATTGAGTAAAATGCCAGGGGGAATAAAAGGCTCCTGGAAAGGTTTCTAGAATTGCAAAGTAGGTTTTGGCTGTTGGAGAAGAACTCTGTATAATGCATAGGCCCTAGGGAGACACAGGTGGGAAGCAGGGCATGCCGAGTCCTTAGAGAGATGAAGGTTTGATGGTACTTTTTACAGCTCATCACATCACTATTTGGATGTCCTTTAAAAAAAAAAAAAAAGGAAGACAAACGGTTATTAAACTGGTGTTACTGACACCCACAGCAGGAAATGGGTTTATTTTCCCCAAAGGCTGTGAGCACCGCTGCCCTCACTGCCTCGGAAGGTCTTCCCAGACTCAACTGCTGACAACCTACGGACCCTCCAAGGGTTTACCTGACATTAAGCAGCCCCAAAAGGGAGGATTTGAAGGAGGGGTCACCTTCATATAAAGTTGACTCCAGTTTTGAAAGTGAAAAAATCTTTTTAAAGAAAAACCTATCTCTCTTCTATATAACCACCCCCCAAATCTTTAGATTCTAGAGTAGATGATTGAGGGTAAGGCTGGCCAGTTGCTAACTAGCCCATGGCACGTCAGAGACAGCAGCGAGGTTCTCACGGCCTGGAGAGATCGTCATAGCCCAGGGCCTGGGGTGCTAGATGTGAACTGGACCCAAATGTCCCTGGGGCCCCCCAATCCCTGCTGCAGGGACTTACATCACAGGACCGCAGGACTCAGTGGGGACCCTGTCACATGGTGCAATAAGATCCTTTCGTGTCAGCAAATGATGATGTAACCTTCACTTTCTAAGGACTGCTTGTTGGGGATCAACTCCAAAATTTAAAAAATCACATGTATGACAAAATCTCCAGACAATAAGAGATTTCACCACGCCTCAGCTGCTGCTGGTCCTATTTTAATACAGCCCTCCTGCAGGATAAGAAAGGGGTTTGTGTCACTCTTTGTGAACTGCTGAGGTGGAGTCTGGCCTCGGCTTCCTTTTTAAGGCAGGGGAGATAAGTAGTTGAGCTTTCTGTTGTAGTGGAGAAACTTCAGTCACACAGACCTGGGTGGGAAATCTGCCCCTGGTCCTTACTAGCTGTGTCTCCTTAATGTTCTCTCACATCCCCATAAGCCTCCGTTTCCCTAAGGTTAGGAGGCAGTGATCCCCACTCCTAAGGATGCGATGGGATGGTCTCTGTGACGCCCCCAGCACAGAGCCGGTCGTGCTGCAGCTGCGGGGATGCTTCGTGGGGGTGACGGCCAGTTCGCTCTGGTGCACCCGTGCACGGTCAGCACAGCAGACAGCTGCGCCCGCCTGGCGTCTCACAGCCCCACGCGTCTGGGCCCTGCCTGGGACCATGCCCATACAGCAGCTTCTCCCTGCAGGATCCGCGTGGGCTGCCACAAGCTCATCAACCACCACGTCTTCACCAACCTCATCCTCGTCTTCATCATGCTGAGCAGTGCCGCCCTCGCCGCCGAGGACCCCATCCGCAGCCACTCCTTCCGGAACACTGTAAGCCCTGGGAGAGGAGAGGCAGGTGGGGCACATGCTGGGATGGTGCTGGCCTCCCTCGGCAGAGCCATCGTGGAGATGGGACCTGGGGGCCCTGCAAGGTGGCAGCTAGAGGAGGCCCCCATTCAACTGGGAATGCTGGGTCTCTCCGGCTTGTCAGTGCCAGAGAGCTGCTGTTTTAGTGGGATAAATCTTGATGGAGTCATTGATGTTGAACTCTGTTTTAAACACTCTGCAGTAACTTCTAGTGTATCCAGGGACCCTGCTCCTTTTCCTCTTTGTGCCTTGACAGTGACATTTACATCCGCCCTTTCCCCTCCCGGCTCAGATTCTCACACACACCTGTTTGGAGATGCTGCCTCCTGGCAGCACACGGCAGGGAGGGAGTAGCATTGAACCCAGGTGTGCCACATGCCAGGGCTCTCATTTAGGGCTGGTGGGGGAGATTTTTATCTTATGTGGACTTAAATACACAAAGCTGCTAGGTCCATCACTGAGGAGAAATACAAGTTAGGGAGGTGATGGGATGTCGAGTTGAAGCATTCGTGGGGAGGAACAACTGCAGGTTTTGGTGTGGCAGGGGTGGTTGTCCAGCCAGCCCTCCATATCCGTGCCTCTGCATCTGTGGATTCAGCCAGCGTGGGTCAAAACTATTCAGGAAAAAAATGCATCTGTACTGAAAGTGTACAGAGTTTTTTCTTGTCATTCCCTAAGCAATGCAGCCTAACAACTATTCACGTAGCATTACATTGCATTAGGTATCATAAATAATCTAGAGATGATTTAAGGTACACTGGAGGATGTGTGTAGGTTACATGCAAACACTATACCATTTTATATCAGAGAGTTAAGCATCTCTGGATTTTGGTGTCCACAGGAGATCCTGGAACCAATTCCCCCTGGGTACCAAGGGACGACTATATTAAGAAAACAAGTAGAAAGTTAAGTTTCTATTATTCATCAGCTTTGTAACTTAAGGATGGTGCCCCCCCACTACATCTATGTTGGAAAGAAATTTGTCCCTAAATTAGTTCTTGCCTCAGCAGCCCAGTTTAGCAGTTGAGCTAATTCAGCACTGAGGACAACCCAAAGGCGAGACAACTCCAGAGACGCAGTAGCCCGTTGCCTCTCAGGCTTGGCTGTTTGAATGCGGTGTCAGGTTATCACCAAGAAACCCTCCCAGCAGAGGGCAGCCTGCAAGTGTTCCAGGCTGTCGAGTGTCACTGCCTTGCCCCATTGGTGCCTCTTTCTGTGCACTGGATCGTTAGAGACTTTAGGATTAAGACACATCAGCAGATCAGTGCCCCCAAGATTCTGTCGTGACAGCCAAGCCATCATGTGGCTTCTCTCCATTCCCAGTGCGTGGCAGACCCAGTCTATCAGATTGGTAAAGCACACGCTCCAACGTGAAGGGAAGAGCGCTCTCCCCAAGCCCGGGTCGGTGCCGATGGAAAGAGACGGCACTGAGCCTGTCTCAGCCTGTCCTCACAGATCAGGGCTTTTGTTAGAGGTTTGCAAGGCCGTCTCTCTGTAGATGTTCAAATGGAATTAAAGACCTCTGTGTCATTGAGTTCCATCATAAAAATAAGACATAAGAGGGAAGATATGTTTGGAAAAAACATTACAGACTGGATTAGGAGCTAGTCTGGAATACATATTGACAAGGGGCTAATTTATATTGGGGCTTCACGTTCTTATTTTTTATTATAATCACCCCTCCATGAGTTTATTTCCCTGCTGCTTTTCCCAAAAATATTTATTGTTCTTTTTAAAGAGATGTACATATGTGTATATGTCTTGCTCTTAAAATCCTGCAGCGTTTTGTATTTTTTAACACATTAACTGCCATGTGAGTTGTATTTAACTCACGCCAGTTTTGAGCCTGGGGCCTTGTGAAGCATATGTAATTCACATATCTCTATCTTGGGAGCTGTGAGAACTATTTTTCAAGTTGCATACAACTCACACAGAGAAAATAATAACAAATAAAATTTTCATTAAATTAGAAAGGATCATTTTGTTTTTGAAATTTTAATTCTATTTTCCTAATAAAACACCGTGGCCCCAAGGAAAAAGAATTCTTTGAGTGGATCCAGCAAGGTGAAAAACCAGAGCTGAGAGAGAGCGGTGCTAGATGCAGAGCAGTGGGCAGGAGGAAGACAGGAAGTAAAACTGTCCCTGGCAAACTTAGCCTGGCACATCTGCAGGGGAAGGGTGTTTATTCTCTGATGAAATAGGCCAGAATGCAAGGGGACATGTGGACATTTCTGGTTCTGTTTGAGGCTACTGCCATATTTTTTTTTTTTTTTTTTTGAAACAGTCTCACTCTGTTGCCTGGGTGAGTGCCGTGGCATCAGCCTAGCTCACAGCAACCTCAAACTCCTGGGCTCAAGTGATCCTCCTGCCTCAGCCTCCCGAGTAGCTGGGACTACAGGCATGCGCCACCATGCCCAGCTAGTTTTTTTTCTATTTTTAGTAGAGACGGGATCTCATTCTTGCCAGAGGCAGGTCTCAAACTCCTGACCTCATGAGATCCTCCCACCTCGGCCTCCCAGAGTGCTAGGATTACAGGCGTGAGCCACCACACCTGGCCCTGCCATCTTTTTTTACGCTTCTCTACCAACGTGAAGCTCAGCTGTCTGACAGCATACTTCATTCAGCCAAAGACACGTTAAAAATCCAAAATGTGTATAAGGCTGTAATTTACCTGGTGCCACAGGTAATTTGTAGATGTCGTGCTCTGATGAGAAAAGGTTGCTAATAAAGCACTTTCAGAAATGAGCCTCTGTCTGTCCAAGACAAGAGCCTGGGAAGTGAGCCGGTGTGAGTGGCTAAGGGGGCAGGGATCTCCACACACTCCTGTTTGGTCACTAAGAGGACCCACGTGGACGAAGGTAAGCATTCAGGAGCAGCTCTGCACTTCCCCTCTGCAAGGCATGGGCATCCCGGGAGGGGCAGGTCTCCGACTGCATGGGGGGTTGTGCCCATGGGCGTGTAGCTGTCGCAGGTATCCAGGTGCCTTTTCTCACTGCCACATGTTGTGCCTTGCAGATACTGGGTTACTTTGACTATGCCTTCACAGCCATCTTTACTGTTGAGATCCTGTTGAAGGTAATGGCTCTTTCCTTGCTCCTCCCACTCTAAAGCAGCTGTAGCAGTAACAGTTGCACTTCTTTGTTTGCCTTCCAGATGCTAGGTTACGCAGACTATGTCTTCACTGGTACTTTTGCATTTGAGATCGTTTTGAAGGTAACAGGTTACCCAGCAGTGTGTTGAGGGCTCCTCCTGCGTGTGAGACACAGGAAAGAAGCGTGAAGTGCTTTTGACTTTTTATTTATTTTTTTGTCTTCTGTGATCAAGCTAAACTTATTTTTTTTTTAACCAAACAATTTTATTTTTCTGTGACCATTCTAACTTGCTGTTTTCTTTTTAACCTTTGAATGCATGTAGGAGCTACTTTGGCTTCATGATAGTGGTTGAGAATTATATTTTGCTCCTTTTTTTTTTTTTAAATATCCTCTGAAATTTATCAACTGATAACAGAGACATCACTATGTGTGAACTTTCTTCCACCCTTCCTGGTATCAAAGTCAGAGGAGAAGCATTTATCCTATGAAAGGAAAGTCTGTCTTCTTATTTCTCTGACTGCATTTATGCTTTTGGTGGCCTAAAATAGTAACACGCTATTTTCTTGCAACAGGATTTGCAAGGTGACTTGATTCTATTTGTGTTAAGGTATTTTATGTTTTAATGGATGGGCTTACATTTACACGTACAAAAGGAGCACCCTTTGGACAGGGCGACCTAAATGTACTGCCCATGCATGAGCTAACAGTTGCCATTGCTGCATGTGGTTTGTGTACTGACTGTGAAGGCTGCTCCATGGGGGAGCCTGTTCCTCATGTGCTCAGAGGGCTGGAGACTGCAGCAGAGAGCTGAGAACCCCCAGGACTGGCTGAGAACAGCAAGGCATGGGTATTGTGGTTCTGGGAGAACATGACTGTGAAAACCATCAGAGCAACCATCCCCTATTGGGGAGACGAGCTGGGAAATGAAGACTTTTAGCCACAATTTTCTTTAAGCTGTTCTGGTGTACATCTCAGGGAAAAATGTATTTTATGCAGAATACTGTGGAACTTGGGCTCTTTACAAAATCTTCTATAAAATGGAACCTCAATTAACATGACTGGGGAATGGAGTATTTAGTTTCCTTTGTTTTTGTTTTTGGTTAATGAAACAGCATAAAACCAACCAAATATTTTTAAACCTTTACTAAAAATCTTCTAAAACTTTGAGTTCATTTTCCTGCCTTTAAACCACTAAATTTGGTTGACAGCTCTCTCCTAAGTCAGAGCTATGCAGGGGTGGTGGCCAGATCCCGTCAGGGGTCTCCATGGACCCGACTATGGATGCTCAATGCACAGGGGTGGGCTATGTCTGACTCAGTTTCTTGTTTTTAGAATTTGCCGCCTCCTCTTCAAACTGAAAGGGGAAATGTTCTACTAAATGCCTGTTAGCCTGGTTAATTGAGGTTTTGTTTTACTCTTCACATTTTTAAGTTGTTAAATGAATATAGTTACTCATTAGCTTTGGGGGAAATGACATACAGGGTTATTTAAAAGGAAAAAATTTCTGTAGATTTGCCTCAGTGACTTAAATCTTCTAAGTTTTTCTTCATTTTGAAGGTATTTTAGAGAATGGAAAATAAGCTAAAACAAGAAGGATTCAGAAAATAGAGAATCACCAAGGAGTATCTAATGTTGAAATGATGGTTGCTGGTAGCCGTGGGGAGATTTGGAAGGCTGTTTAGTTATTTCGTTAAACCTTATAAAACTAACATTTTTATAGACCAAGAAGGGATGAATATTGGCAGTTTCATAAATTTTTCATAAAATTATAATATTTCCCAACTCTCCCTCTCTTCTGTGATACTCATCTGAGCCTTCCCCCAGCCTTCTTTGTTTTTTATTAAATAGATGGTGAGCTCTATATATTTTGCTGGTTTTACTCTGGGGAACTTCCTTATTACACTCTCTTTCCATCGCCAGTAGAAGTGTCGCTGGAGCACCCAGAGCGTGTGCCCCGGAGCTCGTGGGGTGCGAGGAGAGAGCAGTGAGGCTGCCTTAGTGCAGACGCCGCATGTGGCCGCCTGGCCACGCCGCGCACAGGCTAGAGGGGTCAGACTGCAGGAGCTGTTGAAAATGGGTGTCTCATAAGGGACCGTCAGGCATGACAAAGGGCCTGTGTGGAAATGTGGGGCAAGTTTCTGCTCAAGCGGAGCCTGCGCGCTCAGGACCCAGCCCCACGGGGGAGGCTTGGTGGGAAGCACGGAGGCCGTCCTGGGCCTCAGAGAGACCCGAGCCACACGGTGCCGGGAGCCGAGCTGTCTGGCCAGCTATCGCGTTCTGACACACGCGGCATGTGGCGTCTCTCCTGAGACAGGCTCTCTGGACATGCCAGCGATGTATTCATAGTTGAAATCTCTAATCACGCTCATAAAGCCCCAATTGATCTTCTGAAATGTATCTGAAACAAGCTGCCCCTTTTTCAATTTTGTTTGAACAAGTTACTCGGTGGCTCAGCCTGTTGGCTTACATTTCTGGCTTCCTGATGTGCACTTGTTAATAAAGTCGTATTGACCTCCAGACTTTGTGAAGAGCCCGGGTTTCTTTTCCTCTGGAAAGAAAAAACAATAAATCACCTCTGATTCTGCTTATAGATGACGACTTTTGGCGCTTTCCTCCACAAAGGGGCTTTCTGCAGGAACTACTTCAATTTGCTGGACATGCTGGTTGTTGGGGTGTCTCTGGTGTCATTTGGGATTCAGTAAGTATCTGGGGGGTGTACCGAAGATTGCTGGGCAGCATGTTTTATGTCAGGAATTTTAATGTACTTCATAAAAGCTGAGCATCATTTTGATAATTAGTTATCCAGGGTTGCTTGATTTGATGCTACACCAGAAAGCATCGAGACAATCCATGTTTTCTTGTGCTGCTTTTTTCCTTTTTGTGCCGACCACTAGGTTAGGCTTATTACTGTCTGTGAAATTAGCTTTCAACTGAGGTGAAAGAAATCTTGACTAGGAGAGACAGGGAAGTCAGGTCCTGGTCCCAGCTCCTCCAGGGCCATCTCCAGGGCCTGGAGGGCATGCTCCCTCAGGGTCCCCGGTCGCCTGCCGTGCAGGAGGGGCGAGGACTCGGTGGCTTCTCAGGGCCCTTTCAGTGTGGATATTGACGACTTCTCTTGATTTCTAGGATGCAATAGCTGCTGTGACCTTTCCTTTTAGCCTCTGAGATTTTTCAGCTAGGAGGAAGCAAGGCTGAAAGCCGGGGCCCTACGTCCTTTCCTGGCATTTCCGGTGAGGCGCAGCCATTGCTGGACACTGCCTGCCTGCCCAGGGGTCTGAGGCAGAGGCTCCAGGGCAGCGCCAGGCGTGGCTTTGTCTTCCTGCTGACCTGTGAACACCTCTGTTCCAGTGCTAACCGTTACTACTCCCATATGAGCACACGTGTGCACACACACAGACATTCTCTAAGCTAAAGGGAAGTGGAAAGGGCCCCTGCCTGAAACAGCCCTCTGTGTCATGCTCCTCACCTCCCACCACTGTGCTAGGGAGGGAGGCCTGTAGTCATAGGTTGGAGAGACATTTGTACTAGTATCTTTCCAATCCCTGTAGACTCCCAGGCTGTGCCTGTCCTGTCCGGCTGCAGCCCTTGCCCTCTTCTTCCTGAGCACATGCTCTGGCCACACCAGCCATCTGGGCTGCTGTGGATGTGCTGCCTCCTCTTACACAGGGCCTTTGCACGTGCTGCTCTCGGTCTGGAGCCCCTCCCCTTTGTCTAGCTAACTACTGCTGCTCCTTTGGGGCTCGCCTGGCTATCACTGCCCCATCCCCCGAGGCCTTCACAGGCTTGTGTCCCCCTAGCCCAGCACACTGCATTTCCCCTGCTGTCATATGTACCTCACTGGGGTGTGATGGCCCAGCTCTGCCACAAGACTGTGAGCTTCTCGAAGGCCAGGGAAGCCCCAGCACCAAAGCTGGAACTGCAGCAGGCCTCCAGACTTGGAGAACCTGAAGCCTAAAAGCCAAGTGCTGTTAATACATAGTGCTTACAGTGAGTGAAAAGAACAAAGCAGATTCGTAAGTCACGTCTCTGCCGAGGTTAGCTGTGTGCCTGTCAAGGCCTCTGAGTGTCTGCGGCTCGGGAGGTGCTGAAGAGCGTGGGCTGCAGGAAGAAGACTGTGTGTGAGGCGTGGAGAGACACCAGCCCCATGTGGGTCCCACACAAATTGTAGAGTGGCATTAAAGTAAAGGTCAAGTGAAACAATCTCTAAGTGTTCTATCCACCATAGTAGGTATATTCTGCGTGCCTCTGTCTGCTCTTTCCTAGATCCAGTGCCATCTCCGTGGTGAAGATTCTGAGGGTCTTAAGGGTTCTGAGGCCCCTCAGGGCAATCAACAGAGCAAAAGGACTTAAGGTTTTGATCCCTCCCCTCTAGACTGGGCTGGCTGGGGTTGGGCTTGGCTGTAATTACTGACTCTTCTGGGCCACAGCTGAGCTGAGGCCTGATGAATTTTAAAGTGGGCTGTACATTTGAAAAGGCTTTCTAACCAATTAAGCCGCCTGTGCCAAGTGCTAATAGGATTTTAAAAATCATTTATTTTTGTTAATTTTTCTTTATGATTGTTCATTTATTACTTTTTTATTAGTAGTACTTCTTTGTGTTTGATTTAGTCTTTAAATCTATTCTCGTGCAGATCAGACAAAAGGCTAGGGCTCATATTTCCCTAAGTCCTTTTTGGGGATGGGGCCCTTTGGGCCTGTGTGCCAGGCAGTGCTGCACCTGTGGCATTTCTTGCGACTGAGCTGACTGCTTTCGGGGAACCCAAGGAGGGCCCACTTGCAAAGCACCCCTCACAGGTCCCTCCCTGCAGAGAACAGCCTGCAAAGCAAAGCACAGGGGACCACAAAGGTGGAAAATGATATAAAAATGCACCTAAACATAGACTCTCTTGGCCGGTAATAGCTCACCTTGTGCTAGGATAACAGAGGACAGTGACACCTTCTGCCCTCTCCCCAGCACGTGGTCCAGTGCGTCTTTGTGGCCATCCGGACCATCGGCAACATCATGATCGTCACCACCCTCCTCCAGTTCATGTTTGCCTGCATCGGCGTCCAGCTGTTCAAGGTAGAGGGCACTGCCTTCAAGCACAGAGCCCAGCTTGAGTCCCCTAAGGAGAGGCCTGCACTTGACTTCCTGTCTGTTTTATACCCAGGGGAAGTTCTACCGCTGCACAGATGAAGCCAAAAGTAACCCCGAAGAGTGCAGGTGAGTCCTGACAGGAAAGTGGGGAATGTGGAAGAACAAATAGAAAACTTCAAGGATTTCATTTGTGTTAGCATTTCGGGAGTTTTTGTCGTGGAATGGAAGAGGCCTGTGTGCTCAGCTCGTGGCTGGATAGATGGTGTTTTGTTTTGTTTTTTTGAATTGAGGTGAAATTCTCATAACATAAAAACCAACCATTTTAAGGCTACAATTCAGTGCTATTTAGTACAGTCACATTGTTGTGCAACCAACACCTCTATCTTGTTCCAAAACTTTTGTATCATCCCAAAGGAATGGATAGATGGAGTCTTTCGATGTTTGGTGTAGAATCTATAAACAAGATGGGGAAAACCCTGAAATAATAATCATGAAATGCCCAGATAGCTTCCCCTACAGCCATGTGGACTATTTCCCCTAAACCAGAACTTGAAAACTCAACTTCCTGGCGTTCAGGCACTGGCTACCCTCTGACGACAGATTTTCCAGCCTTCCTTTCTCCTTGTGCCCGCTCTGGGCATATATTTCCATGCACAAGAACTGGCAGAGGAGAGACAAGGTGGGAAATATCCGTGCCTCTTATTCCAGGAGGTGCAGTGACTATGTTGGCAGGCGTGGAAACCCCTGCCTAAAGTTTGAGACTCTGCAAAAGTCTGTGTCTCCCGCCCGTTAGAGATTAGCTGACTGGGCTCTAGCTTGCCTTGGCTTGGGGTTTCTTTGAAGCAGATGGTGTAGTCGACACCAATTGCAATTTGACTGTGCACCTCTAGAGGTACCTTCCGATGGGCTGTGAGGTGCGTGGCACTCCCTGGGGGTGAGCAGGAGCCTGGAGCCTGGAGACGCTGGTCTCTGGAGCCTGGAGACGCTGGACCCTGGTAGCCTGGAGACGCTGTCCCTTCCTTCTCAAAGCCTCTGCTTCCTCATCTGTAGGATAAAGATATTGGGATCACAAGTTCCTTCCAGAAATGGAGTTCTGTGAGAAATACTGTGTGCCAGAAATTATGGAATTCTTTTGGAATGAAAATTGGGAATATCGTTAATAAGAAAAAGAGATTTGATTAAAACTAAAATGCAGATAAGAATGTACCTGGGCTTGTTTCCCAGAGCTTACGGAATGTTCTATGGCCAGAGCTTTGATTCCTCAGCACGTGCTTTGAGCACATTGTATGTGAGAAGCGATTACTGTTCTGTGGCTTCTGTTGGTTAGCAGACCAATGGTGTCGGCTGTGTACAGCGCTCTGAGAAAGCACATTATGCTATAGTTGTTCAGCGGTTACTTGAACCACAAAGTGGATTACATGCAGGGCGAGGAGAGGAGAGGCACTGCCTGGGTCCTGCTCAGCTGTGCGGCCTGGCCGGTGGCTGGGCATGACGTGTCTGGAGGTGGGATTGGGACCGCGTGACTGAGTACTGCTGCTTCCCCTGCCACGCGTGAAACCAGACGACTCACGCTGCTTCTCCTCTCCAGGGGGCTTTTCATCCTCTACAAGGATGGGGATGTTGACAGCCCTGTGGTCCGTGAGCGGGTGTGGCAGAACAGTGACTTCAACTTTGACAATGTCCTCTCTGCCATGATGGCGCTCTTCACCGTCTCCACGTTCGAGGGCTGGCCCGCGTGAGTACCAAGGGCGCCAGTCTCCCAGGGCCGTCTGCGTGCTCCCTGGGGCCCTGGGCTCAGCCCCTCTCCTGGAGTCAGTCCCACTTCTGTCCTCCGCCACCGCCATAGGCTTGCCCTGCGGCTTTTCACTTTGGGCCGCTCATCAGTCACTTTTTGACCCACAGGGCTTAGGCGAGTGGCTTGTGAAGCAGGGATGGCATAGGTCCTAGGCCGCGCCTATGGGTGGAGCAGGGAGGCCCAAGAGGCGTGGGTCACTTGGACTCCCATTGGTGGCATGGCGGGAAAGCTGCCATAGGCTGCTCCTTGACAGGGTCTTGGTAGGGTCCAAACCACGCGTCCGTCCCCCTCACACTTGGCGTGCTAATGCGTGCCCGGCACAGTCTTGCCCTCGTGCCAGCTCTTTCACTGAGGTGCCCACTCACAAACCGTGCTGTCGACGCCAGCTCCGTGCAGCAGTCTGTGTTCTGCACTGGGGGAAACAGAGTTGGCTAGACGTGGTTCCTCCTTCCAAGCCCAGATCTAGTCAGAGTGTCAGGGGGTCAAGCCAGGTGGGAGGTCCGATGTGTCCTACATGTGCAGAGCAGGGTTCTGAAGGACACTGGGACTTTAGCAGGTGAAGTAAGAACAGAAAGGAGAAGGTAGAGTACAAAGGGCAGGTCTCCTGTGCCTTTGTGCTGCTCTGTGCTTTCTGATGTCCCAGCACCAGCTCCTGCGTTGGGAACATCTGAACGTACGTAGAGCCCTGCCTGGCCCACTCTCGCCCCCAGAGGAGTTGCAGAAGGTGGGCGGGCTGGGCCCTGAAAGCTGGCAGAGCTCTCGGGTACACCTGACAGTCAGATATTCTCAGGAGCTCCTGCGGGGTGTAGGAACGAGGGGGTGGGGCTTGCTCATTAGGGATTTGGTCCTGGGAAGGAAGGCATGAAGGAAGCCCCTTCCCTCTGTGGAGGCGCTGGCTGTAGACTCAGGTTTCGAGTGCTATACTTTAGCACAGCATGGTGGCAGCTGATGGGAAATGAACAAATCTGGGACTTGGGGCTTAGAAGACCTGGGCTCATCTCCCAGCTCTGCCCCTGAGGAGTGTGACCTTGGGTGCTTTGCTGCCTCTCTGAGTGTCCATACAATGGGTGTAACAGTAACATCTGCCTTTCCAGGGGGATGTGAGGGTTCAGGGAGAGGATGTGAGTGTTTAGCACCATGCACTGTGGGCTGGGTGCCCCAGAAGTGTTGAATCTGCATCAAAATCGGGGTCAGTTGAATGTGGGGGTGTTACAGTAATTTCCTTCTTCCTATGAAGAATTCTGCTTGGCATATATTTAATTTTAGTGCATATTTCAGTTTGTGGAAGCTCCCTTAGTTCTTTGGAAACACTCTGGTTGGTTGCTTGCTGTCTCTGCCAGTGCTTACATAGTTTTCAGTTCCTCTGGGGTCTCACACGTGATGTTCTTCCCCTCCGTGCATAGAAAGGAGTGCTGTTGAGTGTCCGTGAGATCTTTTGACTTTCTGTCCTCAACACTATCCGACTGCGATTCTATGCCAGGTGCTCCCTCCTCTAGGTGCTGGCTGCCATCTGGGCCTGAGGCTCGGGGCTGTGCCAGAGACTTTGGGGTGGGTGCCGGTGCTCATGGGAGGAGTTCAGAAGGAGACCCCTGGGAAGGCAGTGGGCTGGACTGCTCGGCAGGCCCTCACTTGGTTTTTCTGCTCTCCAGGTTGCTGTATAAAGCTATCGACTCGAACGGAGAGAATGTTGGCCCAGTCTACAACCACCGCGTGGAGATCTCCATCTTCTTCATCATCTACATCATCATTGTAGCTTTCTTCATGATGAACATCTTTGTGGGCTTTGTCATCGTTACATTTCAGGAGCAGGGGGAAAAAGAGTATAAGAACTGTGAGCTGGACAAGAATCAGGTTAAAGTCACACACTGTTTGGGCTTCTGTCCCTTGAGCAAGAAAGGGGTGCCTTCTCTTTTGACTGTGTACCCCCACGCCCAGAGAGGGGCACCCACCTGCCATCCATCCCCAAGGCTGGGCCCTGCTCAGTGTGCTCTCAGCCAGTTTGGGAGTTAGGTCGCCAGATACAGACTAGATGTTGTAATGACAGAGTCCATCGCCTGACCTGCTGGTGTGAAGTCAAAGAATGTGTAGGCCACCTTCTGGGGTCCTGACCCACTAGTGATGGCTCAGACTCTCACAGGGATGCTGTGGCCAGAGGCTAGCAAACACTGAAACGTTTGCAGTCCCTACTGAGAGACAGTCTTTAGTATCCACTCAGGGTCCAGTTTCTCAACCTTGGTGCTATTGACATTTTAGGCTGGATGATGCTTTGTTGTGTTTCCTGTACTTTGTAGGATGTTTCACAGCATCCCTGGTCTCTACCCACTAGTTGCCAGTAGCACCTCTGTACCCCAGCGGGATGACCAAAACCCCTGCAGACACTGCCAGATGTGCCCTGGGCAGGGGATAAAGTTGCCCCTGGTTGAGAACTGCGGACTTAGGGGGAAGCACCCTATACCACCACAGGGAAGTTGGTGACTTCAGATCTGGGGCTGGGACCATACCAGCATCATCCTTTGTCTGGCACCTTGTTTTAGCCAATCTGGCGGAAGGAGGGGGGCTTTGGCTCTTGTTACGAGAGGACATGAGGGAGCCGGGAGCCCTGAGCTCTCCCAGAATCTTCTTCGTGACCTTAGCACAGCCTGCGGCTCTCTGGGGCTTGTTGCCTTCTCTTTAAATTGAGAGCATTACAGAGTTGCTTGTTAGAGGTTCCTTTCCGCCCTAAAAGAGTCTGTGAGATCAAGATTCTGTTCTGGGAGTTTCCCCCAGGCCCTCTATCAGTTGCATCTCAGTTTTGATGACTGTGTAGAAAGCAAGAATGATCTGGCAGTGTGGGCTTCCTGGGGGAAGTGGCCCTGGCATGCTGAGGCAATCTGTCCCACAGCTGGCTGTTTCCACTGGGGAAAATGTGAAGACGTGCTGGCTTGATTTGGAGGAAGATTCTCCTTCACGTTGTCAGGGTATTCCTGCAGGGACAGTCCAAGGGCAGCCTGGCCCAGCGCTTTGCTCGCCCAAGGAAGACAAGTGTCAGGGCCAGGCCCAGCCCCTGGTTCTTGAGGATTTCTGTGTCTGTTGTTACTTGGCTTCCTCTCCTGGAGGAAATACAGGCAGGAGCACTGTAGACATGATCTCCTGGTAGGGCCAAGGCCTGGGCCAAGTCCTCACCCCTGTGCTTATCCGTGCATTATAGTACCCCCGGAAAACAGCTAAAAGCTCTGAACTCAGGTTTTTTAATAAGCAAAGTGGAAGCCAAATGGGTGCCTTGCTCACCCCTGGGGTTGCTATGAGACAGAGAAGGCATGGAGGAAGGCCCTTCGGTGACTCTGAGAGGTGCCAGTGGCGGGGAGGGGCCTTGCTTGTAGTCATGTCCACCATCGGCTGTGGTCCCCACCCAGGAGGTGCTGAGTGCGCTCCTTCAGAGCAGATGACTGTCATGCTTCCTTCCCCTGAAGTGCTCAGAACCCCGTTTTTGCCTTTTTCTGCCGTTGCAGCGTCAGTGTGTTGAATACGCCTTGAAAGCACGTCCCTTGCGGAGATACATCCCCAAAAACCCCTACCAGTACAAGTTCTGGTACGTGGTGAACTCTTCGCCTTTCGAGTACATGATGTTTGTCCTCATCATGCTCAACACACTCTGCTTGGCCATGCAGGTAAAAATGGAGACAGCTGTGGGGATCAAGTCTGGGCATTCTGCACAGCCCCATACCCCAAATCCTGAGGGTGGAATGCTGCCCCCTCTTAAGAGGACGGGTTTCATTTTCTGATGAGTCTGGACTCTAGTTTAGCCAGAGTCCCATTCTGGCAAACAGTTGTCACTGTAGGAGGTTAAGATCACTCTTTTGTTTAAGAGACTGTCTGCACAGCATGACGGTAGGTAACATTTCCTTGGAGCCTGAGTGTGGAGTGTGGCATTCACCTTGATAAGCGTTTACAATCGGCATCCCGTGGCCAGGTCGCAGGTGAGGACTAAAGCTCTGGAGGTGGACAGCCATTACAGTCCTGACTTTACTCCTTACCAGCTGGATGACCTTGGAAAAGCTAAATTCCCTGAAGCCTTGCTTTCTTTACTGGTAAGATGGGGAAATCTGTCATGCCTACCTGAGAAATAAGGTTTATGCTGGCTAATTCTTGTCAGTCACTTTGAGCTCAGCCTGTCCCAGAATAACACCCAATGTTGGAAAACAAAACATAAGTCACATTTCTGTCCTCTAGCGGCTCTCAGTATGGCAGCAGGGAATTTTCCAGTTCATGATGTATTGTGTTTGACCTGAATGATAGCTACTTCTTGCTTACATTTGGGACAAAGTGCAATTCATTTTAATTGGCCAATCCCGATTACAGTGTGGTATTAACAGCGAGCATTTTCAGAATTATGTTGCCTGATAGATATTGCATGAGGACAGAAAGCAAAGACCAGGATCTAGATCCAGTTTCTACACTGACTTTAGGAACCTGAGCGAATCAAACCAACTCTCAGTGCTGTCCGGAATGTGAGTCTAAAGATAGGGATAAATTTTCTGGCATTTTTTCTTAATATAAGTATTCTTTATGAATGAAAAGGACCTTAGGCTGATGGAGGGAAAAGTGTGCAGTCAAGGTAACCCCGCCTTTTATTAAATATACACCTACATGGCATAAAATTTATCCCTAACCAAGTTCTACCTTTGTTCATAGACATTTGGTGGTTTCTGCATTGTGCCCTGGTCAAGGCCCCGAATATAGGCCCTGCCAGAAGAAAGGGTGAATGCCCTTTTTCCTGAGCAGAGGAAATGGATATGTTTGTCCCCTTCATCATTCAATCATCCTCATCTTGTCACGGACCCCATGCACTTTGTGGGAGTTCACCCTGTGACCTTGCAGTGCTGGTCGAGGTGGAGTCGTTGGGAGAGGGTGATGGGCTTGGTGGGCGCCCACAGGGGCGCAGGGCGGGGGGGCCTCCACTGGTGAGTTGTGTCCTTGTGGCTGAGTCTCTGAGAACCACGCCTCTGTCTCTGTCTGCAGCACTATGAGCAGTCCAAGATGTTCAACGACGCCATGGACATTCTGAACATGGTCTTCACTGGTGTGTTCACCGTTGAGATGGTTTTGAAAGTCATTGCATTTAAGCCTAAGGTGAGTTGCCAAACCCTCTTTTCAAAGGCTGTTGCTGAATCACCCCAGAGAAGCACCCACTTCCTGTTAGTCTTGTGTTACTGAATTATGCTAAATTGTCTGGCTGCTAACTGGGTTATCACCTGAGAACATTAAAATCTGATTAGAGTATCTGTGTACATGTGGGAAAATGAATCTGTAAAAACAAAAGTCATGAAAACAATTCTGAGAAAAAGAAGGGAGGAGAGAATTTGGAACTTATAGGCTGAGATTGTTCTGAAACCAGATTTTCTGTTTCTAGAATAGCATGGATCATGCTGTCTCAGGGAAACCTGCCTCGTTACTTGAGCATTGGAGAAAATATTTGACCATAACCCCATCAGAAAGAATTTGACCCTGATTTTACTTTCAGACTTCGGTTTTATTTGTTCTAGGTCTACAGCATCCTTTTCACCTTTTATGGAAAATGCTAAAACCAGCCACAGACTTCTCATAGCCATACCATCTTTTGTTTGTTTAATTTAGAAAAATTTCACTTGACTTTAAGACAAACGAGACATGAAATGTGTCGGACTGTGCTGGCGACTCGGTGTGCGGCGCCTCCTTTGGGAGGAGTGGTCTGGCTCTGTGGCTGTCCGTCCGTGGCTGCAGTGGCAGAGGCAGTGTTGCCAGTGTTGGAGCGCACAGCTCTGAGAGCGGGCTGCGCTCGCATTCCTGCTCCGCCACTTGCCAGCTTAAGTCACTCGACTGCTCTGTGCCCAGTGTGCTCATCCATAGAATGAGGATGCTCATAGTCCTGTTTCATGGGATGGCTGTGAGGATTAAAGAATTACTGTATATGCAATGCTTGAAATCATGCCTGGCGTGTAGTGCCATGCTGCAGACAGATGTCAGCCGCTGCTGCTGTCACTGCCACCACCATCGCCGTCAAGCTATTAGTACAATGTTCCCTTGTTCTAAAACCGCAGGCAGAGGAGCCCATACCAGGCTGAACGGTGGGACGTTTGGCCCTCAGTTTCTCTGCTAGCACAGCCCATGAGTCTCAGAGTTAGAGAATGCCAGAGTCTGGTGACCCAGTTCCCTGTGATCTGTGCATAAGGTACCTTACTGATTCCTGTAAGACGTGGATTGTGAAATCGGTAGTTTCACATACTCCACAGTTACAGGAAATTCTAATTCCAAACGTTCCTTTCTTTAATTTGAATTAATCTCTGCAATCTTTATCAGATCTTTGTGGACCAAAAAGAAAGGACATTTGTAAGTGACCAATTGGGGTGATTGCAGTGGGGTCAAATTTGGCACCTGATGCATGGCCAGATGTTACCTACTGTGACTTGTCCATATCTACATACATAAACATTTCCTCCTCTTCCAAATTCATCTTAATTTCCTTTGAGATTTTGGTTTGCTTCCCTCTCACCTTTACTTCTTTGAACAATATTTGTCTGGACTGATGGAAAAGGTTGCAAAGTAAGAACATCGAAAGTGCTTGAGAAATGCAACATGGGGCACATCTGTGAGACATTTCCCAGATAGCTGTGCCATGTCTTCCCTTGCCTGGTGATGAAGCTCTGAAGTTTTTGAAAGCTTGTTCCAGGCTGAGGAGAAAGCACACTCCTCCACGGTGTGTGTGTGAGCGTGCGTGTATGCGCATGTGTGTTTGTGTGCGTGCATGTGTGTTTGTGTGCTTGCACCCGCGAGCAGGCCTTAGCGCATTGACAGCCTTAGTGTACTGCTTTGCCCAGTAAATATTCAAACCCGGGAGGAGAGGGCAGTGGCATGTGAACAGACGGTGATACCAAAGAAAGGGAAATGAGTAGCTAATTTATAATCAGTTCTGACAGATCAGAGTTTTAAAATGGGTGGTTTCCGCTAGAAATTGTGCTGCTTTTTGGTTTTACTCAGCAAGATAGCTTTGTAGCACAAGACAGCCTCAGATCACGACAGAGAGAACTTTGAAAACAAAAGCAGCAGCAGCTTTCCTGCGCCTGGAGAGCACTGCTGCTGCGTCCCCAGAGCCAGGGAGGGAGATTCTGTGTCACTCTCCTAAAATTCTCCTGCCCTTTTTCTTGCTCGTTGTTCTCCTCAGTGATAACAAGCCCAGCCCGGGCAAGGGGTCTTTCACAAAGAAGCCAGCGGGCTCCTCCTTCCTGGTCAGCGGGGTAGTCGGCTGAGGGAACGGGTGGTGAGAGCTGCAGGAGAATGGACATTCTGAGATGGCCACGGGGGACATCAGCCTCATCTCAGGAGAGTGTCTCTTGTGAGGAGCTTGGTGGCAGGGTCCCTTGGGCACCTTCTCCACGATGCCCGCTTCCCATCCAAGGGCACTGTTAGCATCTCTGTCAGGAGAGATGGGTCGCAGTGGTTTTGTAAAACAAATGCAGAAAGTGAAGTTACACAAAATCATTACCGGTAGGGGGCAAGGGTTAACAAAAGTCGAGAAACCTGATCCTAAGAATGCCTTTTATATAAAGGGAGGGGTACTGAGAGCCACCACAGGCAGAGGGAAATGAGCTCAGGCCACGTGAAGTGAGGCTGCCCAGCATCTACAAGCAGGAAGGGAGGAGCTGGGAAACCCAGACCTGGGAGCCTCCCTGCAGGGGAGGAATTATTCCTGAGCCCTGGTCAGGCAGGAGAGGAAGGTGATCAGAAGCCACAGAGCCAAAGAATGAGGGGAAGGTGAGCAGGTGGTTCTGTTTATTATGTTGATTCCCCTAAGGAAAATCTACCAGCTGGCACTGACTGGGTGCAGGGTTTTCAAAAGTAGGCCCTTATTTAGGTAAGACACAAGCCTCACTCCCCTGACCCTTCCTTCAGTGCCCCACAGGGGAAGCTTCTGGAATTCTCTTGCTCCAAGGAGAGAGATTCACAAAGAAGGGCCTTTTGCAAAACACTGGCCCCAGCAGGTATACGGAGCACTTCTGTGGGGTCAGAAGGGCCTGGTCTGTCTGGGGCTCCGTCTTTGTGCTTCTCGATCACCCCTGGGTGTTTTGTCCAGGATGTGTTCTAGGCCAGCCCACCTGCTGTGGCTGTGGGCTCCTCTCCAGCAAGCCACACCTTGTTCCCAAGTCTCCGTCCTTAAAGCGTTTTGATCTGAATTCTACCCTGAAAATGTCTAATTTACATTGCTCTCCACATGAGCTTGGAAAAAGTAAAGAGAAGGTAGGTTTGGGGAAAAAAGAAAGTATCTTAGTGTTGTCACCATGCTTCTATGCAGGGCCGAGCGAGGCACCCTGGGCACTCCCTGCTCCATGCTCCCTGGCCCCTTAATAAAGTCCCAGCAATCTTCTTAGTGTTCCTTCTCCACCTCCTGGAAAGAAAACTTGATACTATCTTTTCAGTTCTTCAGTGGTCACATCTATTCTAGGAGATTTATTTTTAATATCAAATGAAGCTTGAAATGTTTCTGTCCTTAGACTTTTATGTCCTCTCCCTCTGTCCCTTCATCACCAAGATTTCCCAGCACTCTCTCCTGGTCCTCTTCTCACCTTGTAAGATGCTACATGCTAGGGTTTCAGTGGCACCTCTGGAGCTGCCAAGCCTGCACTGCCCTCCTCCCCCCAAGGCCACTCTGCCTGCCTTCCAAATGCTCTCCCCGCCTCTGCCCTGCCCTTTCTGGTCACCTGCCACACAGCCCCTCTGGAAGCCCAGAGCTGAGCAGGCCACTCTTCCAGTGAAATTCCGGCACCAGCCACCTATTGCTTGAGAAAAAATTTATAATTTTCTTAGTTTAGCACTCAAAGTCCTCTTCAAAACACTGGTCCGTGTTCTGCCCCCTTCCTGCCACTCCCTCTCTGCCATTTCTTCTCCCCCGTGCCCCTGCCCTGAGTGTTAACATGCTTGACCTTACTGTGCTCACATGCCTCTGTCTGGAAGCCCTCTCTGAAATGTCACCTCCTCCAAGACACCGTCCTCACCAGCCCAGCCAGAGTCAGCCCTCCCTTGGCACGTGTGACCGACTGTTAGATGCTCGCCCTGCAGCAACGTTACCAGCGTCACTCCGCACCTGCCTCTCCACCGGCTGACAAGCAGCTGCTTGACATGGCGGGCTGAGTCTTCTGCCTCTGGGCCCATAGTGCTTCATGTGGTGCCTGCCGCGTGGCCATTGTGCAGTAAGGATGAGGGAAGGAAGAAGTGGACGAGCCTGTAGGTGCAGCCCCTGGCTGTGAGACAGCACGTTCCTATGGCGGGGTATTGGGGCGAGCAACGCCCCAGAGTAGGATATATTTCCTTTAAGCCCCCACTTTACGTCTGGAAAGGCTGTGCTAGTTAGAAAGCTGTCGGTTTTAGTTTCTACCAAAAGTTGGCACTGTGGGTCATCCCTCAGGTCAAATACTGCCCAAACCATCCCTGCTGGAAACCAGTAAGTGCTCTGGCTGCCAAGGTCAACAACACAAGACAAGTGATTTGTGTAGGTTTCCTCAGATCTGCAGATGAGAGGGAAGGAAGGCAGCGTGAAGAACCTGGACTTGGGCTGCTTCTCTTGTTTCCTGTTCGCACCGATTCCATAGACGCTGCCCTCTCGCCGTGCCACGCTGTGCTGTGTCTTGGCTAGATGGCCGGGAACAGGAAGGGCGCAGGCTCTGCCCCCTGGGAGCCCACTGTCGGGCAGGGGACAGACATCAGCACACAGTGAGGATATAGGGTTCTTAGAAATAATGGAGCTCCCTGGCCCCAAGGCCCACATTAGTCTGGTTTATGATTTTACGTTTCCAGAGTCAGAAATGTTTCTAAGTAAGAGATGTTACTGCATGTGGCTGACTTGCTTGGTCTTTTCAGACAGGTGGAACTAGATCAAAAAAAAATAAATAGATTTGACTGCTGGTTCTACTGGGGAGGCCCTGGCCTGAGACTTCAGTTGCAGGAGAACATGTGGTCACAGGCCAAGAGCAGAGAGCATGGAGGTGGGTGCATGTCTTACCTCTGCTTACCAGGCACCGTGGCGGGGAGAAGGGTGGGGGAACCAAATCATACTGCTTGACAGTGAGTTAACGAATAGGAGGCTGCTAAACAGAGAAGCAGTACGTGGGAAGGAAGGGAGGACTGGCATTTTCTGCCTCCCTGGAGTCTTGTCAGAGCCACCTGGTCAGAGCCTGTGATTCCAGCCACCTGCACCAACTCAAGCCTCCCGCTGCCTAGATGAGGGGTGTCAACTTTCAGTCCATGAACTGTTAGGATTTTGGCACAATTTTGTGAGTGTGAGGAGTTTTCTAGGGAGAAAACTGATGAGATTGTCAAACAGTTCCAGGACCTAAAAGAAGTGTTGAGCCCTTATCCTGTTGACTTAAAGAGGCCTCACCCACTGCAGCTCACCAGAATTGAGAGTGGCTTGTCAGCTCATGGGAATTACCCAAAGGCAGAAAAGCTGATCATTATGCAGAGAGAGAGGAGCTGTTGAGGCATAAACTCCCAGAGTAGGTGAGAGGGGCCGGCACCCAGCGCCCACGTGGCAGCTTTGGCTCTGAGGAGCGATGTAGAGCAGCAGGAGGCAGGGCCACGGAGGAGGAAAGGAAGGGCTTGATCTCCCCTGCGCCGTGAGAACTCTGGAGCTCCGGCTGCTGCTCACGGCCAAGCATTTGCTCAGGGCACAGATCACCCGCAGAGGAGAGGCAGGGATCGGCGCGCTCTCTTTAGCTTTTGAGTTGCTGCTAAGTCCGTGAAGAAAAGGGCAGGCTCTGCTGCTCCGAGTGTAGCCTGTGGCTCGTCCGCCAGAGAACTGCTTGTTACCCACTGGCGACAATATAAAGAATTTAGAAAAGGACCCGGCATGCGCACGACCCTGGTACCGTAGCCACAGCACGACACACACTGGTTCAGCCGGCGTTTTGTTGGGACACTTCCTTAGCGAAGGAACCACTGTGCCCCTTCACGTCCTGGGCCTGCTCTTTACGTGCCTCTCAGGTTGGGCATCACCAGTCTAGACCTCAGGGCTGCCAACCCGTCTTCCATGCTGCCAGCCAAGGATCATGCACACGGGAGAAGAAAAGCTAGAAGGTATAAGCCGTGGTATTTTCAAGTGGACTTTCCCATTAGACTTTTATACACAGACGTCCCAGTTGGGTTCAGGCTAACTCCTTTTGTCAGCTATTAGACTGCTGAGAGAAGAGGAGTCTGGGAGTGAGGCAGTCAGCGGGGATGAAATGCGAGAGGGCACTGTGATTGCAAGGTGAGGGGAGAGGTTAAAGGTCAGTCGGAGAGCTGGGTGCAGTGGGACGTGCCTGTAATCCCAGTGACTTGGGTAGCTGAGGTAGGTGGATCACTTGGACACAGAAGTTCCAGACCAACCTGAGCAACACAGCAAAGCCTTGTCTCTCTCGCTCTCTCTCTTTTTTTTTTTTTTAGAGCCAGGATCTTGCTCTGTCACATCATAGCTCACTGTAACCTCAAACTCCTGCGCTTAAGCGATCCTTCTGCCTCAGCATCCCAAGTAGCTGGGACTACAGTAGTGAACTGCTGCGCTTGGCCAACCCTGTCTCTTAAAAAAAAAATCAGAAATAACAGCTCTTAGGTAGGGAAATCTTAGATTATTTAAGATGAAATTTGAAAAGCAAGCCATCAGTCAGTGTGATGACTCCCCCGTAAAGGCATCTGGAGGGATTAGCAGTGACTATAATGCACATCCCCACTGCGGTTATTAGGACAGTCGACATGTCCACGTTTTCTATAGTGTCACAAAAGGCTGTGACTCTGAGTGGCTTCCTCTGGGTCTGCATCTCATCCCAAGTTCCTGGGACCTGACACTTTGAAGTACCTTCTGTTCTGGTTTTCTTAATATGGCACTAAATGTCTCCAGTTACAAGCATGCTGGACTCCTTTTTATATAATTCATACCTGAATTTTTATTTCTAAAACATATTTTGGCTTTTGGGGAAGACACAGCTGATTTATAGACAGAGCCGTTGACCTTGACGGTCTGCCCCCTGCCAGCAGAAGCCTCTGGCTCCGTGTGCTGTTCTTCCCCGGGTGTTGGGAGACGATGGGCACTAACTTCGCACCTACGATGCTGGCCCCAGGGGAAGGTGTAAGGCATGCGGCACATACATATGGAGTTGCAAGTCACAGTTGTGGAGAGGTACCTTCAGCGCTGGGGCAAGATACAAGGACCTGCAGAAGCGGGTGACAGCGGGGTGAGTGCAGGGCGGAGGAAGGCAGAGATGTGGACCCCTAACCGGGCTCCAGGCTCTTCAAGATCGGAGTTGGTGGAGTGGGGACAGAATAAGCGGCACGGCCCTTGTCCTCGCGGCTGTTGCTGGGCAGACCTGCAGGCGAGCCCCATGCCCGGCGGTCAGGGCGAGAGGGTGGTGCAGAGTTAGCTGGTGGGGCCGGACAGTCAGGCCCCTCATGGAGCGGGCGTTTGGCCTTGAAGGAGGGAGTGAGTTTGAGCAGGATTGGGGTGGGGCAGTTGGGATTGCAGAGGCATCAGGAGGTGGGGAGGCACCTGGGGGTGGCTTTGAGGGGTGGGAAGGAGTCCTCTGAGCCTGGAAGATGAAGGGGGAAGGGAAGAGAGCAAAAGTTGAGGTGGCAGCAAGAGCCTGTTGGTGATCTGGGGCTTCCCTTAAGGAAGTGGGAGCCCTTCACGTCCTCTTCACTCCTCGGCACTCGTGCCCGCAGCACCCGCGGTGGCCTCCCTCCGCTGGGCCCCACCCCACAGCCACCGGTGAGCCCCTCCGCCCTGGTCTGTGCTGGCTCCCTGGAAGCCTTCACCTGCGTCCGCTGGGCCGAGAGCTCTTTGAAGACAGGGACTTGTCTCAGCCATCCTGCCGCAGGGCACGGCTTTTGTCATACTTGCTGGGCTGGTGAGGGGGAGGAGAGTTGCTGGCACATTTGAAGGGGCACAGAAATGAGAGCGTGTGGAATGCCCAGAGACGGTGCTCTTTACCTGGGGCAGGAGAAGCAAAGGCAGTGGCAGACTGGAGACTCTGGGAGGAGTGGGAAAACCTTCCTCTTCTGTCACCTCGCAAGGTTTTGGGGTCATCACTCCGGGTACAAGGGCAGGGTTACCAAATGCCTTCCTCGGTCCTACAGATGTTCTGCTTGGGGTGGCGCTGCTCAGGACCTGGGTCTGTGTGCGCGCATGTGCGTTGCGTGTGTGTGATGTATGTGTGCACGCGCCCTCTCTCACACGTAATGGTGCACAACCTCCCTGCTGCATCCCTTTCCACCAGCGGACAGTATTGTTGCCTTCTTTGGCTTTCCCAACCCACCTGGTTGCCATGGGTACTGCGGGGACTTGGATGTGTCCCCATATGGTCCTTGTGATGTTTCACTCATACGTGCTCATAAACATCTGCCCTCGCCTGCTCTGTCCAGGGGTATTTTAGTGACGCCTGGAACACGTTTGACTCCCTCATCGTAATCGGCAGCATTATAGACGTGGCCCTCAGCGAAGCAGACGTGAGTATACACCTGGCGTGGCTGCTGCCTGTGTCCTCTCGCCTCTGTCTGTGCACACTCCACTCCCTGCCCTGCAGTGGCATCACCTGGACAAGTCACAGATCCCAATCACCTGACCTGAAATTAGGATTTCCTGATGAGAGCTGCGGGAAAGGTGCCTTTTGGGGCAGAGCCTCATCCCAAGGCCTCTGTAGACACGAATCACCTCTGAGAGGACGGGCTTCTTCCCAGCGTCTACCCCAGTCACCAGTAGGCAAGGGAGGGTAGAGTGTCTCTCGCTGTTTTTATTTGCTGTGTCAGAAGCAATACCCAAAGTGACATATCTATAACCTGTTTATTTTAAGGTGATGTTTCAAGTAGCCAGGTGGCATAATGCTAGACTGTTTCCCTTTTATAACACTGTCCTTTTCTTCTTTTTTCCTGTTGTGCTCCCTGTCCTCTGTGGCTTCTGAATGCTTGCCCTAACAGCACTATTTCACTGATGCATGGAACACTTTTGATGCCTTAATTGTTGTTGGTAGCGTCGTTGATATTGCTATAACTGAAGTGAATGTAAGTAGCAAACTTTGTGTCCTCTAACGTGGTCGTTTTCATTCAGTCTGCTATAGAACAGACTAGAAGCACTTCCCTGAATCTCCACACACTCTAGAAATGTAGGCACAGTTTTTTTTGAAAGACTGAGGATAATTTGTGTCTCCCCCTTCACCTCACCTCCGTCCCCTTCCCCGAAAGACCGTGGGGAAGTAAGTGTGGAATTGCCATTTTGGAACTAAAATGATTTTTTGAAAGATCTTATTAAAGTTGTGAGGGCTGGGAGTTAATTGGGAGAGTATGTGAATGTTGTCCCCCACCAGCTGTGTGGCCGTGGTGGGTGGCGGGCTGCTCTGTGCCTCGGCCTTCCCAGCTGTGAACAGTTCATGGCGTGTGCCCCGGTGCCCACAGCGGCTCTGTGAAGGCACAGGAGGGACACCCGCAGCCGGGTTCTGAGCATGCGGCGGCGGCTGCAGGTGCCCTCACCTGTCCCCGTTGTCTGCCCTGAGTCTCAGGTGACGCTGGTGACACCCACACTCTCACTCCCCAGGGGCGATGCCGGTGGCAGGCTGCTCAGGACAGGAAGGAGGGCCTCGTGCATATCAGGGAGAGGCTGTCACTACTTCTTTGTTATGTTCAGTTGAATCATTTGATGGGGGACCAAGTGCAGGAGCAGTGTGGTAGGCAGAGCGACCCCCTCAAGAAGCATCCTGAGAACCCCCCTTCCAAAATTAAGAAAGGGAGTACCACCTCTTACCTGGCTCCCTTGGGTCTGACACATGCTAGACAGGGAGGCCTGGGCAGGCAGAAAGGGCCCTGTCCACATGGTCTCTCCCCAGCCTGTCAGCAAGTCTCAGTGGGTGTCTAGTGCATGTGCCCAGTTTGAGTGGGCCATGGAAGGAGCTCTTGTGCAGTGTTGGCCTCTGCTCCACAATGCCAGTCTGGCCTGCCCCTGCCCCCAGCAGCCTGCCTGGCCAACATCTGCAGGTCCGTCTTGGTGCCCAGACAGCCTGTCTCGTATGAGGACCATGAAATCCCTTTGTGCCGCCTGCCTGGTGCCAAAGGGATTCCAGAGCGTGAATATGAGAAAGCCACCAGCCTGGCAACCCCAAGACCTGGCAGTTCAGCCTTGGTTCAAAACTGACTTGTTGGGCCCCGGCCTCATTCCCGTCATGGGTCAAATGGAGTGAATAATATCTGCCCCCTGCCTTACAGGTGTGTTATGGTGGCAAAATGATCTAAATATCTGAAAATACTCACTAAAGAAACCAAAGTGTTGGCGAGATACGAGGGTATTATTGCGAGTTTTTCCCTGTAATAAGTGAAACAGACTGTAAGATATTACCTTCTCCATGAGTATGTGATTTAAGCCTCATCACACCCAAGTTGGTGTCGTGACAAGATGCTAAAATGTATTTTACAAGACATAGGTACACATGTCCCCCAACCTCTTGAAGCCCAAATATGTGCAAATTCTACTCTATGTGAAATGTTCCATAAGTCAGCTATACAATTGCCATTCGTAATATGTCAATGATGCTTGGTTATAAAATAATCTGGTGCTAATGGGAGAACAGCAGGTTCCTAACTGGGCTCTCTCCTGAGTTTATGGCCAGACATCTGCCTGCTTAATCATCTCACAACATAAAGTGCTCACAACCTACATTGAGGTATAGTTACATGAAGATTCTGGAACAGACAGAGGCAGTCTATAAAGGAAGTGAAAATACCATCTCAGCAGGTCTCCCTGGAATGCTGGGTGCTTAAAGTGCTGTGCAGGTGGTGGTGGAAATGCTTCGTTTCTGGGTACCAGAACGTGGCCAAGGTTTGTCCACCAAGTGGACACCCACCTGCTCATCAGCGTCTCAGGACGCTGCTTCACCCTACATCAGTCAGGAAAGGAGCAGGTCTGCACTAAAGTTTCTTGTTAGCATTTGACATAGGTGTCTACAAAGGACAGGCTTTTGTGCAATTAGACTTGCAAAGCCACACTGGCAAACGTTCCCATACTGTGCTTTCCGTCACTGACCTTTTCCCTGGTCAGCTGTAGCCTGAGACCAAATACTCCTCAGCTATGGCAATGCCAGGTCCCCACCCTGGGCCATTAGTATACCACCTTGGGGAGATCTGTGCTTCTCCACTGGGCCGTCTTCTCATTTAGTCTGCCTCTCGGCACACGTGTCCTGGGCATTTACCATTCTTAGGCTCTGGGGAGACACAAGATGAAAAGACGGGGTATCCTTAACCTATGGCATAAATCTATACAAGTGGAACTGTTGGTTCCTACACTCCCACACACGCCTAGCTCTCCAGGGGAGTAGTGCACGTCACATCCTTGCTGGCCTTGTCCCCTGAGCTCTGGGGTCAGCTGAGCATGAACACCCTTGGTTCATTGTTGGCTGGTTTTAGCTGCCATAAGTTATTTTTTGCAATGTTTAACCTGCTGTCCTCTCTCCCCCAAACTCTATTGATCTTTCTTTTCTGTTGCCTAATTGATTTTCATATTGGTTTTATTTTTAGAAAATTGTAACGGCAAGTATATATAAGCATATATACGGTGAAGTCGTTGTTAAAGCAAAGCACTTCTAAAGACTGTGTGCTTGGTTTTGGCCTCCCCACCTTTGGTTTTCACTGCATTTCACAGGACGTGCTAAGGACCCGTCATGGTCATCTAAATTGTCCCCCGTCCCATATGTCATTGTCTCCAGCCTGGGGCCTGAGCTGGGCTGTCTTGGTCAGTCACGCTTGGCTCTGTGACTTGGCTTGCCAATGTTATCTTCCAGAATTAATTATCTAGCCCGGAAATGAGAAATCAAGCTTGTGTTTATATTCTTGGCAAGAACATTCTGGATGGCCCTCTGCACTGTCCTGTTTGCATGCTCACCAGCTCGCTGCATCCTGCTGTTGCCTTCCCGCGTCCCCCACCCTGCTTTGCTCCTGGTTTGGTAGCTCTTGTGGGCTTGTCTCCACATTTGGTTGTGACATCACCAAGCTGCTAAAATGTCAGGTGACAATTGGTGGGCTCACTCCCGCTCTGTTCCTCAGATGGTGAAATGGCCCAGCAACACGTTTCCCTGACCCGGGGATGGCTGTTGCTGATGTGTAGTCTTTTCCCATTGTCATTAATGACTGAGAGGCAAAACACTTGTTTAGAAACCGTGTCTGCCTTGTTATTACTTACCAAAGAGCGTGTAAGAAGTCAGCAGGGAGCTCACTCCCAAACACCCAAGAATTGTCCCTGCCTTGTCAGGTACCCAGTTTGGACCAGGTGGCCAACAGCTGCACTCAGCTGCTTGTCCTGAACCCACGGTAAGATTGTTCAGCCCCCTCCCTGCTATGCTAACATTTTCTAGGAACCAGGTCACACTGGTTGTGGACACAGACGCAGCAACCCCAGATAAAGAAGTGCCCCCAGAGGTCTTACATGCCAGGCCAGAAATAGTCAGGGTGGGGAGGGGCCAAAAGACTGGGTTCTCCGGGATGCCTGGTATTAACTGAGCCAACTCTTCTGGGATGCTGGTTTGCTTCCTGTCCGAATTGGCAATCCATATCCTCTCTGCTCTTCTGAGCAAAGATGGAAATTAATACAGAAAATACAGACTGATTTCATTGATTCTATTTGGGAAACCCAGGGTTGTTTTGGCTTCCACAGTTGTAGAGGGCTGGCCCAGAGCCTGTGTCTCGAGAGCCTGCTGGGGAGCCCTGTGGGCAGGGGCTGGGGAGAACACCAAGGAAGCTGCAGGAACATGAGGAATTTTCTGGACTCATGAGGCTACCCCCCTGAGGCCACCCCTACTGTCTCCCTGTAGGGTTCCCGGCTGAAGAACGTGACATCTCAGGGTCTAAAGGGGCTACTAAGTTTGTCTAACCTGAGCCCTCAGGTGACGCTGGAATTCCCCGTTGAAAACTGATGACCAGCCCCCCAGGTCTTTGGAAATCTACCTAGGGAGTGCGTCCTTTCCCAATCCCATGTCTTCCAGGGGCGTCCTGTGGGTGCTCCTAGTAGCCGAGCACACTGTCAGCTCACTCACGTTCTGTCTCCGCCCTCCACCCGCTCCCTGTCCAAGCCCCCTCCATCCTTTATGAGGAAGGTGGGGCTGGAGTCTAACCTGTGTGTCCAAGCACTGAACCCTCACCAACTCCAAAAGAACCCCCTGCTCAGCTGTAGCAGTCTGAATGGGCTTTTCTAGTGGCCTCACCCCACGTGGTCACCCCAAACCTGCAGACACTTAGCTGGTGTGGACAACCAGCTGAACAACCTGGCCCAGGCCTGACGCTCTCGATGCTGACAGCACATTGCAATCACCTGGGAGCTTTTGAGATTCCTAGTGTGCAGGCACACCCCAGATGAATCAGATAAGAATCTGACCATATTTTGTTAAAGATGCCCAGGCCATTTCAGTGTGGGGGCCAGGATGAGGGCTGGCCTGCCCTTTTCATCGGCTTGGCATTTGTAGTTTGGGCCAAGCCATCCTTGGGGTCCTTCAAATTTGTAAGATATTTTGGCAACTTGCGCTGCCCCCCCCAGTGCTGCCAGGCGCATGCTCCCCTAAAGCAGTCCTCCCGACCCCGTGGTGTGTGGCGGGGCGGGGCGTGTCGCAGGCACACTGGATACATGTAGCTTGGTGTGCTCCGTGCTCTTTCCTTCCTTCCTTGCACGTTGTGCTGTCTTGTCCCTCCATAAATGCTGTCTCTTCTGTTTTGTTTTTCAAACAAGAGAATACCCAGGGTTTGAAGTTCATAGTCCATGATTTGTCATAGTTCAAAGTTATCAGCTGAAGAAGAGACCAGACCCTTCAAAGTCAGTTTGGCTGTAACTTTCACACCTAAGGAAGGGGGTCCTAATGGTGTGTCAGACTTGGAGTGGGATAGGAAGGGGCAGGCGGGAAGGGTGTCTCCCCGACCAGCAGGCCTCCTCGTTCTCTTGCAGGTCTGACACAGGTGACAGGCGACTCAAAAGTCTAACTGCAGAGGGCTCCATCCTGTGCACACTGCCGCGTGCCCCTCGCAGAGACGTGTGTGCGCACGCTCCACACGCTCTCCGCGCACGCTCCACATGCACGCTCCACACACACGCTCCTGCTGGGTGCGCAGCAGTGAAGCCTCCCCGTGCACAGACTCAGTGAGAATGACATGGGGGACAGCGAGGATGTTGGAAAACTAGTTCTTTCATTTGCTAAAGTCTTAAGTTGAAAAACATTATCTGTCCCTGTAAGGAGATGTTATTTCTTTTGAGGTGAGGTAATACAAGAGGAAAATAAGAGCTACCCTGGTGTTGGCAGGCCTATCGCAGGACTCCCATTCTGAGCATCCAGGTGAAGCAAGCACCCCTTTTAACTCTGTCAGAACCTGCTCGTCTTGGGTTCACAGTCACATTGCTAAATTTCAGTTGTTCTCCAATGTGCTCCAACCCCTTATTTTCTACAAACTTTATGGAATTTCTGTTTGGTCTTGGGAGGCAGCCCTTGATGAGAGAGAGGCTTCAGACTGAGCGCTTCTTCCCTGCCTCCCCGGGGTGGAGGGCAGCCTGAGAAATGTGCGCATGTGTCCCTGAGCTTTGCAGACGTGCTGCACAGGAAGCCCCTTGGAAGCCCCTAACCAGGAGAGTTTCATTTCTCCCTCTGGCCCACAGGTAGATCAGTTGCTGCAGTGGAGATGACATCACTGAAGGGAAAGAAGAGCTAGCATGTCCTGATTCTGGCTCAGCTAAATTACTGGCATTAATTCAAAGATGCCTGCTGGTGTTGGCTGGAGCTTGCTTGCAACTCCTGCATCCCCTCACACACTCACTGAACACCGTTAAGTGCCAGCCGCCATGTGGGCCCCAAGGGAGCCAGGCCAGGTCGCTGCCTTCCTGGGCAGCGGGAGGGCACTGTTATCAGGGCTGCGGCAGAGCCACCCTCCGAGGAGGTGGGGCTGCCGCACTGTGGAGCGGGTCTACAGAGTCTGCAGACTCGGCCTTCTCCAGTCTGAGCGCCATCTGAGCTGTGGGGCGGGCAGTGAGGCTTCTGTAGGGAACCAGCCCCTCTCCTCCACATGGACTCGGTCTGTCCCACTCCTCAGCAGCCCTGCCAGAGCAGCCATCGCTGGACACACACTGCTCAGGCATTTGGTCCCATGGGAACAGAGCGTGGGCCCAGGAGGCCTGTGGACTGCCAGTGGGCACCACTGTTTGCCCCGCTGCTAAAGACATTCCCTTCCTGGGGTTAGGAGGCCTGCTGCGGGGCAGCTAGTTCCCGAGACCCACGGCCCTAACTAAGCAGACAGGGTGGTCTCCCCACCCCCAGAGGCAGAGGCGTGCTCTGTGTTTCTGTCTCTGGGGCAGCTGAGGCCTCGGAGCACTGTCTTCACTGGATGTCTGTCAGCCGGGAATGTCGTGTCCTCGGACGTGAGCTAGAAAGTGGCGGTGTGTCTGTGCCCGGTCAGTGGCTGCCCACCCTCAGGTCCAGTTCCAGGCAGAGCCACTGGTGTTTCCTCAGGGAGGGAGCAGTGTGTTGTCCAAGGACATTAACCACACATTTTTTAAAGGGGGGACTGCTCTCCTGAACCACTGATCCCTTCCTGGTTCATTAATGCCTTTCAATCTTTGATTTCTTAAAGCCAACTGAAAGTGAAAATGTCCCTGTCCCAACTGCTACACCTGGGGTAAGATCAGTGACTAGTCCCCAGGGGCTGGGCCTTTCCCTTGAGTTTATTTGGCCATGTCGAGTTTTCCACTGGTTTTCTGTGCCCTCCATGATGTCCTCAGAGCAGTGTCTGCGGTGGTTTGCATCCATCATCAGTGTCCAGTCATCCTGGCCAGCCCGGCGTTCTCCTCTAACACAGTAGAACACGTGGACATGCATGTGCTGTGTGTAGATGCAGTTTTTCAAGCTGTGTTGTTAGCATGTAATTCTTCCTTCCATATCATGCTTTTTAAGATAAAAAGGCCCTAGAAACACATCTTCAGTTCTTACCTCTGTCACCTTTGCATCTGTTGCTGTTTTTATGAAAGTGTTGCATGTTCTACTTTCCATTGGGTTTGACCTCTCCATGATAACCCTTCAGAACTCTGAAGAAAGCAATAGAATCTCCATCACCTTTTTCCGTCTTTTCCGAGTGATGCGATTGGTGAAGCTTCTCAGCAGGGGGGAAGGCATCCGGACGCTGCTGTGGACCTTCATCAAGTCCTTTCAGGTAAGAGCCATGCCGAGGGCTTCGCTGTTTGCCTTTGAAAACCATATGTTAGGCAGTGGTTGTCCCCTGTCCCAGAGGACCCAGGCTCCCTCTTATGAGCACTGTGTGGACCTAGGTCAGTAGAGAACACGAGATGCTGGAGGGACCCACCTCAGCGTTTCTTGATAAGTCACATAGGATTGCTTAAAGGAAAGCGAAAAGAAAGCAGTGAGGACCCATAGCTGAGAGATCTGCAGCATTTCCAAGGCTGGGAGACATGCGGCGACCCTGAGCCCCTCTGTCCTCCCCAGGATGTCCAGTGGTGACAGTCCCAGCAGACTCCCTGGAAGCCTGGCAGCCTTTCTCTGGGAAGGCTTCTCCTCATGGGCTGCAAAGGTCCTGTCTGTCACTTGTGTAGATTAGATCAGACACCCTGCACCTGGGCCAGCTCACCATCCCCAGCGTCTGGGTTATCTAGTGCCTGGAAGGATCACAGGGTTCAGGACATTTGTTACCTATGATTCTCTAGGCTGACGCCACCCAGCTCTAGACTATTCCTGAAAAGAATCAGCTCCTGTACCCTACCCCAGGTATTCTAGTCTTCTGGACTGAATCCATTGGGAAAGAGGTGAGGGAGGATGCAGGTTCTGGTGAAAAGGTGAACCCACATAGGGAATTTGTGGATATGCACAAACATTAGAAAGGGAATCCTACATTTTCTTTTTTGAAATTATTTGACAAGTTTTCATTCAAAAGTAACACAATAACAAATGAAGCTATCCAAAGATATATATAAAAAAATTTCAGACTTGCCCCTCACCCTCCTCTGGGGTAACAGTAAGCATTTTCCCACAATGAGTGGGATTATAACAAGGGGAGAAGGGATGGCATGGGGGAGGGGGCAGGCGCAGACACTCAGAGAAGGGAAGTCACAGCACAAGTCCTGCTGGGGGAAGGGGGGTGAAGTGGGTGTGCTCTGGGAGGCAGGGTGGAGGAGGGCCCCAGGCAGGCAAAACTTAGTCTCTAGTAAGGCACAGAATCTTCCACAGTTGCTATTTACATAAAATACCAAAGTTTATCAATGAATGGCTATAAAAATAGAATGAATTCAGGTGATAATGTCATCTTACTTTTTAAAGAAATTATTAAACTTTTTAAAAAAAGATTTGGTCTACTATAGATAAGAAAGTCATGTCACAGAGCAGTGGTCCATGAAAACTGAGCAACTGCCAACAAAATTCTAAACATTTGGTAATCTAGAAAGAAAACGCATAGAAGTGTGGTGAGGAAAGCTTGCAACTGACCCTGTGGGACTCTGTTAAACAGCCCAGCTGTGGGTCGGGGCTGCTGCGCCGGGCCAGGCGGCAGTCATGGTCCGAAGATGGCATAGCTGGAAGTCTGTTAGCTGCTGCCTTTCTGATGAGCTCTCTCAGATAGGAGGGAAAGTGGGTGCTTTGAGTGTGTGTGCCTAGAATTAAGCCTAACAATCTTGGTACCCCACACACATGGACATATTTGTCACATGATAGAAAAGCACTTGAGCAACATTAGATGCAAGGACTGGGGTCTGATCAGTCGCATGTACCTGTATTTGGTGTTTCTGAAGAGAGCCCAGGCTTGGCAACCACCCCAGGCAGCTCTTTTCTTCCCTGGCCCAGCCCTCCAACTTTATGGTTCTTTCAAAAGGTGTGCATTTTAAGAAAGGTATTTTGCATTTTACAGCAACAGCCAGAAAGTGGTTCTTCCCCTCTGGCCCAGTAATTCCACTCCTAAGACTTCATGCTAAGGAAATACTTCAACAGAAAGCAAGGAGATTGTGCATGCAGACGTTCCATTGCAACATTACCTACAATAGATCCTCACCCCAAACATGCCCACAAAAGGAATAGAAGCAATCAAAATGCCCAGTGTTTTGGAATGGTTTGATCAATTATAACTTCACAAAGGAATCCAATAGCGAACTTAAGAATTATTATGAGAGTGATGTGTCTGTGTTGAAGCTGTTTAGGATTAGGATGCAGCGTCAGTGACCTTGGAAAGCACACCCTGCCTGCAGCGTCGTGACACCAGGCGTGTGTGTGGATGGTGCACTCAGGACTGCAGCAGTGTCGTGCTAGGATTTAAAAAGTTCTTCCTCACTGTGGGTGTCCTTTCCCTGTAACATGGAAAAGAAAAGAGGCGTGTGGCCCCTCACGGGTCTTCTGGGTCTGTGCTAGCCGTGGCAAGGGCAGGCGGTGGGCGCTGAGCCAGGTGCACTTTCTCTCCAGGCGCTCCCATATGTCGCCCTGCTCATAGCCATGCTGTTCTTCATCTACGCTGTCATCGGCATGCAGGTAAGCTCCGGCCACCTTCCCTCAGGTGCCCTTTTGCTGGGAAGCCCCAAATCTGTAGCAAGATGTACCTTGGCCAGCGAAGTAGAAAGATAAGGTGATGATTTTTTTCAGCCGAATGTCCCTGCTGACGCGTTAGGGAGATGAGAAAGATGTGGCTCCTTAGGAGTGAGCTCCCCAGGAAAGGGCCGTGCTGGGAGAGACCCAGGCTTTGCAGAACCCGGAGAGGTTAGAATGCACAGAGAAAAGCTGTGTTTCTTGGCTCTGTCTGCCCCGCAACCCAAGTCTTGGGAGAATCGATGGGTTGAGAAAACCCATAGTCGATTTTAGCAGCAATAGGCCGTAGGAGATCCCCAGCAGAGGAAACACCACACTACAAGAAGTCACAATTGTCAATATGGGTGTTGTATTTTCTGTACTGATGTTACTCAGAAGATATTTAGTGATACAAAAGCCAATTTATAACTTGACAAATTAGGCTTTATCATAACCAAGTGAGATTCTCGCCTGAAACAAAATACTTCCAGATGTGGTGATTAGGACTGAACTGGGATCGTCACTGTGTTTCAGTAGCTCACCTTTAAAAACAGGCATGAACCCGGCTCCCCTGTGACCTTGGCCTGGGGCTGAGGAGCTACAGCCTGCTTCCCAGCTCCTGCTGGGGGTGGGAGCAGGACTCGGCCTCACTGACAGCTGAGCCCTAACACCGGGTGGGCTACGGGGCCAGTGTGAG
This sequence comes from Cheirogaleus medius, assembly GCA_008086735.1. Lineage (NCBI taxonomy): Eukaryota > Metazoa > Chordata > Mammalia > Primates > Cheirogaleidae > Cheirogaleus > Cheirogaleus medius. The sequence continues at coordinate 13,344,088 of VBSM01002035.1, forward strand.
GGCAGCGTCCGGGAGGAGAGGGAGGGGGGGAGCAGCAGGGAGCAGGCTCCTTGTAGATCCTCCACCCGCTCAGATGTCATCTTTCAGATGAAGAATACGAGTGAGAAAGAGGTGAAGTGATTCCAGGAGCAGAGAAATGGTGCTGCTTATTTTTTTTATCCTAAAGACAGAGAAGCATTTGCGGGTCTCTAGGAATCTTACCTGGAGTTATGAGACAAAAGTCAACGTACTGGAGCCCCCATAATTCATAAGCCCATGGTGCTGTGTGCTCTGAAGGGCCTTTTATCACATATGTCCTCACACAAAAAAGACCTCAGAACTGCGAACAGCATTGCACACACCACCCCAGATTCACCCAGCAGGCATTTGCAGGCATCAGGCGGTTCTAGAATGTCAGTCTGCTTCCTCAGTCCCACGAGTAAAACTGATTACTGTCTTCCCACTTCCCTAAAGGTGAAGCCCACTCATGCCTGTGGCTTGCAGCCCTGCCGTGTGCCCCCACCCATGTCTGCAGCCTGGTCTTCTCATCTGTCTGCTCGTTGTTCTTGTTCTTTTCATTCCCCAGGACACCTGTGCTGTGTCCCCCTGCTCCTGTGCAGGCAGCTTTCCCTCTGCCTGGAACACTCTTCACCCTTCTTATCACCCGACTGACTTCTACTCATCCTTCAGTTCTGGGCTTAGATGCCCCTTCCCCCAGAGGCCTTCCCTGACCCAGGCTCCCTAGCCTTGGCCAGATGAGCCTGTTCTGTGCTTGCCTGTGTGCTGGACTCTCCCAGCAGCAGCATCTGGGGTTGTCGTTACCTGGTTACCTTTGTGTCTCTCCCCCAGGGTGGGGACTCCTCGAATGTGCGAGTGTGCCTGTCTGGAGCACCCTGTACCTGGTGTTTACCTGGGTGCCTGGCACATGGTCCTGCCAGCAGATCTTTGTTGAATGTATGAAGTGCCGGGTACTGTGAGAAAACCCTAGTGGGTATTGATCAAACCTGAATTAGTTCTAAATTGACATGTGGATTTTTTGGTATGACAAAATCTATCCTTTTTTCCCTTACATTTTTCCTAAATTCTTTTTTTCTCTCCCTAGATGTTCGGGAAAGTTGCCATGAGAGATAACAACCAGATCAACAGGAACAACAACTTCCAGACATTTCCCCAGGCGGTGCTGCTGCTCTTCAGGTGACTGAGTGCTCCGGACAGGAACAGAGGACTCACGTCATTAGAGCAGTGTGCCTCTCCTAGTTGATTAGGACGGCTTTTTGTTTTCGTTTTGTATTTTTAGACAGAGACCCTAGCATTTCAGTCATAGGAGTTTTGGTGGATTGTTACTTAATAAAACTGCTGTGATCATACAGATGGTGGCTGGCTGAAAGTTTTATCCATTTGGGAGTTACCGTGTTTCCCCGAAAATAAGCCCTACCCATAAAATAAGCCCTAGCAGGGTT
>VBSM01002035.1:13345626-13375680 GCA_008086735.1 Cheirogaleus medius
CTATGATGATGTTCCAGAAGAAGATGACTTAACTATATTTGAATAAATGTAGATAGTTGTACTATACTTAAAAAAAATAACACATCCCCAGAAAATAAGCCCTAGGGTGTCTTCTTGAGGAAAACTAAATATAAGACCCTGTCTTATTTTCAGGGAAACATGGTAGTAGGGCTACTTAGGCCTCCAGGAAAGTTGCAGAGTCTATGTTGATGCATGGAAGCGCACACTTACGCACAGCCAGGAGAATGGAAATTGAATAGAGACATAAAAGCCTTTTGCATAGTCATTGGGGATCATCCTAATGATGATGTACAATTTCAAATTTTGTGGGATTGTTTTTAACTTTAGTTGATTAACTTTGTAAACAAGCTGCCTCATAGTGAGGAAACTTTCTAGAAATCATGGGAGTATTTCTCATAATGCTAGTGACTTATTAACATGTTTTGAAAGGTGGTTTCCAACTCTTTGCTTTCAACACGATTGAACAGGGATGTAATGAAGTTGTAAATAATTAATGATTATTTACAAATTATAATATAAATGTTTGAAGTAGAGAAGACACAAAAACAAACATCCATTATGCAAAAAGAATTGCTGTGCTTGCATTAAATGATTGTTATAAATCAAAGGGAATTGTAGCAGGACCTCCAGGTACTGAGATAAATTGCATGTGAAAATAAGTAGGAATTTCAGATTTTCACTAATTCAAATTGGCTTTCCCCCTAATTACTTAGATTTTGCTCTAATTAAGAAATTTCTCCCCAGAGGTCTAAGCCTTAAATCTCCTCTTCCCCCACTAAAGCCCTTTCTTCTTCTTAACCTGAAAAAGGTGTGCAACCGGGGAGGCCTGGCAAGAGATCATGCTGGCCTGCCTCCCGGGGAAGCTCTGTGACCCTGAGTCAGATCACAGCCCTGGGGAGGAGTACACGTGTGGGAGCAACTTTGCCATTGTCTATTTCATCAGCTTTTACATGCTCTGTGCATTTCTGGTAAGTGATCAAAATAGCATCCCCCTCAATTTATAGATGCTTGGTGGCATTCGGGGCTTGGACAGGTGATGTTGCCCTGTCAAGTCACCGTGTGTTAGTCGACATGGGTGAGCCCTATGGACTGCCCTTGGCAGTTGGAGGTTTCTGTTTAATTGGACGTGTGTCACCACCATCTCTGCTGTACACAGGGATTTGGTGCTCACCAACAGGTTTCCACAGTTACCAACCTCCCCAGCTTCTTAGGGCTGTGGGTGCCTTTCTAAAAATTTCACAGCCACTGCACATGGTAGTGACTTAAGAGAGCGCATTATTACAAAACTGCAGTGTGCTTCAGAAGGCCAGGTATTGCAGCCACCTGCCCTCCTTGGTACTTTACCAAAGCCATTTTGGAAAAGTAGAATCCCATACTTAAACATTCTCCAAACGGAAAGTTATTACAACTTCTCCTGGAGACATGAGTTCAAATGTTTTGTGTCTCATATAATTAGTAAGCATATACCAGGGTCTAGCCCAATCCATCTAACTGCAGCTGAAGCTCTTTCCTTTTTCTTTTATTTTTTAGATCATCAATCTGTTTGTGGCTGTCATTATGGACAATTTTGATTATCTGACCCGGGACTGGTCTATTCTGGGGCCTCACCATTTAGATGAATTCAAAAGAATATGGTCAGAATATGACCCCGAGGCAAAGTAGGTTGAAAAGGATTCCGTCTGGTTTGTGTGGGCTGTTTCTGGAATGTCAGCTGTGATTTTTGTGGGAGGTGGGATGGCCTGAAAGCTCAGGCTGGCCGGTGCCACCCCTGGACCTCACGTTGTACTTTGCCTCCAGAGGAAGGATAAAACACCTCGATGTGGTCACTCTGCTCCGGCGCATCCAGCCTCCCCTGGGGTTTGGGAAGTTATGTCCACACAGAGTGGCATGCAAGGTGAGCGTCCCATTTGCGTGTCTGACAGCCTCCCTTTCAGAGACTCACTGCTTCATTCAACAGACACTTCCTAAGTGACATTTAGCCAAGCTTCTGTCAGGTGCTGGGGGTGAAGAGATGAATGCCACGTGGCTCCTGCCCTGGGGGAGCTCTCAGACTTGTAACGCTTAGGACACCCTATCAGGAACAGTCAGAAGAGGAAGGGAATTCTGTAATTTGTCATTGAGAGGATGGTGGGGAAGGTGACATTTGAGTCAGGTCCAGAAGGTGACGCCGGAGTTTGTCAGAGGCAGCGAGGTCCCAGACGGGCAGGAGAATGGATAGCACGTTGGGCAACAGCGAGTCGTTCCATCACACTTGGCTGGGACACGAGAGGATGTGGCGGAGGGCCCAGGCTGAGCCTTCTTGCCATGCTGAGTGCTGGGAGAAAGGGACACACTGGGGAAGAAACATGAACTTCAGGTTTCCATTTTAGAAAGTGGACTCTGTTGGCAACAGAATAGACCGGAGGCAGGGGGAGCAACCAGGAGAGCCAGAAGGAGAGCAGGGGACTTGGGGACAGAGAGAAGCAGACACCTTCGAGACCCACCCAGGAGTGGGGACTGGGTAGCCTGGGTGATGGGAGAGTGTATCCCCTAGCCTGGGCCGTGGTGGGCACAGTGACGTGCCCTCCACACAGCCCCTCTGCTGTAGAGCTTTGTGGCCCCTGTTGGAGACGGGGCCTCTTTCCGGGCACATCGGGCTGTGGCCCCTCAGGGGTGGATCCGGATCTCCCACCCATTTCTGCCATGTCCACGCCAGAGCACACTCTCCGGGAATCCTAGGGGAGATTTCTTTTCCTTCCATAGAGCTCACAGTGAACCGCCTTATACCATATTGTAGTAGCAGAAAGGGATTTCCCTTTTCAAAGGAGAAATGCAAGATTTGTCTGTTGAAACTCTGCCGTGTAGAAGTCCAGCCGGTCCACACAACCCCTGGTCCCCTTTCCTCACAGACCCGAGGGGATCCTGGGCTCAGGGGTTTCCCACTCCAGGGGGCTAGGCCAGCTCTAGACAGAAACCAAGGTAACAAACAGAGCAGAGTCTAAAATGTAATATTCCAGACTCTCAAATCCCAAGTCAAACTCACATTCCCTGCCCTAAAAATCCAGAAAGTCCCTTGGCAAGTCCTTAGGGTCCTTGCTTCTCCTAAGGCTGGACTCTGGATATAGATATAGAGGTTGACTTTTCCCCCATAAATCTTCCAGTATCAGCCTCTTTTCTGCTCTCCAAGAACAATATGGGATCCAGTTCATCGATACCATCTTGTGGTTAGATTTCCAGACCCTTGTACATAAAGGATCCACGTGTCCTCAAGGCACAGTCATCCATCTTGCTGACTCCAGAACTTGTCAGGAAACGTGAACGAATGGCCAGGGCCCCCGGCCACCTGCTTTGGTCTTGGAGATGGGCACAGCGGGTAGGACGACGAGGGATTTAGGTGGGATAGGCCTCGCAAACACAAGGTTTTAGTCTATCAGTAGGGGAGAGAAAAAGAATCTTTCTTTGGGGACGTTTAAAAACAAGAAAATTTAAAATCAAAATAGTCAACATTACCATTTATTATTGCCCTATGCCAGGCACAAAAATCTTTGTGTCCCTGATCTTCAGTCCTTGCGAGGCCCGTTTTCCTTGGGCCCGTCACCTGCATTTACAGATTGAAGTGACTGGGGCCCAGAGAGGGAGTCCCCTCCAACTCCCTTGCTGGTAAGAGAGGGACCAGGAGAGGTGTAAGAGGAGTAGGGAGCATGGACCCTGCTCTGCAAGACCAAACCATCAGAGAAGCCATGCAGACTTGTTCAAAACACTGCACGGTGGTCTCATCCGAGAAGGTTCCTCGAAAGACACTCCCAGTGCGGGGAATAGTAATGGCCCCTGCTGGTTAGAACCACAGTCCCAGGCCCTGTGCCTGGCGCACGTATCTATTACACCATTCAACCCTCACCACAGCCTTAATAACATGCCTGAAATGGAGGTCTGACCCCAAGACACAGGGAGAATTGTTTAATGAGAAAAGGAGACAAATGCTTGAATGGTGAGGTTTAATGATTTAAAAACAAACAAGACTCAACATCTGAGTGTCAGCATTTACATTTCATGATGAAAACTTTGATCTTTGTTATCCCAGAGCCCCCAAATGGTAGGTTGCATCAGTCAGGGTTCTCCACAGAAACAGAACCAACGGGATGGATATGGAGAGAGCGATGTGTGTGTCTCTATATGTAGATACACAGTACATAAACACACATGCATATGTAGAGAGACAGATTCATCATGAGGAATTGGCTCACAGGCCCGCGGAGGCTGGGAAGTGCTATGATCTGCTGTCTGCGAGCTGGCGCCCAGGGGAACTGCTGGTGTGATTCAGTCTCAGTCCAGAGGCCTGTGACCCAGGGCAGCCAATGGTGTAAGTCTCAGCCCTAGGGCAAGAGAAGACCGATGTCCCAGCTCCATGAGGCAGGCAGAAAGAGGGTTCACCCCCCCTCCACATTTTTGTTCCATTTGGGTCCCCAACAGTTGGATGAGGCCCACCCACACTGCGGAGGGCAGATCTGCTTTCCTCAGTTTAGCAATTCAAACGGCAATCTCATCCAGAAACACTCTCATAGACACACCCAGGAATGATGCTTAACCACTGGGCATCTTGTGGCCCAGTTGAGTTGACCCATAAAATTAACCATCACATAGGTGCTCCCCAAATGGCTTTGAATTAAATTGAGGGTTGACAAGAAAAGAAATGAGTGATAAATAGAAAGTAAACATCAGGAAGGGATATGGCTGTTGTCGGTCATTTGCATTCTAGTAAGAAACTTGTCTTTCTCTTTACAGAGATTAGTTGCGATGAACATGCCTCTCAACAGTGATGGGACGGTCATGTTTAATGCAACTCTCTTTGCTTTGGTTCGAACGGCTCTTAAGATCAAGACAGAAGGTGAGTGTTCCCTGGCAGCAGGACAGGTGGTAGAAGAGGGAGGGGACACCACATCCTACCTTGCCTTCTCCCCTTTTCTTGGAAAGGGCGGCCCTGGGGCAGGGACTCCTGTGTGTGATGGGAATGTCTGTGCTGGGCGGGTGGACAGGCTGTCTCTTGCCTCCCGCATTCTTTTTTTCCTTTATGCTTCACTTTGTCCCAGAATGTGTTGAGTCGAGTCGAGTTGAGTCGTACCACTGCTTCCTACCTAGCAGGAGGAGCAGGGAGACTCCCGGGGCAGGAACAGAGCCATCGCAGATGAATTCACGCCAGCTGTGCCCTTCTAGTCGTGTGAGCGTCAGTGAGGGATTTCACCGTTCAGAGCTGTGGTTTCTTTCTCTATACTAAGGGAATAAGTGCACCAATGCCAGGGAGAGTCCTGAGGGTGTGAATGAGGTGATGTCTGCAGAAGCCCTCTGCAGCGCCCAACACTCGGTCAGCACTGGGGGCCTCCAGTGAGACCGGTGTCTTGCAGCTGCGAGACCAAACTAGGGCAGTCTTCATGGCCACTGGGCCAAGCCTGGTAACACAGGCCCTGGAGTGTGGCCACTGGGTTGGCTCAGTGGCAGCGTCACAGGTCGGGCGGAAGGCAGATCGCAGCAGTGACTGGGAGGTGAGCTTGTAGAGACCTGGAGGGGAGCTGACTCTTCAGGGCACTTAGTGGAGGAGCAGGAAGAGGAGGTAGCAAGGGACATGTGCCAAGTCAGCAGACAGGTGATTTCTTACGACCCTGGAGCCCAGGGTGAATCTATCCAGCAAAGCTAGCCTCTTCCAGCCTAACTAACTTGTGCTCCTTGTGCCCTGCTCGTATGTACCTGGCCCCAGGCCAGCCTCACTAAGGGTTCCAGAAGGCAGGATGGTCTCATACGCTGACGTGTTAGTTGAGAAGACAAGCTCATGTGGCTACATCTTCAAGGATGGAGGCAGGACTAGAAACAGACAGTGGAGGAGGAGAGGCAGTTGAGACTGGGGTCAGTGAGAAAGGAGGAGATCTTGGCTGTGGGAGGGCAGGACAGAATCCGAGTGCGACAGGCCTTGAGTTCCTGGTGAAACGTGGTGGTTCCCACGTGGAGGGCTTGATTGCCATAGCTGGATGTCGGACGTGTGTTTGGCCCTGACTGGGAGAACCCCGTGGGGGCAGTGCGTCCACCCAGGTCAGGCTGGGGCGAGGCGGCGTGGTGTGGACACAGGGCAAGCTGGGCACAGAAACAAGGCTTGCTTTTCTCCTTTTGCATTTTGGATTCAGGGAACCTGGAACAAGCTAATGAAGAACTCCGGGCTGTAATAAAGAAAATCTGGAAGAAAACCAGCATGAAACTGCTTGACCAAGTTGTCCCTCCAGCTGGTGGTCAGTGTAATCTATTTCCTAAGTAGTTCTTGGCCAATGCATTGAGTTTCATGGTAGCATCTCCAGAAAGCCCAGAGAGTGCTTGCAGAATGTTTTGTGTATCAGTCAGAGTAACAAGGCCAACAGCTAAAGAAAGCCCTTTGGCCATTTGCTATAATTGTTTGGGACAATGTGAAGACCAGTCCAGAGGAAGGAGGGGTTCAGTGTGAGGGAAACCAAGACCCATGTGGCTTGAGCAGGGGTTTTCTTGTTGGTGGAGGAGTTAATGTTAGAGAACAAGATTGCTATCTCAAAGCTAAAAACCTATTTTTTGGTCCAAAATGAAATATTAAGAATTGGTTTCCAATTACCCTTCAACATACTGTTGAAAACTTCTCACAAAACATAGATAGGTTTCAGGAAATGGTATTTTTGAAATGTTTTTATCAAGACTGAATTTACTACCATAATTACCAAAATGTCCTTTTACCTAGAATTTAGAGCAGAGACAGAACTAACTGGCATGCTTATTTCCTTTTGTTATTTATCACAACATAACTGACTAAACTTTTTGAAATTTTATATATATATAAAATATCTATCTATATATATATATACAGTATATTTCTACACATACAATTTTTCCATTTTTGTTGAAATGCAGTCTTAGACGTTGAGGTGGTGGTTTTTGACTGTTGTTTCCCGGTTTTAAAGGTGCAGGATCTGTTCCCCTGGTGCCACCACACCAGCACTCTAGCGTCCCTGGCTCTGGGCAAGTGATGAGCATTTGGTGTGTTTTGTGACCAACTGAACTTTTATAGTGTCACTGTCCCTGCAGCGTTCAAGATGGGTCTGGCTCCAGTCTGGAAGCCAACTCCGGGACCCGGGCCAGGATGGTGGCCAAGGCCTCTCCCTCTGAGAAGGTGATAATCTCTGGCTCTTGGAGCCCAGAGAGAACAGCATGCCAGCCACCTCTGCTCCTCAGCATGAAGCGCAAAGCACTATGAGCCTTTGTCGCTGAAGGGAGCATCCATAGCTGGCCCGGTCACTGGCCCAAAGCTGGGGAAGATTGCCCAGAAGGAAATGATAAAAGGAAAACAAAACATACCAAAACTCCCACCTAGAGAGCCCTGGCTCCCCCCAGGAGAACCGATACTGCATATTTAAAACGACTCTTTGGTTTTCGTTCTTTTCCTTTCAGCTGCACATCCAAGTGCTCGCATGGCTTAGTAGAACTGCTTTTTAAAAACTGTTGTAACAATGTGCTTGAGCTTTTTCTGCAGCCTCCATTCCTTTCAACTCTTAGTCTTTCAGAATATTCTGAAGCAATTCTGTTTTAGGGTGGTGGCATGGAATCAGAGTTATCTCTTGCCAACTATATTCCCCTACAATGTTTCTTGAAACACAGATGCATGCTTCAGAATAGCAGGCTGTGCCTGTCTAGTAAACCTTCCTCCCTCCTGTGAGCCGGGCGCCGCCCCCTCGCTCCACCTCACATCTCTCTTGGAACACCACGCTCGTCACAGTCCTCACATCAGCGCCGTCCTCGTGAGATGCACATGGAGAGTGCCAGTCACATTATTGTGACACTTCATTTCTTTTCACTTTATCAGAAGAAAAGTCCAGAATTTGGCTCACCATCTAGGCACCTTTCCTTTGAAAAGCTGATCAACTAACAGCTCTGCTAGACTTCTACTAAAGGCTAAATATTTCTCTACTTTCTTGGTCCAGTAACGGGACCTGGCTTTTTCTCTGTATCTCTTAAAATGCATTGGGGTTTAGGATGACAAGTGTTAATCTATTCCACGATGGCAGCAAGAGGCACTGTGAAACCTGAGAAAAGGGAAGTGGGCTTAGGAGATGGAATGCTCCGGAAGCCCTATGCCAGTGCACGCTTATGTACCTAGTATGGTTATGTGCCCATCCAGGGTGAATCTCATAGAAGCACTGTTGCCACCGAGGAAGAGCAAAGGGCAGTGACAGTCCGGCTTTGGTGCAAAGCCTCTGGAATGTTTGCTGGGCAGGGTTCTAGTGTCTATATTCATCACTTGGCTCTTTGTTTTTCTTCTTTTTTCTTCCATACACCAGTGGTTCCCACCCTTTCCTGCATCATGGCACACTTAGGAAATGATAATATCTGTCTACTTCTTTGGACAGCTCCAGAGGCAGAGGGCTATGGTGTCCCCACGCTGACAGCTGGTCAAAGGGCAGCAGACTGGGCAAGGCCTGGGTGCCTAGGACTAGCAGCTTGGGGGTGTTCAGGGCGCCCCTCATCCCTGTGACAGGGTAGGGGGAGCCTTTGCTGGCACGACATGAGACGTCGCCTGGCTCACTGTGAGCTTGACAGCGATAGGGTGAGCTGTGGAGATGCATCATGGCTGGCTACTTTCTCCGTGGCCAGGGTCAGCTGCGGGACAGCCGGCTGCCCCAGCTCCCTGCTGAGCCCCTCACCTCTGCATCTTGGCTCCAGTTCTCACCTCCACTCTTTAGACTTCCTGCCATTTCACGGACCCTTCACCTTTCTCTTACCCAAAGTCTCCACTGGCCTCTGGCCCTTCGTTCCTTGACCTGGTTCTCTCGCTCCTTTGCCCTGGAGATCACGCCGAGCTGACTGCCTCTTTTTCTCTTCAGTGCCAAGCCCAGACGGCCTCACCGCATTCCTTCCTGCTCTTCCTTTCCTATCCTCCCATAGCTCTGACTTTTCTTTTTCTTAAGAACTGTTCCTTGGGCCCAGTCTCCCAGTTAGCTCAGCATCTCAGTGGAAAAGATAAGTGACCCTAGTGTGCTCCCCCTGGGTGGGCCTGCCCCTGCTCTGGGGGCTGAAAAGAGACACAGGCCAGGCCACACTTGCTGGAAGCATCCTGGTATGGAAGGAGGCGGGGCCCTTTTGCAGATAGAGCCAGTGTTTTTTCTGCCCTCCCCCATAGAAGACTCAGAACCCTGGACGACAGAGGATGCGGTGGCATGGCAGACCTCCGGAGAATCTCCCCGGGCCCCTGGACGTGCTAGCTAGGCAGAGCCCGTCTGCTCCCTGTGCTCGGCCCAGGAAAGGGATAGACTTACGCTGTGGGAGAGCAGCTCCAGAGAAGCCAGTGGCCAGTGTAGCTGAAGCTGGGCTGTCTCCAGAGAGGCGGAGTGGCGGGGGAGAAGACCCAGGTGCGGGAGCACACCTGGGCAAGTCCCGGTGAGGGCAGGAGGGTGAGCAGAGCCACTGTGTCGGAGAGAGTAAAGAGGCCCTGAGACCCACATGGAATTCCTCTGACACAGGGCTTCACGCCGCAGGTGCCCAATAGCAGGGCTAGCTGGACTGACGTTCTACCGCACCCTGAGCAAGAGGAGGGGCTGGGGGCACAGCAGCGGTGAAGTGTCAACACCTGAGTGGCCTCTGCCCACCCTTGCCTTCCTGCCTGTGAACGATGCATCATCAGACCAGTCAGACAAGCCCGGGTCCAGCTGGGGATGGTGCTTTCTCATGGGTGGCCCCCCATCACTCTGGGACTTGCCTGGCCAGCGTTCAGAAGGAACACGATGCTTCCCAGCGCCAGAGCACCCTGAGGCAGCATCTCACATGGTAGTGCCGAGCAGCTCTCACAAGCAGGGCTGGAGAGGCAGCCGGAGGGCCCCAGCGGTCTCCAGGTGGGGACCATAGGAGACCGGCAGCACCTCCCATATGGGCGCTTAATGAAGCCCACTCAGGATGCACTAGTGAAGATGGTGGGGCCCAGTGTCCCCTGGCCTGTCATGCCCTGGGATCCAGGTCAGGAGATGCCACTGGCAGGTTGTAAAGTAACAGGGACTGATGGGTCCCCATGAGCAAGCGCCCAGCACCTAGGACGACCCCAGCCCTGGGACTGAATGCTTTGTGAGCCTCCTGTGCGATCCTCACAGCTCCTCTGAGAGACTGTCCCCATTTACAGATGAGAACACAGGCTCCGAGAGGCTGAGCCCCTTGTCCCAGATCAGCATGTAACTCTTGCGAGGGCAGCTTTGCCAGAGGCCAGCTGTTCTGAAGCCTGGGGATGGCGGCCATTCCTCCTCCCAGCCTCCACACATCCCGTCGGTGGGCGGCCCCTGGGCAGGGCCCAGGTGGGGTGGCCTGCTGAGGTGGCCATGAGCTTCCCCTACCCCGGAAGACCTCAGCACCCAGCAGATCTGGTGGCAAGCACCCTTGGGAGACCCATGGGCACATTCACACATCCAAGGTGGTTTACCATGAGACAGCCAGAGCCTCTATTCTGCCTCATGCATCACCTTAACGGCATCAGCAGAGTTCTGATTCCCCAGTGATACGTGTTGGAGATTGTTTCTGAAGCAGAAATAAGCCCAGCTCAACTCTGAGATCGGTTGGAGCTGTCACTGCAGGGCCGAAAATGAGCAGTTCAGAATTATAAACCGAGAAATGGTTATGGAGCTTATTGGCAGAGCATTGGGGGTGGGGGAGACATGAAAATCTGGATTCACAGTTACTTTTCTGAACCTTTTTCTCCTTCTGAGTGTGTATGTCACCTTTCTAGGCCTCTATCTTGAGACGCTGGGATTTGGATGGTTAATTGCCCTTGATAAGTTGGTGGTAGTTACCCATGCAAATCCCTATGCACAGGGGTGAAAACGTGGCCCGTGAAGCCTTTTTTTGTTTTGTAACTTTTATTTTAAGTAAATAACCAAGATGGCATTTTATAGTGTTACTAATACGCTGCTCTATTAAACTCATGACAAATATATTATTTTCTGCAACTTTGAGTATCAGTTCATTTAACTGACTCTAATTTTGACCTTAAATGCTTTGCAAAGCCTTGCTTTTTGCTAGACTGAGACTCCCATGCTGTAGGCTGAGAGCCCGGTGCCCCGCCCCACCCCGCCCTGCCCCGCCCCAGCCAGAAGCCAGTGTTAGGCTCTTGGTCCAAATGTGCTGATTCGGGAGAGCTCTGTCTGGTCTCTCCGTTTAGATGATGAGGTAACCGTGGGGAAGTTCTATGCCACTTTCCTGATACAGGACTACTTTAGGAAATTCAAGAAACGGAAAGAACAAGGACTGGTGGGAAAGTACCCTGCGAAGAACACCACAATTGCCCTACAGGTGAATTGTCATCTTGTTTTGTTTTCTCTGTTCACTAACGGTTTTACAAGCTTATTTGAAATACTAGAGAGCTGCCTATACATGGTTGAGCAGTACCACAAGGATTTTGTTTAAACTGAGATACTGCACTCTCCCCAAAATGTGGACTGGCCATTTCTGGGCCACAAGGTAAGTGCTTCCCTCCCCCCACCTTCTCCGTGGAGCCCCTGCTCCTGCCACCGCCCACATGGCAGGGCCGCCGGACGGAGGGGACAGGCACTGCCCTCGCACCCCGCCCTCTAGCCTTCTCCAGGGCAGCGTCCTCCCCGTAGGCACCCCCTTTCCCACGGCCCTGGGCTCGGGGTTCTGGCTGCCCAGTGAGTGAACAGCTTCCCATCCGAACGCAAGTGCTTTGTTTTGTTTCCGTTTGTTTCTTACCCCACTGCTTGTTGGTTTTTGGTCCATTCCAGTAACATCCATCACCTCCTAGTTTGTAGTGTGTGTGTGTGCGTGCGCGTGTGTGTGCGGTACGTCTGTCTCTCCGTGTGTTGTCTTCTGGTGGCCGGGAGGCCTCCTGTGCACATGCTGTGCTCTCATGCCCGGCCAGCCTCTGGGCCCTGACCCTCCTCCACCCGGCCCTGCCCCTGGCTCCTAGAGTGTAGAGGTGGCTTTCAGGAACCTCTGGTAGGGTTCCATGCACGTGAGGGACATAGAATCCTAGGAAAGCCCAAAGCTCTGGGCTGGGAAGCAGGTGTGTGGAGGGAAGGCAGTCACGAAGATGCTAAGGACAGGGCCAAGGGAACAAGCGAGGTCGGCACGCTGTCAGAAACAGCGGTCCAAATTGATCAGAAGCCCTGTCATCTTTGCTACCCAGAATGCTCTAAGTCCATCATGGATAAGATAAAGTATTTTTTCTCTCCCCTAAAATTACTTTAAGTCACTGTTGCCACCACATGTCTTAAATTTGGCCTTGTAGGTATTGATAAGTTTAAATGTGGAACAGTCCTTTACTTTTTCCCAGGGAAAAATGCTCAGCATTGTTTTGTGTTCAAAGCAATGGTAACTACCAAAGTGAAGTCTCATCTCTGATCTTGCTGAGAGAATGTGAACATGAACGGCAGTGGATGAATGCGTGAGGAATGTGGGGATATGGTGTGTGGATATGGTGGGTTAGCAGATGGCCTTGTATGACAGTGACCTGCTGGTTCATGGTGAGACCTCAGCTCTGCCCAGACAGCCGCAGGGGCTGGGGGAAGAGGCATACAGGTTGGCAGGTGAAAACTGAATCCGACTGAGGACGATCTCTGATCTTTCTTTATCTGATCACATATCCTAAAGGTAGCTCAGTGAATCACATGTTCAGTCAGCCAGCTCGTTGCCATCTCAGGCTGTAGGATTTACAAGTTAAACTCTCTTATTTCCGGCTGATTCTGTTTGCAAAAGTGACAGCCCCTTCTGGATTGCAGTTCATAGCTAGCCGTAGACAAAGCAAATGGAAAAGGTGTGTTTGCAGATTTGAACAGGTCTCTGTTCCATACATCCTGAGGGCAGTGTGGCCAGATTGGGTGTAAAGAGGGGAAGTGATTAACATGTTTCTAAGGCCTCTTCCTTAAAGTAGCCCTCTGCCCAGAGGGTCAGGCTGCCAGATTTCCAGGTTCCAAGGTGCCCTCCTTGCAGGGAGCTGCTTTCAGTTCTACAAGCCTAGTTGGAGTCAAACTTGATGGCTTTCCTGGAGGGGGAAACACAGTCTTTCATCAGCGGCTTATGCTGTAATATATGGCAATGAAGTTAGCTCTGTACTGTAAGACTGTTATAATTTTCTGTGGAAGGCATGTATGAAGAACACTTGGATGCAGGGTTACTTATACCTCTCCTGGACCCCGAGATTTCTCAATTAGATGGCTTCAGTGTTTGTTCTCGTGGCTGGATATAGTGTTTCGATGTTTTAAACTGTGTAAAAACAACACGTGGCTGAGTAATTAGCATATTTCATGTATGGGGTTAAGTTGAAGTCTTAAGTTGAAGGGTCAAATGGTGCTAATACTACATCTGTAGTTTGTGGGTTGAAAGACTATCACATTGTGTTAAAATAATGTTGAGGGGTTTTTCTCTCCTAAACATTTCTCATTTTATTGTTTATAGAGTTTTGTTTCGCAGTAAAATTCTCATATTTCCAGTTAGATGATATCAACACATTTTCACATGATTCCATTGGGAGTTGAGGCAATGGCCATAGTTTATGTTGAGCTCACAGCCTAGGAAATTAAGTGATATTCATAATCTTGACAGATAAATTCGAAAATGCATTTTATTCTGAAACAAACATTAAAAATAGAAAATTTTTGTCTCCTCGAAGGATAATTCTAATTACATTTTTGGCTTCCTCTGCTATAGAAATGGCTTTAAGTATGATTTGTTACTCTAAGTTTAATTAGGGTGAGGAGACTTTCTGCATGATGAAATATTACGTGACAATGTAGCAGCTAGGAAAATGGTGCCACCAACGTAACTAGAACAAGGACACACACCCTCAGGAAGCCACTGAGAGTGGGCACAGCCTGTTGAGAAGTGGGGCGACTTGCCTCCTCCCGTGACAGGGCGCCGCGCGGCTCCCAGACTGATTGCTATGGAAAGTGGAGCATGGCCATCGCGGTGTGAGCACAGAAGTGAAGACTGGGCATGTGTGTGCTTGTGCTGCGTAGAGTGCAGTCTGTCTGAGCAGCTTTCAGAGCTGGCCCCGTCCTCTGCGCCCCCACCCCATAGAGTGGTTTTCCAGGGCACACAGATGCACTGTGGTTTTGACCCCGTGGGCTCCATCTGACCTCCCTCTGTTCAGGCCAACTGCAGCGCTGCCTTCCACGAGAAGGGGATGGCTGAGGAGCTCCTGGATCCGTGTGTGGGAGCAGCTCGACACCCACTGGCCTCTGTGGTCTGAATGAGTGTGCGGTTTCCATCTTTTCATCCATCATCATCATTAAAACCCACCTTCTCTCCAGCCCCTCTACAGAGGGAGCCTGAGAGAAGCTGCATCAGGCCTCTTTTAGTTTCCCCTCACTCATCCGCGACGCGCCATACCCACTTTAGTTTGACTCAGCATTTGCTCTCCATCCATTGTTGCTGCATCCGAGTGACCTGCGAGTTTCCACGAGGGGCAAATAAATGAAAGAGCACAGCCATGCAGCCGTGAAAACTCTCAGTCCCCTTCCCAACAAATAGCAATTCACGTTGAATGTCCCATCATGTCTTCTAGATGAGGACTTCTGTGCAAGTTACAGGCACCAATGAATCCAGTTTTTCACGGATAAGAAAAAGAAAAGATCCCAAAATGGGAAAAGTTTTGTTCATTTCTCTTTCTTTCAACATTCAAGGATCTCCTTTCTGCAAAAGACATGCACTCTGGTGGAATCTGAGGAAACTCTGTCCCCCACTCATCTCGGCTGGGAGCCTGCCCATCTCAATGATAGGACAGCTTTAGACAGAGAGTCACTTTGACCGTTTGGAATTTTGGTTTAAGGAGGAGACCTATTTCTAGCTATGCAGAGTTAGGTTGTCAGGTTGAATGATTTTAATGCCTGTGACCTGGCCACCAGCTGGTGAGGCTGGTGTAAGGAGGGGGAGTGATGAACATGTCTCTAGAGGTCGGCAAGCTGTCAGATGATGAGGCAGGTGGTCGAGGGGAGCTGGGGTGGTAACAGCACGTGGGTGACTGTGAGTTCCTGATGTGCCTCGGCCTGGCCTTCCCGGGAGGCTCAGTACATAACGGCAAAGGAAAAGGTGACCCTTCACGGACATTTATCTGGTGGAGGATCAAACACCTGTTATCTTGTCGCCTTAGTCTAAAAAGTAGTAAAAACTTTTTTTGAAAGCATGATTCCACCTGAAGCCATAACAAGGCTTTTTTAAAAAAATTCTTTCCTTTTTTAATCTAAGAGGAGAACAGATGCTAACAGATGAGATTTCACTGGTTGATTCATTTGTTTCAGATGCTTGAACGGATGCTTTAGAATTTTCTGCCTGAGCTACGGCACCAAGCTGGTTAGTCGGAAGGCGTGTGTGGCTAAGCAGGCCTTGAAAGGGAAAAGTCTCAAGTGGGCTTATTTCTACTGAAACAGCATTTCGGGAGAAATGCAGGAAAAAGCAAACCCAAGGCCCCGGGGAGACCCCTTCCAAGCAAAGCACTCCTCCTCCGGAAGGTGGAAGCGGGGCCGTGGCTCATCTGCGGAGCCAGGGCTGCCTGTTGCGGACACTGCTCACGGTGGCACTTTTTCACAAAAGGGAACATACGAGGCTTAACAGTTTTCCCTTCCAAGCAGAGACTCAGAGAAAGGGAAAGAGAGAGAGAAAAGGAGGGGGGCAGCCGCCCCACAGAGAAACGAAATGAACACAACTTCCTGATGCTGGCCAGTTTAAAAAAAAATTAATAATAAAAAGATTAAGCAGACCTGCCTAAGGTGGGCAGCTGACTCCGTTCCAAAGTCCTGCATCCCTAGTTTGCCCGAACTCCCAAAGACTGGCAGGCCCCTCGGCGCTGAGCTGACAGAGTTCCTTTTCTATGCCGGCCCGCCGTGACCTCCTGACCGTCCAGCCCTGCTCTCTGCAGTACCCAGCCCAGAATGCAGTGAGAAGCGGACAGGCCAGGAAGCTCAGACACTCCCATTGAAACTAACACATACACCTGCATGCCAAAACCAGTCCAGGCAACACCTCAGGTTCCATCTTAACGTGTCCACGGGAAATACCACCACACCCAAACCTCATCTAACATTGTCCGTCTTTAATTCGTGCTCAGAGCCAGTCTGGGGATGCCTCTTTGGAAGCAGTGTGGTCTAGTTTCAAGGACACCAGGAGTCAGGGAACCTGGGTTCTAGTCCCAGCTTCAGCGTTCACTTGTTGCGTGACCTTGGGCAAGACACCTAACCTCTCTGTGCCTCAGTTTCCCCATCTGTAAAATGGGGGTAATAATGTCGACCTACCTCACAGGGCTGTTGTGAGGAATAGCTAAGTGATTGTAAAGCACTTTGAACGTATAATTGCTTATCATTAAGACTACAACAATAATAATATCGTATGCCTGTTTACTACCAGAACTTTAAGAAATTCTTGTTTTCCTTTGATCTCTTTTCTGTTCTGTACTGTAGTTATCCACTGGGAAAGAGAATTCTCCCCTTGTTAAACTATCTAGGCAATGCATAAAGATGTAAACAGAGGTGGTCTACAGGTTATATTTTCACATCTTAAAAACAGCAGATTTTGCCCAAAATGTTGGTTGGTGAGAGCATCTGATCTCAGGTTCTCAGCCAAGTCCAAGCAGCGATTGCACAGTCTGTACATCCGATGCTGAGCCCAAGACACCCACAGCGTCCAACTGTGGTTTTTTAAAATCAATATTCAAAAGTATCCTTAGTTCTGAGGACATGGAGAAGAGTCTAAAAAATTGAAGTCTCCGAACTGTGTAGAGACAAGAAGGGTTGATGGGCCCCTTTTGCCTGTCCTGGTGTGTGCAGGCTGGAGGCCGTGTGTGTGCCCGTGTAGGCGTGCACACGCATGGGGGTGAGAGATGGGAAGGAGAGAGCCGGCAGACGCTGGGGCGCCCAGTTCTGGCGGAAGTGGATGCTCTTTCAAGCATCCTGGGAGAGCAGGAGGCCCAGAGCCGTGCAGAGGGCAGGAGCAGTGTGGCCAGCGGGCAGCGCGCTTCCTGCAGGCTCGTCCTAGGCATGACTGGCAGGGGCTCCCCTGCCTTGGGGTCTTTCCTAGTGATGTTTTTTGTGCCTGTGACATTTGCCCTTTGGCTGCAGTGACTCTCTGTATCTGCCTGGACTTACATGGACCTCCTGGCCTCACCGTGGCACTGGGCCTGGCTCCCGACTCTGCCCCACATGCATAATAAGTTTAGGAGCTCTCATGGGTGTTGTGGATTCTCATAGCAGAGTCCGTAGAGCCTGGCAGCAGGTTTGGCTGCTTCACACAGCACCACGTGTCTTGACGTGGTGTGGGGCTGGCAGCTGGCCAGCACACTCCAGTCTGGCTGGGCCACTTGTGAAGATGTGGAAGCACATCTGTACCTGGTATCAACAGCTGTTGCCCCTAGCACCTTGCATCCCCCAGCCCACCCCTCCTCCCAGACCCCTCTGTGGCCCAGCAACTACAGAGCTAACGCCTGGCATAGTGGGGGCCTCTGGGACCCTGCTCTGGCCCAAAGGCCCACTTCTGCTCTGCTCACGCAGTGCCTGGGATGTGTTAATGTATAAGAATTTAGTAAGAAGTTGATGTATCATCCCTAAAGGGGAAGTGGGTCGGCCCTGTGGGCACAGGTGAGAAGTTGACCCACCCTCAGATAATCTCTCTCGCTGACTCTGGCCCACCCCAATGTTGAGTTTATTCAGTGCTAAAGGACAGTATATGTTCCCTGTCTGTGTCACCCCATCTCAGAGGGCCAGTGTAACCAACTGTCTTCCAGATCCAAGTCTGCACACACACAAGCCTTGGCAGGAAGGCCCCGAGCCGTTCAAATGGGCAGTGTTTCCACATGCCTTTCTCTACACGCCTTCCAAATAAGTAAAAACTGGAAACTGACCACTTTCTAGAGAGGACTTAGGGAATGGTCTGGATGAAACAAGAGAACCCTGCATGTCTGGGCTGGGCTGCTGGTAAGGAGCAGCTCTGGCTGCGGCTGGTAGCCAAGGCCGGCTAGGACAGGCAGCCAGGAACCGTGAGGGCCGCCTCCAGCTTTGACTCCGAAGGGAAAAGGGCGGCTTCCTGAAGCTTGCTTTACAGCCAGACTGCAGACACCTCTGCCATTTCTCTGAAAGTCTCAGCAGGAGAGCGTAGCTTCCAGTTAGAGAAAGTTGCAGGACACTACTCAAGTTGGTTATTTAGAATCCGCACAGACACACAGCACACCCAGCACCCAGCGCCAGCATCCACGGGGCTAACCTCTGAAGCTCCTGGGCAGAGGGCAGGATGTGGGCCAGTGCACACCGGAGGGGACAAAGGTAAGATCGTGGCCTCTCTCCTCAGATAGCTCACGGTGTGCGACAACCCAACTGAAAATTAAATTAACACGCAGGATCACTGGGTGCTGCATTCTGTGCTCTTTCTGAAAGTGAGGAGATTTCTCCCCTTTGAGGACAGTAATTGTTATGTTCAAAAGTCTTTGAGAAGACACAATTACTGAAAAGAATTTAAGGTGTTATGTTCTGTAGCAGTAAAAGATCTTAATTGTTGCAGCATGTTATTTAATAATGTGCACCTAGTATCCCTCAGTAGCCCAAACTTATCATGGTCCAGTCTTCTATAGCAAGGAGCTTGCTGAAACTTGCCAGTGGTTCCGGGGTGGATGGGTACCTGGTGAGTTTGTTCTTGGCACCTCGTAGACCTCTTAGAGAGGTGGCTGTTTGGAACAGTGGGAGGGCACGCCACTCTAAGGCACGGTGAAGGCAAGCCGTTCAGAAGCCAAAGGCTGGCTCAGAGGAGGCAGATGGAAGACATTCCTTCCAAAAGCTGAGAAAGGCCGGCAGAATCGTGGGAGTCCTGGATGGGTAAAGAGCCTGGTGCCTGGGGGAGAGGTAGTGCCTGCCAGGTGGATTGGCCAGCAGTTCTGAAACTTTCTGATCTTAGGACCCTTTTATATTCCTAAAAATTACTGAGGACCCTTATATGTCAATATTTACTGTATTAGATATTAAAACTGAATACTTTTAAAACCCAAGAATATGCAAGCACAATGATGCCAGGGTGATGACATCATCACACGTCATGTAGCCTTTGAAAAACCTCGCTGTGCACTCATGAGAGAATGAGAGTGTACAAGGCAAAGGACATCCTAGTATTATGCAAAATCATAGTGACCTCATGGAACCCTGAAGGTGTCTCGGGATGCCCCAGGGTCCGTGGAGCACACCTCGAGAACCACTGCTCTAGGGGAATGATCCAGAGTTCCCCTTTCAAAGGCAGAAGGTGCTGGAGCCTTTTAATGATCTCCCTTGTTAAAGAGGTTCCTGCGCAGTGGCACTGCCCCTGACTGGAGCCCTTCTCTCCCCCTCCCCAGTCCCTTCCCAGTCTCACCCACTCGCTGAGACACGGAGCTGCCTCTGTCCCCATGTGTCCAGCGAAGTTCAAGCTGAGAGCCAGGTGGCATGGCTGAGTCTCACTACCTGTGTTGATCTGGAGGAACCATGGTCTGAATCAGTGCACATAGAAAAATCACCTCCTCCAAGTGACACAAATGAGACTAAGGATGTATGCCAGAGGATCGGTTTCAGGGACAACTTGTGATCGTTTGTCATTTCCATGCTGACTTAGTGATATAAGAGCTCTGCTAGGTTAGTGAAGAGAAGGTTAACCTTGATTAAGTGGCATCCCACAGTCGTGGCTGTAGGTGAGCAAGCGTGTGGTTAAGACTCCAGCACTCTGTCCAGGTAGATGACTTTGTCTTGGTGGTGGTCAAAGTGGAAGTTTGGGAAAGGTGGGACCAGCATAGTGTCATGGGAAGAACAGGCTTAGGGATCAAGGGTCCTTGTTGAGCCTTTGACTAGTTTGGGGTCTAACCCAATGGGAATAATCTAAGCTCTCCCTCCCAGGATCTGGTAGAATATAAGTATGTGAGCCCACAATGAAAGGGATAAACATGCTATTATATCAGAATAGAAGTAGTGATTTGTAGCTTCTGCTGAGCCTAAATTTTATATAATGCTTTTTTATTAGGAAACTGGCAAGAATTTCTCTGATTCTGGTGTTCAAATTGCAACCAAGGTGGAACTGAAACAGCTCTCTCAGACTGCAGGAAAGGTTACTTAGTAATTGTTTAGGTTACTTAAGTAATTGTTTAAAAAAAAGTTTCCCGTATTTTTCATAGTGAGCAAACTTGATTTATATAGCTCAGTATAACCCCTAGGATAACTCGTGGGGGTAACGTTACCACTGACTTTTCAGAGAAGGTGGGAATCACCGTGGCTGACTAAGGGAGTGTCGTGCCCACAATTCCAGCCCTTTATATCTGACACAAGGACTGTTCACAATGGACACAAAGGCCACCATCACATTTTCCCCGGAGGAAAGCAGTGACAAAATAAGAGGTGTGCCCATGTGTGATGTGCTGCGGAGGAGGTGGAGGACAGCTTGCAGATGAGCAGGTTTATTGTACAAGAACTTAATCTCCCGCTCTGTCTTCTAATGGGGCTGGTCTAAAACTGTCCCCTCTGATTGGGTATGGGCTGAATCCTGTTAAAGGGTTAACCAAAACATGGCATGGGCTTAGATGACCGTGTGCAGGGCCAGTTTGGGCTGAGTGAAGCCTGCCTGTGATGGGGAGCAGGCTCTGCCAGGGTGGGAGTCTTTGGCTGGAGTCCGAAAGCCTGGCACTCAGCTGAAGATGAGTGGCCTGGCCCAGTTGCGGCTGGAGGCTCGCATCTCTCACCTCCACTGCGACAGCGTAGGTGCGGGGCGGGGCTCCGGGCGCTGTGCATGCTTGCCGGGCGCTGTGCGAGCTGGAAGATGGCGGGGGTGTCTGATGGAGCTAGCTTAGGGAGACAGGCAGCAAAAGCGTTTCAAATATATTCAGGTAGGAGAAACTTAACCCTGAAAGTGGGCAAGAGAAAGGAAGGTAAATGATTCATATATGATGTCAAAATATCATAATTTTATGCTATTGCTTCAGAAATGTTCAGAGAGATTTTAGGTTTTTTTTTTTTTGGTGACTTAATCGTTCAATAGAGTAAATATCTATAAAATTCCAACTAAATGGTGTCTAAAATCTCAAGCAGCAGTCTACAGGCAAAGCGCCAACATTTCTTTTTTAAAGAAATATTTATGATAACATCTAGCATTTTAAAATCAACCAGACACTAGACTTGATTCTGTTTAATATTTTATAAGATTGGACATCTTAAAACAAGTCAATAATGTTTATATTTTATAGCAATTCTGTGTTTATTCAAAACCATGATTCTGCTCTGATGTTAATGGAATAACTTATATGGCTTTGTGTTGGTTTAAGTGCTAATGACCACATTTCAAATTAAAATATTTTGCTAATTGAAATAGACACAGGTATGAAATACGAAAGAATAGATAATTTTACTGATTGTAAAGTGTTTATTTCAAGAAAAGAATGTTCTTTTTTTCAGGGCTGTGGAAAATAATTTTTTCAAGGGTTTAAGATAGTTTTCTGTATTTTTTGGAATTGGAACTTGTGCCTATGGAATTTTTGGAGCAGCCTAAGCTACCTTTTAGCTTGATATGTGTGCTAGAAAAATTTCATTATCATGTTTTGTGATATGTAATAAATTCAGGGTGCTGTGCTTAAGCTTTATTTCAACTCTAGTTTGGAAACATGTTTCCCTCATTCCCAACCCTCGGGGACAACCCTCCCCGTCCCTCCCAGATCACACGTGAAAGAGTAAAGTCAGTCCCTGACTCTGATGAGGTGTGTATTTTCCTGTGCGGAGCAAGATTTCTAACCTTCTGCTTTTGTATCTGTGATGCTTTCTCTCCTCCTTTGATGTCTTTAATAAATATGTTATCGTTATTTGTCTCTGGAAGTGGCATCTTGGGCCACCTTTCTCCATGATTTATGTTGCAAACAAATTCTCTGTCCCATGTCTGTTCACTGCACTATCTTGTCGACTGAATCCTAATCTTGTGTATCTTTGAAGATGTGCTGGAGACAGTTTTTGTTTTTATTATGCAATTATGTTATATGTGTATTTCAGTGAAATGTCAACCCGTCAACAGAGGATGATGTTAAAAATTATCCAAATAAATAGTTTTCTATTTCTTTTAATCAGACCTAGTCCAGTCAGTTGAATGACAGTAAATAGCATTATCTGTCATTGAAACTCGGGAGCGTTCCTGGCCCCTACTACCTTGTAACATGAATTAATGTACACAGTTTACTTTAGGGTGTTGGCTTTAGTGCATTGTAACCGATGTTTATTTTGTGGAAACAGCAGCAGGTGTGTCTCAAACCTTGTCTCTTTTTGTTCGTGAGCCTCAGATCTATAACAGACCAAAATCAGACAGTGAAACCCTTGCTTAGCTTATCATTCCTTGATAATTGTACCCTAGAGAGCTCTGGATGAATGAATTGCAGCCTGTTTAATTCTGCCGGGTACGACCTTTCTTTACATGCCTGCAGCTGTGCTGTGTGAGAGCTTGTTACCAGTGTAACATTAGAGTTGCCTTCTCAGTGCTTCCATGAGAATGGCAAGTGGGTCCCCCTCAAAGCCAAATGATCCCAGGCTCAGATGTGCTGGACTCGGGAATCCTGAGAAAGGGAACGTGAGAGAGAGTGTGTGCATGTGTGTGTGTGCATGCATGTGCCCTGATGCATGCCCGTGTGTGCATGTGTGTGCGCATATTTGCATCCTGAGCCTATAATCAGAGGGACAGGAGAGTGAGAAGCAACTTCACTGACCACACCAAGAGCTGTCGGGGTCTGAACCAGGACATGTCTGTCTTAACCCTGCAAGACCCCAGCATTCCTAGCCAGGACCTTAAAGTTTTGATTCCTGGCACTCCTTTCAGCCCCACAATTCATGAAATGGAGAGACCTGACCATTTCACAGAATGGTTCAAATCAAACCCAGCCTGGCATGCCATGTTTAGCAGAATCATCTCAAAGGCTGGATATTCTATGGACAAGGCCAATTTTATAAGGACCTCTTGGGAGGTTCCTGTGTGACTTTACATTCTAAACGAACGTCATTACCATTGGTGTTGGCGTCTGCAGAAGACCAGTTTTGAGCCTTCCCATGCCAGGGGGGCCTGACCCTGCCAGACCTGGCAAGACTGCATCCCCGTTCTCCTTTGCTGGCCGCCCTGAGGTTGGAGCATGAGTCGCAGGTGAGCCCCTCACAGCCGGCGTGTTCAACGTGCTCAGGCCTGCACAGCTGCGGAGCCACGGGCACACGGCCGGCAAAGGAGGAGGCCGCGTGGACACTAGACCTCGACCTGGGGGAAGGGAGGAAGATGCAGATCTTTTTGTGGAAAATGATAAAGTAGCTCTAGAGTCCCTGTTAGTCCCTAAGCCAGCAAGCTGTTTTTCTTCAAACTGGTGGTCACATCATAATTTTCTCAGAGCCGGAAACCACCTTCCCTATAGACGGTCCATAGTCATCTCAGAATGTTTCCCTAATGAAGTCGTGAGCGATGGAAGGGCTTCTCCTGCACCCTGACCGGATAAAGCAGGATGAGAGTGAGGAAGGCCAGCTTGAGGGCCTCAGAGAAATGCAGAATTTCTGTGAGCAGCCAGAAGGGTCACCCCGTGGGCCTTGCGCTGCCTCCGGCAGCTGGTGAGCCACTTTGAATTTTCTGTCATCTTCAAGAACCTACCCCTTCTCAGGGCAAGTTCTCAGCCTGCACACAGGCTGTACAGCCCAGGGGACCTGGTGGCCACGGAGGCCGTACTGCACAGCGGCCCAGGTCTGTGTGCGTGTCGATCTGTTCTGTCATGGTCTGTGTGAGCTGGTGGTTGCAGGGTGTGTGTCACTCACTCGTTCCATGGCTTGTTAGCAGAGCCAGCGGCCCTAATGGCTGCTTGGTCTGCCTGCTCCTCTGGTGCCTGCACCAAGGCTCCCTCATCCTGGACGCAGCCAGGCATCCTCACCACCCTCCCTCTAGACCACCCAGGCTCTGCTCCCTGCCCTGCCCCACCCTGCCCTGCCTGGGGAGAAGGGCCCCTGCAGGTGAGCCTACTGAGGACAGGGGCAGGAGCTCTTGGCCTGCCAGACCCTAAGACTGGCAACTGGGCAGTGTTCCCTGTGAGTGCGGGTATTTGCAAAGGAGGTTGCTGGGTTGCAGGCCTCAGGCAGTCTGGCCCAGGACCGTTTGACCATCTGGAACCCCTGACCACTCCTAGCAGCCCTTAGACTGACTTCAGTCACATCCCAACAGTTAGTTCCCTGGACTGCCCTTTGGAGAAACCTTCCCCTCCCACCGCTGAATCAGGCAGGAGCAAAGCCAAGACCCAGGCTAGACGCTGGGCTCATGTGTTATCTAACCTGTTCTGCCATTTTCCTTGATCTAGGCGGGATTAAGGACACTGCACGACATTGGGCCAGAAATCCGGCGCGCCATATCATGTGATTTGCAAGATGATGAGCCTGAGGAAACAAAACGAGAGGAAGAAGAAGATGTATTCAAAGTAATTATTACACGCCTAGCTACACACTGGCCACCTGGACATAGTGGGGTAGGACTCCAGTTTGAGCAGTTAACAATCCACAGAAGAGTCTGGAGAATGGAGCCAAGCCCCAGGGTCTAGAGGGGCTCACAGGCCCTCCCCGTTCACCAGCAGCTGTTGTAGGGCCAGGCCAGCTCCCTCCCTGAGCTTCCTCCCTGGCGAGGAGCATGGCCACAGCCACTGGCGTGTGGATGAGCATCCTGGGTCCTTCCTGCAGCTGCCCATGCTGCCGTCCTCTCCCTGGCCAGCTCTTTGATCTGCCAGCCAGCCCTCAGCCCCCCATTCCCCCAGAGAGCAAGCATGCCTGCTGTCCCACCTCAGGGCTGCCAACCAGCCCAGCTGGGTATGAGTCACCCCAACTGGGAGCAACTGGAAGAACACACTTGAGTGACAGCCAAGAGCTTGCTCCCCAGCTCAGGGAATCGGTAACCTTCCTCATTCCAGGGGGGGCCAAGTGCCACACCGACACATTCACCCTGATCATTGAGACACTCAGATTGTTTCACAGGGATCCTACGGAACTTACCTAGAATTTGTTTTTCATGTAGAAAAAATGACCTAACATAGCTAGCCTGCATCAAATACTTGTTAAATTACCTGGTGTTGTCTCCCATTATTTTGCAGAGAAATGGTGCCCTGCTTGGAAACCATGTCAATCATGTTAATAGTGATAGGAGAGATTCCCTTCAGCAGACCAATACCACCCACCGTCCCCTGCATGTCCAAAGGCCTTCAATTCCACCTGCAAGTGATACTGAGAAACCGCTGTTTCCTCCAGCAGGAAATTCGGTGTGTCATAACCATCATAACCATAATTCCATAGGAAAGCACGTTCCCACCTCAACAAATGCCAATCTCAATAATGCCAATATGTCTAAAGCTGCCCATGGAAAGCGGCCCAGCTTTGGGAACCTTGAGCATGTGTCTGAAAATGGGCATCATTCCTCTCACAAGCATGATCGGGAGCCTCAGAGAAGGCCCAGTATCAAAAGGTAACCTTTAAAACGTGTTTGCACATGGTAATATGGTATCTGCTCTATCGAGTGTGGCCCCGTGGAGCAAGGCAGGTCTCTCCCCCGAGCTCTGGCAGGTGGAGGAGATTCCCACAGGCATTGGTGCTAGAGCCTGCGGGTACCCCCGAGGGCATGGCTGCTTCAGACACTGGCCATGTGATGGTCCTAACGGATGAGGGCTCCCTGCCGTACGGGGCCCCTTAAAACAGCAGCAGCTGCAAAATCCACCCTCCCCACTTGTGACGATGCATTGTGGAATAGTGGTTGGTGAATTTTATTTTTTTCTGTAAAGGGCCAGAGAGTAAATATTTCAGGTTTTAAGGACTATATGGTCTGTCTTGCAACTGCTCAGTTCCGCCTTGCGGCGTGAAAGCAGCTGCAGACAGCGTGGAAGTGAACGGGTGTGCGGCTGTGCCCCAGTGAAACTGCATTTATGGATGCTGAAAATTGAGCTCTTATATTTACATATGGCAGGATATTTTTCTTCTTTGAATTTTTAAAAATCCTTTATAAATCTAAAAACTGTTTGTAGCCCATGGCCATACAGAAATAGGTGGCAGCCTGTATTTGACCAGTGAATCTAGTTTGTCAATCCCTACTCTCGGAGGTAGCCTGATATCTGCATTTTAAGTTTTGTTGGAAATATTTAACTTTTATCTTCTCACTTTCTCCCTCCCACATCATGGCTTTCCTGGATAGAACCCGCTATTATGAAACGTATGTTAGGTATGTGCTCATTACCTACATTTTTGTGTTAAACACCGTGGTGTTATGCTACCAACTGGCCTCTCTGGATGCTGAGGGATAAGAAGAATTTCTTAGGGCCAACAAGCCTAATATGTTATCATACTTCAGGGCTGTGGACTCAGAGGTCAGAGGCTGTTGCTTTCTAAGCAATGGTGCCTTCAGATCCACATCAACGTAGACTCTTGTTGCCTTCCAGGGCTGGTGTCCACACACCAGGCGTGCCCATAGGCTCCTGCGGGCCTCACAGTACACCAGGGGAGCCCAGTGTGCACAGTAGGGGCCCCGGGATGTGCAGCTGGGCAACTCAAGCTGCTCTTTGGGGTCAGGGTTCTCATGGGGCCTTAGTAAAAGCATGACCCAAACCTCCTGAAGACAAGGAACTGAACTGGATCTTCTCTGTCATCTCCCCTGTAGCCCTCAAGATATGTGCAGTGGGCCAGGCGTGCTGGCTCACGCCTATAATCTTAGCACTCTGGGAGGCCAAGGTGGGAGGATTGCTTGAGGTCAGGAGTTCGAGACCAGCCTGAGCCAAGAGCAAGACCTCATCTCTACCAAAGATAGAAAACCTTAGCCAGGCAACTAAAACTATAAAAACTTAGGCCAGGCACAGTGGCTCACGCCTGTAATCCTAGCACTCTGGGAGGCCGAGGAGGGCAGATCGTTTTAGCTTAGGAGTTCAAGACCAGCCTGAGCAAGAGCAAGACCCCATCTCTACCAAAAATAGAAAAAATTAGCCAAGCATGGTGGCACATGCCTATAGTCCCAGCTACTCGGGAGGCTGAGGCAGAAGGATTGCTTGAGCCCAGGAGTTTGAGGTTGCTGTGAGCTAGGCTGACGCCACGGCACTCTACCCTGGGCAACAGAGTGAGACTCTTGTCTTAAGAAAAAGAAAATATTTAGAAAATTAGCCAGGTATGGTGGTGTGTGCCTGTAGTCCCAGTTACTCAGAAGGCTGAGGCAGGAGGATCACTTGAGCCCAGGAGTTTGAGGTTGCTGTGAGCTAGGCTGATGCCACGGCACTCTAGCCCGGGCAACAGAGCAAGACTCTTGTCCCCCCCCCAAAAAAAATGTGCAGTGTTTCTGCCCCACATGTGTGAACCACAGTTGAGCTGCGAGCAGAATGACCATTTTGCTGGACATGTGGGAGGATAGGTCTTCCAGTTCATGGTATCAAGTGAAATCAGGAGCTACGTGGGCCCAAGTAGGGTGTGAGAGAGCGAAGAGGTCTGAGGAAGCACCCTCCTCCTTTTGGAAAGAGGGTTGATGTCACTGAGCCCGCTGGTTTTTCTGAGGATTAAGCCAGGGCGAGCCAGGTTTCAGGAATTCAGACCACAATTCTGAGGTAGGCCAGCCTTTGAAAACGAGGCAGGCATTTCCCAGGGAGCTTCCCTTGCACTGTATCTAAAACTCACCTTGCCCTTGCTGGTTTGATACAGTGGGAAGTCAGTGCTGAGGAGGCCCCTTCGTTCCTGGTTCTGAAGTCACACGGGGCTGGACCTGGGGGGAGGGTCACAGGGGAAGGAGAAGGAATCAGAGCAGGGTGCCTGGGTCCAGCGTCTTTTCCCCAGGGCCCCTGACCACTGTTTGCATTGTAATGCACTAGGTCCATTTTCTTGCTCCGTTCTCCAAATCGCATCTGCTCCTTTGGCCCCAAGACCTCTGGGCACGCTGGTTTGGCGCTGGTGTTGTACAGGGTGCTGAAAGAGACCCTCCTCCTCCATGGCCCCATGTGCGCACACTCACAGCACAGCGCTGCCGCCAGAGCCTGCCAGCCCGGTCCTGCTGGAGGCGGGAGCACGCGGGGAGAAGCGGGAGCGCCCTGGGCAGGGCTGCCAGCCAGACGCAGAGGCATGGCGCAGGAGCTGTCGGCCCTCGCACAGCTCTCACATCCTCTCTCCCGACTGCAGATCCGACTCAGGAGATGAACAGCTCCCAACTATTTGCCAGGAAGACCCAGAGATCCGCAGCTACTTCAGGGCCCCCCGCTGCCTGGGGGAGCAGGAATATTCCAGCAGCGAGGAGTGCTATGAGGACGACAGCTCGCCACCCGGGGGCAGGTGAGGGCTCTGGCCCCTGCTGAGGTCAGGAGGCTCCCGGCCCTGCTGCTCACCTGCTCAGCAGGCCTGGGGCTGCTGGCAGCTGCACACGGGCTGCACCGGAGAGCAGAGCCGAGCGCAGACTCAGGCCAGAGGGAGAGCCAGGGACATGGGCCCACAGAGAGGCAGAGTTGAGACTGTTCTTTCAGACCTGCCGCCGTATTTCCACCAGGGGCCTCTGAGCCTTTTCGTAAAAGGTCTGGAAATGCGAGTGGGGCCTGCATCCCAGCTGGCTTAATCCCTTTCCATCGCCCCTGGCTTCTGAGAGATCAACCTGTATTTAATGAACACTGGGAGCTCTGACCTGGGGCTGTTTGTGCAGTGGCTTGGCCAGCCTGTGGTGTCACCTGAGTCTTAATGAATAGCACCAGCTTCTGCCTATAAGGGGTCCCTCCCAGAGACTAGGGTGCCTTGCCTGGCTCTGTCCTGCAGGAAGGATGCGGTTAAAGTAGGCACTTTGCTTTAGGCAGTGTAGCAGGCGGTGCAGGGTGACGAAGGAAACTTCCACTCTCTTCCCTGTGAACCACCTCTCACCAGGGCCGGCGCCCAGAGACCAGCAGAGGTGCTGCTGCAGCCGCGTCCAGCAGCTGAGCCGCGCGCACACACCCGAGCTCTGCTGGCCCTGGTCTCCGCCTCCCTCGAGTGCCAAACTTCTGGAACCCCTGACTGTGCTTCCCTCTTGAGGGCCCTTGCTCTCGCCGCATCCCCCATGGGGATGTTCTTACCCCTGCTGGCCACCTCGTTCCACCTTCTCCCCAGGGGCCTGCGCCAGGGCCTTTGTTTTCATCTCCTGCCTGGAATGGAACCCCACCCCCCAAACAAAGCCTCAGAGAGCCCACCATGAGCCCCTCTCTTCCGGCACTGCCTCTCCAGCTTGCCTTGGCCGTCTGTGTGCTTGGGGGCAGATTATGTGTCTTTGTGTCCTGGTGCCCATCCCAGCACCTGGCAGAGGGCAGGTGCTCAGGAGAGAGGTTCTCATGGGAGAAATGGGTGGGGGCCGTCAGCTTACAGGGCACCTGCAGTCCACATTTGACCTGGGGCTGGGGGATGGAAACAACCAGCACGTCACTCGTCACAGGCCTCCAGCCCTGAACCTGCCTGCAGTGACCCTTTCTCTCCACCTAGAATCTTCTGTGAAACTGAGGGTGACCCTGGTCTCAGCTAGTCCTGCTGTGCCCAAGGGAGGTGGGGAGAAGAGGGTGACGTGGTCTGTGGAGCTAAGTGACAGAGCCTGTTAGCTAGACTCTCACGTGCCCCTCTCTCCTCTGCCCTTCCTGCCTGCCAGGCAAACCTATGGCTACTACAGCAGGTACACAGGCAGCAACTCGGACTTCGAGAGGCCCCGGGGCTACCATCACCCACAAGGCTTCCTGGAGGACGACGACTCCCCCGTCTGCTATGACCCACGGAGGTCTCCAAGGAGACGCCTACTACCTCCCACCCCAACATGTGAGGCCAGATTTTTTGTTTCGGGTGGAACCTTCCAGATAACGGCCTGCTCCAGAGGAGCGTGACAGACATGTCCCTCCTGTCAGGGACTGTGGGTCCTTTGGACTAGTGCCCTGGTTGGAGAGCACGGTGACGTTCTTCTTTTCTCATCCACGTGGTAAAGCGGCAGCCACTCCAACGCCATTCGTGACTCTCCCTGAGAAGAGAGAGGGGCAGTGGGGCTACAGCCGCACGCACACGTCCGATAAGGGGCAGTGGGGCT
>VBSM01002035.1:13384390-13400884 GCA_008086735.1 Cheirogaleus medius
AACTCGTGAGTGGTCCTTAACAGATGACGCATGAAACAGGAGAAAACTCGTGAGTGGTCCTTAAGGTGTTAAAACACAGCTGCCGCCTGAATCCACCCCTGTCTCAGAGGCTGACACACCACAGGACGCAGAGATGGCAGAAATAAATGACTGTCGCCTGCCACGTCCATGTCCCTACCAGGGGAGGAGGGTCAGCGCAGTCACGGGCCGGCCTGGCCCCCGCCCTACCCGCATCAGCTCGTGCTCTCCGACACCCCTGCAGGCCGCGCCGGGACCCAGAGGGTGGCAGCTGTGGGCATCTTCAGAAAGATCCATCCAGCATGCAGTTACTTTTCATTACCTTGTATGAACAGTCTGGATAAGACATCTCAGTTCAAAAATACGTTACTGGATCACATTATTGAATAGTAAGAAATTTAAAGATCAAAGAGCTGTTTAAAATGTTAAATGCTACTTGCATCTGTTTGCTACTTCCCCTCACAAAAACTCACTATTTTTCTTTCACGCAGTGGCATTTCTACCGGGCCCAGGTGCCTGTACTTAAGTGCTTTTTTTCATCAGTCTCAGCTCCATCCGGGTCTGCTCACATGGATGTCTAGAGGATAGCAATCAGCCAGCCGTGCCCGCTGCTGGGGTGCTGGCACTGAGTCGCTTCCTGGGCCCGTGTGCAAGAGTCCTCTCTCGGGCCGGGTGCTTCAGTATGAAGCCGTGATCTGGTACATGGAGTTCGCTCTGCGTTTCCTGGTAACAGGAAACGCTTTTACAGTGCTAAGTCATGGAACCTTTGGTAGTGAAGCCAAGTGGCATTCTCTCCAGACCCCTCTCTCCTTGAACAAGGTCCAGAAATCCTCTCAGCATGGCTGATCGTGTTTAGTAAGAACCAGAGCTCTGGAGAAGTGGGTCATGGCCCCGCCCCCCGTGACCCAGCAGAGCCCCAGTTACCCGCCTCACTTTGGGAGTGAGACTAGGAAGCAAGAGAAAGAAAAAGTCTGCTTTCCTGCCAGCAGGCAGCTCTCCCTCTGAACAGGGATACTGGGCACTTAGGTGCAGCCCCAGCTAAGTACCGCGTGACTCCAGCCTCACCAGGAGCTCGAGGATGCCTCTGCCTGGGGAGCCCGACGCCTGCTCTCAGGGGCTTGCCCGAGGAGGGCGCTGGGAAAGACCACTGCCCTCAAGGCGGCAGGGCCCCGCATTAGAGAGCACCTCCAGGACACAAGTCAAGGATGTGGCAGGAGTGAACCCACCACTTCTGCTATCCCTCCAGGAGGCAGGGAGGAGAGGCCGCAGCCTGAATCCTGGCCTTCCCCAAAGGGCCCACAGGGAAACGCCAAGAAAAAGGAGCTTGATTCTCTGCCCAATACCGGTCTTATTTCCCAAGAAATTATCCAATTCTCAGCCACAGAGTAGGGTGCCTTCTGGGTCCTAGCATTCTAGACAGTTTCAGGAAGGAGATTTGGAGCGAGGGCTGTGCTGGTCCTCTTGGCTTGTCAAGGGGCAGTGATTGCCTTAACGCTGGGTGTCCAGGGTCCTGGGCTTGTAGACAGGGACGTCCTTGTCCCACAGTGCAGGCTGCCCCTTAATAATATCGGCTGCTTTCTCTGCGAGCATGATCGTGGGGGCGTTCAGGTTGCCGCTGACCACACTGGGCATGATGGAGGCGTCGACGACCCTGAGGTTTTCCACCCCGAGGACCCTGGTCTGTGGATCCACCACGGCAGCGGGGTCGGAAGGCTGGCCCATCTTGCAGGTGCACGAGGGGTGGTAGGCACTGTCGGCTTTTGCCCGCACAAAGGCATCTATCTCTTTATCCGACTGAACGTGGCTTCCTGGCTGGAGCTCTTTCCCCCGGAATGGAGCCAGGGCTTCCTGTGCAAAAATTTCTCTGGTGAGCTTCACACACAGACGGAAGTCCTCAATGTCTGCTTCTGTTGAGGAGAAGACACAGGTAAGACTCCCCCACTAACCACGTGGCCTCAATAAGCTGCCTGAGGGGACAGGGTTTGGGGATGAAGTTCAGGGACGCTGAGGCACCAAGTTGCTTGTCACCTGCCCATAGGTGGTTAGGCTGCAACCAAGCAGAGTCCTGGGTAGCTAAAAGGTGGTCGCCAGACAAACACAGCCCGCCCCAAAGGCTAGGTTTAAACCTGGGTCTGGCTGATCTGCGAGGCAGGGAGAAGACCACTTGCCCCTGCCCAGGGTGGCCGTGAGCAGATGGGGAGTGCTCGCTCTTGCTGCCTGCAAAGAGGCAGTCCCAGAGACATAATTTGCTTTTGGAGGCTGCTCAGAGTAACAGCAGGAAAAATGCTGTGTGAGCACAGCCAGGTCTCCCTGCACCCCGTATTCTGAAAGCTGCAAATCTCTCCCAAGTGTCAAGTGAAGACCCAGAACACTACGGAGCAGCAGTGAAGCTGACAGCCTGGAATGCTACCTAGGCAGGGGGAGGGCAGAGGGTAACTTGTGTCTCCAAGTGTGGCCCAGAGGCAAGACTCAGGGACAAACAGGAACCCCCCACAGGCATTCATTCATTCAAGCCCAGGCTAGGCGAAGGTGGCTGCTGAATTACCTGTTGACAAGTAGTTGGGCTGGATCACCGGGTGGTCCTGCGGATTGGCACTTCTCAGCTTGAGCCAGCCCACACTTGTGCCCCGCATGGTCCCCACGTGTACCTAGGAGAACCCAGAGGAAGCAGTGACCCCCATCGACACCCCTGGCTCAGAGAGGCCCCGGGTGTCCTGCAGGTTGGGCCTCTGCTTCCAGAGCCAGTTAGGAGCAGAGGCATTAGAGCACTTGCCTGCATCCTACCCCAACTTCCACAAGGGGTTAAAAACCACCTCGATGAATCACTCCTTCCTCCTGGCTTTATACTCTGCTGTCTGAACTTCCAGGGGTGGCAACCCTGGGGCCCAGCCAGGCTCATTTGTCCCATTGCTGGTGCTTGGGACCTAGAATATAATATCTGCCCCAAGCTGGTGCGGTCATACTTTTGCATACACCGCACAGAATGCCTCGCTGGGCTCCCCCGCTCCTCTCCCCACTTGGCATGCTGGGCAGCTGGAGGGCAGGGGACAGGCTTCTGTGCCTGCTACCCTGAAGGTCCTGCTGCTGCAGAAGATGAGAGCATCTTCCCTGACCAAAGGGGGAAAGGAAGTATCCACGGGGCCAAGATGCCATCTGCTCACCTGGTAAGCCTCCTGCTGGGTGGGGACCCTCCCGTGGTCAATCACTTGGGACGGCAGGAAGTGGAACTGGATGTCCGGGTGGGGGACCCCAGGCTGGCTGCGGATGAAGCCACCTGTTTCCAGATGGGCAGTGGCTCCGTCCCCTGAGGATCAGGAAAGCAAAAGAGCCATTCAGGGTGACCTCCTTTCTCCTGGCCTCCATGCTGAGGCCTGGGCCCAAGCTCTGTCCACATCTGTCCTCTTCTCAGGCGGCTGTCCCAGCACTGCAGCATCGCATGTCAACTCCATGCTAACTAGGGGGCTTCAGCTTTGCCCTCTACCCGGGCCAGGCCTGCCACCCAGCACAGCACACGGCACACAGGTGTGCGAGAAACGTAGGCTGAATGAACGAGGAGGACTTCAAATGCCATTTCCTGGCCTAGGCAGTATTGAGACACAGCTAGAACACAAACGGAAATGCTGAAAAATGGATATGCTGATTTCTCAGTCTGGCACCAAGGTATCCTCTGTACCTCTGCTCCTGGCTCCTTGGCGCCCACGTGGTTCTGGCTCAAGGCCACCCACGTCCATCTATAAGGAAGAGCAGCACCTAACCCCTGCGCAGTCTTGCCCTGAGCAGGCCCTGTGCTGAGCTCCGTAGTGTGAGCCATTGCTTCCAGTCCTCACAGCAGTCTGCCAGGCAGGAACTGCATGTCCCCATTTTGCAGATGGGAAAACAGAGGCTCAGGGCTACGGCAAATGGCAAAGTTCAGCTTTGAGCCCAGCACCCTGAGGCCAGAGCCCTTGCTTGGCTGCTTAGGAAGGAGGCCACATGCCCACGGACCCTCTCCACCCAGGCCACGGGCGAGTGCCCACCTGTGAACCTCCAGAGCCACTCCAGACCAATGCGGACCTTCCGCAGGGGCTTCTGTGCTGAATGGAGGGTGATGGGGCGGGTGCACGCCTGTTGGACGTATACCTCCAGGTGGTCCTGCAGGTTCTGGCCAACTCCTGAAACGGGAGAGAGTGGTCAGGAAACATGGCTGCCAAAGGGGGTTAGCCGGCTTCTCCACACTCTCCTGGTTTTGAAAAATTCTCCCCTATCCACTAATTTTCTGGGCCAGCTCCTGCTCAGTCCCCGGGTCTCAGCTTAAAGGCAGAGACACCCTGCACTCTGGCCAAGCCCGGCCCCCTCTCTCACACTCCAGGGCAGCCTCCAGGTGCCCTTTGTCCACCCGCTAGGCAGCACCCTCCACGCCGGCAGCAGGCATTGCTTGGTGAGCTGTCGCTGAATGGGGACAGTGGCCCCGGCCTGGGGAAGGAGGAAGCTGCCCTGCTGGGCTGGCCACCGTCACACAGCTGCACCCCCACAGGCCCCTCACGACGAAGCCTGTGTGCACAAGGGCCTGCTAGAGTGTGGCTTACAGAGGGCAGGAGACAGAGCCAGGCCTGCAAGGACATCGAAGATAGTTTATGAAACAAAGTTTAGGTCTGACGTGAAGGGCAGGCTCCGCGGTACTGAACTGACCTCATTAATGCCAGGGCAGCTGGTGAGCACCGTGGATGGGAACAGAGCCTGGGCCCCTCTCACCACAGAGCTGCCCTGGTGACAGGCCCGCACACAGCCTGCAGGGCTTTCTGGGCAGATACTCCTTGCCAGAGGGCGTTCTCCTCCCAGTGGGATGGGGTGGCCAGGGAGGGAGAAGGAAACAGCACAAAGACTCAGGGCCCAGGGTAAGGGTGTCCGGTGAGGCCTGGGGAACTCTGGGCTCAGGGGAAGGACGTGACAGTTCCACGGAGCGCTAACTCTCACCACCTCCCTGCTCCGTGCTAATAAAATACAAGAAGCTATTTTGTTAAGCAGAGACAGCCTCTGGGGAAGATTGAAAGGGGCTCACCAGGCAGGTGGCACACCACAGGGATGCCCAGTTTCTTGAGGTCATCTGCATTCCCGACACCCGAGAGCATGAGCAGCTGCGGAGAGTTGATGGCGCCTCCACTCAGAATCACCTCTTTGCTGGCGTAAGCCTGGAAGGGGCAGAGGGCCAGCCAGGTCACACCTCCTGACGAGCCAGCTGTTCTCCTGACTCATGGGCCAGTGCCACTCCAGCCAGCACCATGAGAACAGGGCAGGTCGAGCCCATGTGGCGCGCTGGGGGGGACACTGCTGTGGTGGCAGCGGTGAGCCGGCCCACAGGCTGGGGCCAAGGAGAGGAAGTTAGCGGGGTTGCGACTGGAAAGCAACCTGCACATGCAATGGTTGTGTGTCACGATCAAGTGTGGCCACACTCCAGGACATTCTGCCACAGCCAGACAGTAACCAGGGTCCTCAAACAGCACAGGGAAGCTTACATGAGATAAATGAAAGCAAGTGGTCTAGATAAGGCAAGCAGCGAGCCAGATCGGCACATGGGGGTGTAAAACAATCTGACACACTGCTGCTACTGCAGAGACGCGGAGCACCATCACATCACATTCATGGATGTTCCAACCTCTAGCATAAACTTGTGACTGTTAGGTCAGTGCCTTGGAACGCATGGAAGGCACCGGGGGCCGCTCTAAGGGCCGCTCTGTAGCAGACAGAGGCTCCGGGGGCATCCCCAGTGGGGCACCATGGACCCTCTGCAGGTGGTAGGGCTAGAGACTTCCTCACCTCCACCAGCCCGCTGCTTCCTGTGAGGCCCTAGGGACAAGCCATCAGGCCATTGCCACCAGCTGCTCACCCCTCGTCCCAGGGATGAGAGTGTGTAGCTAGGAGGAGGGTGTGACTTCTGCCCACCCTAAGCCTGACCACCGGGGTTCCTGCCCACGCCTGTCCTGCCCCCCAGCTGCCGTTCACTCACCCTGTGGCTCCGGCCATTCTTGACATACTCCACGCCCACTGCACGGGTACCCTCAAACAGCACCTTGCTCACAAGCGTCTGGGCCTCGGCCCTGAGGTTGGCGCGGCTCAGGGCTGGGTGCAGGTAGGCACAGGCCGTGCTCCAGCGCTTGCCTGCAGGATGGAGCAAGGAGATCAGCCCTGGGCAGAAGGGAGGGGCTGGAGAGAGAGCACATGTGTCCCGCCCTGACTGTGCAGGCCCTGCCTTCACCGTAAGGCTCAGACCAAAAGACCTGCCCTACTGAAGTCCACATCTGCCTGGGGTCCCTTGGGTGCAGGATGACACAAAGGCCAGGAGCAATGACCGAAGGAGAGAACCCTGAAGAGGCAGGCAGGAGCCCCAGAGCAGCCTGGCCTCGCCTCTGTCCTGCTGTGAGCAAGGCCCAGCACCACTGTGCCTCAGTTTCCCCATAAAGGATAGACATGGCTCTGGTGAGGAAAGGAGCCAGGGAGAGGGGGAAAGAGTGCCTTGTGCTCCTTGCTGCTGCTCTGTGCCTCAGTTTCCCCATCCGTAATTCTCTAGAGGACTTTGGGCTCTTTGCCCTCTGACTCCATTTCCCATACCAACAGGGGCCAGAGGCCCAGAGAATGTCCATAGTGTCACTATCCCCAGGTATTTCTCACTGGGCTTTGGGTTGGGCTCTGTGGCATCTAGGGATGCAATAAGTCACATCCCTTCCACCTACTCCAGCCTCAGCCTGTCCACACTTACTGACCACGATGGGGGATAGTTTCTTTTTTTTTTTTTAAAGGAAGAACTAGGGAGATGGGGAAGGGTGGCCATACACTACCTTCATGGATGGTCATGTCCATCCAGCCGAAGCCTTCTTGTTGGAAGCCATTCATGTCCTCAGTGAGGGGGTAGCCAGCCTGCTGTGCCGCCTCCAGGAACGCCTGGTGCAGTGGGTGGTTGGTCTTGCCCCGGGACACACGCAGGGGGCCATCGCCGCCACGGTACCTGCTGGCACCCAGCTCGTGGCCCTGCGCCTTGCGGAAGTAGGGCAGACAGTGCGCGTAGTCCCAACCCTCAGCGCCTTGGCGGTGCCAGCGGTTGTAGTCCTCAGCATGCCCACGGATATAGACCATGGCATTGAGGGACGAGGAGCCTCCCCAGACTCGGCCGCGAGGCCAGTACAGCACCCGGCCATCCAGGCCTGGCTGCGGCTCCGTGTGGTAGCACCAGTTGTACTTGTTGTCGCACAGGTTGGCCACGAGGGCGGCAGGCATGTGGATCTTCCACAGGAGCCGCTTGCTCCCTGCGCACAAGTCCCTGGGCCCGGCCTCCAACAACAGCACATGCTCACTGGGGTCCTCTGTGAGCCGCCTGGCCAGCACACAGCCCGAGGAGCCTGCACCCACCACCACGTAGCTGTACTCGTCTCCGCTCTGGGAACCCACACTGGCCAGAGCCCGAGCCCGAAGGCCCAGGGGCTGCTGCCGCCCCAGGGCTCCCCATGCCAGGGCTCCATGCAGGCCTAGGAGCCCTTGCCTCCAGCCGTGTAGGACACACCACATGCTCCTAGCCCAAGTCCTCTTGTCCACAGAAGGGAATGAGGTGATTCACTTTTTCCTAAAATAAGAAAAGGGGTTTAAGAAAATCTTAACTCCACAGGACGTGCAGAATCAGTCCCCCAAAGCTGGGCAGCCACTCTGGTGCAGCGAAGGTCCATAGCACGCTCACCAAGGGCCTGCCCAGGGCCAGGTGGGGCAGGTCCAGTCCCCATGGTCACCACCCTGGGGAACTAGGAGGAGTTCAGTACTGTTATAGCTGTGCCAGGATGGACAGGCACAGGGCAGGAGGGGACAGGAGAACGACCCCTACCCAACCTTAGGGGTGAACGTCTTCCCTGTGCCATCCGTGTATGCACCTGGAGGCTGGGCAGGAGTCCACCTGCTGGCAGGCCTGGGAGGGAAGGGGTTTACAGGAGAAGAAAGCAAACAGAGTGCTTGCACCCATTTGTGACTGCTACTCAGCCCCTACCAGCTGCTAGGCACTGTTTTTTCTCTAGTAATACATAGAAAGAAATCTACCCTCAAAACTGATGGTCTAGGGCCAGGGTTAAGGACCAGACTTAAATAAGTAACCGAGACAAGGTCAGAGTGAGAGGCACAAGACTACAGAGCTCAAAGCATTTGACCAGAGGGGCTGTGGGATGCGCTAGAGGGGTTTTATGCAGGCGACAGGGTCAGAGCTACACTGTTCCAATATCACTCTGTGGAGTACTGGAGTTTAACAGGGAAGTGGCAATAGCTTTTGCAGGGTCCTTTCCCAACAACATTGAAATCAATCCCAACATACTTAGTGCAGAGGTGAAAAAGAACCAGGGTAGGCCATCAAAATCTCCACTGACAAGGACATCAGAGAAAGTTCCACCCACAAGGCCTAAACTCCGCCTACAGGGCCTGCCCAAGACTGAGACTAAAACAAAAGAAAACCCTATTAAATCCCCAAAACCCCTTCCATGAGCCCTGTGCCAAGTAACAACAGCAACCTAACACTCTTTCTCCTCCTCCTCCCCGCCTCTGGTGTGCAGCATGGGAGGATGAGGTGGCAGGGCCTCCTAAAAACTATGTCTGAAGCAAGAACACTAAGAAGAACTGTTCAGGGCTCCAGGTCCCCCACAAGCACAAGGTGTCAGCTGCCCACTATTCAACTCCCCACTGGACTGACTCAACACTCCACACTAACAACCTGGCAGAATAAAAGGCATGCCTTTTCCAGACATAAATAATATTTATCTCAGTCTCTACTATCCTGTTACACACAAGATCTAGCATTCAGTAAAAAATAGGAGACACGCAAAAAAGCAAGACAAACAAATGGCTCCTTATCAAGAGATAAAGTAGTTAACAGACCAGACCAAGGGAAGACCCACCCAGATATTAGAATCATCAAACAAAGACTTTAAAATAACCAAGATGAACATTATAAAAGACTTAGTTAAAAAGGTGTTTGCCACATTCAACAGATAGGAAATTTCAGCAAAATGCTGAAAACTAAAAAGACAAAAAAATACAATATTGAAGATGAATAATTTTTAATTACATACAGCAAAGCAAAGAATTAGTAATACTGCTCACCCAAATGGAAATATAAAGAAAAGAAATAGTGAAAGGGGAAGGGGAAGAGAGGAAGAGAGAGTGAGAGAGCGAGTGAGCGAGAGAAAACAAAACAACCAGGGGCTTTGGGACAATATCAGACTAACTAAAGTATGGATAATTGGAGTCCCAGAAGGAAGAGAGGGACAGAAGGAGATGGGGCCAGGGAAGGCCAGAGAGAAAGAATGACAGAGGGACAGAGAATAGGGGAGAAGAAATATTTGAAGAGATCATTGCTGAGATTTCCAAAATTAGGGCAAGACAAAACACCATGGATTCAAGAAGCTTGGAGCATCCCAAGCATGATTAACACAAAGAAAAATACATCTAAGTGCATCATAGTCAAATTGCTAAACTTCAAGATAAAGAGAAAGTCATCAAAGTAACCATATGAGAAAAATTATATACAGAGGAATAAATATAAGAGTGACAGCAAACTTCTCCTCAGAGAACATGTAATCCAGAAGGCAATGGAGTGTCAACTTGAAAGTAAGTACTGAAGAAAAAACCCGCTAAGCCTCGTTTACTGAGCTTTAAAAAAGTGCCTAAAGAATCTCTGTACCCAGTGAATACATCTTTTAAAATGATAACTTACATGAAATGGACCAATTCCTTGAAAGATGTGACCTGCCAAAACTTACACAAGAAGAAACAGACACTCTGAATAAGCCAATATCTATCAAAGAAATTGAATAGATAATTGATAACCTTCCAAAATGTAAAGCACCAAGTCTAGCTAAGTTCACTGGTAATTTCTGCCAAACATTTAAGAAAGAAATTACCCAATTCTCTACAATCTCTTCCAGAAGATGGAAGCAGAAGGGTTACTTCCTGACTCACTCAGTGAGGCTAGCATCACCCTAGTATCAAAACCAGACAAAGACATAACAAGAAAGAAAGAAAAAAAATGGTAAGCCAATACCTCTCATGAACAATTAACAAATTGAATCCAACTATGTATAAAAAGAATTATATACCATAACCAAGTGGGATTTATCCCAGGTATGAAAGACTGGTTCAACAGTCAAAAATCAATTAATGTGATCCATCACATCAACAGGTTAAAGAAGAAAAATCACGTGATCAATCAACAGATGCAGAAAAAGCATCTGACAAAATTTAACGTCCATTCATGATTTAAAAAAAAACTCTCAGTAAACTAGGAATACAGGGGAATTTCCTCAACTTGGTAAAGAATATCTATAAAAACCCTATAGCCAACATCATACTTAATGGTAAAAAAAAGAACCAAAAAACTATTATCTAATGCAATAAGAAAAGGAAATAAAAGGTACACAGATTGGGAAGGAAGAAATAAAACTGTCTTTATTTGCAGATGACATGATCATCTATGTAGAAAATCTAAAAGAATGAACAAAAAAACCCCCTGGAACTAATAAGCAATTATAGCAAGACTGCAGAATACAAGGTTAATATACAAAAGTTAATCGCTTTCCTATATACCAGTAATGAACAAGTGGAATTTGAAATTAAAAACAATACCATTTAAATTAGCACTCCAAAGAAATAACAAAATATGTATAAGATCTATATGAAGAAAATGTTATGAAATGCTGATGAAATTAAAAAACTAAATAAATGGAGAGGTGTTTCATGTTCATGGATAGGAAGATTCAATATTGTCAAGATGTCAGTTCTTCTCAACTTGATCCACAGAGTCAGTGCAATTTCAACCAAAATCCCAGCAAGTTATTAATATTTTGGAGATATCAACTAACTGACCCAAACTTTATATAGAGAGGCAAAAGACCCAGAATGGCCAATGCAATATTGAAGGTAAAGAACAAAGTTAGAGGACTGACACTACCTGACTTAAAGATTTACTATAAAGCTATAGTAATCAAGACAGTGTGGTAATGGTGAAAGAACAAATAGATCAATGGAACAGAAAAGAGAGTCCAGAAATAGACCTGCATATATACGGTCAACTGCTCTTTGACAAAGGAGCAAAGGCAATACAACAGAGAAAAGATGGTCTTTTCAACCAAGGGAGCTGGAACAACTGGGCATCGACACAAACACAAAAAATGAATCTAGACACAGATCTTATGCCCTTCACAAAAATTAATTCAAAACAGAGCACAGACATAAAGGCAAAAAACAAAACTATAAAACTCCTCAAAGATAACACAGGAGAAAATTTAGATGATCTTGGGTTTGATGATGACTTTTTAGATACAACATCAAAGGCACAATCCATGAAAGAAAGAATTGGTAAGCTGGACTTCATTAAACTTAAAATTTTTTACTCTGCTAAAGACACTAACGAGAGCATGAAAAGATAAACCATAGACTGGGAAAAAATATTTGCAAAGGACATATCTGACAAAGGATTATTACCCTAAATAAATAAATAAATAAATTCTTAAAATTCAACAACAATAACCTGATTAAAAAATGGGTCAAAGACTTTACTTGACACCTCACCAAAAAAGACAGATAGATGGCAAACAAGCATATGAAAAGATGCTCCACATTATATGCCATCAGGGAAATGCAAATTAAAACAACAACGAGATACCACTACACACCTATTAGAATGGCCAACATCCAGAACGCTGGCCACACCAAATGCTGGCAAGAATGTCCAGCAACAGGAACTCTCATTCACTGCTGGTGGGAATGCAAATCAGTGCAGCTACTTTGGAAGACAGTTTGGTGATTTCTTACAAAACTTATGTCCACACTAAAACCTGCAAATGGATGTTTATAGCAGCTTTATTCAAAATTGCTAAGACTTGGAAGCCACCAAGATGTCCTTCACTAGGTAAATGGATAAATACACTGTGGTATATCCAGACAATAGAATATCATTTAGTGCTAAAAAGAAATGAGCCATAAAGCCATGAAAGAACATGGAAGAACTTGAAATGTGTATTACTGAGTAAAAGAAGCTGATCTGAAAAGGCTACATACTGTATGATTCCAATGATATGAAATTCTGGAAAAGGCAGAACTATGGTGACAGTGAAAGGATCAGTAGTTGCCAGGAGAGGGAAAGATGAATAGGCAGAGCACAGAGGATTCTTAGGGCAGTGAAACTACTCTATGAGACCATAATGATGGACAAATGTATTTATATATTTGTCTAAACCCATGAAGTATACGACACCAAAAGTGAACCCTACAGTAAAGTCCATCCCATGGACTCTGGATGATGATGTGCCAACGTAGTACATCAGTTGTAAGTTATGCATGTTTTGGTGCAAAGGGTATATGGGAAATCTCTTCACTTTCCTCTCAATTTTGCTGTGAGCCTAAAACTACTCTATAAAAAAGTCTTAGCTGCGCATGGTGGTGTGTACCTAGCTTCTCAGGAGGCTGAGATGGTAGGATCCCTTGAGCTCAGGAGTTTGAGATCAGCCTGGGCAACATAATGAGACACTGTCTCAAAAAAAAAAATTCTTTTAAAAAATATAAAGAGTCTGGCTCCATTTTTGATGTTTTGACTACTGACAGCCTTCAAGCCCCATTCCTTACTCTTTCCTTCTTGCCCCATGTCT
The DNA here is from genome assembly GCA_008086735.1 of Cheirogaleus medius. NCBI lineage: Eukaryota > Metazoa > Chordata > Mammalia > Primates > Cheirogaleidae > Cheirogaleus > Cheirogaleus medius. The sequence continues at coordinate 13,397,053 of VBSM01002035.1, forward strand.
GGGCAAGTCAGTAAGAAAGCTCTGGCTTTTCTTCTCTGAGCACCAGTAGGGAAGTTCAAATCATGCAGACCCAACCCATGTGTGAGTGTCCTCACCTTGGCCCTGCTCCTTAACCATAATAAAAACCAGGAACACTTGCCCCTTCCTTTACTTGAGCCAGGTGCTTAGGTGCCTGCCCTGCTCTTACCATAAAGCCCCACGATATGAGCAATAAACCTTCCCGTAGCCCCTTGGTGTGTATATGGTGTCATCAGTCTCAACATTCAAACCAACATGGAGTTGCGCGAGGTTGATCCTGCCTCCATAGGGCAAATACAAGACAAAACAATACCACTTACAAGAGCACCAGGAAATATGAAATAATTAGGAGTAAACTTAACAATATATGTGTAAAACCTCTACACTGAAAACTACAAAACACAGAGAAATTAAAGATGACCTAGACTGGATGTGGTAGTACACGCCTGTAATCCCAGCATTTTGGGAGGCTAAGGCAGGAGGATTACTTGAGGCCAGGAGTTTAAGACCAGCCTGTGCAACACAGCAAGACTCATCGCTACAAAAGACAAAAAAATGAGCTGGGTGTGGTGGCACATGCCTGTAGTCCCAGCTACTCCAGAGATTAAAGTAGGAGGATCATCTGGGCCCAGGAGTTAAAGGGTATAGTGAGCAATGATTGTGCCATTGCACTCTAGCCTGGGTGAGAGAGCAGGACTCTGTCTCTTAAAAAAATTCAATTAAAAAAACAAAAAAGATGACCTAAATAGAGTGAGATACCACGAATACAAAGACCCAATATCGTTATGATGTCAATTCTCCCCAAATTGACTTAAAGATTTGATGCAATGCCAATCAAATTTTAGCAGGCTTTCTTTATATGGAAACACAAAGGACATAGAAAAAGCTGTAGTACAGTCAATCATATAATGAAACCCCACACAAAAGTGGAAATGAAGGAAACATAGCAGCTCATATCAACAGGGATGAATCCTAAAAACATATTCAGAATGCAAAAAGAAAATTACAGGTTATGGCCTGAATAAGACACACAAAGAAACAAGCATGCCTACTTTTGACATTTCTATTCAACATAGTATTGGAAATCCTAGCCAGAGAAATTAGGCAAGAAAAGGAAATAAAAGGCATCCAAATTGGAAAGAAAGAAGTAAATTATCTCTGCTCACAGATGACATGATCTTACATGTTAGAAAACCCTAAAAATTCCACACCAAAACCAAAATTAAAATTGTTAGAGCTATTAAACAAATTCAGCAGAGTTGCAGGATACAAAATCAACCCACAAAAATTAGTTGCATTTCTATTCACTAACAATGAACAATCTGAAAAGGAAATTAAGGAAATAATTCCATTTATAATAGCATCAAAAAGAATAAAGTACCATAAACTGGTGGTTTAAGAAAAAAAAGAAAAATAAAAAAGTATTTTTTTATTATAAAATATTTTAATAAATAATTAATTTAAGAAAAAAATAACTAAAAAAAATAGACACTTAGAAATAAATTTAACCAAAGATTTAAAAGACTTGTATACAGAAAACTACAAAATGTTGCTGAAATTAAAGAAGACATAAAGACATGGAAAGACATCCCATATTCATGGATTGAAAGACTTAATATTGTTAAGATGCCAATGCTACCCAAAGCCCCATTGATTCAATGCAATCCCTATCAAAATCCCAAGAGTTTTTTGCAAATAATCACAAAAATTTTGAAAAAGAAGAAAAATGTTGGAAAGATGCATACTTCCTGATTTCAAAACTTTCTACAAAGCTACAGTAACCTAAACAGTATGGTAATGACATAAGGACAGACATATAGACCAATGAAATAAAGACCCCAGAAATAAACATTTGAATAGGTGGCCAGTTGATTTTCAACAAGAGTACTCAGACCACTCAATGGTGAAAAGACAATCTTTTTAACAGTGTTGAGAAACCTGGATATTCACATGCAAAAGGATGAAGTTGAACCTTTACATCTGCCATGCACAAAGTAAAACAGATGAAAGACCTAAAGGCAAGAACTAAAATTATAAAACTCTATATACTAGATATAGAGTTCTAGATATACTAGAAAATCTTTGTGATATTTGGGGTGCTTTCTTGGATATAATACCAAAAGTATAGGTAACAAAAGATAAAATAGAAAAATTGTACTTCATCAAAATTAAAAACTTTAGTGCATCAAAGGAAATTCTCGAGAGTAAAATAACAACCCATAGGAGAAAATATTAGCAAATCATATATCTGATAAGAGATTAATATCCAGAGGGTATACAAAGAACTCCTACAACTCAACAACAAACAAGCCAAACAGAAAATGGGCAAAGAACTTGAATAGACATTTCTCCAAATAAGATATAGAAATGGCCAATAAACATATGAAAAGATGCTCAACATCACCAGTCATTAGGGAAGTATAAAGCAAGACCACAATGAGTTACCACTTTATACCCATGAGGATGGCTACAGTAAAAACAAAAACAAAATGGAAAACAACCAGTGTTGATGAGGACGTGGAGGAACTGGAACCACTGCACGCTGCTGGTGGGAATGCAAACCGTTGTGGCTGCTGTGGAAAACAGGCTGGCAGATCCTCAAAGTTAACACAGAATTACCACGTGATCCAGCGAGTCCACTCTTAGGTATATACCCCAAAGAACTGAAAGCAGAGACTCAAACAGATACTTTTACAGTAATGTTTATAGCAGCATTATTCACAATAGCAAAAAGGTGGAAACAACTCAAATTTCTATCAACAGATGAAAGGATAAACTGAGTAACAGCCTTAGAATGAAATTCTGACACCTGCTAAAACATGAATAAACCTTGAAAGTATTATGCTAAGTGAAATAAGCCAGATACCAAAGGACAAAGACTGTGTGATTCCACTTACATGAGGTACATAGAATAGGCAAATTCATAGAAACAGAAAGCAGATTACAGGTTACCAGGGGGCTCTTGTTTCATAGGAACAGAGCTTTGGTTTGGGGGGATGAAAAAACATTTGGACATGGATAGTGGTGGTGATGGCCGCACAACACTGTGAATGTCCTTAATGCCACTGGACGGTACACTTAAAAAGGGTTAAAATGATAAATTTTGTTAAATATATTTTACCTCAAAAATATCACCAAAAAAATGTGCAATTCAATTCTGGATATTAAGTCAGTCAAACTTATGAGTGAGAGAAGTATAAAGAAATTGAGGAGCTTCTAGAAGATATTAGAAGAAAGAAGCAAGCAGATGACCATACATCGGACGGGGGTCAGAAGGAGGGGTACCGGAGACTACAGGAGACTCCACGGGAGGAGGTTGAGGAGGAGAACTGGGAGAAGAGACCTCGTGAGCCAGCGGCTTGGAGACCAGCTTCAACATACGCAAATCTATAAATGTAAATCACCATATAAACAGAAGCAAAAACGAAGACCATGTGATCCTCCCAATAGACGCAGAAAAAGCATTTGACAAAATTCAACACCCTTTTATGATAAGAACGCTCAACAAAATAGGTATAGACGGGGCTTACCTAAAAATGATACAAGCCATATATGACAAACCCACAGCCAATATCATACTGAATGGGGAAAAATTGAAAGCATTCCCACTTAGAACTGGAACAAGACAAGGTTGCCCACTATCTCCACTTCTATTCAACATAGTGCTGGAAGTCCTTGCTACAGCAGTCAGACAAGAGAGCGGAATTAAGGGCATCCGAATGGGAGCAGAAGAGATCAAACTCTCACTCTTTGCGGATGCCATGATATTATACCTAGAAAACACCAAGGATTCAACCAAGAGACTCCTTGAATT
>VBSM01002035.1:13400984-13445409 GCA_008086735.1 Cheirogaleus medius
GTAACCGTAATATTTGTACCCCCATAATATGCTGAAATAAAAAAAAAAGAGAGAGAAAAAAAAGAAAGAAATTGAGGACAGTAATTACCTCTGAGCCAGGTGGTGTACCCCAAAGTTTTCATTTACACCTGTCATGTTTTGTTTCTTAATTTAGTTGACAGGCATAGGTGTGTGTTGTGTCATTTTATTGACGGTCTGAAATAATTGACAATAATGAAAGTTCACAAGATTAGGAGGCAACACAGGCAGCTTCGCCTGCCATGCAGGAATAAGACAGACCTCACCTTTCTGAGGTGGCCCCAGTCATTCCACAACCCCACCTCCCATGGCAGCTCTGCTCCCACACCTCTCCCCGCCACCCCACACCCCACATGGAGGGGACTCTAATTGTTCTCAAAGTTCTGGGTCTGGCCCTCAACTAGGCATAGATCTCTCTGGCCCTTGGGCAGGGGTGGGACTAAACTGGGACATTTTTGTCTGCCCCTCACCCCTGCCCAGTGGAAACTTCCTCAGGTGCCTCTCCCCACCACCCATGAATCCCAAGCCCAGGGTTTGCTGAATAAAGCAGAGGGGCGAGCCCAGGGCCCTTGCCTACTCTCACCTGCCTTCTCCCATGTGTCCCAGCCTCGGCCCCAGCTCTCCACCCCATACCATGGCCAGGGCCGGGGTGGGCTTTCCCCTTCTTCCCCAGCTGTCTGCCTGGGCCTGGGGGAGGCTGTTGCCTCAAGGCAGTATTTCCCTGTTCTTGAGACCCGCCTGGGCTCTTTGAGGGCTGCCTGCCCCTCCTCTCAGAAGGCAGGCCTTGGGGGGCAGCAGACACAAGTCACTCAGGCTCCCGGCCTGAGAGAAGGTAGAGGGGCCCTAGACACACACACTCAGCATGTGCAGTGGCAACGGGGGGACGGGGAAGTAGGGCTAAAGAGGGAGGGGCCGCTACCCAGTGGGAACTCCTTGAGGGACCCCTGAGCCCCTAGCGCAATGCCCCCGCAGGCTCCCAGCTGGGTGGGTGGACAGACTGACCGATATGGGGCAGGACTGATGGGGAAGCAGGAAGGCGCTCCCTGGCGTCAGCAACATGCAAAGTGGGGTGGGAATGGGACCAAAGACAGGAAAGCGCGTGTGTTCATTTGGGGGGGGGGTTGAGGGGAGGGGAGGGGGTCCTCCTTACCATGGGTGGGGTCTGAAGCTGGTGGGTGGCATCCGAGCCTTCCTTCTGACTCTGGGTGCCTGTACCCCCAACCCACCCCGTTTCCTGGACCAAACCGGGCCAGGCCCAGTCTAGGGCTCTGGCCACATGAGGATGTGGCTTTGCCAATGTCCCTGCATGAGGGAGAAGAGATTTCCGTCCCTGTGGCACCACTGACTGAAAAGCAAAGCTCTGGTCAATTCAGACCCCCACCCCCAACACCACGGATGGTCGAAGTGAGTGTCAAGTACAGAGAGGAGATCGGAGGAGCAGTAACAAACACAGGGGCCGCCATGCCTCGCCAGTTATGGCTGGTGCCTTTCACCACTGTAGTCCTGTGCAGCATCAACTAACGATTCTCATTTCAAATTCTCAAATCAGTAGTTGAAGACTGATATTGAAAAGTACGTTAAATTTTGTGGCCAGAACACTGATTGTCTTATACAACAAGACAGATTTCCATGTAATTTTGAGCACGTGACCAATTGCACAAGTTTTATAATTTTGGTGGAGTTAAGTTGCAAAACAATTGTGACCAGAATAAAACACTCACCCACAATTTCAGGAGCGCCCGTACTTGGGACACATTCTGTCCACAGAGCCGTAGGGCTGCAGCGCTGACGAACCCTGTCCAGGGGTTCCTAACAGCACTGCCTTCTTGGTGTGCATGCATGTGCATATGTGCGTGCCTCCTTTCTAGCTTTTGGCCGGTGCTGTGAACTGTGCCCCACAGGGCCAGATTCTTTGGGCCACTGAAGTCCTGGATTTTGCTGGTCACTCAGGAGGAAAAGGCGGAACTCTGGAGAGGGACGGAGCACCCCAGTTAGGCCCTGCGTGCACAGCCATGCCCCAGACCTCAGCCCTGCAGGAGCTCGGCCAGTCAAGGCTGATGACAAACAATGATTCTGCTTCAGGCACAATGGGCGAGCATGTTAACCTTTCCAGAAAGTAATGGACACATCAGGATTTTAAAGGTACAGCCCTTTGTCTCAGCAATCTCCCTTCTAGGAATCTAACCAAAAAGAAAGCTCTGCAAAACTGGAACATCAAGCACAAGGGGTCCATCCCTGTGCCGTTTACATCAGCAAGAATCATAAACAATCTAACTGCCTACCAACAGGGGACTGCTCATTAAAAAGTAGGTCCATCCTGTGAAAGGGCCCTGTTAACCCACTTAAGTAATGACCACATAGCCCACACAATCATCCTAGACAAGGCTCAGGGACACCCGAGCCCAAAGCTCAGCTACTCACAAGCTTCAAAGCCTAGAAAGGTACTTCCCAGCCCTGAGCCCTGGTGCCCTGAGGCCAGCACTGCTCCAAGCTCCCACTTGACCTTCACACCTGTCAAGGTGTGCCCACCGGCCAGGCCACAATCCGTCAGGCCACACCATCCTTGCCCATCCAAGATTGTTCTCAAATGGAGGACTTAGGGCAGGTCACCTGACTTTTCTCACCTGACCTTCCAGTAATGGTTTTGACCTGCAATCTCTGCAAGGCCTTGCGTGAGGTTACCCACCTTCTAGGCTGGGCTTTCGACCAGAAGAAGAGCACTGCTCTGTGGCTGCCTCTGTCCAACCACAGAGCTCCACTAGACCGTGGAACCCAACTGAGTTAAAATACTAGGAACAGCTATGCATGCTGAGCTCTTCCTGTGGGCTGTCACGTTTAACCCCCTCAAGATGCCAGGTGTGAGGGTGTGGAGGTCTCCACCACCATTGCCATCTGCATCAGCCCCTGTCACAGAGAGGAAAAAAAGCCCCAAGAGGTCGAGCCCCTTCCCACATCAAGCCAGAGGTGGGGACCCGCTCCACCACAGGCCCAATGGACCAAGCCATGTCACAGGAGCCAGGAGGTCCTGGTCAGCACACAAGAGGAGGCAAGACACCAAGTGCCCACACCAGGGCTCTGGAGGCCAAGAAGGTGTCGAAGGCTCGGCTGCTCTCCTCCACAGCCTGGCAGCGCTCCCCACAGCACAACTGTGGTGGCCCAGGGTGGGAAGGGTCTCAGTCAGGGAGATGAGACCTGGCTGGGCCCAGAGGTGATGATGGTCCAGTGAGTGACCCTGAGCAGCTTCCTCCTCCCATAGGAACCTCATTGCCACCCCAAACCCAGGCCACTCACCTCCCTAAGATGGTAGAATAAGCTTCCTCATGGCCCCACAGCCCTTCTTATCCTAAGAGCCCCTATGGACTGGCACCTGCCTCCACCCATCACCTCTTATCCTACCGAGAACCTTGCTCTCTAGGCACCAGGTGCATGGACCACCTGCCCCTCCTCCCCCAGGGCCTTCGCACATGCTGTTCCCTCCTCCAAGAAGAGGTCCCGGCCTCCCTTCACTGCACTCACTCACCTTCCTGAAGGCCCCGCCAGGCACATTTCCTCTGGGAAGTTTTCCTTGCCACTGGCCACATCCACCCTGGGACTGCCCTGCACCACTTACTGGGACCTCAACCAACCAGCAGCAAGACGATCCATGGAAGGTGCGGGCGCTGCAACCTTGTCCCCTGCCATGGCACTTTGCCATGCTGGCTGAGTAGACATGAGAAGGGGATGGGCCCGCACGTGGCCTACGGCAAACCCTAGGGAGACAGCCGGAGATGTGGATGCTGAGCTCAACACATGGGCCAGGACCCACAGAAGGCACCAGCCAGGAGGGACACAGGGAATGTTCTGGATCCTGACCTGGTGGTGGTTGCCTGGGCTTATACACAGATCAAAATCAACATGATATGCACTTACTGAGTGTCTGTTCTACCTCAATTTAAAAGTTTAAAAAAAAAATTTTTTTTAACATGTTTTCTTCAAAAGTCAAATTTCTTTTCCTAGAATCTCATCTTCCACATAATCATCCACAATAAACAAATGAATTGGAAATTCACTTCCACTCTCCTGAAATAGCTGATTATTCTGCTACCTTGGAGAGGACTCCTGGATTGGGTGGATGAGGTCGTGCCCGCTGGCCCCCTGTGCCCTGGCTGGTCAGCCCCTGCTGCTGAGGCCACGTGGCCTCTGGACCCCACTGGTGAAGCGGTTGAGGGGGTATGGCCAGGCCGCGGCAGGGCTGAGGCTGGTCAGGACATAACACAGGCTGCCGGAAAAACCCCAAGGTGGGAGCTCTGAAGTCTGACAAGCATCAAATCTCTGTTGGACTCACCGTGTGACCTGGGCAGGGGTTTCCTGCTGGTATCGCGTGGGCACTGGCCTCTGACAGCACCTCTGACGCTTGTGGCTCCTCAGAAGTGCATCTGCTCTGCCACTTCCCTCTGCTGCCCCAGGGCGCCCGTCAGCCTGGGGGGCCTTGTGCTTCCCGTAGCAGGCATCTGCCCTCGTAGGCACTCCCACCCTCTCGCTGCCTCCCCCTTTCCAAACCATCACAGTGGTCTCCACCAAAAGCAGACAGCAAGGTGGGGGGACCTAGGGTCCTAACACGTGGGCAGGGGCAGGGGACTTGACTCACAGGGATGGCTCCACAGGGACAGCTCCTGGGGTCACCTGCCATTTCTTTCCCCCACAGGTGTATGTGTGGATCCAATGTGAGCAGGGAGTGTATGCGCCTGAGGTGCGTTTAGGAGACAGGGTGCAACAGAGGTCGCCACCAGAAGACTCAAATCCCTCAGGTGCCTCTCCCGGAGTCAAGCACCTGTGACTAGGAAGTGCCTCAACTGGGCACTGCGGAAGGGGGACCCTCCAGACTCGAGCTCCCTGCACTCCGGCTGCACTGTGCCTGGGCGAGCAGGCGCCACAGCATGAAGGCCTCAGGTGGAAGTGGGGACGTGGGGCACGGGCTGGAGCTGTGCGGGGTAAGCCGAGCGAAACCAGAGGCAGGCCCAGGGTAAGACACCCTGCTGTCATAGCACCTATGCAGTAACGCAGCAGGGACAGAAGCCGAGCCACTCTTCCCTCCTCCCTCTTTCCCTCCAGGGGCCACAAGAAGGCTGGCGTCCTTGTGACCACAAGTTACCAATCTGCCACCCAGCAGAGCCCGTGCGCCCAGCTGCCTTCCCACCACGCACGTTCACTTACAGAGCAGGCGCTCAATAAATGCTCACCATGTGGCTGGTATATAAGAATACACTGTCCACTTCAGGAGAAGAAGCAGACAGACATGGAAACTGAGGCAGAGGGGCAGTAACTTCTCTCAGAAGGGTGGGGCTGGCACTGCAGAATCTGCCCAATTTTGCCCACCCCATGGATGCCAGCTGGACAAGGCCCCGTCATCTCCCACAGGGACCCTCCCCACAGCGACCCGGCAATGTCCCTGCCACTACTACCCCTCCCCACGCACCCCACAGCCGGCTAGCAGCCAGGCAGCCTCAGAGGAGGGGAGCAAAGCAGGAAAGATCCAGGCGAGGGTCAGTTTGGGCCTCACCAAAGTGACTGCACACACAGGGGACAGCTGCAGACTTTTCCCTATAGGCAAAGCAGGGGTCCGAGTGGGAGAGGGCAACACCGCCTACGAAATATCCCCGCCAAAAAGTTCAAAGCTGAATCTTACCACAGTTCTAGATCCATGTACCAATACACAGGAAAGGCAGAGGTTAGAGGACATGCAAAGGTGCACCACCGACAGGACCCCGGCGGAGGCAAGGCAGTGAGTCCAAGTTAGTGGGAAGAGTGCGATGCAGGGAAGCCTGTGGATTAGGAAAGGAGACGACTCGCTCATCAGAATACGTGGCTCCTCCTGGCACCCTGGGGATTTGAACACTGAGTGGACATTTGGGAACATTATGAAATCACTGTGTGTCAGATGTGATAATGGTCCTGTGGTTACGCTGTTTAAACGCACCCTTTCGGGAACCCTCGTACACTGCCGGTAGGAATGCAAATTAGCACAGCCACTATGGAAAGCCGTATGCTCCTCAAAAGGCTAAAAATAGAACTGCTGTATCATCCAGCTATTCCACTGCTGGGTACATATTCAAAAGAAAAGAAATTAATATACTGAAGAGACATCGGCACCCCCATGTTTACTGCAGCACTGTTCACAATAGCCAAGATATGGAATTGAGCTAAGTGCCCAGCAAAGACTGAATGGATAAAGAAAATGTGGTACGGACACACAATGAATATTAGTCAGCCATAAAAAATGAATTCCTGTCATTTGCAGTTACACGGATGGAACTGGAGGCCATTGTGTTAAGTGAAACAAGCCAAGCACAGAAAGACAAATGTTGCCTGTTCTCATGTGTAGGAACCAAAAAAAAAAAAAAAAGTGAATCTCATGAAAACAGAGAGTAGACTGATGGTTACAGAGGCCAGGAAAGGGGGTGGGGTCAGGAGAGGTTGATGAATGGGCACAATACACAAGTAGATGGAAGAAATGAGACCTAGTGTTCGCTAGATCAGTAGTGACTAGATTTAACATTAATCTATGATACATTCCAAAATAGCTAGAAGAGCATAATTCAAATGTTCCGAGCATAAAGAAAAATAAATATTTAAGGTGGTAGATATTTCAATTACCCTGATTTGATCATTGCCTAGTATATGAATGTAACAAGTGATTACATGTATCCTGAAAATATATACATCTACTACATATCAATAAAAATAATAAAAAGTGTAAGAAAAGCAAAAAACATTAAATTATATAAATTTATAATGAGATAAATTATACTAAAAACAAAAAAACTAACACACTCTGTCAAAAATACATACTGAAAAATTGACAGAAAAAATATGACATTGGGATTTGGTTTAAAAACACCCCAGGGACTGGGGGGGCAGATGAAATGGGATCATCCACAAGGTGACACTGTCAAAGCTGCATGATGGGAACAGAGTTCCCATCTCAATAATCTCTTTTGGTTAATTTTGTACGTGCTTCAAATTTTCCTTAATAAAAAGGATTTCTGAAGTTGTTGTTTGTTTGAAATCTCAAATACCCCACTAGAGGAGTGAGACAGAGGAAGAGGGCAGGAGAACATTCACGCAGAGCACCTGGTCTGGGGTGAGGGACTTTGAGCCATTCCACAGAAGCTGGGGAGGTTCTGCAAATGCTTGTTGCCAGCTTCCTCGTTCAAGTGCACTTTTAACCAGTTTTTAAAATCTCAGTTAAAAAATACCCACCCCACACCCAGAAGTGTCGGTATAATGCATTCTGCCACCGGTGCCGGCCCACGCGCTATTGTGATTATCTGTGAAAGATAAGCACAGAATCAAAAGTCAGAGTCGAGAAACTTTAATAGCAATTTGACACAGTGACCTTACGTCTGCTGAGTCTAATAAGAAGATAATGGGTTTATATTTCATATATCTTTGTTTTTATTGTAACTACTAATTTTTGTGGTATTTTAAAATTTGGCCCATGAGAGATTAAAATTTTAAAAAACACATGCTCACATAGGCCTTCCCCACAGAGAGTCTGAGAAGCACTGTTACGGACCAGACATTGATCCCCTGGAGACCTCAAACCCATCAGCTCAAGTGACCAGCCGGAGACCCCCAAAGCTTCCCTTCTCACTGGCTACTTGCTGTGAACAGGTCACGAAGAGAGGAGCAGCGCTATAAGCTGTTCGATCATTAAGTCCACGCTCGCTTCCACACTTCCGTGCCAGCACAAGCACAGCCACCTCCAGCGAGTGCGAGCAAGGCCCAGCATGTGTGCCAAGTGCCCGCCCTGGTCAAGGCACCTTCATGAGCCGTGGTTAGACAGTAAACTCTCACACTGGTGCCCACTACTGTCTCCCTTTCAAATGTCTGCATGGGTTTAATTGCAGAGGGTCCCAAGACTGCAAGCTGAGCTGCTTAAAAAACTGACTGCTTCTTTGTATCAACTGGGAATTATCACTCAACTGAAGTACAGAAATAAAATCAGGAACTTGGGTTAGTGGAAGATACCAACTAGCACCCCTGGCTCCTGAAAATGGTATTACTGTTCTCACTATGGTATGCAAAAAACAAACAAACAAAATCATAAATATAAACTTATAAAATAAACACACACTAATATGCAACATCACCTGTATCTATTTTATGCACTGGAGTTCCCTGTTCAAGCTGCACTGCTCTAAAAGAGAAGGGAAAGTTGCGGGTGGTCAAGATCCTCGTCTGCAACCTCAGTTCTGCCGTCTCTCACAGCTTAGCATCTCTGGGCCTCAGTTTCCTCAACTATATAATTGGAACAGAGCCACTCATTTCACTGGTTTTTTTCTTTAGAGCAAAAGGAAATAAGAGCTAAAAACACTTCAAAGAATTAACAGCACAAAGCTAAAAGCACATGGTGATTTTGTCAAGTTCACAGCATGGCCTGCATCCCCCTCTCCTTCTCCCTCTCCCTCAGCTTCACTCATCTTGTTTCCTCCTCCATAAAGTGTAGAATGTGATGTTACAACCAATGATAATATCACTAATAACAAATTAAGTCAAGTATCATTGATCAAAAACATATCATCCCAGCCTGAGCAAGAGCGAGACCCTGTCTCTACTAAAAATAGAAAGAAATTAATTGGCCAACTAAAAATATATAGAAAAAATTAGCCGGGCACGGTGGCGCATGCTTGTAGTCCTAGCTACTCGGGAGGCTGAGGCAGGAGGATCGCTTGAGTCCAGGAGTTTGAGGTTGCTGTGAGCTAGGCCGACGCCATGGCACTCTAGCCCGGGCAACAGAGTCACAAAAAAAACCAAAAAACGACAACAACAACATATCACCGACCCTGCTGTGTGTGCCCAACATAGTACTAACCACTTTCCCCCTGAAATTTCAGGTGATCCTCCCTCCAGCCCTGCGAGGACCACTCCATCACCCCGTTTACATGGGGCTTTCACAGAACAACAGTACCTGCCTCCTCTTCTGGGCTTTCTTGAAGCCCCAATGCGATAACAACAAATGTGAAAATCAACACAAGTACCCAGGGGACCAGGCACAGGGACAATAGCCATGAACAGGACACATGATCTGTGACCTCACGGGGTTTCATCCTAGGAACCACCAAGAGTGGTATTAACGCCATGCTAACACCGAGGCCTAAGTCTGTGGGCTTTCCTCCCATTAGAGCAGAAAAAATGTTTGTGGTTTTGTGGCCCTGCTGGGATGGTGGCGGAAAAGCCCTCGATGTGGCTTCCGGGTCTCTGGCTCAGAGCAGGCATTAAAGTTGACCCTGCCAAGCCCAACCTGCCAAGCAGAAGCAGAACACAGGGGTGGAGGAGCACTGAGGCTGGAGTGCTTCAGTGGCTCCTCTCCCAGCTCGGGCTAGCTACCGGGGGTGGGGGTGGGGGGGCCCTGGGAGGCAGCCAGGATTTGCCAGAAACAGCTCACTCTTCACAAGACAATGCATCCACTGTTGACCAGCCAGGGCCTTGATTAATATTTGCAAAAGAACGAAGTGGAAAATTCCACCTGTGTGGTTGGAGGCTGACCCGCAGGACTTGTCAACAACCCTGATGGCCTTGTTCCCTCTAGGATGGATCAGGCAGAGAGACAAAGGTCTGAGTAATAGTGTCAGAATCTGGGGCCTGTCATTACTCTTGTGTCCAAGGGAATGTCCCTCTGCAGATTACAGACATATTAGGTTTTTTTATTGTCCTGCCTCTCCTCCCCCTGAATTTACACAGCACTTTTAAATCCTTCAACTTGCTTTCCTATCTCCTGTCTCATCTGAGCCTCCTAACAGGCCTGCTAGGGAGTCAGGGCTGGCATCAGCCCTGGGTTAGGCATGAGACGCTGAAGCCCCAGGAGTCCCAGAGCCTCAGTCAAGGCCAGCCGACGGCAAGCAAGGTGCAGGCCAGGTGGTGGGGGAGCCAGGCGTCCGGCCCCGCGTTGCACGGAGCCCGTGCGAGGCCAGGGCTACCAGACAGAGTGGTCGTCCAGGCTCCGACAGAGGCCCTGACCTTCACCCTGCCTGTGGGGAAAAAGGAGGAAGTTCAAACCAGCTCTCTCTGGTGCGCAGGCCTAGGCACCAGCCTCGGAGGAAGATATGCATTAGTTTACTCATCCAAACATTTGACCAGCAACCACTAAGCCCCAGACATGAAGCACACTGTGTCAGGTGGCTCCTTCCGAAATTCAGACCTAGAAGAATTTATGACTGAAGGGAGAAGGTCAGAAAATCTCCAAAGGTTGCTTCTCTCCTAGACTCCAATCACCTCATTACTATCACCCTGCCTCACCCACGCCAGTTTGCAGGAAAGGACCCCAAGGCTCTGAGAACAACAGTGACTTGCCAGAGGTCAGAGAAAGGGGAAGCTGAGACCTCTGACCTGCGGTGCCTTGCCTTCAGTTTATAAAGCCACAGAGTTGTCAGGCTTAGTCGTGTCCCTTCTAGTAGGCCAGCTCGAAGGCTGCACGTCTAATCACCAAGGCCCTTTCATGGGGGAACACTTGGGTCATGGCCTTCTGAGCCCGGTGAACCCCCAGGAGGCAGGCAGGTGCATGCTGTGTGCCCACTGGGCATCTTCACACCCCCACTCCACAGCCCCTCTGCAGAGCTGGCCTGGGCAGCAGCCCCACCTCTAAAGCCCAGGGGGCCAGGGCAGTGTCATCTCCGGACCCAGGACAGTGGGAAACCCACTCAGGCTGTGTTGAGAGTCTCCGTCTGGCACCCCCTGCCCAGGCAGCCCTCCTTCTACTCCTCCTCCCCACAGGCTCAGCTGCCTCCACGCCACCCTCCCCTCCCGCTCTCTCTCTCCTCTGCCCACCAGCTTCTTCCCCCTTTTTAAAAACAAAATCACCTCCCCATGCCACTCCTATTTCCTTCCATGCTTGTCCCACCTGTTCTTGCCAAGGGCACTGGTCTCCCTCAGGCCAGGACCCTGGTCCCTTTGCCCTTCCTTACTCCCTGGTTTTCCCCGCTGCAGCATCTCATAGTCCTCCCTCCCCTTCAGGAAGCTCTCCTCCCCCAGGGCCCGATCCTCCTCGTCACCACCGCCTGGGCATGTCTAGCTCACGAAGCCTGTCTGTGCCTAACCTCTGCACCCCTGGTGTCTCAGAGCCCTTGCATCTTAACAGTGCCAGCTCTCCACAGCGGGGACTCGGATACTCACTGTGAATGAATGCATGCTGGTGAACGGCTGCCTGCTTGCTGGTCTCAGAGGGCTGGCCCCTACCCACCCTGCACAGCCACCCTGGTGGCCTTTCTAAAACTGAAAAGTGACCACCACCTAAGCCGTTGCCGTGGTTCATTATTGCTACCCTGGGACAAAGTTCACTAACCCATCTGCACTTCCACAGCGGGGCGGGCACCTGCGTCCTTGAATATACTTCTCACTGCACCCATCCTCAGTCCAAGGGCACCCATCAGCCAGCACCCAGGTGTCGTTTACCTTTGCACCCCTGTACCTGGCACTCCGTAAGTGTTTGCCGAACAGGAAGATGACTGTTACAGCTGGAAATGCTCTCAGGGCCCACAGGGCCCAAAGCAACTCAGAGAGGGTGGCCCGGGCCCAGGCAGGGGTGAGTACACAGCTTCACCTGAGGGACCCTCCTTGGTCAGGAATCACACCAATCGTTTGGAAATGTCACCTACAGCCCCACATGCAGGCTTGCCAGAGACATCAGAGACCCCAGCTGACCCTGAGGCTGGGGACTGGGCCCCACTACACACAGGCCAAAACACAAACCTGGCAGGTGGGCCAGGCCGGGCACACAGTGGGGCTTCAGCATAAACAAAAACAAAAACAAAAACAGTTGCCTAACTCAGCGCCACCTCTCACCAGCGGACAACTAACACATCCCCACGTTCGCATCTCTCTCTAGGCCTCTGTCTTCTCATCAGTAGCATGGAGCTAATTCAGCCTACAAGTGACTCTCAGTTGGTCACCCCGGAAGGGGCTGAAGCAGTGGCGTTCCAGGCTCTGTGACTCTACTGTTTAGCCCAGCTGATCTCTGTTATGTTAACCTCCCAAACCACTGTGTCTCAAAGGATGGTGCCTGGGCCACCCCAGAATTACCGGGGAGGGGGCTGTTAAATGCAGCCCCCGGTACAAGGTCGGGTCGCAATCTCACTTTAGACAGCGCTGAGGGATCCCGGACACAGGGACACGGTGACACCTGAGAACTGCAGCTCCCACAGCGCGGAAGGCTCCCGCTGCTGGAGAGGCCCAGGTGTTGCTGTCAATCCTGATTCCGTGGAAATACACATTTACCGGGAAACCTGAGGAGTGGGCATTTCTATCGCTAATAACGTGTAACTTAGTTCTGCGAAGAACTAGCTCCCCCAAAGAAGTCCAGGAGGCTTCGTTCACGCGCGTCCCGCCCCTTTTGTTTCCCAGACTCGGCGGTTGCGCGAACGGGGCCCCAGTCTGCCGACCCACCCACCGCCGCCCCAGGCCTCCCGGGGCTGCGTGCGGGGCGGCCCCGCTACTCACCCGCCGCGGCGCGGCCGAGGGCCGGACAGCGGGCGGCCGCCGAGCAGGAGCGGAGGGCGGGGGTTGGCCCTGCTCCTGCCCCGCTGCACTGTAACTGGCGGCGCGGGCGCCCGGCGGGCTCTCCGCGTCCGGAAGGGGACAGCGGGCCGCGCGGCCCGACGGCGTGGTGCGGCGGGGCCCTGGCTCACTGCACGCACTCGTGCGCGGGGCGGGCGCGCGCCGCGGCTGCTCGAGCTCCGCTCGGACCCGCCCATCCGTCCCAGCCCCGCAGGCCCGGGCGCTGCGACTTGCCCCGCCCTGGGAGGGGGCAGCGGGGCTCGGGCGGCGCTGCGGGAGGCGGAGCCGGGAGGGGGCGGCCCGGGGCGCGGGAATAAGAGCGCAGCGGGCGGCTGGCCCGGGGCTCGCGCGCTGCCTCGGCGATGTCGCTCGTGCTGTTGAGCCTGGCCGCGCTGTGCAGGAGCGCTGTGCCCCGAGAGCCGGTAAGCCCCCGCCGCACCCCTTCCCCCGTCTTGGTCCCTTGAGCCCGGATCCTGACGGTGTCCGACCCGCCAGCCAGCGCTTCTCCGAAAGCGTGGGCCGCCGGCTGGAGAGGGTATGTCTGCACCCTGTGGGGCAGCCCAGATGAGCCTAGAGCTCGCTCAGTCCAGCTGTCCCCAGCCTGGCGAGCATCCGGCGTCAGGTGCTTGAGTCGGGGCGTGAGAATCAGATATAATCTCCTGAAATGCCACCCCGTACTCTTGATCCTGCCATTTCTGCTCACCAAACCTTCGTGTCCTCATCGGAAACACGGAGGGTGGTCCCTAACTCGCCAGGGCTCCTGAGGAACTGAGGGTCTGCAACACAGCAGCACGGAGCCTGGCGCATACTAGATGCTCATTATTGTTAGGGGTTCTGCCCACCTGTAGGGGCACAAGAACTGCTTCTCCGTTACTTTTTTGTCATGTTGTCTGCCTTGTTCATTCATGAAGGCAAGTTTCCTTCCTTCCCCAGCGCCTTGAATGATTGACGGAATCTTCTGGTCACTGAGGAGGAAAAAGCTCATCCCCAAAATAGCATTCGTGATTATATCCCTGCCCTCTGCACATAGCATAACAGCTTGGTGGTGACTTGTTGATGGTTAGGGAAAGACAAACCCCATTCATTGTTTCCTGTTGTCCTCAGCGCCTACCCGCGCCCTCTGTCTCAAGTTCCAGGCCCCCTTGGCTGTTTCCACCAGAGGAAGAATTCATCCCTTTGCTGTAACTGTGTGTAAGGCCAACAGTTTGAACTCTGTAACGTTTAGAGCTGTTGCTTGGCTTCTTCTGAAAACTTGTCTCACCAGCCCTTTGACAAGAACTCAGCCCCTAGTATGGTGGCTTATTTGTTTTTCTAAAAAGTCTGATTTATCCCTTAGAGTTCATTTTTTAAAAGACAGAGGAGTGATTGATGATTTTGCCCAAACCCAACTTACTCAAACCATGAGAAGTCTTGCCTTCTGTTCTACAAGGTGTTTGGAAATGTGGACAGTTAGAGGGATCAAGAGTCCAGAGCTGGTGGACTTATCACATGGAGTCTTGTCATTGGAACTTGCTGCTGCCTAAAAGTTAAATATTTTAGGTTCAGTATTTTACTCCAAAACCAAAATACAAATTATTTTTTCTTACAGAAAGACATAAGCAGTTAACTTCAAAGCAGTTAACCAAATTTTCTTGGACACTAATAATCCAGATTTATTTTTTCTAAAGTTCTTTTAAAAAGATAACATGATGAAATCAAAGTTGCTTATGGTTTTCTAAATAATAGCATAGGTGAGTCTTTTTTGTATTATCAAGGGGAATATTTTGGCCCAGCACAGTGGTTCACACCTGTAATTCCAGCATTTTGGGAAGCTGAAGAGAGAGGATTGCTTGAAGCCAGGGGTTCAAGACCAGCCTGGGCAACATAGTAAGACCTTGTCTCTACAACAAATTTAAAAATTAGCCCGTCTTGGTAGTGCATGCCTGTAGTCCCAGCTACTATGGAGGCTGAAGCAGAAGGATCACTTGAGCCCAGGACTTCAAGGTTACAGTGAGCTATGATTGTGTCACTGCACTCTAGCCTGGGTGACAGAGTGAGACCCCCATCTCTAAAAAAACAGAAGGGGAATATTTTAAAGAACCTGGGGAAGGTACCATGGAATGCATTCATAGCTTTCTTTCATCTTCTTAGCATAGCTACTCCTTAATCTGGGAAAGCTCAGTAAATACTCCAGACCATCCTGAAAACCTATAAACATGAGAGTGTGAAGGGGCTTCATGATGGTCCAGAGTCATCCCCTGCTTATGGCG
Source organism: Cheirogaleus medius (assembly GCA_008086735.1). Classification (NCBI taxonomy): domain Eukaryota; kingdom Metazoa; phylum Chordata; class Mammalia; order Primates; family Cheirogaleidae; genus Cheirogaleus; species Cheirogaleus medius. Next base: position 13,415,783 of record VBSM01002035.1, read on the forward strand.
GGGAAGGCCAACACCCAGAGACAGGTGGAGACCCACTCCTGGTCTTCAAGTGAGGGTGTGGGCTAGCTTGAGGATCAGGTACACTGATGGCCAATCCACGGGCTATCATAGCCTACAATGAAGCTATGATGTGGACCAGTTCATGTTTTTATTTATTTTTTTTTGAGACAGAGTCTCACTCTGTTGCCCAGGGTTGAGTGCCGTGGCGTCAGCCTAGCTCACAGCAACCTCAAACTCCTGGGCTCAAGTAATCCTGCCTCAGCCTCCTGAGTAGCTGGGACTACAGGCATGCGCCACCATGCCCGTCTAATTTTTTCTATATATATTTTTAGTTGGCCAATTAATTTCTTTCTATCTTTTTAGTAGAGACGGGGTCTCGCTCTTGCTCAGGCTGGTTTCGAACTCCTGCCCTTGAGCGATCTGCCTGCCTCAGCGTCCCAGAGTGCTAGGATTACAGGCGTGAGCCACTGCACCCGGCCCCAGCTCATCTTTTCTTTGAAATTTGGTCACTTGTTTATGCATTTAAGGGACAAGACGGTGTGTTATCTAATTCAGCAGAGGAAGGCTTGTGGTTTGCTGGCTTCCACATGACACTTGGTCTCTTTCTCTCCCACAGACTATTCAGTGTGGCTCTGAAAATGGTAGGTGCATTAGGGAATGGGTATTGTGGGCTTTGCTTTGGAAGCATAGTTGTAATTTTAAGGGGGCATGTACATTTAGGACATCGGAGACCAGGCTCAGGGCGAACGATTACTCTGTTAGCTGATGCAGATGAAGTCTCTGCTCTGGGGAATAAAGAGGTGTTTCAGATGGGCTGGCACAGCAGGGTAGGACTTGCCATGCAAGGTGGAAAGTGATGTCTACCACTCTGCAGAGGGAGATCACTTATAGTGGGGACCAGAATGCAAATGTTTCATAGAAGAGTAGGTGTTTGAGATGGTAGCATTTAAAGAATGGGTGGGCTTCTGCCCAAGAAATGTGGGTAAGGAGGGTGAGCTGGACAAGAGATGGCACCAGCAAAGGCTAGGAGGTGGGAACAGGGTGGTTGTGCAGGCCTTCTGGCTGGAGTCCAGGGCTGAGGTACAGGGCAACCCTAATAAACATGTTAAATACACTATATATATATATATATATATGTACGTACTTACATACACAGGTATCTAGAGTGGTCCCAAGTGCTCTGTAGGTTGGCACCAGGAGATTGAGAGTATTTCTCTTAGGTCAACATCACCTTGACTATAAAACAGCCAGCACCAAGAAACATTTGGCCTACCTTAGAAGTGATGCATTTTGAATGGAGGTGGACCAGGCTGGGTCACTGAGAGGAGATGGCATCATATGGGGCTGGGAAAAGGAGTGTCATGGGAAGTCTTGCCTCTTCCCAGGGCCATCTCAAGAGTGGGAGATCCCACATATTCTGACCCCAGGAGACTTGAGGGATCTCCAGGTGGAACCTGTTAAAACCAGTGTTGCAACGGAGGACTATTCAATTTTGATGAATATAAGCTGGATACTCCGGGCAGATGGTAAGTTTGCCCCAATCAAATATAAGGCCTAAAGTGTCTACTAAACCAGAAATGTGTAGACTATATGACCCATTAATTCCACTCCTAAGCATTCCCAACTGAAATAAATACATGCACCAAAAGCCACATCTGAGGCTGTTCATAGCAGCACTATTCACAACAGCCCCAAAGTGGAAAGGACTCAAAGGCCCAACAGCAGAATGGAATCGCCAAAGGATTCCATCACAGCAGTGAGAGTGAGTGCTCTGTAACCACACACAACATGCATGAATGTCACAAATGTAAGAAGCCAGATTCAAAAGAGTTCGTACATTTATATCTGTGTGCACACCTACAGTCGTACATAACATGATTCCATTTACAGATAGTGCTGCAAAACTAATCTAGTGGTTAAGAAGTCAGGATAGTGGTTACTCTTGGGGTGGGCATGACAAAGGAAGCATGAGGGAAGCTCCTGGGGTGTTTCTTGACCTGCGTACTGGTCAGGTGAGTGTGCAAATTGCAAGTGGCACGCTTACGATCTGTGTGCTTTCTGTATATTATACTTAGTGGAAGAAGATAGGGTAAGGCAGAGATGATTCTCCATAGTTTAGGAAAAGCACTGGCTTAGGTAGGTGACTTCTCCACTCCCTAAATGACATCATGAAACTCTTGGCATTTCCCCAAGATTACACTGCAAGGCAAGTCGAGTTCCTTTGATGAGCTAATCCTGGGATCCTAATGTCCACATTTGTGGTTTCCATCTGCTTAATTCAGGTAAAGTCTATCCATTCAAGAATCCAAGAGTGCCAGGCACAGAGAGATGAGTTGGCTACAGTCTCTACCCAGCAGGGCTTTCAGGGGAGTGGGGGAGGCAGACATAGGCACAGTGTCAGGGGAATCCCAGAAGGGAGCTGTGCTCCATCTAAGTGGGGTGGGGCAGGGAGGCCAGGGAGAGGGGCCCTGGTGAGACATTAAGAGAGATGAGGCAGTAAGGCTTTGGCCCCTTACCTGGCAGAGTGAGCTCTTTTTTGGCTATTGTCATAGGCTATGGTGCATGAGTTAGACGGGGTTTAAAGAAGTAAGACTTGGAGGAAGAGAATGGGAAGAAAGGGCATTCCAGAGAGAAGAATCAGCAAGGACAAAGGTGCAGTCAGATCAGGCACGGTGTGGTGATGACTCCCTCAGAGCCTCAGAGGGTCTCTGTGGGTTCTCGGAGGCAGGCCTGTTCTTCTTAAGAGACCCAGAAAAATGCAGAGCTACAGTCACCTTTGCAGGCATCCTGCAAAACCCAGGCTGACCTCGGAGAAGAAAGGAGCTTGGCCTTCGGTCTCTGAATTCACATCTGCTGCTGCTGAGCTTTGTAAGCTTAAGCAAAGCTCCCCGAAACTCCCCACACCTCACTCACTCCATCTGTAAACTGGGCAGAATGGTTCCTACCTTTTACTGCTGTTGTGAATAGGAGCTGAGGTATAAAGCATGCTGGTAAAATATCTAGCATCACATCAGCCACACAGTAAGTGCTAAATAAACAACTGCCCTCTTGCCTATCTCGGCAGCCAGCATCCGCTTGTTGAATGCCACCAAGATCTGCGTGACGGGCAAAGGCAAATTCCAGTCCTACAGCTGCGTGAGGTGCAATTACACAAAGGCCTTCGAGAGTCAGACCAGACCCTCTGGTGGCAAAGTAAGCATTTTTAGGCACTTGGCAAACTGTGGCACACTGGGCCCTTTGGGGAACATGGACAACATGCTGCACCAACAGGCTGGTGAGCAGCTACAACTCAGCTCAGAGCTTGGAGCAGGATGCCTGGTTCAAATCCCATTTCTGGCCACTTTTCTACTCTGTCGCCTGGGCAAGTCAGCAACTCTAGGCCTCAATTTCCCTATCAGCAAAGTGAGGGGAGCTGGATAAATTATATCCTGACTGTAAAATTTTATAATTCTCTGATTTTGTGACTTACACTGGCAAACTGCGTGGCGCCCACTTCCTGAGCAGACACTGGGTAGAGACATACGTTTTAGCAGAATAAGGAATGAAATTGCAATGAAAAGGGCCACACACACAGGTACTGTTTCTGCATTGCACGGTCTGTTGGGAACTTAGGGTTCCTTGCTTTGCCTTTCAGTGGACGTTTTCCTACCTAGGCTTTCCTGTGGAGCCAAACACACACTATTTCATTGGGGCCCATAATATCCCCAATGCAAATATGAATGAAGACGGTCCTTCCTTGTCTGTGAATTTCACCTCACCAGGTAAACTTCCTCACTCTTCTGTTGTACTGTCTTGTCTTGCCTGCTTTGGGGCATGTGGTTTGGAGCAGAAAACCTGGGGAACCCTGGATAAGGCCTTTGGCCTGGCCAACTATTTCCTCACCTATAATATGGACATAGTATAACCATGCCTCATGCACAGAGCAGAGAGAATTGGGTCAGGTGAAATGTAGGAAAAGGCCCCTTCCTGTGTGTCAGGCACATTGCTGAGTACTTGACATGTGACATTTCACTTAAGCCTCCCAACAGCCCCAAGGTTGGGATAGCCCCATTTTACAGATGAAGAAATTGAGAGGTTAAGTAACTTGCCCTGGATTATACACACAGTAAAACTGAAGCTGACATTCAAACTCTGGTCTTTCTTGACCAATGATGCACTTTAGCTGCTTTTTCTGTCATTGATGCAAAACGTTTGTTTTGCAGTCTCTGCTTTCTAGTGGGCTGCGTGTGGCCAGGCCTCTGAGGATCTGCAGACTGTAGGCTTGTCCCTGGGCTGTCTATGAGGGCAGGGTGGTACTCAGTGGAATGCCAGGCTGTGGTGGGGGAAGAGGCAGGTTCATGTGTATGAGGGCCCATCTGACCTGGGTCACCTGCTCTGTGCCCCAGTGCTGGCGTCTGTCTCAGGTGAGCCATCAAAGTCAAATGGGGTAATTTCCAATTTGTCGTTGGCCTCTGTCTGAGATTGTGGTTCAGGGTGTTTTTGGTGCCGTGCCATTTCCTACATGGCAGTTTCCAGCTTTCTTGATGAGACTAAACCTCCTTTTGTTTTCAAATAAACTTTTTTATTTTGTAATAATTTACATTTACAGAAAAGTTGCAAAGATAATAAAAAGAGTTTCCAGATACCTCTAACCCAGATTCTCCTATTGTTAACATCTTATATCACCATGGTATATTTGTCAAAACTAAGAAACCAGCATTAATACATTTCTATTTGCTAAACCTCCAAACTTTATTGGGATTTCACCTGCTTTTTCATTAATGTCCTCTTTCTGTCCCATTACATTTAGTTCCTTGTGTCTCCTCAGTCTCCTCTGAGGCGTGGCATCCACATGACATCACTGCTGAGGTCTGCCTTGGTTAAGGTGGTGCCCGCCAGGCTTCTCATGTAAATCTACACTAGGCAGATTTCTCAACTCCAGGTTTTGGAAACAAGTCACTAAGTCTACCCCACCCTAGGGTGGGGGTTGGGGGTAGATTAAGTTTCTTGTCCTGGAAGAGGCAGTATCTACATATACAACCACATGTTTCTAAAGAGTCTTCTCTTGGGGATCATAGATACCATTTTGACAAAGGCTGTATTTAAATTAGACTCTGGTTATCACATCATGGGGAGATGATCTTTGGTTTAACAGTAAAATGTTAGTGGCCCATTTAAATTTGCCATCTTATATCTGGAATGTTTTGGCAATTCGTTACAGGTATGGTATGCCTGTGTGTGTGTACTTGTTGGCAAGAGAATGGAACAGAGATACCTTTTCTAAAATGTAAAAACTTTGAAATTTCCAGGCTGCCTAGACCACACAATGAAATATAAAAAGAAGTGCATTGAGGCAGGTAAGTAAATACAGCATTTGCTTTTATTATTTGAAGAAACTGGTAACTTGAGCCAGCATGGCTCTCTCCATCTTTTTACAGATGAAGAAACTGAGGCCCATGGGATGGGGGGTTATGTATCCAAGTCGCTCAGACAGTGAAGGCAGAAGCACCCAGGGCTCCTAATCCCTTACCAGCACTTTGCCCACTGAGTTGAGCAGCCTGTCCAGGGGATAGACTCTTAGTAGGTTTATGCAGTAGAGCAACAATGTAGTCACACAAAACTGCGCCCATGCCCTAGGCTAACATTTTAGCCCACATTGCACTTAACAGTGGTGCCAGCTGAAGGCCCTTCCTGATGGCTTTGAGTCCTGTAAGCCCTTTCACCTGCCCAAACACCAGCACCGCCAACCTGTGGCCATGGGGACCCTGAGAACCTTGTTAGGATTCGCAAACATTCTAGTGGGAGTGTTAGCTAAAGGAATGACCTGGAAGCATTCCCTTATCCTGTGTCCTTAAAAGGGATCACCTTTCACATGCTAGACTAAGTTTGAAATAAGCGCCTTTAGAATAACCAGTCGCTAATGCCCAATTTCCAAGGGTTTGTGCAGCAGATACTCTGGGACTCTGAGAGCAATGATAAAAAGTTCACTATGTAGTGGTGTCCCTGTCTCTTAGATGTGTGCCTGAGAACTTAGATTTGTTTTTGTAAAGCCCTTTGGGGAATTTTAATGAGGCAGGAGGTAGTAGGTTCATCCACGTGATTCTCTCTCAACTCAGGAAGTCTGTGGGATCCAAACATCATTGCTTGTAAGAAGAATGAGAAGACAGTAGAAGTGAATTTTACATCCAGTCTCCTTGGAAATAGATACATGGCTCTTATCCTGAATAACACCGTCATTGGGTTTTCTAACGTGTTGGAGGTACTCTTTCCCTTCATTCCCTTAATGTACCTCCATCATCAACTTCCAGCTTTCCTTAGCTTGTTGATGGAAAATAAGGACACTTTAGGATTCCTGAACAGCCTCTCTTTGGAGAGAGCACACGACTCTCTATTGTCCAAATGTGCTGGGCCTTTTCGGTTAATTCAACAAATAAAAATAAGTCTCTGTGGGCATCCTGGGATATGTCACTGTGAATCTAAAACCAAAAAAGGAGTTTCAGAAGTATGAAATGAATCCTTGTTCAAACACAGTCCAATGAACTGAAAGTCAGTTTGAACAGCAAGGCTCGTTCACTGGTGGTCTTTGATCTGCTCACTCATGACTCAATTCTTCACTGTCTCACTTATCTGCACCAGAACAAACTATCGCGAACTTCTGTAGTGATTCCGGTGACTGGGGAAAGCGAAGGTGCTGTGGTTCAGGTAAAGTTTAACAGGTGCTTTAGGGAGGGGGGGATACTAGAAGGCCAACTGTGCCCCCATAATTGCTTTCGATGACTCCTTTGAGGCATGAGTTCATTCTTTCCTCCCAAACACACTCTGCCAGCACACCTGAGTGTAGTGATGTTAACGAAGACTCCTCCTCTGCAGTCTCCATGGTACTGAGGCCAGAAAGCTGACCTTGCAGTCATGGTTCTTTTGCTTGTATTAGTGGCTGCTGATTTTCCAAAGTCCTTTTATTTACATTTCTGTCACAGACACTCAGGGATAGGAGTACCATCTTACTTCCCCAGGTACCAGTTTTAACAGCAAAATGAAGTTGCAAAGTATTTGAAATCGGAAGGTCTGGGTTCCACATGAGTGTAACAACGTTGGAGAGGGACTGCTTGTCCTCTCAGGGCCTCTGCTGACCAAGGCAGAAAGCAGGAAGTTGGACCCGTAGATGCTCTCAGGTCTCTTTCAATTCTGAGTTTATACAATGAGGACATGGAGGGTCTGGTGGGACACAGCCACACTCAAGAGAATAAGGAGCTTTTGTTCCTCATTCTCTGGAACATGAAATGCCCAGCCACGCTGGCAAGGGCAAGCACATTACGACTACGCCCCTTTTCCGGGGAACCATAGAATTTCCTAGTCATAGGGGACCTGCCTGTTGTAAAGCACCGACTGAAGTCATTAAGAGTACTACTGCTCTCTTGGTCTAGAGGAAATATTGTGTGTTAAAATGTGACTCAGCCCTTTCAGATAAGGAACCCAGCATGTTACTTACATGTACAGAGTTTAGGTTCACAACTTGGGGGTCTTAGGTATTTCAGTGTCTTGGGTCACTGGTTTAGATTTTAGGACTTTGTTACAGATGTGTGAACAAGGAAAAAATGCCCATGACAATGCTAGATATAGGGCTGAAACCAGAAAAAAGGGAAGAGAGGGTTTGGTGGAAGTAGGAATAATGTTGAGATTTTGCTCTGAAGCATATTATAAACTTTCTGGCTCTCATTTTTCCTTAGTTGATTCCATATTTCTCTACTTGTGGCAACGACTGCATCCGACACAAAGGAACTGTTGTGCTTTGCCCACAAACAGGTGTTCCCTTCCCTCTGGATACGAGTAAGTGCCCAGTTATTTTCATAGGATAATCAAAGTGGTTCAGGACATGAAGGGCCCAATTTTCACTGTTCCCCACTCAATATGTGGCAGGGTATGTGCACATGGGGAGTGTGAGGGGTCCCTGCCTATGTATGCTGAACTGGGATGCACAGAAAGCCACCAATACTGTCTCAGGGAGCCTACAACAGAGTAAGAACAAAGGCTTTATTTGTAAAACCACTCACAACCCTTATGAAGCAGGATACACTGAAGAAAGGAAAAAAATACACAGTGTAAAATGGATGTTCTAAGTGTCACAAGGATATGCTGAAAAAGGTCAATGGCGCAAAATGGCTGGGTGTCCAGGGAATACACATTTCACTACATTTTGATTCTCTTACCAGTCTCAGCAGCCCAGGCCGAGCTGTTACTGTGACTTGATGCGGTCACACAGCCAACATTTGAATAAACAAATTAGGAATACTGGCACCAAAGACACACCTCACTGGTGCCTGAGAGCAACATGTTCTGGAAAATGTCTCTCTAGATTTAGAGAAGTTTCAGTTAGTTCTTTCATTACAGATGGACGAATAAAATGTTGCCAGAACTAGCCAAGGGATGGGGTCAAAAGTTAGAAAGTGTCATTCTTAGAATCTCAGCCAAATGAAGTAAAGACAACTCAGGTGCCTAACAATCCTGACTGCGTAGGCACAGGGTCTCATGGATGCCTGAGCACTTCGTGCCTGAATTTACCTGACCCTCGATGTTCCTGTGAGGAGGTGGCATTATCCCTCACATATGTCAGTCTAATAAAACAGCCTTTAAAAATGCCATCTAGCTCAGGGCACAGTGGCTCATACCTGTAATCCTAGCACTTTGGGAGGCCAAGGTCGGAGGCCAGGAGTTTGAGACCAACCTGAGCAAGAGTGAGACCCTGTCTCTACAAAAAATAGAAAAATTAGTTGAGTGTGGTGGTGTACACCTGTAGTCTCAGCTACTTGAAAAGCCTTAGCAGGAAGATCACTTGAGCCCAGGACTTTGAGGTTGCAGTGAGCTATGATGACACCACTGAACTCTAGCCCAGGAGACAGAGCAAGACCCTATCTCAAAAAAAAAAAGCCATCTACACATACTATGTATGTAAGTAACTACACCCAGAATCCCAGAATAACACTGATTCCTCAAAGAACAAAAAACCAAATGTGAACTCTGGTTACTGCAGTGGAAATGCCTGTGCAGGTAAGGAGTGAGAAGCCAAAGAGCTTGTAGAAGACTGTTCTTAACCTCCTGGGTCCCACATCCCTTTTGAGAATCTAATGGAAAAACAGAGATTAGGAGACTCCCAAAAGATCTTCTGACCCTTGGTTTTAAAGGGATCTAAACTTCTACAAAGTATAGGGTAAAAAATCTTAGTTTTCAAATGAGAGATAAACATGGTTTTGTTTTGCCAAAGGTGAGTGATCTTTGTTTTCTCCAGATAGCAGCGTGTTAGGAGGCTGGCTGCCTCTCCTCCTCCCCTCTCTGCTGGTGGTCACGTGGGTACTGGTGGCCGGGATCTATCTAATGTGGAGGCATGGTAAGCGTTGTAATTTTTTTAAATATCCTAATGAGGAAATAACATTAAAATTTTTTTATCTTGTTGCCAAGCCACCTGTAGCAGATAAATTTTTTTTTTTTTTTATCTCTAGAGGCAATCACATGTTGGCATTTCCTGGAGTTAGACAGCATTTATTTAATGCTTTCAGTGTTCCTACAGACTCACAGGATAATGACTGGATTACATCTGCCAGGTTAAAGCACAGTCAGGACTTCCAGATCTGGTGACTATCACCTGTTTTACTTTTATCATTGAGGTATCTACAAGTACTGAAATGGGCAAAAGAGAAATGGCAATAAATTGCACTTTACCTGTGATAGGTACTCTATGCTAGTTCCTAATTTTTAAAAATAGCTTTTCTGAGGTGTAAGAAAAACATTCTTGGATTCATATACAGTTAACCCTTGAACGGCACAGGTTCGAACCACATAGGTCCACTTATATGTGAATTTTTTTCAGTAAATATGTTAATATAAGAAAGTTTTTTGGAGAGTTGCAACAATTTGAAATAGACAAACTGCATAGCCTATAAATATTGAAAAAACTTTTAAAAGGTTAGGTATGTCATGAATGCATAAAATATATGTAGATATTAATCTATTTTATCATTCACTACCATAAAATACACATAAATCTATTATAAAAAGCAAAAATTTATCAAAACTTACGTACACACAGACCATATATGGCACCATTCATAGTTGAGAGAAATGTAAACCAACATAAAGATGCAGTATTAACTGCATACAATTAACTGCAGTACATACTGTTCTACTGTAATAATTTTGTAGCCGCCTCCTGTTGCTACTGCAGTGAGCTCAAGTGTTGTCAGCTTAAAACATCATGTGATGCTAATCATCTCCATGTGAGCAATTTATCTGTCCAGCAAATTGCATATCGCTGTAACAAGTGTGATCTCCAGTGGTTCTTGCATGTTTTTCATGTTGAGTGCAATACTGTAAACCTTGAATAACACCCTGGGACCCACACCAAGTGCCACTAGTGATTCTAGAAGTGCTTCCAAGAGGCAGAGAAAAGTCATGACATTACAAGAAAAAGGTGAATTGCTTGATATGTATGGTAGATTAAGGCCTGTAACTGCAGTTGCTCACCATTTCAAGATAATGAATCCAGCATAAATAAGGACCATTGTTTAAAAAAAAAGGAAAGAAAAAGAAATTAGTCCAGCTATGGTGCCAGGAGGTGTGAAAATCTTGTACTTTTTGTGAAATACCTTCTGATCTGGTACTGAAAATGCAGCTTTTATGTGGGTGCAAAATTGCTATAAGAAAGGCATACCTATAGACTCTAATATGATTTGAGAAAAAGCAAAGTCATTATAAGACAACTTAAGGCAAAAGGAAGGTGAAGGTTCTAAAGCTGGAGAATTTAATTCCAGCAAAGGATATTTAATAATTTTAGAAAGAAATTTGGCTTTAAAAAATGTAAAGGTAACAGAAGCAGCTTCTGCCAACAAAGAGGCAGCAGAGAAGTTCCCAGACACCATTAAGAAACATCACTGAGGAGAAAGGGTATCTTCCTGAATGGGTTTTTAATGCAGACAAAAGTAACCTATTCTGGAAAAAAAACAATGCTACAAAGGACATTTATTAGTAAGGAAGAGAAGTGAGCACCAGGATTTAAGGCAGGCAGGAAGGAACTAACTCTACTGTTTTGCACAAATGCAGTCAGGTTTGTGATCAGGACTGCTTTTATCTATAAAACTGCCAACCCCGAGCCTTGAAGGGAAAAGATAAACACTGACTACCAGTATTTTGGTTGTACAACAAGGCCTGGATGACGAAAACCCTTTTTCTAGGTTGGTTCCATCAGTGCTTTGTCCCTGAAGTCAGGAAGTACCTGGCCAGTAAGGGACTGCGTTTTAAAGTTCTTTGGATATTGTAAAATGCCCCTGGCCACCCAGAACCCCATGAGTTTAATACCAAAAGCATCAAAGTGGTCTACCTGCCTGCAAACACAGCGTTTCTAGTTCAGCTTCTAGATCAGTGGGTCATAAGGACCTTTAAGGCTCATTACACACCATACTCTATGGAAAGGATTGTCAACACTCTGGAGGAGAGCCCTGATAGAACATCATGAAGGTCTGGAAGGATTGCACCATTAAAGATGCCACTGTTGTTACACTAAAAGCTGTGAAAGCCAGCAGGCCAGAAACAATAAATTTCTGCTGAAGAAAACTCTGTCCAGATGTTATGCATGACTTTATAGGATTATGACTGAGTCAATCAAGGAAATCATGAAAGGGCTTGTGGATATGGCAACAAAGGTGGGGGCAGGGAGGTGAAGGATTTCAAGATATGGATGTTGGAGAAATTTAAGAGCTAACAGATACCACACCGGAGGAAGTAACAGAAGACGACCTGACAGAGATGAGTGCTTCTGAACCAGTGCCAGACAGTAAGAAAGAAGACGCAGAGGAAACAGTGAGAAAACAAACTGACGTTAGACAGTCTGGCAGAAGGATTCCAATTATTCAAGACTACTTTTGACTTCTTTTACAACATGGACCCTTCTATGATACAGGCACTGAGACTAAAACAAATGGTAGAAGGATTGATACCACATAGAAACATTTCTAGAGAAATGGAAAAGCAAAAAGGTCAGAAATTATGATGCATTTCCATAAAGTTCCCCTGAGTGTGCCTGCCTCTCCTTCCACCTCCTCCACCTCTTCTGCCTCTGCCACACCGAGACAGCAAGACCAACCCCTTGTCTGCCTCCTCCTATTCAGCTACTCAACATGAGGATGAAGACCTTTATGATGATCCATTTCCACTTAATAGTAAATATATTTTTTCCTTATGATTTTAATAACATGTTTCTCTAGCTTTATATTAAGAACACAGCATATAATATATATGGTACACAAAGTATGTGTTAAGCAACTGTGTATGTTATTGGTAAGTCAATAGTAGGCTATTAGTAGGAGTAAAGTTTTGGGGGGGCCAGAAGTTACATGTGGACTTTCAACTGCATGGAGGAGGGGGCTGGCACTCCTGACCCCTGCGTTTGCTCAAGCATCACCTGTATTCTCTAAGGTCTTTGCCAACTCTAAAACATTAAGTATTTGCATACAGAAGTCATATTTATATAGATTTATATTCATATAGATATAAATTTATATTTATATAGATGCACAGCTAGAGGAAGACCCATTAAAAACTCCTTCTCCTTTTCTCTAGACGTAGAAAAGAAATGTAAATGCACTTTCAGTCATTTGTGACAATGTAGATAGAATAAGATTAACTCCATGTTCTTTCTAAGCTAAGAAAGCTCTGTGACATTTTTACCTCAAGAATACTTATCTTTAGGGAATATTGTTTGACCTGTATTAATTACAGTAGTTTTATACAGAGTTTCTATTTTACAACACTGTATAGGATAGAATTCTAGGTAGGTTTCAGGGGCTGACATGGGGTACCACTTAACTTTATGGAACTATAAAGAAACTCTATCACCTACAGGTAAAAGATGGTACAAACAAGTACTGAGTTAACTCAAAGTGTGATATGAAGTGCAGAGAGGTCAGTGTCCATGTTTACATAGAGCATTAAAAATACTGAATTTATAACTATACACCTTAAACAAAGTACCTTAAACCTAAACAGTTTCTATGAATTTATTTGAAAAGATAAGGCTTAAATAAGGGGACTTATTTTTAAAGTTTAACACATTAACTGCCATGTGAATTGTATTCAAATCACACTAGTTTTGAGCCTGGGGCCTCGTGAAGCATATGTAACTCACACGTCTCTTCACCTTGGGAGTGGTGTGAACTATTTTTCAAGTTGCATATAACTCACCCACAGAAAACAATAAAAGAGAACCTATTTTTCATTAAATTAAAAAGGAGCATTTTGTTTTAGAAGTTTTTATTCTATTTTCGTAATAAAAAACACCGTGTCCCCAAGGAAAAAATTTTTTTGTAGCAGTCAATGTGTTAAGGATCAGTGTGTTTCCAGTGATATGTTCATAAGGAACATCAGGGATGTTTTTCCTGTTAGGTAGTAACAAGATGCCTCGTGCTCAGCTGACATTCTCTAGCAAGGGAACAATTGTCAGTGATGGTTTACACAGAGCAGAAGCTTGCTGTTTGTTGTTCACAGATAACAAATGCTTTTCTTCCCCCTACAGAAAGGATCCAGACCACTTCCTTTTCTGCTACCACGTTACTGCCCACCATTAATGTTCTTGTGGTTTACCCATCTGAAATATGTTTCCATCACACAGTTTGTTACTTCACTGAATTTCTTCGAAACCATTGTAGAAGTGAGGTCATCCTTGAAAAGTGGCAGAAAAAGAAAATAGCAGAGATGGGTCCAGTGCAGTGGCTTACCACTCAGAAGCACGCAGCAGATAAAGTAGTCTTCCTTCTTTCCAATGACATCAACACCCCATGTGACAGTACCTGTGGCAACAGCGAGGGCAGCCTCAGTGAGAACTCTCAAGACCTGTTCCCCCTTGCCTTTAACATTTTCTGCAGTGATCTAAGAAGCCACACTCATCTGCACAAATATGTGGTGGTCTACTTTGGAGAGGCTGATACCAAAGACGATTACAGTGCTCTCAGTGTATGCCCCCAGTACCGCCTCATGAAGGATGCCACCACTTTCTGCTCAGAACTTCTCCATGTCAAGCAGCATGTGTCAGTGGGGAAAAGGTCACAAGCCTGCCACAATGGCTGCTTTTCCTTGTAGCCCACCCATGAGAAGCAAAGAGACCTTGAAGCCTTCCTTCAGGATCATCACAAAAAAAGCATTTGTGATGACCCTGAAGTATACTGCACAGCCTGCAAGTAGTCTACTAGTTAAAACATTTTATGCCAATAAAATTCTTGTTACAAATATTGCCAACTAGTGTAGCATTAAGAATTTAAACTAAATTTATAATTATAAAGCTAAATCATTTTCATAACTACAAATCAAAAATTTATAATTGAAAACTATGACCATTCTGAAAATGCAGCAATAAAGTATCTTCCAACCAAATGTCGAGTCTTGCTAGTACATGCATTGCACTGCAGGTAGTACTGTTTAGCTCTGTAATATTATAAGTTTAATTAATGAATACTAAATTTCAGAAGCCCTCCCTAATTCACTCAGCAGCTTAAGTAAAAAATCTATTACATGTAAAAAATCTTTATTTTTAAGATAACGAAAGTAGGGAACAAGCAAGCTGAACCCATCTTTACTGACCAGATGATCTAGTGTATGTGTAACCACTTGTATTACCTGGTATTTGCACAGAACCTTTCCTCTCCAAAATGGATTCACATCCTGTCTCTTGTACAGGTGACTTTTAACGTGAACACCAAAATATATTACCTGTAAACCTGCTATCTACTTTTGCCCAAAGTTACCTATTAACTATGTGTCAGAGTTTCTTGGTTATTATATAATTTTTCATGTTCAAAATATAGATAATTCTTAAGTTGAAAGTTAGCCCTCTTGAAGTAATCTTTTATAAATGAGTGATTATAATAGTTTACTTAAATAAAAAGCAGAAACCACCACAGAACATAGAGATATGTGGTTTTTTAAAAAAGTCTTCCCAATTTTTAATTTTTATAAAAGGATATTTTTCTTAATGCAGAGGGCACATTATATTAATATTAGCAAATATCTCTTTCTGGGAATGCTTATTTCACAGTACAATACTGAATCTGTTCTGGAATGTGGATCTGTTTCAGATGGATGACTGTTAAAATAAAAACCAAAACAAGCATAAAGTGTAAACTCAGCATGTCCAGTTTCACAAGCAGATACTTAGTAACAGCTAAGGCATTATTTGATGTGGTAAAACTCAATTATTTGTTATGATCAGTTTTCACAGCACTTGTAAGTGCTGATAAAAGAAGATGGACATGGCTTAGGTCAAAACTTTGACCAGAAACCAACTTCCTCTGAATCAACATCTACCAGTTACAAGAGCAATATGCTGTTAGGTGAAAAACTATTATAAACAGAAATACATTATTATGTTTTTGAAAATAGGTAGCCAATACTAAATTGTGTTGAAATAGCCCAGGAATATAAATAAAAATCAATAATCTATAAATTTATTTCATTAAAAAATTTAAAAAATAAATAAAAACATATAATTTTCAAATTGAAGACACACATGCCAAATAGTATTAACAAGTTAAAATTATTTTGTTAAACTGGTGGACTCTCACTTGTTTCTGACCTACTCAGCAGTTACAGAAGACACTCTTATTCATGCAAAATGTTCCAGTACCAGCATTTCTTCACATCCAAAGATTTTTTCCTATATTCCATTCTTACTTCCATCTCTTCTCTGTCCCTGCTCTTGTCTTTGCCCCAGTCTCACCTGTCTCCAGTCTTGATAAGCGGGATGGTGGAGGCAGATGCCTGGCACCAAGTGGCAGAAATCAGCATCCTCTGGTCCTCCCAGGTCTCTGTCCTACGCTGTGCTCACTGACTGGCTCCTGTCTCTGGATAATGCCTTCTCTTCCCCTTCCTCACCAGGGCCTGAGCACCAGCGGTAACAGCTACCCTGTACTACATTTTGATCAGGATGCTTGCAGGTGAAGGTCAGCTGATCTTACTGAACACAATGAACTCCAAAAGCTTTCAAATGGTTCTTCAGGCAAAGGAAAATTGGGGGGCTGATGATTAAATCAGTAGTCATTACAGCAATCACCTTGTTTATCTGTACAACACAAGCTAACAACTCTAAATGATACCTACATCATTTCTATTTGGCTTTAAGAAGGAAATGAGATTTTTAGCTTTTGTTCTGTTTGGGCCAAATAATTGGGTTTTTTCCCCGAAGCTCACCCAGTCAGCCCAACCTTAAATCTTTACCTCTAGAAATCTAGACTTGAGTGGGTCCCATTCTTTTTTGTAACCCAACAGAAAAACAAAAGCCCCCAAACTTTTCTTTTTCCTATTTGGGATTCCAAGAGGACACGAGTCACCTTATAGGTGCATGTAACTCAGACAACTTTAGATTCTAACTGCTATACAAGAGGGAAAATGGCATGACCAGAGAGTTCTCACAAGTCAGAGGCTACCCCTCATGGTTGCATGAGCCTGCCTGCTGATGACACTCAGAAGTCAACTTAAATGAAGGGCTCCACCATGTGAGAACATTCCACACCAACATTTTACATTACTGGGGAGTTCATTAGACCCTAGGAAAGGGACAGGAGAGTTTACAACTGAAAATTAAGTTCATATTTATTCCCAAATGTCCTGACTACAAAAGCAGCTTCAAACCAATGTCATGTCCTCCATATGAATTTGAAATTCATTTATTTTTCATGAAACTTAAGCATCTAGGTCAATAAATTAAAATATATATATTCTGTAAGAGTCTTTTATACCAAGAGGCTTGTTTCTGGTCTTCAACAGTGACTTTTCCTCCCCATTTCACCACACAAAAGCAGCCCGCTCTCGTAACATCCGAACACCAAAGCGCTGCCACTCTCGCTGATAAATCCACAGTTCCTGTGTTGTATCCAAACAAGCCAACACTGCCCCTCCTTTCCATGCAATGAGCCTGGGATCCATGTCCTAGAAAGATGACAAAGATATTTCATCCTAAGCAGACAAGACATATATTATACTTAATCATGTACTTGAATTTGAACGCTAGAAAACCCCTGCTGAGCCAATACCTAGTAGGCCAAGTTTCAAACTGCATTAAAGATAGCAGGACTCATAGTTACAGACATCCTTCTGTTTCAACTGACAAGAAAACTTTTAAATTTTTATTACTGAAGATGCTACTATTCACTACTATTACACAAATAGTCAAGGTCCTGTAGGCAGGAACATATATCAAGAAGTAACTTATTTTAAAGTTTGAGTAGAATAAATATATCCTCACAATCCCTCCCTCAGGATTAAAAAGAAATAACATTTCCAGGAATTGTGAGATTTAATGAAATACAGACACAATCTATTTCTAAATTCCTGGGCTTATCTTTCTTTTCAAGATAGTTCAAGCTGTAAGATCCTTAAAAATCATCTGGTCCAGGGATCCTTGATATAAAAGAAAGACTAAAATGGAGCCGTTCTGGCTGACAGGGCAAGACAGGGCAGTCTTCCCCTGGCCCCACCTGGTCCTTTAAGAAAGGTAGAAGTCAGGCATGCTAGTGTGGAGGGCATGGCGGGGAAGAGAAGCAGAAATCCAGGCCCCCTAGGCCAGAGCTCCTTCTGCCACATCTGTGACCTACTGAAAGTAGTTCTTCCACTTGCCCCAAGCCCTCAAGAACTCCCCAGACACAAGCCCATGCCCCTGGATTTTATCTGTCCACATACAACATTACAATTAGAAATAATCAATGCTGGTTTCATTTGCATACAGTCCAACTTACACCATGAAACAACATACCTTAGGCCTTGTGATCACTTCCACATTTTCAATAATTCGCCTGAATGAAGGTGGCATTTTATTGAGAATTCTGTGCTGCAGAAACTCTTGAGCTTTATGAAACATCAAACCACCTCCCACCACTAGGATGGAACTGTACATCTTCTTTTTGGTATCATCAGATGCTGAAAAGACAGTGATATTCCTTCCATACCTTTTCTCCACACCCCCAACTCTAGGCTAAGCCACCATCATCTCTTGCTTGGTCAACTGCAATAGCCTTCTCAAAGATCTCCCTCCAACCACCCTCAACACTACAGCCAGAGGAACCTGGCAAAACGCAAATGTGAGCACGCTGCACACTCCACACCCTGCTCTCAGGATTAAGACCAGAATCTTTAAGGGAGCAGACAAAATTCAGTGCAGAGTTGTGGGGTGGTCCTCACCCACTTCTCTAGCCTTATCCCCACCCCTGCTTCTGAGACACACTGGCCTTCATAGGCTTCCTCCTCTGCCTGGAACACCACCTCACCTGTGACTACTAACTCCCCTCACACACAGGTCTCTCTCAAGGGGCTTGTCCTTAAGGAAGGCTTCCCTGCGTCCTTCCCTCCATACCTCACCCTAGGAAGTAAAGATCCCTTACTAACTCCCTCAATCAGAAGCTCTCAGTCAGTACCCTTTAGCTCAACTTTGTTGCATCTTCCTTAGTTGTAATTTCACATTTGTGTAATAATTAGCCTTATTTTGGTCTCCTCCACTAGGCTATATGCTCAATGAGGCCAAGAACCAATTCTATTTCATTACTGTATTCCCAAAACCTGCCAATGCAGGCACAGAGTAGCTGTTTGGTAGTTTTTCAACAAACATGCTACACTGCACAACTATACCCTAGGCTAAACCAATCATCTAAGTGCTAGCTCATTAATTGCTATCTCCCAGTCTCCCCAGATGTGCTTACAGCAGCAGTCTATGCTGTGAAGGATGGCTTTATCCAGGCCCAGGGCTTTCCCTTCAAACAGTGAGATGGCAGTCTTTCTGGACATCAGTGCAGTGAGGGCCTCCTCAGAATCGTTGCCAGCCATCAGGCAGTCTCCCTGGGAGGACCCCAAATCCACCTCCTGGGAATGGAGTCTTTCTGGAAGATCAGAGGACTGGCCACGAAGATCTCCTTCAAATCCAATAGGTTTGGATGCAGACTTTCGGTCAGCAGTAGCTTTTGCAGACTAAATCAATCAAAAAGACAATCAAGCAGATGGTATGACTACAATAGAACACTGTTGATGTTGTCTAACTAAACCCTACCCCTCCCTACCCCACTTCTATACACTACTGTAAAATGAAAGCCACCATAGTATATAACAACTGCTTAGCATTCATTCCCAAACTACTTGGGAATGAGAGGTGGTATATAGAAAATGAGGATGCTCTGACAATTCCAAAGCAGTCTGGCAGGCAGAGTAGGTCTCTCAGAACCTTATTATCACTGGTTGGATTTTAAAATTGAAATGTCAATATAGATGGACTTTCTTCCCCTTAAACTGAGTTTTTAAGTGGAATATTCAAGGGGCTTCATGGGCCAGTGGCTGTTATAGAATCCTTATTTTCAAATCCTATCTATCCACTTCATGCTTGCCTCTGGGGCAGGGATAAAGACTAGAAAAGTCTATTCTTCATCACAAGCTGCTGCTGTTTCATTAGGAGATAAGAGCTTTGTTTGTGCCCTTACACCAGGGCACCAGACATCCTATTACTCAGATCAGCTGTCAACAAAGGAACTCAACTCTTTGCCTATGCCACACACCTTTCACATAGTTAAAAAATAGGTGATATTTACCGAAAATATTACTGGATACTGAGAAGTAGATAGTGTAAGTAAATAATACATGGCAAAAGGAAAGTGTCTTCATTAAGTTAGCTTTTAAATATAAGGACTGGAGATTGGAAAATTAGGTTAATGTCTGAACAGAGAAATCTGTCATCCAGATTATAAATTCAGACCTCCATTCTTCTCCACTTCTAAAAGCAGCATCAGTGTTAGAATGCTAGAAGACTGCAGTGATTGCAATGATCTAGTAACTCTGACAAAACTTCTCCTTCAGGGACAAAACTGTCTTGCTTTCCCACCAGAATGGCTATGGACCTGTTCTTGCTTGCTCTGAGTGGCCAGAAGGTACTGCTCATCGTGAGGGTCCTCAGGATCACCCTGGGATCTGTGCTGCAAAGTCATCATCTTCTGTCCCACAATTCCAAAAGTTGCTGGGTAAAACAAAGCCATTGGAGCCTATGAATGGAAGAAAAACAGTGATCAACAAAAGGTATTCCCTCCTGAAAAAAATCGTCCCACTGTATTTTGTTCCAAAAACAAAACTGGCAGATCAGAGTCTATAAGTCAGACAGGGCAGCACTCCCTTTGCAGGGTGGCATTATTTCTTCAGTGCACAACAGGCCACAACTCACTCATCATCCAAATAAATGGGTGACATGACACTATATGAGAGAAATCTCACAAGCAAATGTAAAGTAAGTGCCTCATTACCTAGTTTATAATTTCCTAATAAGAATGGGGCCTCTCGCGCTCGCTTCAGCAGCACATACACTAAAAAACTAGAATAATACAGAGAAGAACAGCATGGATCCTGCTCATTAAAAAAAAAAGAATGGGGCCTCTCTAACAACTCCTCACATAGCAGCTAAGATGTTCCTCATTATCTATTCTAATCTGTTCCCTGTGAGTGGCTTAAATGGTTAGTTTGGTGGATAATCTACAACCAGTTTACATTCTGACCTCACAATGTTTCCAGCAAGTATTTATTCTCAGTTTGACTGAACCTGGATGGCTTTCTTTCTACCCATGGAAATATATACCTATATGTTACCTGGAGTTTTTCATCTCCTAATCGAAACTGGTAAAGTAGGGCAGGAGAATCTGGATGTCGAATCTGAAACTCATGGTCCTGAAGCCCAGAGATGTCCTGATTCCAGGAAAAGATGCTGTCAGTGAATCAGTAAGAATGCATGTAATCTCTTTAAATTATGCTCAAGCTTCTCCATCATCTAAATATCACCTACAAAAAGGCAACCCTACAATTTTTTTTTCTAGAGACAGAGTCTCACTCTGTTGCCCAGGCTGAAGTGCTGCAATAGCACCATCATAGCTCACTGCAGCCTCAAACTTCTGGGTTCAAGGAATCCTCCTGAGTAGCTAGGACTATAGGTGTGCACCGCCACACACAGTTAATTTTTGTTTTTATTTTTTGTAGTGATAGGGTCTCACTACTATTGCCCAGGCTAGTCTCGAACTCCTGGCCTCAAGTGATCCTTCTGCCATGGCCTCCCAAAGTGTGGGATTATGGGTGTCAGCTACCACGCCCAGCCCACCCTACAATTTTTTAACACTCTCAGTGTAACTTAATAAAACAAGAGTTCAATTATTGCTTCCCTATTTAACATCTCTGAAATTTCCACTGTCTGCATTTTGTTTTCTTCATTGTTGATATGTATTAATACAAGCAATGACCCAAATCAATAAGCAAATTACCTCAATAACTGGGAAATTTACAGTGTCTTTAAGTTTCTCAACATTTTTAAAATTTAGAATTATATTACCTGAAAAAAGTAAAAAAAAGTCTAAAACAAAAAGTAAAAAAGGTAGCAATCCATATATAATAATGATTAAATACTTATTATTCATAATACTAAGAAAGTGCTTCAAATTAACATTTAATTACATGCTGTACCTATATTTTTACCAGCTATATTCATTACACCTAAATCATTCATTACACCTTATCTTCATACTTTATCAGAATAATCATAGACTCCTAGAGAGAGAAATTTGCTTAACTCTTTCCTAAAAAAACAAGCTGTGTCTTCCAGAACCTGAGACACATCTTCGCCACTCTGACCTCACCAAAGAGCTCTCCGTCCTTAAGAGCTTCGGCTTCAAGGATTTACTAACTTGGATTGAAAGGGTAGCATAATACTGTTAACTTTTTTAAAGTATCTTTTAAATATCTTAAATTTTTTCTAGAAACAAAAATAATCAGCAATATTGATTTTGCTCCTACCTGATCTAAATGACAAAAAGTTTCTTTAAGGTGCTGCAGAAGAAGGCAGTCCATTTTATTTGTTAACTGGCATTCTCTGTAAGGAAACCCAGCTCGCTGCATCAGCCAATAAAAACATCTTGACACATCAGATCCCCCATACGCCAGACAGAGCCTAA
The DNA here is from genome assembly GCA_008086735.1 of Cheirogaleus medius. Lineage (NCBI taxonomy): Eukaryota > Metazoa > Chordata > Mammalia > Primates > Cheirogaleidae > Cheirogaleus > Cheirogaleus medius. The sequence goes on from VBSM01002035.1 coordinate 13,437,754, forward strand.
AGTTCAGAGAAAAGAGCAGATGGTTAATCTGTTGGTTAAGAAGGTACAAAGGGTGTTTCGAGAACTCCAGTAGGCACAGCGCAACACAGTAAGTTTCAAGAAAAGCTTAGCAAAAACTATCCACTAACTGAAAGTTTCTACAATTTGGAAAGACCACTGGTATATTATTTTAGTGGTAGGAATCCTGGGTCTAGCGTTTTCTCCACACTTTGAGTACAACAGACATTAGATAATGTGTTTCCCCAAAAATAAGACAGGGTCTTATATCTATTTTTCCTCAAGAAGACACCCTAGGGCTTATTTTCAGGGGATGCGTTATTTTCCCCTCAAAGGCTCAGCTTGCAGCGCGCACAGGATGGCCGGGACCTGACAGGGGGAGCCGACCTTGTTGGTGAGGCTGCCCGCACCTTTCCGGTCACCTCTGGGATAGTAGCTGTCACGATGGAGCAGATGAGAAGGGCTGCTCATCTTCTTTACCGCTCTGCAACAAAATGCATGGGTTGTACAGATACGCTGCGTAGGCATGCCCATCACTAGGTCTTATTTTCGAGGTAGGGCTTATATTGCACAAATGCTTAGAAATTCTGCTAGGGCTTATCTTATGGGTAGGTCTTATTTTCAGGGAAACACGGTAATTCAAACAATGGACAAGCCAAAATAACTCTTACTGGGTTTTAGAATTAATTGTGACTCGGGGTGGGAGGTAGCAGAATAACTTTGTCACAGACTGTTTGGGTCCTCTTTGAAATTTGTTTCTATACCTTGAGATTCAAACTACCTGATGTGGGAGATAGGAAAAATTAAAGCATCCTCAAGAGGCAGGAAGAAGCCTTATCAAGAGCACAAAATGCTGCAAAGAAACTATAGTTGCACTACCTGAGTGTGCTTACTTCTGCCAGGCTTGCCCCAGGAAGGACAAGCAGCAAATCTGCTCCTGATGGTTATTAACTTGTGTATCATCATAAAGTTACTCATCACTCCCGAGGCACCGTTATGACGAGAAAGGCAGATACTCTAGCTAGCTAGAGAAGTCAGACCTGAAGAAAATCTATTTTCTCCCACGACTCACCTAACTAAATCTTTGCTGTGAGTGTGTGATTAGTATCTCTATGCCAAACCACAGCAAAAGATATGAAGCTAATGTTTTCTAATACCACCACACAACACATAGCAGGATTTTCAGGAGCTGCTGATGCAAATCCCTATTAGAAAATTCCAATAGGAAGGGTAAAATTGTTTGTTTTATCCTGGCTAGAATTTGCATTTCCACAATCTTGCTGGTTTCTCATGAGACTTTTGAATACACAATTTCTTATGATTTCTAACTTGTGATGATTTACAGTTGAAAAGACTATGAAGGGAGAGGATGGGGGGAGTGCCAACTCCCAAGTTCTTTACCGAGTGTTCCGATGAGACACTCCATCCTCCACACAGCAGACACTTGTTTTCTGATCCCCGACATCTACAATACACGTGCTGCTTAAGCCACTTCCAAAGGTGGCACACACAGATTCCTGATGGACTACAATTCCTGAAGGAAAAAGAAATGCAGTAATCAGCTGCACAGCAGTAAAGATCCTAAAACAAATAATCAGCTAAAGTCAGGGGCCCAGAACCACTGGGCAACAGTCTTAGCAATGCTGATCCTTTCAGGATAAGCATTTAAATAAATCAGTGAATTAAATGAACTTTGCATTGAAAAGAAGAAACAAATTCATTTAAAGCAAGTTTCACTGGAAATCAAACATACCTGAAAAACCCATCTTCATTAGTATCATATTCACTAGTTCTTTCACATGCTGTTTATTATAGATGTCAGGAATTAGCAAGATACATCTATAATACTAAAAAGAAGAAAACAAGACAAGAGTTAACACTCAAGTCTCCTCAAATCAAATTTCACCATACTTGTCATTAGAAAGGATTACCTCCAAAGGAGTAGCACCTATGGTTACAGACCCAGAGTAACAGCTCAAACCTCTGTGCTATCCTTTGAGTTTTATGAAGAAACAGAAAATGCTAACTTTTCCCCCCTTGGAATCATTTAAAACTTGTGAAAGGAAAAATAAAACAATGGATATATTTGAGTAGGTCCAGAAAGAAGGCATAAACATAAGCAAGCTTAGCAATTTCAGAGCAGTAGAGAGACACAATGAAACAGAGTAAGAAAAGAAGAAAGCACCAGAGGAGAATTAAGTGAAGAAGAAAAGATATCTTCCTTAGGGCTAAGAATGCTTCAAGGAGGACACTATATTGCAAATGACTCAGTAATGTGTACTTTTATTGACCAAGAATCTTAAAGGCAATCAAAATAACTGAGAATTTTAGCTTACCTTTAAATCTTTCAGTGGGATTTCCAGGTATTTTTGTATTGCATGAGACCATATTACTTCAATATCTGCCAGAACAGCTGTAAGGGAGCCTCCGGGGCCTGAGTGAATGTTTAACTGGCCTCTCCTGATAGGCCAGTGAATATTATAACAGTCCAATGGATTAACATACAAGGCCTGGAAAAGGAGGGGAGGGAGATGAGGGCATTGTTAAAACTCTTCTCTCAGGGTTTTCTGGATTCATATCCAAAAACCTAGGCCAGAAATTATCATTAACATCAGCTGACTGTTTCAAATGCTGAGAGTGAAGTATCTAACATTTCAGAAGTCAATGTGGATATCTGATCCTCAAAGTAGGGTTACGGAATGCTAGGAAACAACTAGAACTGGGTGGTAAAGTGAGTGAATTTTAGGAGGATCAGGTTTCTTTTCTTCCACTTATTGTAAAGAAATTTCCTACCTCTTCTCCTACCAAATACTCAGGGTGATGAGATGTGTTTGTCCACTTATTTCCTGAACAGTGATCTAAAATTGCAGGTCGCATCTGCTTATTGTAGGAGCGTGCCTGAAAAGAAAGATCATCAAAAATTATCTGAATTTATACAAGGAAGGGGGAGACGCAGTAAATATAAGAGTCTTCTTTTCTCTTCTCTCTCCTAGCCAGATACAATTGCAAATTTTATCACAAATCCAAGATATTTGGCAAAATATTGATTGGTCAAAAAGTGCTCTCCTGTCCTTTTCCACAATCTTGATTGTTCCCATAATTTTAACACCTATGCTATGATTCACAGCCAGTTCAAAATTAACACTATACTCTGCCTGAAGTTGAACACAAATTTATATACAATCCAGACTCATGTCTATTCCTAATAGTATTGGTTAAACACATTAAATTGAAGAATGCAGTAAGAATAGCTTCCCATAAAAATCCTGGAATTATACACTCTCAGGTAAAGTGTAAATTTTCATCAACTTGCCTTTAGAAATACTACCTTATAAATTATTTGGCCCTGCTGAAGCATTTATGACACTGATTCAGGTATTCTGTAAATAGTCAGGAAGGGTTTATCTTCCTTTTTAAGGAAATCTCATCTTATTGCCTATTGCATATTTGATATAAGGAGAACATGTAACATTATAACAGTGGTAGAAGAATAAATCTCAAGAGGTAACTGAACCTGTTCAGGGGACACAGGAATCCGTCTTGTACCGTTTGACATCTTTTTAGACCATATTGCTTGATCCACCATTTTAAGGCCATTTTGTCTTTGTTCATTACTTTCAGGTTTCTGGAGAGAAAAAGATGAGCAGTACAAAGGATTTAGTGAAAAGAGAAAGCAATCTGGCAAACTATTAATACTAATTTAACCCATCATTAGGAAACATTCCCTCATCAACAAGTATTAATCTTAAAAAGTCCAAGTAATCTTTTATTATAAATAAAAAAGTCAAAAAGGAATCCTCACCATAAACCATTTACAAAAATCTATAACCTCAAGTGATTGAAAAATTTGGTAAAATTTTTCACAACACTAATCAAAGCATACTTTATATTTGCAAAGTATATAAAATACTTTATAAAATATTTCAGAAACTCTTCCATACATCTATGTAATTTTCATGTTTACAATTTTGTAACAATGTCACATTCCATATATTTTATTTTGATTAGTATTTGAGTTAGAATATTATAAAGAAAACATTCATAAATATCTTTGTAGAAGTGTTATTTTGTTTTCTTTTGATCTATATTCCTTAAATTTATTCCCTGAAATAGAATTATATGATCCAAAGACATACAACGAATTACAGACTCTTATATGGGCAAGTTATATTTAAGCTTACAACTGGACTTAAGTACAGTCTGCTGGTTGTGCTAAAAAATGGAAATTTAAGGCTTACTATCAGAATTACAGAAACTGTAAGTTCCTGAAACTATCCTTGAGTTAAAAATTGAAAGTTAAAAGTGGATTATGATGCAATGTACAGATTTAATACCTATCACTAAAAATTTTCCTGATAATTACCATCTGTAAAATAGGATAAAGTAAATGTTTACTATAAGGAAATATATTTTTTTGCCTTAAAATTATGGTTTGATCTAAGATTGTAGTAAGTGCTTATTGTAGCAATTCCATTTACTAATAGATTTAAAACATGAGTTTGATTGAAACTATAAGTATCTGGAAGAGAAGATATGGCTGCCAGTTAATAAAGACCTGAACATATCATTTTATTGTGAGTGACAACTCTATGTCTTCCATTAAAGATCACCTTTATCAATACCCAATTTACCCTGATGGATTTACTTTTGTTATAAATAATTCTTTACAATCTAAGATCACTAGCTCTGATGAAAAATGGTATTTGTAACCCTGAATGATATTATTTTACAACACCATAAAGTTATGAAGATATTTATTCATGACTCCCAGGTACACTTGAGTGTCCAAGCCTATGGGGGAAATAACCTTGGGCTTTCTCTCTAGCTCCTCCATTTCTAACTTACATTTAGTCCCTCCCTTAGGAGCCAATTGTCCTTGTATAGGGGCTGCCCTTGTTGTTTGTGTCTTCGTGCAATGACATGAGGAATGCTGGCAGGAAGTGTGTCAGTGGCTCGACCAATCCTTAAAGTTGTTGAACCTGGATGTATGACAACGATGAAGTTGCTCTGGATTTGCTGTAAATATAAAACATAGGCATGTGACCTTAGTAAAAAAATAGGCAAATAACAAATTAAATAACATATAGGTACAAGTTAAACTAAGAAGTTAGTTTCCTATAATAACTATCAGACTCAAAGGTATTCAGTAAAGGGAGTTTTTTGAGAGGTATCCAATTACTGCTCTCTACCTGAACACAAATTCATTTTGTATCTCTGTGTTCCCTCAATCTGACTCATGGTACATAGCTCAACAAATATTTGTTTTGACAGGGTGCGGTGGCCCACGCCTATAATCCTAGCACTCTGGGAGACTGGGATGGGAGGATTGCTTGAGCTCAGGAGTTCGAGACCAGCCTGAGTAACAGTGAGACTCCATCTCTACTAAAAATAGAAAAATTAGCCGAGCATCGTGGCACCTGCCTGCAGTCCCAGCTACTGGGGAGGCTGAGGCAAGAGGAAAGCTTGAGCCCAGGAGTTTTTTGAGACAGAGTCTCACTCTGTCGCCTGGGATAGAGTGCCATGGCATCACCTAGCTCACAGCAACCTTAAACTCCTGGGCTTAAGTAATCCTTTTGCCTCAGCATCCCGAGTAGTTGGGACTACAGGCATGCACCACCATGCCTGGCTAATTTTTTCTATATATTTTTAGTTGTCCAGCTAATTTCTTTCTATTTATAGTAGAGACGGGGTCTCACTCTTGCTCAGGCTGGTTTCGAATTCCTGACCTTGAGCGATCCTCCCACCTCGGCCTCCCAGAGTGTTAGGATTACAGGTGTGAGCCATGGCGCCCAGCCTGAGCCCAGGAGTTTGAGGTTGCTGTGAGCTAGGGTGACATCACAGCATTCTACTCAGGGCAACAGAGTGAGACTCTATCTCAAAAAACAAAACAAATATTTGTTTAAATGAATAAAACCAAAATTATCAAATGCAAATTAACATATACAAGTACTGAACATTTATGTGCCAGGCACTGTGGGTACAACGGAGACCAAGACAAAGTTCATACTATCAAAGAACTTTCCATTTACTAAGAAAAACAGTTCAACATGGACTAAAAGAATGTGGAGAATACTATGTCCTGGGTTCCATAAACATGAGTCACCTAAAGACATTTGTGGAAACAACAAAAATAATTTTCCAATACAGAATCTCCAGGGAGAGCCTAGGAACTAGCAATTTAATTATACCTAACGGGTGCAGTGTGTACTTGTAGCTTTGACTCGGGTGGTGCAAAGACAATTTATGTGACCAAAGTGTTTGTACCCCTGTAATATTCTAAAATTAGAAGAAAAAAAAAAAGCTCCTGAGGTGATGAATATGATCACTTGGGTTTGATAACCATTGCTCAAAAGAGCCAGGAAGAAACTTATGTAAGGATAGAATTATTACTTTGTAATGCTGGAAACTAAGGCTTTACACATTAATCACTTCAGAATATGTTCATAAACTGTATTTTGGTCATTGAAAACACTTTACTCTTGTTGGTTCTGGGCTTCTTACCTGACCCTGCAAAAGTTTGGGGTTAAAAAGCCAGAGTTCACAATTCTATCCCTGTAAAACTTCATGAAAGAAAACCTTGTGACATTTCACAATCCATTTTTGGGAGATGGTTAACAAGAACTGACAAAGCAGTACAAATCCAGAACAGTGGAGTGATGACTGTGGGCTTTACTTTTACATGATAATTGTTTTAGCGCCATAATTTTCAAGGGGGCAGAATCTCAATTCCTTGGGAGAACCTTTACCACATAAACTTACTGAGGGGCCCAGAGCTTCTGTAGGGAAAAGGGACTCTGACAATGCCTCTGACAACAGGGATCCCTCTGTTGAGAACCACTACTCCAGCCTGACTCCTTAGTACCTACTCTACCTGCCCATGAACTACATTTGTGTGTTCTAAGTGTGTCTCCATTCGAAACATTTCCGTGCTTTCCAATAAGATGAAGTCTAGAAACTCCAAGATCAAGACCCTGCCTACTTCTCTAGCCTCACTCTAGAACCACTTCCTTTTCAGACTCTTTAATTCTCTCAATCCAGATTTCTCTTGATTTCTCACTCACTGACTTCAGAGCCTTCCCATACGCACTTCCCTTTGCCTGCGGTGTTCCTTCTCCCTGCTAAATCTTACTAATCCTTTCAGGTCTGAAGTTAAGTGTCATCAGACTAGGTTTGCTGGTCCCCCTGCAACACAATCTTACAGCATTTCTTTTCATAACTCTTGTCACTCTTGTAATTATTTGTCTGCCCTCCCAACAGACAATAAACTTCCAGTGAGAAAGAACCACTTCTGTCTTATTCTCTACTCTATGCCAGCACATGGCATGCAAGAGCTTGGGAGGTATTCATCGAATGATGATGGCATCACTCTAACGTGGCAAGGTGTTGAGCAATACTTCCCAAGCTTTTGTGTGCTGTGGCAGAGAAGATCTGTCCAACAGACTGGGGTAAACAGATGAGGCTACTTGCCCTAGGGGATCCCTGTACCTCACTAATGGCACACAGGCTATGGCACGCTGATTAGGAAACTCCAGGATAGTAAATGGGGTTTCCTAAAGTATGGACAAATATTTTTTAATAATTATGTTATTTGTTTTATGTATTAGGAAAAAAAAAAAACCTAGCCAGTATATATCACACATCATTTTCTGGATATTACTG
>VBSM01002035.1:13462636-13482948 GCA_008086735.1 Cheirogaleus medius
TAAGGTTTCAGATGAGAAGTCTGCTGTTAGTCTGATAGGCTTTCCTTTGTAGATTATTTGTTATTTTCACCTTGCTGTACGAAGGATTGCTTCATTCACATTTACTTTGGTCAGCTTAATAACCACATGACGAGGTTATTGCCTTTTCATGTTGAGTCTCCCTGGAGTTCTGTGCACTTCTTGTATTTGGATATCAAGATTTCTGACCAGGCCCGGCATGTTTTCCTCCAGTATGCCGTAAAATAAGTTTTCAAACCCTTGTGATTGCTCCTCTTCCCCTTCTGGAATCCCGATCAATCTGAGGTTCGACTTTTTTACATAATCCCACACTTCCTGTAAGTTTTGGTCTTGTCTCTTGTTTCTGTGCTCCCTTTCTCCCTCTGATATGTTTAGGGTGTAGGCATAATCTTCAAGTTCTGAGGTTCTTTCCTCTGCATGATCTTTCCTGTTTTTGAGGCTTTCCACTGTATTATGGAGTTCCTTGAATGTTTCCTTCATTGCCAGAATTTCTGATTGGTTTTTCTGGATTACCTTGATATCTTTGGAGAATTTTTCATTCATTTCTTGGATTGTTCTTGTGGTTTCTCTATGTTGGGAATCTATTTTCTCTTCAATTCCATTGAGCTTTCTAACAATCCATAGTCGGAATTCTTCCTCTATTAGTTTAATCATATCATGTAAGTTGGTGTCTGTTGGTGGAGAACGAGTATTTTCTTTTGGAGGTGACTTTTCTCTCTGATCCTTCATGCTTTCTGTTATCTTTCGCTGGTTCTTCCTCATCTGGATACTTTGTTGAGGATCAGAGGTGCTGGAGCTTGATTATGAGCTGCGTTCTGGGGTTCCAAAGGAATGATCCTTGGAAGAGCTTGGGAGTATGTGCTCTGGTCCTGTATCATCTTAGAGGAGTTTGAGCCTGTTGGGTTTTCTTTGACCTGATGTCTTCACCTTCTGTCCACAGAGTGTAGTGGGATTGGGCCCCTTGCTTAGACGCCCAAGTGATCGTTAACTGTAGTGAGATGGAGACTGGTTTCCACCCCTAGGTAGAAGTGGGAGGCACTGTGTAAGGCTCTGGGTTTACTCTTTCTATTGTTATCTGTGGTTTGCAAGAAGGAGTCACTTATCAATGTAACCCAAGATCTTTGTATTGCGCTTTCAGTCTCCAAATAGGATATACAGATATCTCAGTCTTAAGTGTATGTCTTGCCACTCCCAAGGGTTCCTAGAGTCCTCAGGAATAGTAGCCTACTTCGCAACTCCACCTTGCTAAGACAGGCTCTGCTCTCTAGGCACAGATCGCCTACGGCTGACTGCAGCAAGAAAACTACCCAGGTTCAATCTTGCGAGACAGCCTCTGAACAAAACACCACTCTCTCCTTTCTGCCCCTTTAAACCCAGCTACCGAGGTCGCCAGCCGGGTTAGGGCAGAGGGGAGGTCTGAGACCACTTCCAGAGCAGGCCTCCACAGCGTTTCCAAGCTACGGGGTGGCATTTGCGCGCCCTGCCAGCACTGGCAGAGAAGGACCCCTGTTTGGCGGAAAACTGGGTTGGGATTGGCAGGCAGGCTCCAGACGTCCGCTGCACTCCCTAATTCCCCCGCTTGCCGAGACCCTGTAGTTTATGTGTGGGGATCTGCCCTCTGGCTAGCCAGCGCCAGCCAAAGCCTCCGCCGTAACCCAAGGCCTAGCCTCCTTTAAGGTAGAGTCCCCTCTTCCTGGACCTGGAAGCGTCCTGAGGTGGAATGTCAGATTCGGCACTCGTTTCTGTGGTATGGGGAAGCAGCCGCTGGGTTCAGAACCTGCTGGTACAGCACCTGCAACCCCTTCAGCGGAACGCTGGGAGATCAAAAAGTTGCCTTCTCCAGAAGCCCGAAAGGTTCAGGCAGTCTAGGGTAGAGGGGATTCCTGAAAAACGCTTCCTGCGCGGCCCTCCACTGGGGAAGTGGCTGCTGAGTTCGGACCCTCCCCCTCTCGCCACTGCTTCAGTGGAGCGCTGCGGAGAATTCAAAATGCTGCCTGCTCCAGACTCTGCTCCACTCCACTCATCTGCCCTGCTACCACCTCTCACCAACTTTGGGCAATTCCCTGCCTGCGTGGGTGTGGGGCTCAGTGGGGGAGGGATTGTCTCCCTGTGCACGGCAGAAGCAATGCCTCCTGCGGCCAGCCCGCTGGCGGCAGACACGTGGACACGCTCCCTCAGTATTGTATGTTTCCGACTCCCCAGGTTTTGTGGAAGATTTTTTGGTTCACCTTTGATTATTGTCTATGTTTTCCGTATCCCGGTATCTCTTTGCAGTCTTGCGAAGCCGATCCAGTGTAAATGCAGATCTCTTGCGTGTGGTTGTCTGCCCTCTTCACTTCTCACTCTGAGAGCAGAGAGCCAAGAGGTCAGCCCTACTCCACCATTTTTTCTCTCCCCAACTTTTGGAGTATATTTTAAAGGCAATTTTATTTCATAACATTATCTTTGGCTCTGCCTGATTACATTTGTACACATAAGTATACACATGGGCACCGCACTCAAGTGAATTAGTCAAGTCAATGTTTTTTGGTTTTGGTAAGTATGAATAGAGTCTAGTAAAAGCAAGGAAATGTAGTTTCAGAATACCAGGCTAGCTCAATAAAGTCCTCACTGCTGATTAGAGTGAAGCCTTATGCATTCAAATTTTGTGAATGCTCTATTGGCAAGGCTACTAAATAAAAATATTCATTTTAAATATATGCTTTCTCAGAGTTCTCTCATACTACTAAATTTTTTAAAAGAAGAATTTAAATAGAGTTATGGACCTTTATAGATCTTTAGCCTTTGCTCTGGGTAGCACACTGATTATTGATAGACACTAGAATCATTTTACCAGTATTTTGACCATACTCATAAAATGACCTGTGAATCAAGAAAATTTATGGAATTTGATATGATGGCAAAAAATCCTGAAACAAATCCTCAAAACAAACAAATGAAACAAACCCAAATGTTGCTTTGTGAATGTTTGATCTAGCCTGCCCTCCTTTTAAAAGAATTCAGAGGATATAAAAAAGTACATTGTGGCAACTGAGTTTTATTTTTAGGGAAAGAAATTATAGTCCAAATCAATGATTTTTGCCCTACAATCTAGAAGGCACTTTCTGGAAATAGACAGGGAATCAATGCTGAAAATAAGTAATTTCTTTTAAGTACTCATACAATAAAATACACAACTTGAGTTGTCATCTAAAACAGAGTGGACAAGGGCTGCACAGACCCTGTGTATGCCTAAGGCTCTACAGGGCCAGGGGAACTTGGGGAGGCTGCCCATATAGTGCCTACCAAGTATGCTTTGGAATAGCTCCTACAAGCAATTTGTTTTCTTCAACTCTCACTCACAAATGAGCAGTATTTCAGTTTTAATAAGCAGGGATAAAGAAACTTTTTTTTTTTTAAGAGACAGGGTCTTGCTCTGTTGCTCAGGCTAGAGTGTAGTGGCAGCGTCACAGCTCACAGTAACCTCAAACTTCTGGGCTCAAGTGATCCTCCTGCCTCAGGCTTCTGAGTGGATGGAACTGCAGGCACACACTACCTGTGGCCAGCTAATTTTTAAAGTTTTTGCAGAGATGGGTCCTTGCTATGTTGCCCAGGCTGGTCTCAATCTCCTGGCGTCAAGTGATCCTTCTACATTGGCCTATCTAAGTGCTGGGATTACAGGTATGAGACACCATGTGGCCAAGAAACTATTTTTTTTTAAATCTAAGAACAGAGAAGAAAATGGCTTCCTTTTTATGGGTGATGTGAGAGGCCTATTTAAGAGCTTGCCTGGTTGTTATGCTATGGGCCAGTGTTAGTCCATTTTCTGTTGCTATAACAGAATACCACAGACTGGGTAATTTATAAAGAAAAGAAACTGATTTCTTATAGTTTTGGAGGCTGGGAAATCCAATATCAAGGTGCTGGCATCTGGCGAGGGCCTTCTTGCTCCATCATAACATTGCAGAAGGCATCATGTGGCAAGAGGTCAAGAGTATGTCAGCCCAGGCCTCTCTTCCTCTTCTTATAAAACCACCAGTCTCAGGCTGGGCGCGGTGGATCACACCTGTAATCCTAGCACTCTGGGAGGCCGAGGCAGGACGATTGCTCAAGGTCAGCAGTTCGAAACCAGGCTGAGCAAGAGCAAGACCCCGTCTCTACTAAAAATAGAAGGAAAGAAATTAATTGGACAGCTAAAAATATATAGAAAAAATTAGCCGGGCATGGGGGCACATGCCTGTAGACCCAGCTATTCGGGAGGCTGAGGCAGAAGGATTGCTTGAGCCCAGGACTTTGAGGTTGCTGTGAGCTAGGCTGATGCCACGGCACTCTAGCCAGGGCAACAGAGTGAGACTCTGTCTCAAAAACAAACAAACAAACAAACAAAAAAACCACCAGTCTCATCATGGGGTTCCATCCTGATGACTTTAAGCTTAATTACCTCCAAGAGCTCCACCTCTAATCAACATATGAATTTGGGGATTAATTTTCCAACACATGAAATTTGCAGGGCACATTCACACCAGAGCAGCCAGGAAAAATAAACCTCTGATGTGTCAGAGTATCATCTTTTGTATCCTTTTTTTTTATTTCATTATATTATGGGGGTACAGATATTGTTAAGGTTACATATATTGCCCCTGCCACCCCTCCCCCCCCCCGCGCCATGCCAGAGCTTCAAGTGTGTCCAACCCCCAAGTGTGTATCCTTTTTAATAAGCTGTAGATTTCAGGAGAGAGCTTCAAAAAAGTTCTTTACTTTTTGCTCTAGATGTTAAAGATGCATTTAAATTTCAATCACATCTACCATGAATTCAGTCTACTCTGGCAAACCTTTCTAGGCTCTTACTGTGTAGAAGTCATCACAATGGGCAATGAGACACATAATAGTAGTGGGGTATAATTAATTATTCAGCACTTACTATGTGCCAGGTATTGTTCTAAGCACTTCCCACATGGATCCATTGTGTCAAACAAGCAAGACTTATGAGTTGTGACGAATCATTTTATTTTTGTCTTCCACCACTCCTTTACATTTTATTTGGTGGGGCTGGTTCTTCCATGCTCCTAAATGAAAACTTGGGCAAGTCTCACAACTTCTCTGGTTTCTGTTAGGTCACACACTCTGTCTCAATTTAATAATTAGAATGTCCACGCCTAAGAAATAGTGAAAACTCCTAATCTTGATTTTTTTTTCTTTTTTCTTTTTTTTGAGGCAGAGTCTCACTCTGTCACCCTGGGTAGAATGCAGGGGCGTCATCATAGCTCACTGCAACCTCCAACTCCTGGGCTTGAGGGATCCTCCTGCCTCCAAAGTATCTAGGACTCCAGGTGTGTGCCACTATGCCTGGTTAATTTTTCTGTTTTTAGTAGAGATGGGTGCTCTTGCTCAGGCTGGTCTCAAACTCCTGAGCTCAAGGGATCCTCTCACCTTAGCCTCCCAGAGTGTTAGCATTACAGGCGTGAGCTACCACACCAGCCTAATCTTGATTTTTAAATTGAGGCTTTCCCCTTCCCCAGCTGAGGCTGTAGGCATGAAGTGGATATGGCTAGGTGTTTCCCTCTCTTGTTCCCAGCCCCTGCATTTTTACTCCACCTCCTGGAGCTGGCTTTCTGTGGTTTCTGATCCCCTCTGGGAATGGGAGGAGGAACTATGTGGACCAGAAAAGTTCTTACTCATGATACCTTCGTAATCTGAGTTGGTGCTCTCTCCATTCAGCTTTTGTAAATTCTTTGGAACTTCTCTCAGTTGCTGGGGATCTATTACAAATAGTACCCCTGATAAGGTCAAAAGCATCTCTATGCCTGCTCTTGGCTTGCTCACAGCTTCCTTCCTTATCATCTACAATTTACCTCCAGCTTTTTCTGCTGATGTTCCTTTGCCTTGCTAGGCTACTGTCTTGACAAGACCCACCCAATGCCCGCTAGCTCTCTCCTATATCCTTTGCCCAACATTCTGAGAGTGCCAACCAGATGTCTCTCTCTATCTCTCTCTCTTCCCCCCACCTCCCACCTCTCCTCTCAGCAGACAGAAAATGTCTAGATCTAACTTGCTTACTCTGTCAGAGAGACACAGGGGCCTGGCCAATAGCCACAGTTTGCCAACCAGCCTGTTGAGCAGCAGTGGATTTTACATGCATCTCTTGGGCAGAACACAGCAGATTGGTAATGGGACCATAGTGGATATCACTGGTGGATGGCCAGTTTAGGGATAATAGTTATAAGTAACATAGGGGTAACAACTGTCAGTCTGGGAGTGGCGTGATGCATTACCTTATGACTTGGTCTCTCCATCCTTTCTAGGCATAAGACATACCACTGTTTGTTCTGTCTTTTTTTAAAAAATCATATAATTGATTTATTATATTTTTTAAAACATGCCTTATAGGTTCCTATTAATAACTACCTATTTTTTAATGTCTATCCTAATTGTTTTCTTGTCTTCTCTAACAGAATCGAACAGTCTTAAATACTAAAGACACATTACAATCCTTCTAAAACTTAGGGGTGCATATTCATCTGTCTAGGTGGTATTGACTTAAAATCACTAGATCTGTAAATTTGGAAAGGAGAATTTTATTTCTTATGATAGGTTGCAACCTACAGGCTGAGAAGCAGAGCCTCTGGCTGAGACCAAAAGCAAGCACTTTACTAGAGGAAGGGTGGGACCAGAGTTTTATACTAAATGGGTTGGCTAAATATATCTATTAAACAGGCTATAGGAGGAGCTATGAAAATTCATGAAGGAGGGGGTGTGCGCATGCATGGCAAGCATGTGTATATGTTAACATATATCCCATGTTCACTTTGGGGTGGATACTTCACATTAAAATGACTTGAGATGAAAGTACCCATTCTGCTTAGAAATGTTTTTTTAAAAATCCTCTTTTAATAATGTTCCCCAGTTTCTACTCTTAAACCCTTTTGTATCCTCATGCGGAGAAGGGCTTAAGAGCTAAGGAACTGGTTTTCAGATGGCTACATTACAAAGATACCACATGTGCTAGTTCCTCTCTAAATATATTGTATCTATTTTATCCAGGTGCTTCAGTTAAAACTTCCATTTTAACATTTTGTTACACATGTATTATTTCTCCTCACAACCCTGTGAAGTTGGTGCAATTACCAACTCCATTTTATAGATGAAGAAATTGAGGCATAGAGAGATTTAGAAACTTGTTCACAGCTAGCAAGTGGTAGAGCTGAGACTAAAACCCAGGCAGTGTGGCTGCAGAGTCCCTGCCATTAAGGAGCTTTCCTTCGCCAAAAGAAGAAGGGGCTTGATGAATGCACCGACGACAAATGTAAGACGGAAGAAGGTCGAGTGCCATAGAGAATCTCACGTGAAGTGCCCGTGGGATGAGGAGGAGGGAGCGTGCATGCTACCTGGAGGGAATCAGAGGAGCATTCCTGAGAAGGGGTAGATGATATGGATCTTGTAAGATAAAGGTTTTTGACAGGAGGAAAGAAAGGAAGGATTACAATGAGATTTTATCCATCTTTCAGAAGTCCTTTCACGTGAATCTGAAAATGATCACATTCCTTAAACCTGATAAGATTTATGATGGGATTAATTTGACTTGACTGATTTTTAAAAGCATTATGTTTCCATAGCTTATCTTATGACTTAGATTTGTTGTCTACCTGTTAAAGCCTAGTTGGTTTGCTGTTACCTTAGAGATGTTCTAATTGGTGTTAAGTATTGCACAGGATATTCTCCTGTCTCTTCTGAGTGCTTTTTAGATGGGTGAAATGTTCCATCATAAATCATTTTTGTTCTTCCTATATAAGTTGCAGTATATGTCAGTTAAACTCATGCAAACTTTTTGGTTATTGTTCATTGTCATCTCCTGTTGTCAACAAGCCTTTGAAGTACAATAAAGCAGGAGTGGTACACTTGGGTGCCTGTGAGGGCCAGGCAGAAGGGAACTGTGACAAATAGAGAGGGCCTTCCTTCTCTGAAAGTGACAGAAACTTTTCAGCTCCAGCAGGTTGTCACCATGTGGGATGAGGGTCCAGTGTAGCCAGAGTTTCCAATGGTTTTAAGAGAAATATGAAATCTGAATGATTATCTGAAATTTCCCTAATTTTAAATGTTGGTAGCTAATTTATACTTTTTAAAAGAAACATCGTACTGGCCAAACTTAAATGCAGTCCAAGAGCCACCTGTTTGTAACCTTTGCTTTAAGATATACCCAGTAGAAATTACTAAAATTCCTCAAAGGCCCAGGCTCGAGGAAATATGCATTAAAAGGTAAACTACCAAAGCATTTATTATGGACAATTTCAAACACGGAAAAGTAGAATAATGTAATGAACCCCTTTGTATACATCAACCAGTTTAGACAATTATCAACCCATAGCCGGTCTTGTTGCAGCCCACTGTCAATGGAAAGGAAGCCAAACTCTGTAGAATAATTGTAAAAGGTTTATTCTGAGCCAAATTTGAGGAACATGACCCGGAGCCTCGCCCAGGGAGCCTTGAGCAAGTGGACTTGGTGTGGCTGGGTTACAGTTTGGTTTTACATATTTCAGGGAGACAGGGGTTATAGGTAAAGTCATAAATCAATATGTGGAGGGCATACATTGGTTTGGCCCAAAAAGGTGGGCCATATCAAGCGGGGCTGCCTTACAGGTTATAGGTGGGTTTAAAGATTCTTTGACTTGTAATTAGTTAAAGACGTGCAGCTTTGTCTAAAGGTTTTCAGATAAGGAGGTTTGTTAATCAGAGACAAGCCACCTGACATATTTGTTGTGTCAGTTGAGGACCTGTAGGTTTACCTTACATACCCTTAGGCCTGTTAATGAGTTACAAAGGATGTCTCCAAGAAGGGAGGGGCACATGAGGCACATCTAACCTCCCTTCTCAAGGCAGGCAATTTAGTTTTAGGATATCCCCTTGGCCAGGAGCGGGTCCATTCAGTCAGCTGGTGGGGCTGGGGAGCCTTAAGATTTTATTTTAGTTCACACCACCCACTTTAACCCAACTCCTCATATTATTTTAAAGCAAATACTAGATATGATCTGTAAATATTTCAGCATGCATCTCTAAAAGACAAGTGTAAGGCTGGTGGCGGCCCCCCTCCCCTCCCTAGAGAAAAAAAAGAGAACAAGCTCACTGACCAGACCCACCAAAAACTGCCAGGCACCACCAGCCCCTCCCCCTGGAATCTGCAGGTACCACCAGCCCCTCCCATTTCTCAAGAACAAACAAAGACCACAGTGGAAAAAACCCAGCCCTTCCCGCCTAAAGACCCTAGCATCCTCAACAGTATAAAGGCTCTCACCCCCTTCAAACGTTGCGACTTCTCGGACCCCCCCCCTCTCTTGGGACCCAAGAACCTCATCCGGGAGCACATAATAAAGCCACATTGTTTAGCCCCACTCTTTCTCTCTCTGTGTCTGTTTCTTTCGCCGCCACCGGAAAACTTTACAACAAGAACTCTTTAAATATGCATAATTGCAGTGCCACTTTCTCACCAGCAAAAACTAACAATGATTCCTTAATATCATTAAATATTCAATGTTTCAAAATCCTCTCCTAATTATTACAATTTTTTTACAGTTTTCATTTTTCAGATCAGTATTGAAATACATTGCAGTGGTTGTTATATCTTAATAAATATCTTAATATGTAGATGAACATAATATTATAATAAAAATAAATATTTCAAATAAAGAAGAGAAAACTAACAAAACTTCTGTCCATGGGAGAAAATCCATTGTTCTGATGATTCGGTGAGTAACAATATAATAAGTTTTCTAGGAACTAGGAAACTACTAATTCCCATAAAGATACTTTCTCACAATTGTCCTATTACCATAGTACTCTTTAAGAAGTAATGATTCTTGAGTAAAAAAAAAAAATCATAACAACAATAAATTAGGAAGACATCAGCAAAATGGTGGAGTAAAGAACTCTAAAAATTTCTTCCTCTATAAAAGCAATGAACAAACTGGCAAAAATGGCCAGAATCAACTATTTCAGAATTGTGGAAATTAACCAAAGATTTGAAGCAGTCTGGAGAGCATTTAAGAAAGATGGCTGAATCTCGGTGATAACAGCAATCTTGGTGGCATTTTAATTTGCCCTATTCCCATTCCACACATACCCAGACTCTCCACCCCCCACCCCAGCTCTGCAGAAATTTTGAAAACCAACAGCTCTCAATTGTGAAAACCAGCAGAAAGGCAGTCAACAAAAGAGCAGAATGTGGCTGAAGCACCTTTAAGGCCTCATTCACAGAGAATTGTCATTATTTGACCTGTCTGAAGAGCCCCTGGAAGATTCCATTTGCAAGGCTGTCTTTATTTGACCTGCATCAGAAATGCAAATGTAGAGAAAGCCTTTTCACGGGAGCATTTGATGAAAACAAAAGCAATTGATTGACTTTGTTACTGCCTGAGGCAGTGAATACCAGTTGGGGTAAAGAACCGGCTAACAAAAAAGCTTAAAAGGAAAGCTGGGCAATGAGATGTCCACGGGGGCTTTGAAAAGCTCTGACATATTCTCAGAAATCTAGAAGACCACCTACCTGAGTAGGGCTGTGTGATTGCTCAAGGAAAACCTGAGAAGGCCCTGAGCTCTCACCTCTGGCTGGTTTTGAGACTCTACACAAGCAGGAAGTGAAGGGTAAAGTAGAATTGCCAACTGCCTGACTGAACATTGAAGGCATGCCCCAGTGCTTTCAGAACCCTTTAGCAAAGGGTGGGAGACTTACTGGTTCCAGACCCCTAAATAAATCTCTGTTCAGTGATTAGCTGGCCACTAAGCTAACTGAGCAGAGACTTCACTAGCTATAAATGACAAAGAATATAACCTTTGCAGAATTAGTTCAAAAAAGTAACTAAACAAATAACAACAATAATAAATTGGAGGAGAAAGAATCTGATTTCCAGAATTGACACATTATTTTAAATATCCATTTTTCAACAAAAAGTTATAAGCTATGTAAAGAAACAAGAATATATGGCCCATAAATAGGAAAAGGAAAAAAAAAAACAATAGAAACTGTCCCCAAGGAAGCCTAGAATTGGACTTACTAGATAAAGATTTTAAATTAGCTATTTTAAATATGTTCAAAGAACTAAAGGAAACAATGTCTAGGCCAGGTGCACTGGCTCATACCTATAATCCTAGCACTCTGGGAGGCCAAGGCCAGAGGATTGCTTGAGGTCAGGAGTTCAAGACCAGCCTGAGCAAGAGTGAGACCGGTTCTCTACTAAAAGTAGAAAAAATTAAGTGGGCATGGTGTCCTATGCCTGTAGTCTCAGCTACTTGGGAGGCAGGAGGATTGCTAGAGCCCAGGAGTTTGAGGTTGCTGTGAGCTAGGCTGACGCCACTGCATTCTACCCTGGGCAACAGAGTGAGACTCTGTCTCAAAAAAATAAAGAAAAAAAATGTCTAAAGAACTAAAAGAAAGTATAAGTATGATGTCTTGACAAAAAGAAATATCAATAAAGACATAGAAGTTTGTTTAAAAATAGAGCCAAAGAGAAATTCTGTAGCTGAAAAGTACAGAAACTGAAATGAAAATTCACTAGAATGCCTCAACAGCAGATTTGAACAAGTGGAAGAAAGAATCATTGACCTTGAAGATAGATTAACTGAGATTATCCAATCTGAGGAATTGAAAGAAAAAAGAATGAAGAAAAGTGAACAATTTTATGAGACCTGTGGGCCACCATCAAGCATACCAAATATGCATAATGGGAGTCCCAGAAGGAGAGGAGAGAAAGAGGCCAAAAGAATAATTGAAGACATAATGGCCAAAACCTTTTCAAATTTGATAAAAAGCATTAATCTATGCATCTAAGACTTAAAATAACTCTAAGTAAAATAACACCAAAGAGATACACGTGTAGACACGTGATAACCAAACTCTGTGTTGAAAGACAAAGAGAGAATCTTGAAAGCAGCAAGATAGAAGTGACTCATCACATACAGAGAATCCTAAATGAGATTAACATTTGATTTCTTATGGCTTCACAGGATTCCTGGGCTTGTAGCTGCATCCATCCAATCTCTGCCTCTGTCTTCATATCACTCTTTCCTCTGTGTCTGTCTTCTCTTCAGTGTGTCTCTTATAAGACAATTGGCATAGAATTTAGGACCCCTTTGGATAATCCAGGATGATCTCATCTCAAGATCCTTAACTTTATTACATCTTCGAAGAACTTCTTTTTCCAAATAAGGTAACATTCATAAATTCTGAGTATTAGGACATGCTATATTAATATATTTGGGGGGCACCATTCACCCCTTTACAATCACTAAAAATAACTACACAGATAAATGTAAAAGACAGTATGAGTATATTTTGTTTGTATCTCTTTTTTCCCTCTTATCTGATTTAAAAGACAACTGCATTAAGCAATAATTATAAAATCTGCATTGATAGGCAAACAATGTAAAAACATATAATGTATATGACAATAATGGCACAATGGAGAAGAGGGAATGGAACCATATAGGAGCAAAGTTTTTCTATATTATCAAAATTAATTTGATATTAATTCACACTAGACTGTTAAAAGTTAAAATGTTAATTATAATCCCCAGGGCTACCACTAAGAAAATAATTCAAAAAACATGGTAAAAGAAGCAATAAGGGAATTAAAATGATACACTAAAAAGTATCTATTTAACACAAAAGAAGTAAGTAATGGAGGAATAAAAGCAAAAAGGCATAAGACATAGAAAACAAATAGCAGAATGATAGAAATAGGTTCTGCCTTATTAGTAATTACATTAAATATAAATTGATTAAATACTTTAATAAAAAGGCAGAGATTGGCAGAAGATTAAAAAACACAATTCAACTATATGCTACCTATGAAAGACATACTTAGATTTAAATACACAAAGAAGTTGAAGTAAAAGGGTAGAAAAGAATATGCCATGCAACAATAACCAAAAGAAAGCTGGAGCAGCTATACTAATATCACAACACTAAACCAACTAGACGTAACAAACGTCTCTAGAATATATCACCCCAAAACAGCAGGTTATACATCTTTACAAGCACACATGGAACATTCTTTTGGATAGATATATTTCTATTATATGTATATACCACATTTTGCTTATTCATTCATCTATTGATGGACACTTGGGTTGCTTCCAATTTTAGTTATTGTGAATAATGCTGCTATGAACATAGGAGTACAAATATCTCTTTAAGATCCTGCTTCTAATTCTTCTGGGTACAGTAGTTCCCCCTTATTTGTGGTTTTCTTTTCAGTTACCCATGGTACAGCACAATAAGATATTTTGAGATAAAATGAGAGACCATATAACTTTTATTACAGTATATTGTTATATTCATTCTATTATATTGTCATTGTTGTTAATCTCCTACTCTCCCTAATTTATAAATTATACTTTATCATAGGTATGTATGTATAGGAAAAAACATAGTACATGTAGGGTTCAGTACTATCTGTGGTTTTAGGCATCCACTGGTGGTCTTGGAATGTATCCTCCATGGATAAGGGAGCAATACTGTATACACTCATAAATGAAATTGCATTTCATTTATGGATCATATTGTAATTCTATCTTTAATTTTCTGAGGAACTGCCATACTGTTTTCCACAGTGACTATACTATCTTACATTCCCACCAACAGTGCACAGAAGTTCACATTTCTCCAAATTGTTACCATCAATTATTTATTTTCTGCTTTTTAAAATTTTTGATAGTAGCCATCTAAATGGGTGTGAGGTGGTACCTCATTTTGGTTTTGACTTGCATTTCCCTAATGATTAGTGATAGTGACCATCTTTTCATGTGTTTATTGGCCAGTCATATATCTTCCGTGGAGAATTGTCTATTTTTTTTTTAAGAGATGGAATCTTGTTCTATTGCCCAGGCTAGAGGGCAGTGGCATCATCATAGTTCAATGTAACCTTGAACTATTGGGCTCAAACGATCCTCCTGCCTCAGCCTCCCAAGTAGCTAGGACCACAGGCATGTGCCACCATGCCTGTCTAATTTTAAAATTTTTTTTGTAGAGGTGGGGTCTCAGTATGTTGTCTGGCCTGGTCTCAAACTCCTGGCTTCAGGTGATCCTCCCACTTCAGCTTCCCAAAGTACTAGGATTATAGGGATGAGTCATCATGCCCAACCTGCCCATTTTTGAATCTGTTTTGTTGTTGTTGAGCTCTAGGAATTCTCTATATATTCTGGATATAAATGCCTTATTAAATATATAATTTACAAATATTTTTTTTTAATTCTGTAGCATGTCTTCTCACTTTGTTGATAGTGTCCTTTAATGCACAATAGTTTTAAATTTTCATGAAGTCCAATTTGTCTATTTTTTCTTTGGTTGTCTCTGCTTTTGTATCATATCCAAGAAATCATTGTCAAATCCAATTCCGTGGAGATTTTCCCCTATGTTTTCTTCTAAGAGTTTTATAGTTTTAGATTTTACGTTTAGGTCCTTTATCTATTTTGAGTATATGGTGTTAAGGGTCTAACTTCATTCTTTTGCATGTGTATATCCAGTTTTCTCTGTACCATTTGTTGAAAAGACAGTCCTTTCCCATTAAATGGTCTTGCCATCCTTATTGAAAATCATTTGACCATATATGTAAGTGTTTATTTCTGAGCTTTTTATTCTATTCCATTTTTCTATGTTTGTTTTTATGACTGTACCACACTATTTTGATTACTGTAGATTTGAAGTAAGCTTCTTCCCTCTAATCTTTTTATTGTGGTAAAATACATATAACATAAAATTTACCATCTTAACCACTTAAAATTGTGCATTTTTAAGTGCACAATTCTTAAAGTTAGTTTTGAAATAAAAAAATGTAAATCCTCTAACTTTTTTCTTCTTTTTTCAAGATTGTTTTTGGCTAGTTGGGATCCCTTTAGATTCTATATGAATTTTAGGATGGATTTTTATATTTCTGTAAAAAAATTGGTATTTTGATAGGGATTGCATTGAATTTGTAGATTGCTTTGGTTAGTATTGGCGCCTTAACAATATGAAGTATTCCAGTCTATGAGCATGGGATGTCTTTCCATTTCTTTATGTCTTCTTTAATTTCTTTCAGCAATGTTTTATAGTTTTCCTTGTACAAATCTTTCACCTCCTTGATTAAGTTAGTTCCTAAGTATTTTATACTTTTTAATGCCATTATAAATGGAGTTGTTTTATTAATTTCCTTTTCAGATTGTTCATTGTTAGTATATATAAATATAACTGATTTTTGTGTTGACTTTGTGTCTTGCTACTTTGCTTAATTTCTCTATTAATTCTAACAGAGTTTTTTTGTGTGTGTGCGAAATGTTTAGGAATTTCTACATGTAAGATCATGTCATCTGCAAACAGAGATAATTTTACTTCTTCCTTTTCAAATTGGATGTCTTCCCCCCACCCCAGTTGCTTTGGCTAGGATTTCCAGTACTACAGTACATTAAATAGAAGTGGCAAAAGTGAGCATCTTGCCTTATTCTTGATCTTAAAGGAAAAGCTTTCAGTCTTTTACCATTGAGTATGATGTTTGCTGTGGGGCTTCATGTATAGCTTTTATGTTAATATATTGAGGCCAGGCGTGGTGGCTTACACCAGTAATCCTAGCACTCTGGGAGGCCGAGGTGGGAGGATCGTTCGAGGTCAGGAGTTCAAGACCAGCCTGAGCGAGAGTGAGATCCTGTCTCTATTAAAAATAGAAAGAAATTAGGTGGACAACTAAAAATATTTAGAAAAAATTAGCCAGGCATGGTGGCACATGCCTGTAGTCCCAGCTACTCAGGAGGCTGAGGCAGAAGGATTGCTTGAGCCCAGGAGTTTGAGGTTGCTGTGAGCTAGGCTGATGCCACGGCACTCTAGCCCAGGCAACAGAGTGAGACTCTGTCTCCAAAAACATATATATATATATTTTTTTTTGAGGTAGTGCCATAGACTGAATGTTTGTGATTCCCCCCACATTCATATAAATCCTAACCCCCATTATGATGGTATTTAATTTCCATAAATTTGTGAATTTTCCAGTTTTCCTTCTATTGTTGATTTCTAACTTCATCCCATTGTGGTCAAAGAAGATAGTTTGTATGATACCTATCTTTTAAAATTTCTTAAGACTTAATTTGTGGCCTAACATAAGGTCTATTTGGAAAATGTTTTATGTACACTTGAGAAGAATGTATATTCTGTTGTTGGATAAAGTTTGTGTATGTCTATTAGATCTACTTGATTTATTTATTGTGTTGTTCAAGTCTTTTATTTCCTTACTTATCTTCTATCTGGTTGTTTTTATCCATTATTGAGAGTTGAAGACTGAAGTCTTCAACTATTCTTATAGAATTGTCTATTTTTCCTTTTAGTTCTGTCAATTTTTGCTTCACATATTTTGATGGTCTGTTATTTGGTGTGCAAAAGTTTGTCATATATGTTCTTGCTGTATTGAAACTTTTATTAATATATAATGTCCTTCTTCGTCTCTTGTAAACTTTTTCAATTTAAAGTCTATTTTGTCTGATATTAGCATAGCCACCTTTGCTTTCTTTTGATTACTATTTACATGGAATATCCTTTTCCATCCAGCCTATTTGTGTCTTTGGCTCTAATGTGCAGGCAGCATATAGTTGGACCATTTTTTAAAAAAATCTATTCTGCCAATCTCTGTCTTTTGATTGGAGAGTTTAATCCATTTACATTTAAAGTAATTAATGATAATTATTAAAAATTATTTTGTTATTTTCTTGTTTTTTCCTATATGCCTGATAGCTTTTTTTGTCCCCCATTTATTACATTATGGTTTTCTTTAGTGTTTAGTTAATTTTTTGGTAGTAAAATATTTAAATTCCTTTCTCATTTCCTTTTGTATATATGGTTCAGCTATTTTCTTTGTGTTTATCATGGAGATTACATTTCACATCCTAAAGTTATAACACTCTAATTTGCATTTATATCAGCTTAACTTTAACAACATGCAAAAACTCTACTTCTTTAGTGGCTCTGTCCCCATCCCTTTCCATTGTTGATGTCACAAAATCACATCTTTCCACATTGTGTATCCAAAAACGTAAGCTAATAATTGTTTAATACATTAGTCACTTAAGTTATGTAGAAAACAAAATGTGGAGTTAAAAACCAAAGTTACAATAATAGTAGCTTTTAGACTAACAATTTTTTAAAAAATATATATTGGTCTCTTAAATCATGTGGAAAGCAGAAAGTAGTGTTACACACCATTGTTCTTTAAATAATATTAGCTTTTATAATTGCTTTTCTATGTACTTTTATTGAGATCTTTATTTCTTTATATGGCCTTGAGTTATCGTCCTTTTATTTCAACCTGCAGAACTCCCTGTTGGATTTCTTGCAGGGCAGATCTAGTGGTAACAAACTCCATCAGCTTGTGTTTGTGTGGAAATGTCTTGATTTCTCTCTCACTTTTGAAGGACAATTTTGCCAGATATAGGATTCTTGGTTGACGTTTTTTTTTTTTTTTCTCTCTCTCTTTTTCTTTTAGCATTTGAATATATCAGCCCTGCCTTTTGGCCTCCAAAATTTCTGATGAGTCTGCTGTTAATTTTCTTATTGGAGATCCCTTGTATGTGACAAGTTGTTTCTCTCTTTCTACTTTCAATATTCTCTTTTGTTTTGGCTTTGGACAGTTTGATTATAATGTGTCTTAGTATAAGTCTCTTTGAGTTCATCCTATTTGATGTTTATTGAACTTGGATGTTTACATTCATGTGTTTCCTCAAATTTGGGAAGTCTTTGGGCCTGCATAAATCTTTGTGGCTACATTAATTATCCCCTCTTCCTCTTTTCTTCCCTCCTTTTCTTTCTTGATGGTCAATGACCAGAAACTCCTTTCTGACCAATTTTATTACAGGTTTTTGTTTTCTTTGGTAGACCCATGCTAAGTTTCTTGGTTTTAGTGACACCATCCATCTTCAGTGGTAATTAAAAGAAGAAAGTATATCTGTCATAGGGTCTCATTTAATTAGCCTTGTAAAATATTTTAGGCCATATTTGATACTCCAGCTCCTCAAAATAAAGATTCACAGGCCAATGCATTCAAATGATTCATGTTATATCCAAACTGCTAGAGACATAAAATGTCTTGTAGTCATTTGGAACTTGATTGATTCTATAGGATCTAATCAGTATTAGCAGATTCATTGTGAAGGTTCTGATGGAATCAAATCCAAATTAGCACATTCATTGTACATCTACTGTCTGTGAGGCACTATAAGGTAGTTCAAAACAGATATTGCTGAACATAATTATGTTTATAAATAAACTCCACAAGAAAAAGAGTAATAGGGAAACTTGGAATGTCTTATCTTAAGTGTATTATTTCACTAAAGAAAGTTTCAATGGTTTTTAAGTTGCCCGTTATGAGTTGAACTGTGTCCACTCTCCCCACCTCCATTCATATGCTGAAGTCCTAACCCCTAGTACCTCAGAATGTGACCATATTGGAGACAGGGTCTTTACAGAGGTGATCAACTTAATGTGAGGTCATTAGGGTGGGCCCTGTCCTGATGAAAGGGGAAATTTAGACATGCTTAAGGGAAGTTGACATGAAGAGACATAGGGAGGAGACTGCCAGGTACAGACCAAACAAAGAGAGGCCTGCAACAGATTCTTCCCTCACAGCCTTCAGAAAGTTGCCAATACCTTGACTTTTGACTTCTAGGGTCCAGAACTGTGAGATAGTAAATTTCTGTTGTTTAAGCCACTCATTTTGTGGTACTTTGTTACAGCAGCCCTATAAAGCTAATATACTACTTGTACAATTTTTAAAAAGCTAACCAACTCTTTAACAAGATTATAGAAAGCTATGGAAATGTGACTATTTTGTGAATATTTTTATTTTGCCATTTTTAAAGTTCTCAAGCATTTACAGACTATGTCTGTGTCGTGCATCTTTTCTTAGTAGAGTTCTAATTCCACAGAATGAGGAATAAATATTGCACTTGCCTCATTTCTTCTCATTATTTAAAATGAGCCCTGCGATGTGATACTTTCAGCTAGGTTTTCCCTTTCATGTATCTTGCTGAAAAGGAAGCTCACTTTTGATGTTATTCTACTTAGGACTCATCAAAAGTTTCTGGGTATCTGTACTTGGTGATTCTCCACAGAACCACCTGCAACATAGCCAAAGCTGAAAGTCATTTTCTCATAGTGCCTTGTAGACTGATTTGCAGGTTGCTGAATGTGGCTAGATTGAAAACTGCCCAATTTGAAAGGAAATGGATGTCATCAATCCTTCCAGAATATCAAAACCTACAAGGACAGACAGCTCACAAAAAAATGACTGCCTAGAAAACCACCTGTAGAATGGCAGCACCTGTAGCCTGCTGAATTTTAATCATCTACTTTGCACATTTGCTATGGAATAATTTACTTTTGCAAGCATCTTTTTATGTTGCATGGCCTTTGTGATAATTTGCATAAATAAAGAGAGAGAATCCTCTCAGCCTTGTGGTATGTCTCTATGATACTTTTATGAAATTGTGGCCCATCTTTTACTATATTCCCCAGAGCAGAATAAACAGACAGCAGGCCTGGAAGAAATCAGCCAGTTCCCACTGATTGCAAGACTTCCATGGTTGGCTGTGGCAGTGAGATTTCAAGTCTCCTCTTCCCGGGTTCTTTGGTGGAATTGGGCTTCTGAAATCTTGTAGTATATCTGAGTCTCCTACATTCCTAAATTAACCTGGAGATATTCTGTGTATTTGTGAGGATGCAGGTGTGTGGGCTTGTTGAATTCTTTCAAACGTATTGAGATTATTACCAAAGCTGCAGAGGGAACTTTCCTTGTGGGAAGATTTGAAGTTTCTCTGCAGTGACTAAGGGAACTAAATCTCATGTTGATTGAGGCTTCTCTGCAGCTGAGGGATAAGGAATATAAATTCTGTTTCATGTGTAGATTAATGGATGGAGGAAGTTAGATACAGGTTGATATCTCTTAGAAGGACATGGAGCTGACCTAGGAGGCAGAGAGCCTTCACATTTTATCCTATGCGCCTCAACTTGGTTTGATTGTTTTTTAAAAGGAGAATATTTGTACTATGTAACTTAAAATCAATGAAGATAAAAATGTAAATCTTGAACTAAAGTGAAAACAAACCCCAAAATACTTAAGTAATTAATACCAAATATTTTGGATGTTTTTTGGAAAATGCCAAGTTCTAACAAAATGCTAACAAAAACATAATTTTCTTGGCTTCTTCTTCCTGACCCTCACATGGCACTTTTGAAAACACTATTGCCGTAATCTATGGGGAAAAAAACTGCAATGAGATATCACTTATCTCCAGTAAGAATGGCCTTTATCAAA
>VBSM01002035.1:13483048-13502454 GCA_008086735.1 Cheirogaleus medius
AAATTAAAAAAAAAAACACCAGTAGCCTGCACTTACTGAGCATTTATCTAATGTATTGTACTGTGTTAAGTGTGCTACAATGTCTTCACCTCAAGTCCACACCAGAATCCTATGGAGGAAAAAGGGTGAATGTTAGCATTAACCACATGGGCATCATCTATAGCTGCTGCATCAAATGTGTTATTCATAGGAATGCATTGTAAATACTGAACTTCACAAAATACCACTTTGAAATACAGCTTTTTCATTGGATTTATTATCAAAATTGTTAGGTAGATAGTGAAGGATTCTAAGTCTCCTAGGGACAAAAGTGGGTGCTGTTGCCCCTATCTTAGTCCTGCCCCACCCTAATTCTCCATACCTGGGGGAGGAGGAAATACCCTAGGAATCGGCCAATCAGAACTTGGTGCACCAGCTTGGCCAAGCAGCATAGGTATCATGGAATGCGGATATTGAACTAGAACAACCTGCATTACAATAAGACTCAGGTCTGCAACACCCAACTGTCCAAAGTGTCCATGGTGATGTCTGAACCATGAGGGAGGTTCCTATCTGAGCACTATGAAACAAGACACAGACCATAGCCAAACCTCCCCCACACTTTTTTTGCCCCCTTCCTTTTTGCTCTCCCTTTGCTGCAACAATTGGTCCGATCGTCATCTGTGGCGTACTGTACCATGCTCTGTAAACCTATATCTAGCTCTTGCCCTATAATCCTGTCTTTCTCTCCTCAATAAACCTCATTTTCATGCTTGCTTGCCTAACTTTGGTGTGTCTGGTCATTCTTTGACCATGAGTGTGCCAAGAACCGACATTTTCATGCTGAAACCTGACGAAATGAGGGACTGTTCAAACAGAAATAAACAGAATTGACCTATTCTCTTTTAATCATCTTGTTGCTGCTAGAAAATAAATCTCTGATGGTCATGTTGTGCTGTCTCCCAATATACCTGCAGAGATAGCTGATGTTTTAGAATCTTGGCTTGAAGATCATATCCCAGGCTAGAAGAAACAAAATGTCAAGATATATCTACAGATGTATTTAGTAATATATGATATATCGAAATAGACTGAGCTATCTCTCCCACATGATAAATTCTTCAGATAACTGACATTTAAGCATCAGAGCTTTTAAAGATTTTGATACAGGAAAGTAGACCCCAAAACTGAGGTCTGGCCTGAAGGCCAAGTGGGTTCTCTGCTTTGCACAGGAAAGAATTTAGGAGCAAGCCAACGGAGTAAGGCAAAATCACGTTTATTGAGGTAAGAAAAATACAAAAGAAAGGTAGCTGCCCCATCTCTCAGAACAACAGAAAGTAGCACTTTGGGAGTTTCTGGGGTCTTGTTATACTGTCTGTTTAATTTTATGTTAAGTGGAGGGAGGATTATTCATAAAATTTCTGGGAAAGGGGTGGTGAGTTCCTGGTACTGAAGGACCCTTCCCCTTTTAAGCCATACAGGGTAACTTGCAGGAGTTGTCATGGCATTTGTAAACTGTCATGGCACTGGCAGGAGTTTCTTTTAGTATGGTAATGTATTATAACTAGTGTATAATGAGCAGCAAGTGTGACCCGAGGTCATTATTTTTCATGGCCACCTTGATTCTAACTGGTTTTGGATGGCTTTTCCACCACCTTCTGTTTTATCAGAGATTTTTTTTTTTTTTTTTTTTTTGAGACAGAGTCTCACTTTGTTGCCCAGGCTAGAGTGAGTGCCGTGGCGTCAGCCTAGCTCACAGCAACCTCAAACTCCTGGGCTCAAGCAATCCTTCTGCCTCAGCCTCCCGAGTAGCTGAGACTACAGGCATGCGCCACCATGCCCGGCTAATTGTTTCTATATAATTGTTTATATTATAGTTGGCCAATTAATTTCTTTCTATTTTTAGTAGAGACAGGGTCTCGTCCTGACCTTGAGCAATCCTCCAGCCTCAGCCTCAGAGTCCTAGGATTACAGGCGTGAGCCACCACGCCGGCCTTATCAGAGATATTAATTCCGGTCTTAGGACTCCTTGTCAAGCAGGGCCTGCCATTCCCCTGTCTCAATTTGATCTTTCCATTGGAAATCTTTCAAAATTATGTGTCATGCCTTGTGGTAAACAGTATGCTACTTGCAATTTAATCTTAATAACACAAGTTTATCATTATGAACATCCATTATTGTTCTGTTTTAGAATGTGAAATAACATAATTAATTTAGAAGGCTCTTTTAATGTATACCTCTAATTGGATATGGTTCTTTTCAAAATAGTTGTCTTGTGTGGTTTCGTACTCTCCTAACAATGCCATGACTGTGTACAACTTATCTGAAACTCTTCCTTAGGAATGTCCTACTTAGAGTTATTAGTTCAGATTTCCTTAGTGGAGGAATGATCTCATCTTTTGAGGGTAAATATGATTTTTGGAAACACTTTGCAGTCACTTGGAACCAAGACTAATATAAATATATCATAGATCTAGATTAAATAGATATCTATAGAATTACCATCTGGGGTCAAAACAGCTTGTGATTATCATACAAGGAGTGTAATTTGGCACTTGACTTAGGCCTGTGTATTTGCATTTGGCTCTGCCTTTGATATTTGCATTTGAGATTTCCCTTTTTAAAAGAAAAATTAGAAAAATGAAATGTTCCTTTCATTCTGGAACAAAAGAACAATGGAGGAGGGGATGGGCATATACATACATAATGAGTGCAAGGCACACCGCCTGGGGGTTGTCATGCTTGAAGCGCTGAGGGGGGGGTTGTGTAAGGGCAATATATGTAACCTTAACATTTGTACCCCCATAATATGCTGAAATAATAAAAAAAAGAACAATAGATATTCATAATAATAAGCAAAGTGTGGGACTTTTAGGAAAGGAGTAGGTTTTTTAGGTTTTGCTGTGTGTTATAATGATATAAACTGTTCCTATCAAAAGACCTTTGATAAAGACTCATGTAAGTTTTGCCCAACATTTTATTATGAAATTTTTCAAATGTACAGAGACATTGAAAGAATTTATAGCAAACACCCTTATATCCACCCCCTAGCTTCTACTGTTAACATTAATTATACTTGCTTTATCTCTCTAGCAATTCATCTCTATACCCATCCCTCAATATTTAATTTTTTAAATTTTAGAGACAGTGTCTTGCTCTGTCACCCTGGCTAGAGTGCAGTGATGCAATCTATCATAGCTCAGTATAACCTTGAACTCCTGAGCTCAAGTGATCCTCTTGCCTCAGCCTCACAAGTAGCTAGGACTATAGGTGTACACCATCATGCCCAGCTAATTTTTTAAATTTTTGTAGAGATGGGGTCTCATTATGTTTCCCAGGCTGGTCTTGAACTCCTGGCCTCAAATGATCCTCCTGCCTCCTCCTCCCATTGTGCTGGGATTATAGGCATGAGCCACGGTACCCAGCCATCAATATTTAATTTTTAAAATTTATTTTAAACTTCTAACTTTGTTTTTTTTTTTTTCAAGATTTCTATGGATAATCTAGGTCCTTTCCATTTCTAAATACATTTTAGAATCAGCTTATCGATTTCTTCCAAAAAAGCCTGTGAAATTATGATTAAAATTACTTTGAATTTATAGATTGATTTGGGGAAAATTTACATACTAATAATATTGAGTCACCTAATCCATGAACATGGTATATGTCTTCATTTATTTAGATTGTCTTTAAATTTTCTCAGAATGTTTTATGGTTTTTAGTATATGGGTCTTACATGTATTTTGTTAAATTTATCCCTAAGAATATTTTTTTTAATATTGCTAATGAAATTGTTTTTTATTTTATTTTCTAACTGTTTGCTCTTACACACAAAATACAATTAATTTTTATATATTAACCTTGTGTGCTCTGACTTTGTTAAATTCACTTAGTCTTAATAGCTGTTTCCCAGCCTGCAACGCAGTGGTGTGACCATAGCTTGCTGCAGCCTCATGTAATGACATTTCAAGTCCCTCCTTGCTTTAAGTCTGCCAACATTCCTATGACTAACGTAAGTTAGAGGGCCCAGCCCAACATTGGTGGCAAGGAAATATTCTTGGGGATGGGGAGATAGGAAGTGACTATTTTTGAACGACGACTCACCATGAGGAGTATGCCTTTGGCTGACAGAGACAAACAGACACAGGTCAGTGCAGGGACGCTATACTGGATACCAGGAATTTTGTGGAGGCCTTGGACTATATTTGGGGCATAATGACAAGTGACTTGCTGTGCAGAATATCTAATTTCAGAAACAATTACCTATTCTTTTATTAAAGCCCCTCTCCTTCACCCAGGAGAAATAAACATCCCTCATTCTCTCTACAAAGCCTGTTTGCCTGCAAAAGTGTCAGCTTGACTCAAAGACATGAAGAGGTGGTCAGTCCGAGTTTATGCAACTCAAGAACTCTGCCTGGCTCTGCCCTTGGCCCAAGCTGGGTTTTTACCTCCATCTCAGACCACCGTGATAAGGAAAGAGTAGGGTCCATATGTTAGTTAGAATATTTGGTCCTAAAATACCTGACTTTCTCTGCTGAGATTTCCAAGGAGTGTGGCAAAAAGAAATAAATACAAGGGTCATTCTGCTGCGTTAGGGAATTTGACTAGACATGCTTTTATTCAGAGTGTAAACTGTTTCCCTAAATTATTTATTTTAACTATAAAAATTCTTTCTCCTCACATCCTTACCCCGAGATAAGCTACTTCCCTTTCTCCAGGGTGGATGTGATGGTCATTTATCTTGTATGAACCCAGCCCCTTGACTGCAGTTAACCTTGCCACGGGTGACCATCTGAGCCAAGTTGGACCACCCATTTTTCTCTCCCACGTACTAATCTAAAAGTAGATCAGCACTAACCTGCAATCTTTTTCCCACAAATCTTTTTGGAACAATTGATTGGGATCTCTTAAAACTAGAAATATTTTTTATTGACTTTCCCTTTTCTATTAAAAATAATTTTTTATTGATACATATTTGTACATATTTATGGGGTACAAGTCATATTTTGAATATATGAATACAATGTATAATGATCAAATTAGGGTATTTAAAATATCCATCGACTGGAATATTTATCATTTCTTTGTGTTGGTAACATTTCAAATCTTCTCTAGCTATTTTGAAGTAGACAATATATTGTTGTTAACTATAGTCACTCGACTATGCTACTGAACACTAGAACTTATTCCTTCTATCTAACTGAATGTTTGTACTCATTAACCAACCTCTCTTCATTCCCCTCACCCTGTACCCTTCCCAGCCTCTGTAAACCATCATTCTACTCTCTACCTTCATGAGATCAACTTTTTTAGCTCCTGCACATTATGAGAACATGCAATATTTGTCTTTCTGTTTTTGGCTTATTTCATTTAACATAATGGCCTACAGTTCCATCCATGTTTATGGCTGAATAGTATTCCATTGTATATATACACCACATTTTCTTTATCCATTCATCCTTTGATGGACACTCAGGTTGATGCTATATCTTGGCTATTTTGAATAGAGCTGCAATAAACATGGTGGTGCAGGTATTCCTTTGATATACTGATTTCCTTTCTTTTGGAAAAATACCCAGTAGTGAGACTGCTAGATTATATGACAGTTCTATTTTTAGTTTTTTGAGAAACCTCCATACAGTTTTCCATAATGGCTATCCTAATTTACATTCCCAGCAACAGTGTATAAGAGTGTCCTTTTCTTGTATCCTTGTCAGCGTCTTGTGGGGGGGGGGGTCTTTTTTCTTCAGCCTCGTGAAGGAGGGGGCAGATTTTTCTCATTTAATTATTTTTAAAAAGGCTCCACTGAGTAGTTTGAACCTGGAAAAATGTACTAAGGGAGGTTTCGTAAAGAAATTACCATGCAGTACTTAAAGCCAGAACCTGAGCAGGACTATAAAGGCGTGTGATACAATAATAAACAAATATTTGGTCTTTGTCCCTGGGTTCCTGGTGCACATAGTTCCTAAAATCATTGAAATCTCTGAAGTGATAAGAGTGTATTTTGCTTGCTAATGAGATAACTGGTGGCTAGGGTCCCTTAGATAGCTTCAGGATGGAGGCTGGTCCCCAGAAAGACCAAGGTGTGATTAGAGGGTTGGAACTTTCAGCAGCCCCCCACTTCCAGGGAGGGGAGAACAGCTGGTGATTGAGTTCAATCACCAATGGCTAAGGACGTAATCAATTATGTATAATGGAACCTCCATCAATACCCCTAAACGATGGGGTTTGGAAAGCTTCCAGGTTGGTGAAGGGTGGCACACCCCACCTCCATGAGACAGAAGCTCCTGTGCTCCAGACCCTTCTGAGCCTCACCTCATGTGCCTTTTCATCTGGCTATTCATTTGTGTCCTTTATAATATCCTTTATAATATGTCAGTAATAGACAGTAAAGCACTTTCCTGAGTTCTGAGAGTCGTTTTTGCAAATTATCAGCTATGAAGAAGTGGTTGTAGAAACCCCTTGGATTTATAATTGGTCAGTCTGAAGTGCCAGG
Organism: Cheirogaleus medius; assembly: GCA_008086735.1. Taxonomy (NCBI): domain Eukaryota; kingdom Metazoa; phylum Chordata; class Mammalia; order Primates; family Cheirogaleidae; genus Cheirogaleus; species Cheirogaleus medius. The sequence goes on from VBSM01002035.1 coordinate 13,489,524, forward strand.
GACAACCTGAGAATTTAGACTGACATCTGAAGTGGGGGCAGTATTGTGGGATGGAGCCCTTAACTTGGGGATCTGATGCTAACTCCAGTAGATAGTGTCAGAATTGAATTGAGTTATATGCCACCAGCTGGTGTTGGAGAGATGGTGAAGTGTTGTTGGAAAAGACACCATGCATTTGACGGGAAAATTGCTTCTAGTAAAAACGGTTTGCAGGGCCTTGGATCTCTCCTGGCTTTCTTCCCACCCCAGTTCTCCTCTCTCCCCTCCCAGGCTCTATTCTTCTCCCCACAACTGCATTTGCTCCATTTTCATCAGTGTCTAGATCTCAGGCAGTTGTTGTTACCATACAAGAAACTCTAGAGGTCATCTAGTTTGATCTAATATGCAAATTCCCCTTCCAGATTCTTTAGTAGTCAGCTGGCCTCACCTTTAATTCACCTTCCTTCCTCAGAATGTTGGCAAGTATTAAAGTATTCCCAATGTCAGGGTCATTTGCACTTACAAGGGCTGCAGAAAGTTTTCAAGTTCCAAAAGCATGAGCTACAAAATGGTGAAAATCTGGGCATTGATGTAGGTGAGAAAGAAAACATCTGGCGGGCAGAGAAGTCTTTTCACCTTCCTTCGTATCAGACGAGGCTATTTTCTAGTCTGCTCATTCTTAAACCACCCTGGCCAGCCCTGATGCTACTTGCTTTAAGCGACATAGTCATTTCAGACTTTGAATGGTCGTCTTCAAGCTACTTTCAGGCCTGAAAACAAATGTCATTGCTATGGGGAAAGTGTTTTGGACAGAACAGGGTTTATTAACTTCCCACCTTTCTGCCATATTCATGTCACTGTGGGTTAAAAATGAGACGGGTTTACACTTATTATCATCAGTGGAGGAAACATGAGGGAGCCTTTAAATTGGAACTGCTGGCCCTGCTCATCCAAAGGTGCAGTTTCTATAACCTTCACAGAAGTAGAATCACCCAAAATACAATTTGTTCAGGCGCCTGCATGGGTGCTATCTTTCTTTCCCCCACTAGGTGTCACCACACTACACAGTAATCAGGGGAGATGACAAGCGTGTGAAAGGCTTCTGGACTTTAGAGAAATGCTGTGTTTAGGTTAGCAGCAAATTGGGCATAATTAGTTTATTCAATAAACTTTATCTTTAAGATATGAAAATCTCATATAATCCCACCGGAAAGTATATTACCTCATTCATCCACTCTCTTAAAGTGCTATCTATCAGTCCTGGAAACCCAAGCTTCAAGTCACTTACTCTGTCTGTAAAAAACCCGGCTGGATTAAATCAGCTGATGACCCTGCACAGCTGAGTGGCTCTCGCCCCTCAGGGTGTTAAATCTCTTTGTTGAGAGGTTGGATTACTGCTAGATCCCTTTATCACCAGAGCTGAGCTCTTGCGGCTGCCGGGGATTAGACAGCCTCCCTCTCCATCCACAGCGCCTTCACACCCTTTCTCCTCCTAGGGCCTCCTCAGTGGTCCCTCTTCTGTGACGGTGAAGATAAGATGCCAGAGACAGAGAAGGAGGGAATGTGGCAGCCTTGGCAGCATCTCATTTCTAACACCCCCGCTGTCAAACTGTCCCACTGGCAGTGTAACTGGTCCTTCCTACTCTCTGGACATCCAGCCTTGGCGGACCAGGCCCATGTATGTCAGATCTCAAATCTAATATAGGATACAGGATGCTTGGTGGAAAGCAAAGCACAACTAATCCAACATGTCACACCGGATGAGTGACAAACACTCGTGAATGGTATCTACATCTAATGAAGCTCAGCTCCACTGGGCTGGCCTTCTGCATCTCCCAGACAGACCCCTGCATGCCACCACCTAACTTCATATGGATAATAATGGAACAGCCAGGGTTCAGGAAGCAGGTGGCTCAGTGATCACCTCTTGCATTCGGTTCTTTAACAAAGACAAGATGCCACTGCCAGTTGGCCTTCTTTGTGGTGCAAGGTTTAAAGTTTCACTTCGGCTAGGTCATCTGAGATGGCTGTGAAGATGTCCTGGGAGTTTGTAAGCTCTCAGAGAGAGAATCAGTATTCAGCTACTATCATTAGCATCAAGCAGTATTTAGGAAGCAACTTTCTGCATCTAACTCAGGGTGGGTGTCAAAAGTATTTTACCCTAATGAAACACCTCCCCCTCCACTTCTCCTAAATGAAATCTTAGGCAAGCCAGAGTCACAATATATAGTTGTGTACAACTCTAGGAGGCGCCATTTCCACTGCTGTTTGCATACCATAGGTAGTGCCTAGGTAGCACTCCAATATATGAAGCAAATAATAGCAGTGTTTTATTAGCATGAAAGTTGTATATTCAAATTTAGAACCTTTATTTAATAGCCAATCACTGGGAAATACACTTTTAGTGAAAATAAAAGTTGGAAATCATGAGTTATGATTGAAAGTTGCCCTTTTTATCAGTGTCAGCATCTCACATCATGCAGTTAAGCAGCTGGAATCTTAGGAACACTTTAATCAAATGGATCCAGACACTCATAAATAAGAGTGGCAGGGATTACACATTTTAGAATCTGGATATTCTTTGCAGAGGAGAAGAAGGCAATATCTATCAAATGCACTTAACCCAGCAATTCCACCTCTAGGATGTTATCAGATCTACTCTCAAATATGAAAAATGATCTGTAGACTGAGATGTTCATTGCCACATTGTTTGTAACAGCAAAAGACTGGAAACAACCTAAATGTCCAATAGAGGACAGATTACACAATGGAATACTTGGCAACTCTCGCAAGGATTGAGAAGCTCTCTATGTACTAATATGGAATGGTCTCTAGATACTTGGTACTACGAACAAAGCAAGGTGCAGAATGTGTGAATAATAGGTTACCTTGAGTGTGTGTGTGTGTGTGTGTGTGTGAGTGTATGTGTGTATCTTCTTGCATATGCATAAGAAATATCTGGCTAGATACCCAAGAAACTAATAGCATTGCCAGCCTCCGGAGCAAGGTACTGACTGGTATGAGTAGGGATGGGGGCACTTGTTGGATACCTTTTGTACCTTTTCGATTTTGAACCACATGACTGTATCGCCCATCCAAATAACAATAATAATACAGTGGTCCCCTCTTATCCCCAGGGCTTATGTTCCAAGTCCCCCAGTGGGTGCCTGAAACTGAGACTAGTACCAAACCCTGTACATACTCATTTTTTCAATCTGATAACTGAGATGGCTACTAAATGACTAACAGGCAGGGCAGGTAGCATATTCAGTGTGGATACACTGGACAAGAGATGATTCATGTGCCGGGCAAAAGCAAGTGGCATGGATTTTGTCATGCTACTCAGAATGGTGTGCAATTTAAAACTTATGAATTGTTTACTGCTGGAATTTTCCATGTAATATTTTCAGACTACTGTTGACCATAGGTAACTGAAACCATGGAAATTGAAACCACTAATAAGGGGGAAACTACTGTAATAATAATAAGAAGAAGAATAGCCAGATCCCCCCACCAAAAAGAAAAACTATTCAAAACCGATGATAATCACTGTGACAATCTAAAATGCGATACTGTCACAGTGTAGCCGACCCATTGCTAATGCACGTTGGTGTTGCAGCTATATGCCAGGACCAGCTCACCACAGACAAGACAGTGTCATGTACTTTATTTTTTTAAGACAGTGTTAAGTGCCAGGGTTTATATTTTATCTCTACTACTTGCTGCATAACGTAGAGCAAATTTACTTAACTTCTCTGTGCCTCAGTTCCATTTTTAATAAATGATGATAAATCCTACTTCAAAGTATCATCAAGAGGACTGGATGAGTTCGTACCTGTTAAGCGTTCAAGGAAATGTTTAAAAAGAATACAACAGAACAAAAAATCCCACTGTGCCTGGCATTAATTGTGGTGCACATGGGTACAGTGGTATGATTGATAAGCAAGAGAATATAAGAATAGCATTTGACACACAGAAGACACTTAATAAACATTGATTCCCTCCCTACCCATATTTAATTGGGCTGCCAGGGCTTTATAGACTCTCTCCTTCTGAGCAGACTGAAAAATAATTTTCTACCAAACATAGTTGTCATCTCTACGTTTTAGTCTGCAGGTGGACCCTTTGAGCTGTCTTAGATTGGGTCAGGATGGTTTTAAAATGAAGAATCTGTTTGGCTCTATTATTTTCATGTCAGTTTCTTGGGTTTATCTAAATAAACACTGTCATATTTTTTGTCCATGTTTTATATGGATTAAAGTGTTGGAGTGGAAATGCATCATGCTGTGAAATGCAGAATTTGTGGCTACGACCTCAGGCACAAATTGAAGGAAAGGCATGAAGCAATTATATGAATAATTCTTAGAAAAATAGAAACAAAATAAAAAATAAACTGCCAACATTTTTAGAATGTTAGGGGTCTTGCCAAGCACTTTACTGGCCTTATCTTTAACCTGCCTGTGCCAGTTACCATGATCAATTCCCGTTTCCATGTGAGGAAACCGCGGCAACTTGCCCAAGGTTACGAAGTAGGGAATGGAAGAGATAGGATTGAAACCGAAACCTGCATAATTTCAGGACCAAGTTTTGTGTCCCTTCTAAGGCAAATCACCATGAAATAAAATTTATAAGCCTTAAGCAGAAATTACTAGTTAATTTTAGGATATAGTTTTCTAAGTGAGGAAGGGATTGTCATTTGTTTGATTTTAATGTGTGCTAGGGTTTCTTATATACATTGATTTTAAGTAATTCTTACGTAAACCCTGTGAGTTAGAGATTGTCCTCATCCTTCAAGTAAGGAGACCAAGACTCAGAGAAGTTAGGTAACTTGCTCAAGGTCACACAGCAAGTGGAGAAGAAAGAAGGTCTACTTCCATAGTGCTCAGGAGTGTAGCTCTATAAGAATGTATCTTCACAGCCCCGTCTTGTTTTTTCTCAATCCCTGTGCTGGGGCACGAGTTCAAAGGGAGTTCTATGCAAGGGCCTTGAAATTGATCTCATGGGTTCTGTTTCTCCTGGTCAAATATCCATGTATCTCAAAATAAAAAACAGACTTTCATATTGAGATGAGATAAGTCTCTGTCTCTCTGTATCTAAATTCCATATACCCTTTCTCTATCTGATAAAATATTTCTCATTAGAATTTGTACTTGTGGCATGATTCCCAAAACAGTGCAATCATTTTTGCAGTTCTTTATCATCTGAGCTGTCGATGCTGATGGGTTGGAGAGAGACTGGAGGGGTGGTTGGAGCTCTGGGTTCTAGACTGAGCGTGGCCATTTGCCAGCTCTGGGATTCTGTATCTGCAGGATGAAGAAGTCAGGTAACTGGATGTGGCCCCGGGCGCAAGGCAGAGCTCTTCTCCATGCATGATGACCGAGTGTCCACCGTGTGCCAAGCATCATGCCGGACAGTGCAGGGATTATTTGGCATCATCTTCACAATAGGCCTGTGAGGTGAGGGCTGCTATTACCCTCATGTCACAGATGAGAAATCTGAGACTCTGAGAGGTTTGGTCACTTTATCCAAAGGTCCCATAGCCAGTAAATGGCAGAGCAGGGATTCAAACCCAAATCACTTTGGCTTAGGATCTTGCACCTCCACCACTTGGCTAAACAGCCATGATGTTAGTAGAATTATCCATCCTTGTCCTGCCCAGAAAGAGGCCATTCTCTATACAAATGCATTCACATGCACGTAGACAGCAAAACTTGGATCCTACTACTTGAACTATTTGGTCATTTTTTTCTCTTAACAATATACTTTGAAGTTTGCCTTCATTTTTAAAGTAAAGCCCTCATTACCCTCCTGCAGCTCCCTCCCTGTGGAGTAGGCAGCCTGAGGGATGAGGTGTTACAGAGTGCAGAGATGCAGCTTGGGCCCACTGGTAAGGACACCTATGTGCCAGGGCCTTTAAATGACCCCCAAACAGCCAGCTCTTATTCAGCAAAGGGAGAAAAAAGAGAATTTTCTTGGCTGTGTTTTGTAGCTTCCATTAGCTTAACTGTCATCAAGAACAATGCTGAGTCAGGACCTGAATTATCTTTTTCTCTGCTTGGGTTCTTGTCTTTGGCTCGCTGCCATTCTCCGCGTGCTACAAGGCATGAAGACAGGTCTCTTCCTCATTTATCTCGCAAGAAAGATGAGAGATATTATATATTTTTTAATGGGGAGCAATACAGCATATAGGTTAGGAGAGTGCATTCAAGTCCTGGCTCCAACATTGCCAAGCTACATGTCCTTGAGCATATTATTTAATTCAGAGCCTTGATTTCTTCCTCTGTAAAGTACAGCTCCTGAGACTCCATCAGAGGATGTTGTCAGGGTACAACGAGACAGGCATGGAAGTTACCAAACACAGCCCTACACAAGGCCCAGGGGATTCTACTTATGTGCTTTTCAGGGTCTTATGGGGTCATGTTGTTATTCCCAAGTCACCTGGCCAGGCTACCTTGCCTAGACATGCCTCAGCACACAGGGCCAGGGAAACTCTGGATCTTGCTACCTAGTGGGCTTCCTAGGGACAAGGAAGCTCCCTTTTTCAAATGCCCATAATTACTAATATCTGTGGGAGGTCTGCCCTCCCCTTCACCAGGAATTTGGTCCAGAGAGGCAGGGTGCAGGGCCCCTTCCCAAGATATATCAGCATCTGTGATTTTTTTTTCCTTCCCCTCTGTCCCACTTCTTCCTTACCACCAAGCCCATGGAATTTTTATCTAGCCTGAGGTGGAGCAGGGACAAGTGTCGGACAGGAAAGCCATCCCCTACCTGCATTCTTACAAATCTTCTAACTAACGCAAGGAGAAGCTTTAGTAACTCAAAAGCCAAGCTTTGACCCCTGTATTTGTTGTGTTCTACTATTTCAAAATAGTACCCCACCACAGTAGCTTGGCTTCATTTTATGGAGAATGCTAAGCAACTCAATGCCTTTGGTTGCCTGGCTCATATTGATACAGGTTGGCTGTTTTGGACTCCTATGTGTACACCACAAGGGGTCTGTGAGCTGCTTAGTCTTTGGCACCTGGCACTCCATACATGCCTGTCAAATGATAGCGTGTTTTACCCAAGAGACATTCTGCTCTGACTTGTTACAAGTGATTTTTAAAGTCTTCAATGGTCATTTTTGTGCACAGAACAGATTATTCAGAAGTAACTTTGATTTTTAGATTTGTCTTTGATTTATTAAAATTAGAATTTAAAAACTGCTTGTATTTTTTAAGCTATTAAGTTTAGAATACAAATCTTATTATTTCATTTATAAGCCCAGCAAGTTATTATAGTTACTTTTAAGGGGACTTTGATTAATGTTTGGTCCCATTTACAAACTTGGTTAAATTCCTTTTAAACTGCTTTTATAAATTTAACATATTCCATTTCCTTTTAAGTACTATAATTGTCTGACTTAACAAAACCTTCCTGAATACTTAAATAACTCTTATAAATCTAATATATGAAACTTAGAGATATGATAAACCTTTGGTTCTTTTAAAGTATTCAGTTCTGTAATAAACCTATTAAAATTTGAACTTAACATTGCAAATCTAAATCAATTACATATTTAAAATTAGAATCACAAGGATGACCTCTTACTCCATTAAGCTAAATTCTCTTAAACATCATAAGTACATAAAATACCAAACATACACGGAGTCCTTCACCTGAAAATATTAATACTATAATACATTTGAGATTCTTAAACATTTCTATATTTATTTTTAAACCATCCCAGAATTAAAAGATGCTGATACACCAAGAAAATGACCATGCCATCATGAACAAGCTTCCCTAGCTTTTCTATTTTTCCTTTTATATGTTACTCCCCAACCAACCTGACTACATCTCCATGAAGGCCTTGCCACCAACTGCCCCTATGACCTCAGCTCAGCTACTGCTTTCTTAGGGTTTCTGTTTTCTTTACCTATAAAGAATGGTTGGGGATTAGCTTAGATGATCGCTAAGGTCTTAGCCATAAAATTCTGGAATTCATATTTTTCTGTTTATTCACAAATATGGTTTTCCATTTAGACTAATGGGAATGAACAAAATTACTGAAAAACAGAATGTCTACTGCTGATGGAAAGCTACCCTCACAGAGAATGCACACATTATGTTTGCAGTCTGCTCCTGTTACAAGGTCATCCATTGGTTGCACGGACCCTAATGATGTTTGGGCTTTCGACCTCCGAACACAAGCAGTCAAAAAGTCACATCTGGGAACATTTACAAAGAGTTTTAAAGCCAGGAGGATCCATTTGTAAAGTACATGTTCCAGTTTATTTTGAAGATTGTGTCCCTGATTGATGGGTTATTTTGTTGCTATTCCTTCTGAGAACTGACTAAATGAGCCTCTTTATGCCTGCCATTTTATGCCTGGTTTCTGGAATAGCATACTGATTAATAAGTGAATGGAAGGTGGTATGCATCACAGCAATGAGTGAGGACTTGGATTAGACCCCCTTTTGTGTAAATCCCAGATTCACTCCTTAAAAGCCTATAACTTTGATGTACAACTTTATACCAACAAATTTGATAACTCACATGAAAAGAACAAATGCCTAGAAAGACACAAGCTACTGAAACTGACTGAAGAAGAAATAAAAAATCTAAATAGATCTTTAACAAGAAATTAAATTAGTAATTAAAAAATCTTCACACAAAGAAAAGCCCTGGATCCAATGATTTCACTGTCAAATTTTATCAAACATTTAAAGAAGAAATGATACTACTACTGCACAAATTTTTCCAGAAAATAGAGGCAAGTGGACCACTTCCTAACTCATTCTATGAAGCGAGTGTCACCCTGATGCCAAAGCCATAAAAAGACATCATAAGAAAGGAAGCTACAGACCAACACCCCTCATGAACATAGAGATGTAAAAATACTCAGCAAAATGTTAGCTAATTGAATCCAGCAATATACCCAAAAGATTATACACCATAACAAAGTAGGAATTATCCAAGTAATTCATGATTGGTTTAACATCCAAAAATCAACTAATGTAATACACCAAAAACCACATGATCATCTTAATAGATACAGAAAAGGCATATACCAATATCTAACACCCATTCATGATAAAAACTGTTACTAAACTTGAAATAGGAGGGAACTTCCTCAACCTGGTAAAGACCATCTATGAAAAACCTACAATGAACATCATACTTAATGGTGAAAGACTGAATGCTTTCCCCCTAACATCAGGACCGAGGCAAGGATATCTGTTGTCACCTCTTATTCAGTATTGTACTGGAGGTTGTAGCCAATGAACTCAGGCACGAAAAAGAATATAAGGCATATAGATTAGAAAGGAAGAAATAAAATTGTTTTTATTCACAGAGATCTTATATATAGAATTCATGATTCTATATGCACAATATTATAAGGAATCCATACACACACAAAAACATGCTAGAATTAATAAACAAGTATAGTAAGGTCATAGGATACAAGATCAGTATGCAGAAATCAGTTGTATTTGTATACATGAGCAACAAATAATCCAAAAATGAAATTAGGAATATAATTTCATTTATAATAGTATCAAAAATAATGAAATACTTAGGAATAAATTTTTAAAAAGAAGTGTAAGACTCTACACTGATAATTACAAAATTTTGCTGAGGGAAATTAAAGAAGATTTAAGTAAATGGAGAGACAGTCCACTTTCAGGGATTAGAAGACCCAATATTATTAATATTCAGATATCAATTATTCCCAAATTGATGAATAGATAAATGTAATCCCTATCAAAATTTTAGTAGGATGTTTTGTTGTTGTTGTTGTAGAAATTGACCAGCAGATCCTAAAATTTATATGAAAATGCAAATACCTACAAAAGCCAAAACAATTTAGAAAAAGTCGAATAAAATTGGAGAATTTTCATCTCCCAATTAAACTATAGTTATCAAGACAGTGTAGTACTGGCATAAGAATAGATATATAAATCAAAGGAACAGAATTGAGAATCCAGGAATAAATCCTTACATCTATAGTCAGTTGATTTTTGATAAAGTGCTAAACCAATTTTCCGGGAAATGGATAGTCTGTTCAACAAATGGTGCTGGGGTAGATATCCATATACAAAAAGATAAACTCACATCCTCACTTCATACAAAACACAAAGATTAACTCAAAATAGATCACAGATTTAAATGTAAGATTTAAAATAATAGAACTCTAAGATGAAAACATACCAGAGAATTATCCAGACCATGAGTTAGGTAAACATTTCTTAGGTACAATAATAAAGAAAGCACAATCAATAAAAGAAAAAATTGCTAAATTGGGCCTCATCAAAATTAAAAACTTTTGAACTTCAAAAGATACAATTAAGAAAATGAAAAGACAAGAAAAGGACTGGGAGAAAATATTTGCAAAACATATATCCAATAAAGGACTTGTACAAGTTACAAAGAACACTTACAACTCAATATTAAGACAAAAATCCCAGTCAAAAAAATGGGCAAAAGATATAAATAGACTTTTCACCAAAAAATTTGTGTGTGTGTATGAATGGCTAATAAGTACATGAAACGATGCTCAACATTATTAGTCATTAGGGAAATGCAAATTAAAACCACACTGAGATATTTCACACTCACTAGAGTGTCTGTTGTAAATAAGGCAGACAATAACAAATGTTGGTGAGGATGTGGAGAGGTGGGAACACTCATACACTGCTGGTGGGAATGTGAAATGGTGCAGCCACTCTAGAAACACTGTGGCAGTTTTTAAAAAACACATAAAACTGCTATACAACACTGCAATTCCACTCCTAGGTGGAGAGAGATGAAAGAGAAATGAAAACATAAGTGAACATAACACTTTCATACAAATGTTCATAACAGTGTTATTCATAATAGCACCAAACTGGAACAATTCAAATGTTCATCAACTGATGAATGATTACACAAAATGTGCTATATGCATACAATGGAATACTATTCAGCAATGAAAAGCAATAAACTACTGACACATACCACATCATGGATGAACCTCAAAAACATTATGCTAAGTGAAAGAAGCCAGACGCAAGACACTACATATGTATTATTCCATTTATATGAAATGTCCAGAAAAGGCAAATTTATAGAGACAGAAAGTGGATTAGTGGTTGCGTGGGAGTCAGAGCATCAGTGGGGATTAACTGTGAGCATGAGGGATCTTATTGGAGGGATGAAAATGTTCCAGAACTGATTGATGGTGATGTTTGCACCACTTGGTAAGTTACTAAAAATCATTTGTATTGCACACTTGAATTAAGTGAATTTTATGAAATGTGATATATTAATATATAATACCTCAGTAAAGCTGTTGAAGAAAAAGCAGGTAACTTTGGGCAGGTGACAACCTCTCTAGGCTTTAGCTTTTTCACCTGTTAAATGGGGATAATAACGGTGTTTACCTCATAGGGTCATTGAGCAGAGTAAGTGAGAGAGTATATACATAATGTTTAAAATTAGAGTGCTTGACATATAGTAGACAATCAATTAAATATTAGTTTAGATGATTATTTTGAAACATCAGAACAAAGGTTTGAAGGGATAAGAGAAGTTTGTTTCTTTTACGAAAGATACTCACATATTAAAAACCACTTCCCTCTTATTCAACCCACAAATCTCTATCAGTGGAACAGAAAAACAAGTAAGAAAGAAAGAAAAAAAAACCTAGTAGGATTAACCTGGATGGAACTAGAGACCATTCTTCTAAGTGAAGTATCACAAGAATGGAAAAACAAACACCACATGTACTCACCATCACATTGGAACTCATCAAACAACACTTATGTGCACATATGGAAATAAAACTCACTGGAAAGCAAGCAAGGGGGAGGGGCAATGAGTAAATTCATATCTAATGGGTACAATGCACACTATCTGGGTGATGGGCACACTTATAACTTTGACTCAAACTGTACAAATGCAATTTATGCAACCAAACGTTTGTACCTCCATAAAACTCTGAAATAAAAAAACAAACTTGTAGGAAATAGATAAAATTTGGCTTAACAGGTTAAATAGGGAAAGAATTCCACTTAAGAGATAATGAAACTAGAAATATTTATCATTTCTATTTGTTAAATTCGAACTTAGAAGTGAAAGATATTGTTAGCCAAATTAAACATCAGTCAAGATGCAGTAAATGTTTTTCTTTTTTGTTAAAAACTTTTAAGTATATAAAACGTCAATACCATTCTTTTGTTTCTTAAATTATTATGGGTACATAATAGTTGTATATCTTTAGAGGGCATATGTGGTGTTTTGATACAGACATACAATGTGAGTTAATCAAATCAGGGTAATTGAGGTATCTATCACCTCAGGCATTTATCATTTCTTTGTGTTAGGTATATTTCAATTCCACTCTTTTAGTTATTTTAAAATATACCCTAACTTCTTATTAATTGTAGTTACTTCATTGTATTATAAAATATTGTTCATTCTATCTAACTATCTAACTATATTTTTGTACCCATTAACCATCCCCACTTTAGCCCCTTCCGCCACTACCCTTCCCAGTCTCTGGAAACCATCATCCTGTCTCCATGAGATCAGTTGTTTTTAATACTTAGCTCCCACATATGAGTAAGAACATGTGAGATTTGTCTTTCTGTGCTTGGCTTATTTCATTTAACTTAACGTTCTCCGGTTTCCTCCATGTTGTTGCAAATGACAGGATTTCATTCTTTTTTGTGGCTATATAATATTCCATTGTGTATGTGTACCACAGTTTCCTTATCCATTCATCCATTGATGGAAACTTAGGTTAATTCCAAATCTTGGCTACTGTGAATAGAGCTGCAATAAACATGGGACTTCATATATCTTTCAATATACTGATTTCCCCTCCTTTGGATATATAGTCAGGTGTTGGGTTGCTGGGTCATATGGCAGTTCTATTTTAGTTTTTTGAGGAACCTCCATACTGTTCTCCATAGTGGTTGCACTAATT
>VBSM01002035.1:13507466-13530896 GCA_008086735.1 Cheirogaleus medius
TAGTATGATTTCAATTTTGTGAAAGCAAAAAGTGTGTGTACACATGTATACATCAAAAAACAGTCCAGATGGATACACACTAAACTGTTAATAGTTTGGGATGGGCAAGTTTGAGTTGTTAAAATGACATTTATTAGTCTTTGAGAAGGTGAAAATGAGAGAATAATGAATGTGCTTGAATCTGTTAGAACAGATCTCACAAGTGGGATAGAATTGTTCTCTGCATTCCAGTAGGTGCCCAGACAAAATTCAGTTTAGGGCTGGGTCAAGCCTGTGGCTTTCTGTTTCCCATTTCTAATTGACACCAACAGAGCCCAAACCTATGTAATTTTGTTCTTGATCTTAATGGGTAATTTTCATTACAATGTGGGATTTGGGGGTGAGCCTTGGAAGGACAGGAAATTTCCTCAACCATAATTTGGGAATAGTGATATTTCTTGCCTTCAAGGATTATTTTGAGTATCAAGTGTAGTAAGATGTATAAAATGCCTAGCCCAGTGCCTGGCACATTGTCAGGATTCATAAATGGTAGCCACTATTGTTATTAATATTTAGGAGAAGTTAAGGATCAAATTCCCATTTTTCTAGGCCTTCATTTTCTTTATTTATGCTTCCTACCCTTGCAGCATAAAAAGCAATTGGATATATGGAATTGGAAGTAGGCAAAATTACCTAGGATTTCATGCTAGGCCATCACAGCTTATGTTTGAAGTCTGTACAAAAAGATTCTTTTGTTCACTTTGACTCCCCTCTCACCGTGGCTCAATGACTTCTCTGACAATTTGTATTAGTCATTGAGGCAGCCCCCAAAAAGTATCTGTTCATTTCCTGAGTATAGACTTTTAATTTTAAAAAGCCTTACATAATTTTTGAACATTTTATTATTTTTAAATGAAGCAACTTTTAGCACATTAAATTTATTCCAAGAGATGACATTAGGCCATGTTCTTGTGTCTGTTCTCTTGAGTAGATTTAATGTACTTCCACATTCTTAAAATGTTTTTATAATAGCTTCATAATTACAAGTGATGCTTTTTAAATGTGTTGCCTCTTCGAAAAAAGAGTGACTCTGACTTGCAGTTCTTATGAATTTTGCTAGTTTCTTAATGCTTTGGCTTTGCCAGCTTGTAGGAAGAAAAAGGTCAAGTTACACAAACAGCCAGTTCAGCTGTAGGAATTATGACAGCCAGGCAGCATTTGCACATGGTTAGCACTGCATGGCAGGAATGAGGCTGTTGTGTTCCTTGCCGTATTTATTTAATAATTTAATTTAATAATTGAGAAAACTATGTACTTAGGAAAAAATTGCCCTTCAGTGGAGAAATGTAAATAATACATTTGCATTTTTGAAACAATTTTTTATTTCCAAAGGACCAAGGATTCACTTAAGTGCAATAACAATTCAGTACCTTCTCTACAATATTGTAAACCTCAGAGGCATTTTCAGTGGTTCCATGCCCATGACAGGGAAATATGACACCATATATGGCACAAGTGGCTCTCCCACCCCGCTCTAGCCTCCCACCCCTCATATCTACCTGCTCCGCCCTCCATCCCCCTCCCACATCCATGATGGGCATAACTAATCATTTAGCAAATGCTTTTTCATTGAGCCTGGGCATGACCTCAGAATCCCTTTACTTTTTATTTATTTATTTTTTTTGAGACAGAGTCTCACTCTGTTGCCCAGGCTAGAGCGACTGCTGTGGCGTCAGCCTAGCTCACAGCAACCTCAAACTCCTGGGCTCAAGCAATCCTTCTGCCTCAGCCTCCCGAGTAGCTGGGACTACAGGCATGCACCACTATGCCTGGCTAATTTTTTCTATATATTTTTAGTTGGCCAATTAATTTCTTTCTATTTTTAGTAGAGACGGGGGTCTCACTCTTGATCAGGCTGGTTTTGAACTTCTGACTTTGAGCCCGCCTCAGGCTCCCAGAGTGCTAGGATTACAGGCGTGAGCCACCACGCCCGGCCTCGGAATCCCTTTAAATACTGAGCTCCAGGTAGCCACTTCCAGCCAATTGCTACAGAGAAAGAAACCTATCTCACTGCTAGGATTTATCAATATATTGATATATTGACAATATATCAATATATATTGACAACATATCTAGTCAGTTTAGGCAATTCAGCTCCCAAATCAGTTGGTTCAATTTTTAAAAATCATCCATATTATTTTTGGATACAATATAAATAAAAATAGTTAATTTTTGGCAAAGATTCGTACTTCTCAAACCATTCTTTCAGCATGACATTGGCAAAGTTTGAACAGCTAACTCTATAATTAAATGCTGTGTACAAGTAGCACTACCGGAAATAACATTAATTTGTGAAATAGCTGACACTTATGCAGGATTATATCAACTATGTGTGAACGTGTCCAAAGCTTGTCTTGCTTTGAAACAGATTTCACCCTGACCCTTTTTCTTTGCTGTCTTTCTAGCATGTAGTCTAGTTGTTTTCTGCCCCATGAAAATTCATCACCATAGCCCAGCGTTGTGGCAGATGGAGAGATGCTGGCCTAGCATTGTTTTGGAGATCTTCCCTGCCTATTCACTACTGCTGAGTAGGTTTACAACTTGGGTTCATTTCATATGAAAGGGAAGCTACATCTGACCCTCACGCCATATACCAACCACAGGCATAAAAATAGCCCAGGTCCATCTCTGGCAGCATGGTCAAGTTGAAAGGCACTTGGGAGCTGTGCAATGTGTTTCCTCCTTTTCTCTCAACACTCTGCTGACATTGTTCCAAAATTGCAACAACTTGGCAAAGTTGTCCCCTGGACTGGACGCCCAAGGATGCAGGAGCCTCTCAGCCTCTCCTTTGCTGCGCCTCCCGTCTTCTTCAATCGGTACACAAAGAGAGCTGGGAGGAGCAGGGGTGACACTCTTTTCCCCCAAGCACCTTCTCTAAGACTTTTTTGGGGGTGGCGGTGACAGTTTTCACTGTGACAATGTCGACATGATGTTATTTAGACTGTGAGGAAAAGACATGAAAAGCAGCAATATGAAATCCACACTTGAAGTACAGAGAGAAGATGGTCAAAAGGGCTTCCATTTCTAGACATTTGCTGCCTTATCAACCACCAGGGCACTCGCCCTGTCCCTGTCAGGTCCCGCTCGTGACTCCGTCACCTCAGTGTCGGCCTCCGCCTGGCCACTGTGTGAATGTGCATGCCCTGCCTGTTTGTGAACTTGAATGTGCCTGCGGATGTGTGCACGAGCACGCTCAGTATGCTGTCCCTGTCCTGCAGGAGCCGCCAGCTCCTTCTCTCTTGTTGCTTGCCCCCTAAGGTGCCCTGGCAGCCTGAGGCTTGAAGCAAGCACCCCAATTTGTAGTTTCCAGGACAGCTCAATTCCTCAGGCAATGAAGGGCATGTAATGACTGCCTAATTCATTCTCTTTTATTTTGAAAATTAGAGAAGTTTTTATTAAAGTAAATTCTTTACAACAGGACTTTTGATCTAAACTGTCTCTTAATCTTGTGTTTGATAAATAATGAATGGCTCACTGCTCACCAAAAGTGTTGCATACACTAGTCCATGATTAGTAATGCCTCATTTGCATATGAAATTAATATTCCAGATGGTTGGTCTGATCATTTAGGCCTAAGCCAACAGGAGGAGGCATGATGATTTCAGCAGAAGTTTGGGTTGCAATGTTGAGTCAGTATCAGCACCTTGATGCTCTCAAGGCCAGTCCTAGAGGCAGGCAACAAGGGCAAAATTTCCATTTTTTGGTGGTGCCTTTGCAATAGCAGACTTGTTCCAAATACCAGGTGCCATGAAGATCATTCTATCATTCAGTGAATATTTATTAGATTTCTACTGTGTGCATACCACTGTGCCCAGAGCAGCTGTGTTAGGTTCTTCTAATGGTTTTTAGAAATGCAGTAAAGAAAACAAAAATTTATATGGAATGACTATATGCTTTTTGGAATGCTATATGGAATGAATATGCTTTTATATGGAATGAATCTCTAGATTCCAACCACAGACCATCATCAATGCTTTGAAACCCCTGGTTGCTTGACATTTGTCAGTATGAACCATTTAACTGAAAGGTCTTTTCCTTGAATCTTTGGTTCATCATCAATTATGATTAAGTTTATTACCAATACTCTGCTAATAAGCAAATAATATTTTGTTATATAATGGGTTCCAGAGCTCAACATAAGAATCAAAGAATAACATTTATTCCTTACCATATTGTAGTGGACTTTCCTAAATATTCTGAGAGTAGTATGGGTACAATGAACACTATCTGGGTGACAGGCACATGTTTAACCCTGACTCAAGCGCTACAAAAGTGATCTGTGTAACCAAAAACGTTTGTACCCCCATAATACTTTGAAACAAAAAAAAAGAGTAGAATCTGATGGCTTAGGTTTTATTCCAGTAATGTCCTTAAGGAATGTAGTTATTATTTCCCTTCCTTTGATGGTGGTATTGAGGAGGATGCTTCTAGTTCATAGATGGGCCACGTATCAATCAAGGTAGGCAATATTATGTCATGATATTGACAATGAGACAATGTCTCTGTATAGCCTCAAATGTCACTGGCTTAGCACAGCAAAAGTTTCTCACCCATGCAAAGTCTGCTGCAAGAACAACTCTCTGAAGCAGCTGCCCTCCGTATGTTGACTGCTTCTTCCAGGCTGGGTTGCTCTTATGCCATATCCATGCTAACATGCTCTTCTGTGACCGCTGCTGTGGGGAAGAGGGGGCTGGAGAGTAGGGCAATGCCAATGCATCCACTAATGAAATGTAGCAGAGGAGATGTGTGTACTTCCAGGCTTACAAGAAAGATTGCAAATCTCTTGGTCATGTTCAACTTGAAGGGGAGGAAGATGCCATCCTTCCATAAGCCTGGAAGTGGAGGATACTTGGGCATTGACTAAAAAGAATGCATTCCCGTTGGCTATGTCAGACCATTAGAAAACCCAGGGGAACTTTTGTCTCTTCTTTTATTAGTGAATTGGAAGAATGAGTAAATTTCCCTGAGAGATATTTTTATTTAGCATGACAGTGTTGAAATAAATGTGGGGAATGCTTCCAGATTATTGAAGTGACTGCACCATAAAAATTAGAAGTAACTAATGGTAATCTACATATTTTGGTAGCTTCAGAAGTATGAACTGGTTAAATGTCTTAGGGAGATCATATTTGGACTTTTTCCTTGAGGATTCATGTGCCATTGGTGGCAGAATGATGCTCCCCACAAAAGATGTCCATGTCCTTATCCTCCAAACCTGTAAATATGTTGTGTTATGTGGCAAGGAGGAACTAAGGTTGCAGATAGAACCTAATAAGCTTACCTTAAAATAAGGAGATTATTGGGGATAATCTGGGTAGGCCCAATATAATCACAAGAGTCCTTTAAAGTAGAAGAGGAGGTCAGAATCAGAGAGGCGGCTGCATGAGGAAGGTTTGGCCTCGTATTGTTGGAGTGGAAGGTGGAGGAAGGGGCCACAAGTCAAGGAATGTGGGAGGCCTGGAGAAGTTGGAAAAGGAAAAGAAATGGTTTCTCCTCTCGAGCCTCCAGAAGGAATGCAGCCATGCTGACACCTTGATTTAGCTCACATGGGGCTCACGTAGGACTTCTTGCCTCCAGAACTATAAGATAATAATCCTGTATTGTTTTAAGCCACAAAGTTTGTGGTAATTTGTTATAGCATTGGAAACTAATACATGTCCCATGACTTCTCTAATAGGGAATTATATTCTCTTCTTGTCAATATCCCTCCCAGCAGCCGGAAAAGTTTCTGGAGGAGAGAAAGCTAGAAAGTCACAATTTCTGGGAAAGCCATAACGATGCATCTGTTCTATTTTACTCATAAGTCGGCTTGTCATTCTGCTGAGAAAGTTATGCAGAGTAATGGGAGCAGAGGAAAATGGAAAGCGCCAGTTTCATCAGAAATTCACATGGCATTAAAAGAACTAAGTTCATGGCTAAAGTTCAAAGGAGTGGTTGATGAATGGCTTTGGAGTGGGCGAGAGCTGGGGTTGATGTGTTAGGAAAAGGCTCTGTATGCTACCTTTCATTTGATTAGAAAAAAAAAAGATCAGGATATGGATAATGTGAACAACCTGTCTGTCTTGAATCTAGGGTGTAGCCAAGGTGAATAGCAAAGTTTCCAACAAAGACTGTGTGTGCTGTTACAAAAACCATCTTTTCGATAATGCATCTCTCTTTCCAAATAAATCAAAGTTGTTATTTAGAATAACCAGCAGTTGTAACACATACAGAGAGGCAAGAATTTGGCTCAGAATAGAGAACTGTTGAAGACTCTGTCCAATGAGAGCCCCCAAAGATCACCAGCGGCAGTCACCCCTACAGGACTAGTTACAGCAGTCATTTATATTTTACCAAATCTCAGTAGACAAGGCTTCTTTTCTATTCTACTTGCTAAAATTCTGCATTGAACAGAGTTAGAAAATGTCCCTAAAGATGCTTTCTGTCTGTGCTAACCTATGCCACTTGTCACTCTCCTCCCCCTCCCATCCTCATTACCAGGAGCCGTGCTCTGCATGAGTGTCATCTATTTTGATCATTAGTAGCTGCTTTACAATAATGATGGCAAAAGATAGCTAATAGTTCTATTATTTATTTATTTTCACTCCCACCTTGTTCCAAAAAGGATTTAAGGTGGGTTGCAGAAAAACATGCAATACAACAAGATGAGACAAAAATCAGCAAGTGAGGAAATTAGGGCAAGAGGAAAACAAGGGAGGGAAAAATAAGAAATTGGGAGTACAAAATGTGCTCCCCCTGGCTCTGAGCCCTTTCCAGGGGTGGGCGACCACAGGTCTGGCCCTCACTTTCCAGCACTCAGCTCAAAGGGGGGGTCATGATCAGTCCCATGAGTCCCAAAGTGTTGGTCACAGCGGGACAATAAGTCCTGGAATTTAGACCTGAGAGAGATTTCTCCCATGGGTGTCCATAAAGAGGACCCCTGCATAAATCAGTGACCAGTGTCTTCACAGCATCCTTTCTGCAGATATGACAAATTCCTCAGGGCTATGTTTTGTCACATCCTGTGGTATAGTCCTGTGACATTGCACCCCAGTGGAATTCACTCAAGTACTCTATAGGGGATCAAAAGCCTGTATTTCAGGCTATGTGTTGTGGGCTTAACCAAGGGATGGCTTAAGAGTCGCTGAAGGAATGGATGGACAAGCACTCCCCCATAAACATTGCTGCCTCTCAGCTGGGCAGGAGTTAAATGTGTGTGTGTGTGTGTGTGTGTGTGTTTGTGTGCTTCCCCCGTGCTTTAGTGCAAAGGTGCTGAAAAGCTGATGACATTTGCAGTGAGCTTCAGGGTCTGGGAAAGAGCTTCAGCCCTGCTTTTTGGGTTTGGGAGCTCTAAAGGGAGAACATTACAGACCCAGAGGAAAAGCCTGCAGGAAGGAAGAGAGCACAGGCATGTGCCAGGCGTGCAGGAGATGGGGGTGGTGGTCGGGTCAGGCTGCTCTCGAGCAGGAGAGCCCTCTTCCAGCAGCGCGAGCAGTGCTGTGCCTTCAAGGGGGCCTGGGTCAGGCGAGTCAGTGGGCAGAGGTGGTTCCCTCTGTGTGTTGAGGATCTTGATGGAGGCCCCAGGGGCTTGGTTGGCTGGGACCCCTCCACCATCAGTGACGACTGGAGGTCTCCATCTCAGGCCCCCTCCCATGTGCCTGCATGCTCACCTGGCATCCTGACGTGTTGTAAACAAAGATCACTCTTGCTGCCCTCCAGCAGCCCAGCACCTGTCTCCCCAAAATCCTGAGGCCATGGTGGGGTTTGGGAACCCCTCCAGGTTCCAGCAATAGTTAGGCTACTCACATTGTTCCAGTGGCATTGTCCTGGTACGTTTTTGGGAAGAAGAAATAATGAACATGTGTTCTTCCAAGAATACTCCAATTCATTCTCCACTTGACAGTCACCATGATCTTTCTAAAACATAAATCTCATCATGGTACTTGCCTGATGGAAACCCACCCACAGCCCCAAAGGTCCCTCAGGGTAAAGCTGCAGGGCTGTCATGTGGTTGACAAAGCCCTCACTCAGCTCTGCAGCCTCATCCCTGCCTGGTTCTCCTTCTTGCCCCACCGCTGGGCTCAACTGCTGGCCATGCTTTTCAGTTCCTTGAGCGTCCATTTTCTTACTTTCTTCCCTCAGCCCAGGCATGGGCTAGTCCTTCCTCTTGGAAAACTGCTTTTTACCCTTTAATCCATTAGGTCAGCCTATGCCTGCTTACATTTCAGGTTATGGCCCAGAACTTAATCCCTCCAGGTAGTGGTTCTGGACCCTCAGACAAGATGAGGTGCCTCTGCTAGGTGCCCCATAGTATCCTTTGATTTCTCCAACTTTAGTTTTGTAATACTTAGGAAAACTGGCTCAATGCAACAGAATTTTATTTCTCACTCATCTACCCATCCAGCACAGGTGCTCCTGGCCATTAGGCAGATTTCTCCACAGGGTGATTCAAGGGCCCAGGTTCTTTCCATATGATAGCTCCGCCTCGCCAGGGCCTCAGAGCCCTCAGCATCCAGCTGTGGCAGAAGGGGAGGGAGTGGCTGGAAGGCACATCTGCCCCTTACTGCCCTGACACAGGTGTCTCACATTCCTTCCACTCCCATTTCATTGGCAGAAACATGGTGCCACCTAGTTGCTAGGGACAGCTGTCCAATGACAATGTTATAATACAAGAGGAGGAACATGAATTTTGGTGGGCACACAAGCTCCTAAAACACCTTATTGCAAACTCTGCACTCTGTAAGGGGAAAGAAGGTGGAAGTGTTGCTCCCTAGTATATCCCTTTTGCCAGCACTGTGCCTGGCACTTGGGTCTAAGGGTTGCCCAATGAGTAAGAGCAGCCAGTGCTTGGCTGTGGGAGAGAGTGGGCCACATGGACAATTCATCCGCTGGACACTGTGCAAGGGCTGAGGAGAGAAAGGCAGCAAGCAGACAAGCGTTCCTTGTCACTGCCGCCAGGTGGGCCCCTCGTGAAAGCACCGAGGTGTTCATTGTGAGCATGGAGGTTCCATAATCACAGGTGCCTATAAAGGTGGGAGCCTCCTCTGGGATGATGAGGGCTTCTGATTACAGACTTGTTTTTCGTACTTCATGGGGAGAGAAAATGTGCTGCTGTTAGTACTGGCATCGCGGCTCCCTCCCACATCTGGCACCTGCCTCTGAGTCCAAGGAGGTGGGTGGTGAATGCATTTTTCTCCCTCTTTCTAAGCCAGCGATGTCTTTGAAGTGTCTCTTCATAAGTCATTTTTTGTATGTATGTTGGTATGAGCGTATAATAGTAAGAAGGCAATCACCTGTCAGATTGTCTGGGTAGAAAAGAAGGAATGAATAGACATGATGTGTAATTGACCTGTGAAATTGGAGAAATATAATTCACTCTCTCAAGCAGTGTGGTTCTATTTCAAAATCCTCAGGTTGGATAGTAATGCCTTGACTTGTGGAACTAGGGGGCCTTCTGCTTTACAATTTGAGGCCCCAAAAGTGGCCCAAGGTAATGACACAAATGACAACACTCAAATGCCCCATCCCCACTGTCCCATATTGGGAGGAAGTCTAGAATTCTCACCAAGGCATCCTTCTTTTAATAAGTCCAAGAACCCCGGGGCTGGCTCCGTCCAAAGGGGTCAGTATTCACTACTTCCTTCTGTCTGTTGCTGTCACTGTCTTTGGCATCGCAGCAGAGGAAGGGAGTCTGGCAGTCCTGGGCAGCCCCCAGCCAGTGCAGGGGGTATTGTGGAGGTGGAGGCACAGGTTACTGTTTCTGGCTGTGCCTGTTTTCTCAGGGCTGGGGGAAAAGGAGCAAGCCTCGCTTCTCTCTTGCCAGTGGTCCTACAGCTGTGGGCACTGCCAGCCAAGCTGATGGTAGCCAGGTTATAGCTCTCTGGTGAGACAGAGCAGGAGCAAGAGCAGGGCAGAATGCTCTTGCTCTTTGCCCACTGTGCTCACGGCCCAACAGCCAGCTCCCCCCGGACCTGGTTCTGTGAACCCTCAGGGTCAGGTTGATTATAATCTTACTGTCCTCCTTATCCCTCAGCTTTGGTTATGGCCACTGCAGGCCTTAATAGACACCTGTGATATTGAACCTCAGAGCTGTTCCTGTTTTTTTTCCTCCAGGAAGGCCCAGGATATCCTGCACCTTCCCTGTGACCACTCTTTTCTGAACAATGGGGTCCTACATGCCTTACCACTAACAATCATCACTAACATTTATGAGCACTGACTACTTGCTGGGCATTGTTTTGAGTCTGTATGTGGATTAGCTCATTCAATCTTCACACGTAGTCTATAGTGTGGGCCTTGCTATTACCCTCATTACATAGGAGGAGATTAAGACTCCCAGAAGGTGGCTCCTCTGGGTTATACAGCACCTGCATTTGAACCTGGGCTCTTAGCCCCTCACTCACATAACAGAAGTTGATTCTTCTCAGAACAAAGGTCTGTGCTAAGATCACTGGAATTTTCTGCTATCATTATTAAAAATGTAAACAACAAAGAAGTTTATAAAATAAGGAGAACATGCCTCCCAGCCTCACTCAATCACTGATAACAGCTTGGTATGTGTCCTTGCAAACCATTTTCCAGCCTTTACAAACATACCCATATGTTTCTACAAAACCAGAATCATTTCTACAAAATAAAAAGTGGAATAGTTAGTGGAGTCTTTTGCAAGAAAGCTCAGTCTCTCTGGGCCAGGCACCTTGCTGTGCTGATAATTCAGAGGTGTGTCCCCTGGTCAACCTCTCTGGAGTAGCAACCCCTCCATCCTCTACCCTCTCTCTGGACCCTGCCTGTCTCCCTGTTATATTGGATTTGTGGTGCTCAGCCTTGAAATGGATGTGAACACCAATAAATTAATTCCATTTGGTACCCTGGGGTTGGCTAATTAGCATATGAAGAGTCCTAATCTGAATCAACCCCTTAGGCCTGGCTAATAAGCATAGGAAGATTAGAAGTAATTTTTGACTGATGAAATTCATGGTGGTGAGAGCAGGCAGGATAAGCTACGTCCTTTGCTGGGATGAGTGCTAATGAAAATAATGGGCCATTGTTCAAAAAGAAGGAAAAAGTGTCACCAAAGATACTAAAACATACACTTTTTCCTTTCTTCCATAGCCTCTCTCCACCTGCCATGGTGTTTTAAATTTGCTGCTTGAGGCCAGGCACGGTGGCTCACACCGGTAATCCTAGCACTCTGGGAGGCCAAGGCGGGAGGATTGCTTGAGCTCAGGAGTGAGACCAGCCTGAGCAAGAGCGTTGCCCCGTCTCTACTATGAATAGAAAGAAATTAGCCAAACAACTAAAAATAGAAAAAATTAGCCAGGCGCGGTGGCGCGTGTTTGTAGTCCCAGCTACTTGGGAGACTGAGGCAGGAGGATCACTTGAGCCCAGGAGTTTGAGGTTGCTGTGAGCTAGGCTGACGCCACGGCACTCTAGCCCGGGCAACAGAATGAGACTCTGTCTCAAAAAAAAAAAAAAATTTGCTGCTCGATGCCATACTCTCTCGACCGCAGGCATCCCTGTGGGTGAGTGTGGATGCTCCCAGGCACTCAGGCAGGAAGGCAGGGTCCTGTCCTGGGCCTCCACTTGCCCCAGGGCCTGCCAGCTTCCAGGTTCCCTTCCTGCCAGCCACTGGCCCAACGCTGGGGTGGGCAAGTTGAGCCAGGCTTCTCGTCTCCTCACGGGCCCACTGCCCAGCCCAAGGTGGGTGGGTGACCCCAGGGCTATTGCATCCTTGCACTGGGACGAACTGGTACCTGATTGGGCAGGGCGAGGCGCTTGCCTCTGCTAAACTGCCAGCTGTGGCACCACCAACTTGGGTTAGGGAGAGCCACTGTCATGTCTGACCCAGAAATAAACACCACAGGGCCCTTGCTATGACCCTGACAATCCCCATGCTCATGCTCGGGTCCCCAGTGGGGGCACTGGGTGTCAGGGGTCAGGGGGTGGGACAGGGTAGGGAGAGGGAGGCCAGCGGAGGGCCAGGACGCTAGGATGTGAGCGAGCAGAAAGCTGAGAACCTGCGCAGAGGCAGCGGGAGGCTGGACTTGGCACCAAGCCTCCAGCACATCTCCATTGTCCCTCTGGACTTGACTCACAAACACAAATGCAAAAGTAGAATTATTAAGAATTTCAATATGACGACTGCAGAACATTAAGATCCAAGTGTGAGCACTTCTCTGTGTGCTGTGGTGGTCACGGGAAGCCCGTGAAGCTGGCCCTGAGGGTACGTGTGATTGTTCAGGGGTCGCAGCCAGAGTCCCTGTCTTGGCAGGACGATGAAGAGGAGACGGGAGCCTGACATTTGGCAGCAGAGCAGGGTTCAGGGCTCCTATTGCAAAGCTTGTGGTTCTCGTCCTAAGTGCATTGGAGGTCTGTCTTTCACTGCCAGAAGCTGCCCCACACGCCAGAGGGCAGCCTACAGGCAGGCTGGGGACTTTTGCTGCTTGGTAGTAAAATGTCTGTGTATGGTTGGAATTGGATCTGGATAGTCTGCTCTTGTGACCACCGTCCTCACTCTGAGACACAGGCTGATGGGACTTTGCTGGTGGCTGTGGCAGGAAGCCATCTGGAAGGTCTCACATCAGGAACAAACTGCTCGGCCTGAAAGTGACATGCATCATTTCTGCTCACAGCTCATTGGCTGGAGCTGGTCATGTGTTTCCACCCCACTGCAGGGGACTAGGACGTATAACCTTACTGTTTTAGTCCATTCAGGCTGCTGTAAGAAAATACCACAAACCAGGTGGCTTAGAAACAACAGAAATTATTCCTCATGGTTCTGGAGGCTGGGAAGTCTAAGACCAAGGCATGGGCAGATGTGGCGTTTGATGAGAGCCGGCCTTCTGGTTCATCTGGGTCATAGATGGTACCTTCTTGTGGTGTCCTCACATGGTGGAAGGGGGGGTCTCTCCCAGGTCTCTTCCATAAGGGCACTAACCCTGTCCATGCGAGCTCCACCCCTCTTTCCCTAATCGCCTCCCCAAGGCCCCCCCCCACCTCCTAACACCATCACCTTGGGGGTTAGGATGTCAACATGGATTTTGGAGGGACACAAACAGACCATAGGACTCACCATGTGCTCAGAAGGTGGAAAGCCAGGAATATTCGGTAAGAAGTGAAGGGGGCCGACCCTCAGAGGTTCTTAGCTGGACTTCTTCTGTAACAAAAGACAGATTAACAAGAGAAAAACAAGCCTTTTTATTTTTACCACATGCTGTGCCCGTCACCAGGAGAAACCTCAGTTCAAAGATATTTCTCAAAGTGGTGGCTTAGGGTTCCAGCTTGTATATAATAGCATATCTAACAAAGAACAGTAAATCTAGAAGTGACAAGACCAAGGAAAGGCAGCTTCAGGCTCCTACATCATGGGAACTCTGGGAAAGTAGTTAAGCTTTCTCTCAGATTCCCTGAGCCCCGCGGAGCCAGTCTCTGCGCTGTAAGGAATTTACATCTCTGTCTTTGGACAGAAATGGGGTGCAGAAGCTCCCCTACATCTTTCTCCCAGGAATGTTTGGCCTGCAAAGGTAGGAAAAGGCAGCTCACATAGCTCTTTTCGGTAACTGCTTCTTCCCAATTGTGTCTAGCTCAGAAATATTGATGTCAAAGAGGCATATTTTGGGGGGCAATATTCTGGATCCCCTGAGCAGCATGAATGACAAGGACATAATCAGAGCCACTACTTATTGTGCCCCTCCTCTGTGTCAGGCACTGTACTGTGTGTGTCACACACACAGAGCCACAGTTCTGTGAAGAGCCTTCATGACATTCAAGCTGAGGAAACTGAGGCTTGAACAAGGTTAAATAATTTGCCCAAGGTCACATAACCTATAGGTGCCTAAGCTGGGTTTCAAACCCAGATCTGACTTGACACCGACACCCTTGCTTTATAAATGTTATTCTTTGAGGTGTATTCATGAATATCTTCAATGTCAGGCCAAACAGACCTCACAGACTCACACAGGAGCCCCAGGGCAGCCGGGAGGAACTGTGGCAGGTTTCCCGTGGGCTGTTCTCTTGCACAACCCCCCTGCTGTGGAAGGAACAGCTACATGGTTCGCCCGAACACACCTGGTGCCGCCTAACCTCACACCCGCCACATGTCCTCTGGAGTTGAATGGCTACTGAGAATGCAGGCCCCGACCCTTCAGACATAGTCCTGCCCTCTCTCCTCACAACCCCCCAGCCTCTTCTAACAGGGTATTTTAAAATACAGATAAGAAAGCTCCAGAAGGAAAATTCTTCCTCTTAAAGTTGACTGTTCCTCGCACATGGCCGTTGTGGTTCCTCAGAATGTAATGCAATTGTGATGTGCTTTTTGAGAAAAGATTATTCTATTTACGTGTCAAATTTACAAAAGAATTAAATTAGGAATTGATTTAAAAAAGAGTCACCACGATGGCTCTTTAAACAGACAGGTGCCTTGGAGGCATTTCAAATGATTTGATTTATAAACACTTAATTTGCACACAACGCTTCTGGAAATTATAATGTGTAGAGAGGGAAGTACATGGCTATGATTTGTGTGGGCGTGATGTGTGTGCTGCTTCTAAACCTTGTATGTGTTTCTGTGGTTCGATCTCTCATACTCCATATGTTGTGATCATACGTTTTTATGTCTGTTGTCACCATTGTACTATGAGTCCCTTGCTGGCAAGGAACACATTTTAATCACCTTTGTGTCTCTAACAGCAAGCAAGGTCATTGACAGTTAGGTTCATGTCTCATTTTCTTTCTATTCTTAGCACCTACTTTAGGGGCTGGCATTTGGGGGCAGTCAGAAAATGTTTTTTGAATTGAAATAGCTGATTTCCCCTATCTGGAAGTAATGTGGATTTTTGCACTTGTAAAAACCTTGTCATTTGGATAGTCCATTAAGACAATTATTTAATCTTCCAGGTCATAGGCCATTTGTAGGAACTCTGGCCTCTCAGTGATGGGTTCATTTATTGAATGCCTGTGATGTGCCAGGCACTGAGCTAGTAGCTAGGGATGCAGCGAGCAAGGCAGTCGGGGTTTCTGGCCCTGTGAAGCCTATAGTCCGAGGGGCAGGGTGAGAACTAAGAAGTAGACAATAATAGCTCACTAAGTGATGGTAGCAGGCACACAGGCAAGAGTGGAAATGATGTATCAAAGGACAAGAAGGAGTTGGTCAGGCAATGGGGATGGCAAAGAGATTCCATGTGCAAGGAACTGAAAAAAGTTTGTCACAGCCAGAGCATAGAGAGGAAGGCACTAAGAGGGAAGAGACAAGTGAGAGAGGTTGGCCAGGGCAGGCTGGGAGAGGCCGTGTTAGGGTGTGGAAGAGTTTAGAGTAGATCGCCAGAGAGAAAGGTGGCTCTGGCTGTAGCATGTAGGATGAATCAGAGACACCAACACTTGGAGTCTGGATTTTTAATGTTCAAGGAAGTATTTTATTGTGGAAGTAAACAAAGACCAGCCAAATGAGTACAAGCAAAGGCTATTTATTCAGAGCTTGCTATAGCAAGGGAGTCGGCCACTGTCACTTGTGTTTTGGCAGAGACTCAAATGCAGGTAGGGGAGTGGGGAAGAGAAGGCTGCAGGTGTGCCCTGGTTGGAGGCTGCTGGCCTAAGGAAGCTGTAGGTGGGCTAACCAGTATGGGATTGGTGATGGATATTCCAACTTTCTCTGGTTGGTGCTGTGTTGGAAGCAAGGACAAAATGAGGAGAGCTGTCAGTTACTCATCAAGTCCTGGCCATTTGGGGTTGACTATTACAGAAGTTATTGTTTAACTTCCTGGATTATTACTAGAGACGGCAATCTGACTTCCTCTAGGTCTGACTTGCTTGTAAGTGTGGTATCCAGCTTTCCAGGCTGATTACTGGAGATAAGGGGTTAGTTTCCTGGCAGGTTGCTGCTGCAGGTGTGGGCAACAGTTCTGCTTTTATACATGGTCTGGCCATTGTCTGTTGGTATATTCAGTTTCTCATCATCAGCAGCGAGAACTATGTACGGTTGCAGGTATTTAAATTAAAGTTGCAAATAATGGCAACCACTTTCACTAATGTATATAAATTTCCCTAAGAACTAGTGCTAAGTATAGAATCAACCAGTTAAATTATCTTAAACATATTATACTGTATTTATCAATCTATTTAGTATTTCTGATTTTTTTTCAGGTACTTTAAGTACCTGATTGGGAAGACTTATAACCCTCATAAGCAACAGATTCCTAAGTATTTAAATATTTCTCGTTACTATAATAAATCAACATTTTAAATGTTGCAAATCACATTCTTTTAAACATTCCAAAAACCTTTACCAGCCTGATGAAATTTTAGTACACCTTTAACCACTTTAAGGAAATCTCAAATCTGAAATAAATCACATAGATTCACCAACATGCCATACTGACTACTTCATTTTAAATAATAAAGGTACACAGATTGTCCTGAAGATGACAAAACTTAGTCCTCCAGTTAGTAGCAATAAATTACAGGTTTAATGTACTTATTTTTAAACCTCAGTTTGTAAAGTTATTTACCCAATAAAAGGAGCAGTTTTACCACCTCAGGCAGGCAAATAATTAAAACCATAGTATTGTTACTTGTCAATCAGATATCTGAGGCTGTGACGTTGGGTGGCACCTGGCCCTACAGACTTCCTGGATGATTCTACCCAAGCCCCTGGGGAACTCTGGGTGCTTTTCCAGAGCCAGGCTTTGTCTTCCATTGTCAGTGGGCATCCTCCACACCCATACCTTCCACTGGAACTTACTGTGACTCGGTGCATTCCATTTCCCTTGGGAGCCTCTCACCATTGACTATGGTTTCCCTTACCTTCCTTCAACTCTCACCATATATGTCGGTCATGGCTCGTGGCTAATTCTGTCATAGCTTGAATGGATTACACTAATCTCTTTACCATCTAATTGGCTTCCAAGTTCCTTATATATTTTGCTGGACAACCCGTCTAAGGAGTCAGGATAGGAGCTATTAGTGGCAGAGGTAGTGGTGGCCTCATGGTGGGAAGGGGACACCCCCAGAGCTGCTTAGGGCTGGGAACAGGTGAGATCTAATGACTGATTAGATGTTGGGGAAGATGATGTTGAGGGGAGATGAAAAAGTCAGAGATGCTGCCCAGGTTTCTGGCTTGGACAGCTGGGTAGAAATGTGTTTTACATAAAAATCACTGACCATTTATTGAAAATTAACTCCTTGTATGTGACTGATTTAATTAGCTAAACATATGGTAATTTGTAAACAGACAGATGCAGCATACCAGAGGCAAGGAGATGTGGTAGAGAGACCCAGGACTGGGAGTCAGGGAACCTTTCCCACCTTTGCCACTGACTTTCTATAATAGTTATCCTTAGGACAGAGCCTGTCTCCTCCAGGGGGTTGCCCTTCTTGTAAATAAAAACATATGCCCAAAGTCTGAGTTCTGTTAGCTCTAAAATGCATAAACCTCTCAGATGAAAGGGTTGGGTTAGACAAAGGTGCACAGACTTCTTTGATAATTTGATGAACACCAAGGACTCTCTCCCTAGGAAAATGCAAGAAATATTTACATACACTTTCACAGAGTTCATTCTTTCCTTCTCCCACCTCCAACACTCATGAATTAGATCTTCAGTCCCCAATCCCTGGGCCATGGACGAGTACCAGTTCGTGGCCTGTTAAGAACCTGGCCACACAGCAGGAGGTGAGCTGAGGGCATGAGCAAGCAAAGCTTCATCTGTATTTACAGCCGCTCCCCATCACTTGCATCACCGCTTTAGCTCCGCCTCCTGTCAGATCAGTGAGGGCATTAGATTCTCAAAGGAGCGTGACCCCTACTGTAAATTGTTCATGCGAGGGATCTAGGTTACCTGCTCCTTATGAGAATCTAATGCCTGATGATCTGAGGTGGAGCTGAGGCGGTGATGCTAGTGCTGGGGAGCAGCTGCTAATACAGATTATCATTAGCAGAGAGGTTTGACTGCACAATAAGTGTAATGTGCTCGACTCATCCCGAAACCATCCCCCACCCCCATGGAACATTGTCTTCCATGAAACCTGTCCCTGGTGCCAAAAAGGTTGGGGATTGCTGGATTAGATGGCCTCCAAAGCTCTTTCTTATCCTCAAATTCTCTGATTTTATGATTCTGTGAAAAAAGACATGCCCTCTTCAGCATTTTAAATCTTCTTATCTCTTCCAAAGAAACAACATAAAAATAGCGCTGCCTTTCTTAGTTGCTGTGTTCTTTTTTTTCCCCTTTGAATTACTCCCACTATCTATTTAAAGCGGAGTCCCATGGGGCAAAGGCTGTCTCAGTCTTTGTCTTTGTTTCAGTGGCTAAAATGCAGTAGGATACTTAACAATTCCTAATTATAGCAATATGGATTATGGTATAATGCCATCTGTAAACCTTGATAAGTTCAGGATAGATTCATATTATTTTAAAAACCTGTACAGAATAGTAGTTGGACAACATTTAAGGGAATATACAAGGGACCTTGTGCTTTTGTGTTACAATACAGAGTTAATTAAACATCCCTCAGAGGTTTATCTCAAAGGATCCATGTCTCACTGTGAATATATAAGTATATATTCAAGGATTATTTCAAGTTGTCAAGCTTAATCACTAGACCAACTGTTATTAAAATACTTAATTCAGAATAGTAGCTTGATATTTAAGGTTAGCTTTCTAGATACTACCTGGAACCCTGATGGAAAAATTTAGCTAGGATAGTGATATGTTCTACTTGGCTAGGTATTTACCCCTTGAAGTATTACGTCTTTTTTTGTCTTTAACCATTTTGGAAAGATATCTTTCTGAAATGTGCTATACACTTCACTACCCTCTTAAACAGATTATCTGGAACATAGCTTCCCCTTCCAGTCAGTGATTACTGTATTGTATTCTGGGATAGTCCTTGATAACTTCTAGGCCCATGTAACCTTATCCCCACTGAAGCATCTGCAGAATGTTTGCCCCAACACTAATGGACCCCAGACTACAGATCTTGGTTTTTGTTAGAGTTATCTAGGCACATAGTTCAAAGAGACTACCAGTTCTTCCAGGGTTGTGAAGATAAACAGTGGTCCCAGTCAGACTTGCTCCTATTTCCCCTTCCCCACAAGGAACCACTTCTATTATTTTTAAGCTGATTAAAGCACTTTCCTTCTATGTCTCTAAATACCACGATTGCATTGCTCCTTCTTCATCTTTCTCCTTCGGGTTCTACTGCCTTCCTGCTGTGGAAGAGGAAGGTTTAACGCCTGCCCCTCCCCATCGCTACTACACATGCCCGTTTCCATCTTCCCAAGGTAAGTTACGATTGTAGTTGAACTGATACTCAGTGTTTACATTATTATCACTCTATATGCTGTTCAGAGCTCAACCATGTAGAAAATGATAATTCCTTTTCTTTTCCTGCACATTTTTTCCCCTCAGGTTAATAATTTTCCTGTTTGTTTGATTTTTGTAAAATTTGCTTTAGTGTTTTGTGTATTTATTTCTGATTCATCCCATTGTCTAAATCGGTGCTTCTCAAATTGCCTGTGATGAAGGACTATTTTTTTAAATTACTAATCTATTACAGGTACTTTTATAAAATACAGTGAAAATTCATTTCTAGAACAAGCAGTGCACAGACAACACCCGTCGGCTGACCGCACTTCATTTAGCTCTGTTCAAGTCTCCTTTTTAATGCATCTAAACACATCAGTTTTGTCTTCTTGAGGAAGCCTCTTTGGAGCCTTCTGCTGTGTCGCTATGGACCGGTTGCCTTCTGTATACCAAGTGTGTGTGTGTTTCATGGCTCTGTGTTCTCCTTTTCCTTCAGCTTTGGGTTTCTCTTTGCTTCCCTCTCATTCTGGTTCCTGCATCCCATGCCTTCCTATTCATGATTTCTCCTTCCCCTCCTCCTCCTCCTCTTCCTCCTCTTCCTCCTCCTTCTTCTTGCATGAGGTAAATCCCCCAAGAGCTTCCTGGAAAAGGGTGTGTGGAAAATAGATTTTTTTGAGACTTTGAATGTCAAGCAGTGAAAATGTTTTTATTTTTCTCTCCTGGCTGATTATTTGGCTAAGTATAGAATTCTTGGTTGGAACTCATTTCTCTTCAGAATGTTTCATTGTCTTTCAGCTTCCATTGTTGCTGTGGAGAAGTCTAAGACCACTCTGGTTCCAGAAACTTTTTATATGATCTGTTTTTATTTCTGGAAGCTTCTAAGGTTTCTCTTTGACCCCAGTATTCTATATGCCACATGCTGTGAATTTATTTTCATCCATTATTCTGGGCATTTGGTGGGCCCTTTTCATTTTTGGAAATGTTCTTGAATGATTTCTTTTGTTCTCACGCCTTCATTTTCTATGTTTTCTCTCCCCAAAAGCACTATTATTTGGATGTTGAGCTGCAAAGGAAGTCAGAAATATTTTACCAAGTAATATATTTCTTTGACATATTTTGAGACTGCTGCCATGGGCCTCACAGACAGAAGTAATGCTGCAAACCTGTCTTCTGTGGGGGAAAATTTGCTTCTCTAGAGAATCTCCATTAATGTGGCCAGGTCTTTCCTTCCCTGATCTAGGAAAGACTAACTGAGAGTCTGACACCTTTAAAGGTCTAAAAAGAAACATTTACCACCTACTCTTTCTGAGGGCTACATTGCATAAGAAGGTTTCATTTAAGTAACAGGACCACCTTCGCTAGCTAAGCCTCTGCGTCCATTCTCTCTCTCAGAACATGTTTTGCTGTTTCCAAGCCCCCATTTCTTAACATTACTTAACCTCTGTACCTCATTAAGGAGTGGAGTTTTCATTCCGAAGTTTCTTGTGTATACACATTAAAATAAATTTGAATGTCTTTTACTCCAGTTAATCAATCTGCCTCATGTCAGTGATTTTCATGGGGCCAAGGACCTTGCTCCCTGCAGTTTGGCATAGTTGGCAGAATCACTAATGCATGCCACTCTGTTCTGGAACGCTACAATGAAGAGAACCCAGGAACCTGATCTGCCAGTAAAAAGGGTAAGAATTTCTTAAAAGCCAGGCTCCTGGCCTCTCTCTCTGTGCAATCCAGTTGAAGAGAAGGTAAACACCACTGTTTACAAGGTTTTGATTAATGGGAGGAAAAGGATTTGTGTGAGTAGTCTTGGTGCGGCTGGTCTGCCACGTGAGGCTTCTCTGTGCAAACAGATTCGGTTCTCTGCTTCCCCTTTGCTGACTTAGAAATCAGAATTCTCTAGGCTGCTAAGACCCCCGCCCTTCTGGCTACCAAAATGATGTGTGCTTGCCTCCTCTTCCATCCTCTCCATCCCAGTGTGTTCATAGCTTTCTATAGTACTTTTGGTGGGGTTTTAGGAGGGAAAAAACATAAATAGGTATGTTCAGTCCACCACCTTTACACTGTCCCTTCCCTTCAACCTGGTAACATGATAGTTGAGGATGTAGCTTTTGGATTCCAGCCCAACTGACAGCCCTTACCAGCTGTTTGACCTTGGGCAAATCACTTCACCTCTCAGAAATTCAGTTTCTCCATCTGTCCAATGGGGAGAAGAATAATACCCACGCGCTTGCGGCGAGCACTGAAGGATCGTGTAGTTAGCACATGTCACTGATACAGCAGCTGTGAATGCAGCTATTATTGCTACGGCTGCTGGAGGCTTGCCTTGCCTCCCCTTCTCTCCATCACAGCCGGTCTGTGGG
Organism: Cheirogaleus medius; assembly: GCA_008086735.1. Taxonomy (NCBI): domain Eukaryota; kingdom Metazoa; phylum Chordata; class Mammalia; order Primates; family Cheirogaleidae; genus Cheirogaleus; species Cheirogaleus medius. The sequence goes on from VBSM01002035.1 coordinate 13,529,134, forward strand.
CTGGGAACGGCACTGCCGCGCAGGTTAGACTGAAGTCAGCTCCCGAGGGCTCTCCCAAGGTGTAGCGGACAAGCATTGCTTCATAGACTTTGTGGCATCTAGTTCAGCTGCCCAGAGACTCAGATTTGGGATTTAGCGCTTCTCCTTAGAGCAGTCAAGGTCCTCTCTCCAAAACAACGATCTTATCACCGAGTTTCCTGAGCCTCCACGACGAAGGCCAGGTCCCCAGCAAGACGCCAAGATGTTCTCCTGTGTCTCTGGCCTCCTGCCCCTTGCTGTGGCCCACAGGCCCGGGGTCCCACCAACGTCCTTTTCTCTCAAGTTTTCCTGTGCCAGCCCTGCACAGCCCAGAGCCAATGCTGTTCTTCCTTCTGGACTCAGGGTAGCTTCCACCCATTTCTGGAAGCTTTTCCTGGCCTTCTCTTGGCCCTACTCCTGCCTGTCGGTCCCCACACTGGGTTGATGCATCTCCTGTGCCTCCTCCCATCCTGCGGGTACACCCTCTGTCACAGCACTTGTAACTGTTGTAGCTGTTGGCTCATCTTCCTCATCCACAAAGCTGCAACTGCTGTGTGAACAGAGGACGTAACCTTCTTCACGTCTTATTCTTAGAACCGAACGCGGTGCCTGGAATATCTTAATTATGTCTAATTTTTAAAGTAAAATAATATTTGTTGAGTGAATATATGAATGAAAAGATCTCAAATATTAATAATAGCTTGGTTTACACCTTTTTAAAGAATAAAATTCTCAAATCAAGGAGCTTAAAGATGTAATTTTCTTTATAGAACTTCAGAGTTCAAAACCTCCCTCCAAATAACAATATTTACTTGGCATCGTCCCTAGTAGCTTGTTTGGGTAGGAAAATGATGACTGAGATGCTATAAATGCTCCGCTCCTCTTCTTCGTGCAGACAAACTGCCCTGTGCGTCTAGCATGAGAGCAAGCACTGAGTACAATGTCCCGAGCAGACACAGGCGGCTCTGTAACTTCTTCCCTAATCAGCCCGGCAATAATATTTCAGTCACATTTCTGGGTGCTCATTGCCTTTCCTAAAATACAAACTATCTGCATGCTGTTTCCAGCCAAATTGAGACGGGGCGAGCTTTACATGTCTAATGAAGGAACAGCTCAAAAGATTAGGAACAAAGCCTTTTGGTCACACCAACAAGCGCTTCAGACGTGTGAGGGCAGGGACTCCTGTTCATCCACCAATAGGTTCTGTCAGCCCCGGCTTTTATCCTGGTAGCTCCTGAAGGAATCTGGATTAACATAATGAGGGTGCTCGAGAACCAGCTCATTATCATTTTAGAAAACTTCAGGGCTGAATAAAACACCAGACTTTATGTTCAAGCTGTACTACTGACAGATATTTATTTAATGAACTATTTTCCGCTTACAGATGGAGGTTGATGTTGTATTTATGTGCTCTAAATGTCAGCCTGCATCTTTAGACCTAGCGGAAAGAAGAAAAGACAAAACATGACACACTGAACCTTGTTATGGCACCCAAAACATGGGCATGCGGCTTCCGGTAGCATACCTCCATCCCTCTTCTGGCCTCGCTGATGAGGCGTAGCCGAGACAGGGATTCTGCATGTGGAGGAAGTTACTGAAACAATTCACAATCAGAGTGCCTGATTAGTGCTACAATGTCAAATATAAACAACACAAAAACACTCTGTAGATCTTAGGTGAGAGCTGGACTCTTTTTATTTTATTTTATTTTATTTTTTTCCTTTTATTTCATCATATAATGGGGG
>VBSM01002035.1:13530996-13543572 GCA_008086735.1 Cheirogaleus medius
CTGCAGAGACACTCTGTCTGGCGGTGTTTCTCGTCCGCCATCTTGCTCCGCCTCGAGAGCTGGACTCTTTGAAGACAATATCTGTCTGTGGCCGTAGTTAGTGGATGTATGCTCTTGGATTGCAGTCAGTTTATATCCTAAGTTTATTTTTCATTTCTCAACATGCATTCATGTCTCACCAAAAGCAAGTGAAGACTCATCCATACCAGTCTTTTAGGGAGGTCAAAGGAAACTGACACAGCAAGATCAAAATTGCATAATTGACCTTGAGGAACAAGTGATAGTGTTAAGCAGCCTTGTAATTATTAAATATAAGCCATTATATGCATATGAGCCCAAAGCAAAATTGATCAGAAGAGTTAATCACCCTCATCTGGTCACTTTTCTTGACGTGCCCTCTGGGTGCAAGTTTTCACCGCTCTTGGACACCAGCTGTTCATCTCTTCAAGGGCGACAGACTCAGAGTGGGAAGCAGCCCTGGACATTGGTTGGGGCTGAGAGGAGAAGGAAAGAGAAGAGGATCTTTGGCCACGTAGATTCCATTTATGCTCCAGACATCAGTGGTTCCACTGACTCCAACCAATTTGGAATCACAGATATATTAAAAAATAATCTCTGTGTTAAAGGGCTTTAATTCTCATCTGGGGAGATGCAGCACATCTTTGTATTCCGGGCAAATTGGATTCAGTTATTTAGTGCTTTGAGCCACAGGCAGTCACGGAGCTTTATTGAATAACCAGGTTGATTGATCCATGGTCCCGTGGCCGAGGAGAAGGCTGAAGGGAGAGCTAATGATGGCAAGCTGAGTGGTCCTTCCACTCATCAACGCCCCGGGCAGAGACCCAAGGACTATGGATCTCATTCTCCCTGAGGTATCCAGAGTTCCCAGACTTATCCTGATGTGGCTTCACTTTTGCTCGTCACCTGCAAACTGGACCTAAAGAGGCACTATGTTTTGCACACCAAAAGATAGCCTTATACTTCTTCTGTTTCATAAAACTGAGGGAAGTAGTTACTCCTTATCCACTGCCCATTCTAGCCAGGCATGTGCTTGTCATCTTGCCCAGTTGAACTCAAATCTTCACATTTTTACTAGAGATTTTATTATTTCTATCTTATAGATGAGGGAGCAAAAACTCAGAGAAGTGGAGTGATTTGTGCAATATCATTCAAGTGGTACAGCCAGGCTTTAAACCCAGGTCTGTCTGATTCATTCTCTTCCCACTATGAAGCAACAAGACTTTGCTTCAGTGTTTGTGTGTGTGCGTGCGTGTTTGGGGGGGGGGGTCCTATATTTATAACTATATGAAACTGGGACCACACTTTATATATGGAGAAAGTCTGGGTTCCACAAAAGTTAAACATAGCATTACCATATGATGCAGCAATTTCATGCCTAGGTATATACCCAAAAGAATTCAAAACAGGGACTCAGATATTTGAACATCAATGTTCATTGCAGCATTATTCATAGTGGCCAAAAGGTGGAAACAACCCAAGTGTCCATCAACTGATGAATAGATAAACAAATTGTGGTATGTACATGCAATGGAATGTTGTAGCCATAAAAAGGAATGACGTTTTGATGATATATACTACTACATGGATGAACCCTTGAAAACATTATGCTCAGTGACAGAAGCCAAACACAAAAAGACAAATATTGCGTGATTTCACTTAAATGAGGTGCCTAGAATAGGCAAATTCATAGAGTTAGAAAATAGAATAGTGGTTACCAGGGGTTGGGGGTGGGGAAATGGGGAGTCATTGCTTTATATCGAGTTTGTGCTTTGGGTGATAAAAAGATTTTGGAAATAGATAGTGGTAATGATTATACAACATTGCAAATGTACTCAATGCCACTGAATTGTACACATAAAAATGGTTAAAACGGTAAACTTCTTGTTATATCTATTTTACCACAATAAAAAAGAGGTATGACGTGATTAAAAGAGTCAAGCAGACCTAGGTGTGAATCCTGCCACCTGTGTAAATTGGGCAAGTGATGTAACATCCTTGAATCTGCTTTCTAATTTTCAAAGTACAGATGATGATGCCTAACTCACTAGTGGCTGTAGAATGTAAATTATTTAGCTGGGGCCCAGTGCAGAGGCTGAGCCCTGGCTGGGCGTGCCAGTGGTGGAGGCGTGGGAGGGGGTCCTCACCAACTCTGACGGCCCAGACCAGAGGGGCTCACGCGTGGATGGTGTTTCTCCCCACACACACCGAGGAACGGTTGTTAAACGATAACTAAGATTTTGTTCTCATTTTGGAAGAACTTTTTCAGCAGAATGCCAGTAAAAAGCCAGGTGTTTGAAAAATGTGGCTGTGTTAAGTTAAATGAGCCTTTTTTGGACTCCAGATGGGAGCATAAGGCTGTTTGAAACCCCAGCGGTCTGTTCGTGTTGATTTTCACACGACTGAAAGACGGTCTGACCACAGTGCAGAGGAGCCACGCCACGTTCTTGCTGCCAGCTCGTTGCTACTCTTTGGGAAAAGAAGAGATGTTAGAGCAAAAACTCATAACCCTTGGAAATAGGCTTGTGACAGAAGCCTCTTCACAGGCCTTCAATTATGGCATCACAGAGGTGACACGCTAATGACAGAGCTCTCGGACAACTCCCTCCAGCCGAGTAGAATCATCCATTGCTTCGTGTGTCAGGAAATTGAGTTCCACGGTGAGAGAACTACTGGAAGGTATCTACCAAGTTTCAAAGTGTTTAAATGCATCTAGCTATCATGCTGTTTGATTTCTGTGCTCCATAGAGTGCATGATCACCCCCACCCCCATATATATTAAAATCTGCTTTCAGTGCATGTCAACATTTTCTTGAATAAGTTATGCCAAATTCTTATGGGTATTGGCTGCAGCCCCCTAATAAAGCACAGCTGTAGACCTGGAAACTTGTCCTTTGAACATTTGGAAGCATCTCTGCAGGCTTCTTCCTTTGCTTGAGGCGCATATGGCCACTGAAAAATAACGTGCCTTTTAATTTAACCCTTTGTTGTTTAAAGAAACTATTTTATGGGGTTGAGCTTTAGTTTATTTAGTGGTTCCCCCACAATCTGCAAGAGTGAATATACCTCCTAAAAGTCAGCCTTAGCCCCTCCACGTCCCTTGTGTGCTAGGTGACAATACTTCCTTCAGGAGTGGTTAAATATCCCTTTTCTTAATTTTCTGTTGAACTGGAAATAAATAGGTTTTCATATGGTAGTTAGTGTCTCACATGGATCATATGCATGATGCCTGCTAAAATTAAGCAGATACTTTGTATAAAAAAGCAGACTAAAATCACTATTATACAACCATTCATAGATAATTATTGTTATGTTTTGGTGTATAACTCTCCAGACTTTTTTCAAGGCATAAATATCTATTTTATTTTATTTTATTGCAAAAATGGGATTACATTGTACATAGTTTTTAAACTTGCCTTTATCAAATACCAATATATTGTGAAGGTCTTTCCATAACATATGTAAAATGGCTGCTTAGGTTTTACCATGTGGATTCCACATTATTTATTTAACTAGTTTTCTACTATTGGACTTTTAGGTTGTTAATCTAACAACTTATTACTAGAATTAGGTCCAACTTCATTCATAGAAAATTCCAAAGAGTGGTGGCTTAAACAAGATGAATATTTATTTCTCATTGATGTAAGATAGTCCAGAGGCGAGCAGTCCAGGGGTGAGATGGCAGTCGTCAGGGACTCAGGAGTCTTCCACCTTTACATTCCATCCTATTTTAAGGATAGCTTCTGTCTTAGTTGATGTTGTATTGCTATAACAGATTATCTGAAGCTGGGTGATTTATAAAGAAGAGGGGTTTATTTGGCTCCCGATTCTGGTGGCTGGCAGGTTCAAGATTGGGCAGCTGCATCTGGTGAAGTTCTCAGGCCGCTTCGGCTCATGGCAGAAAGCAGAAGGGGAACAGGCATGTGCGAGGAAAGATTGGAAGCAAGAGAGAGCAACGAGGAAGCCAACTCTTTATACCCACTTGCTCTCTTGCGAACGAATCCATTCCCATGAGAGCAAGAATTCTGGTACTCCCAAGGGAGGGCACTAATCAATTCATGAAGGATCCACTCCCATGACCCAAACACCTCCCACTAGGCTCCACCTCCCAGACTGCCACATTGGGGATCAAATTTCAACATGAGTTTTGTTGGGGACAAACCAGACTATAGCAGCTTCCATCCTAAGGGTCACTTCTCGGCCTTGAATAGCTGCAGGAGCTCTGGACATTATGTCTAAGTTCTAGGTAGGGCAGAGGGGAAAGTAAGGAAGCGTGATAAGGGTCTTTCCCCAGCCCTGTCAGTGGCCTTTAATTAGCCTCCCTGGAAGTCCCATACAGCACTTCTGCTTTCCTGAAATTGGCCATACTCCACTGCAGAGGAGGCTGTGCAGGGGAGTCGGAGAGTTCTATTGCCAAGGAAGGAAGAGAAGAATGGCTATTGTGTAGCCACTGGTGGTTTCTGCCACTCTTGTCTTTGCCCTTAATCAATGCTATCTATCACTTCTTGGCCTTTTGGCTAAAATCAGGTGTGATCAATGCTCTCATGTATCTTTTCTACCCAAATATTTTTACACATTTGTGATTATTTCCTTAGGATTTATGCTGAGGAAATAATCGTGCCAGATCAAGGGTGAACATATCTAAAAATATTATGTATTTTTTGTTATTGCAAGAGCAATATATACTTACTGAAAAAAATTCAAGCTATAGTAGACAAATTATTTTAGTACATTTTGGCACTCTGAAATTTGCCAATTCACATTATTCAGCGTGGTACAAAGGTGTCAATTACCATAGATTTTTACCATTTCCTCTTGTCCTGTTTTCTTAACAACCAGTCTGATGTGTTAAAAAATATATTAATTTGTACTTTGATTACTTACCAATTCCCTATTCCAGTCCTTTGCCCATTTTTCTATTGAGGTACTCATTTGAAAATAATTTTAAAGGATTCTTGATATATTTGATATTTACCTGATTATTACCATAACTTCTAATATTTTTTCATGTTTTCGCTTTCCCTTTTACAGTGTTTTTGTTATGCAAAAAATTTAAACTTTATGCACTCAAATCTATCCTTTCATTTAAAGTTTCCCCTTTCATGTAAATGCTATCACTTAAAAGAAGAAAATATATATTTGTTATTTTCTAGGTGAAAATTAAAAAGCTCTATGTTGGCTCTGAAATTGAAATGGTAGTGCTGAGAGCCAGCCATGGTAAAATAGGCAGTCTGTCAAAGTGGTAATCTCCCTCCTTTTTTTGTAGCACGGAGCTTTGTGCAGATTATCCAGAGGACAAAATCAGTATGTTCCAACAATAAAACCGCACAGGTGAGCCTCACTTTCTACAATAGGTTTCTGAGAACTGGTATGTAAATGAAGCATTTGTTTTACTAGAATCCTATTTTCCTTTAATTTGCATTATGCTAATTTTAGGGAGGATTTTTCACAAACTAGAGTCCTAAATATTTATTAATTCAAATCGAGCCTCCCTGTCCCTGGGGAGTAGTGTGGAATTGTGGGGAGAACATGAACCTTGAGGTCCAGCAACCTCAATTGAAATCCTACCAGCATTGAATACTTATGGGACTTTAGGCAGCTTATGTGACCTGGATGGGCCTCAATTCATCTTGATGGTTTAAAGGATTAGAGGAGATAATAGCATGAAAGCACCTAGCACCATAATTAACTCACAGAGATGGAGACCATCAACAGGTGTTTCTCCAATCTGCCCAGAAACAAAAGAGTTTAAGTGCGTGGTACCTGATTGTCTCTTTTGTACTATGAACCCCTTTACAATGCAAGTACTCACCTGCTACCTTTTCTGTTTGGTAGTTTACATTTTCAAATATTAGGGTAGCCTAAATAGGACAGGGCCTCCCTGGCTGTCCCTGCTCTCACCTTCAGCCTGGAGGCCACCCCTAGAATCAACTCCAAAACCGTTGATAGATTTTTTTTTTTTACTGAAATTGTTTAGTTAATGGGGGTGCAGAGGGGAGCTTGGTTAATAGGTGCTACCTACAGCCACACAGCTAGCAAGTCCTGGAGCCAGCAAGCAGCCCCGCACTGTCGGACTTCTTCTCTTGCCTTTTAAGAATCCACAATTGGTTTAGCTGCCTTAGACTGCACACCATCTCAAGATCCTTGGGGAGGGGAGGGTGAGGAGTTTTCATTTATGCTTTCACTGGATCTGGAGAAACTGAGGCCCAGAGAAAGAAAGAAAGGACGTGTGTAAAACGGCGCAGTTAATGGCAGAGCAGCGACCAGGCCTGCAGCTTCAGGCTCCCCAGCCCGAGCTCCGAGTCCTTCAGAGCTGATGACCCGACATGGTTAGTCGCCCACAGGTTTGAGCGTTGGAGGTCAAGACGATCGTTAGTTGCAGCCTGGAGAAGAGCCATTTCATATCCACGAGGAATAATATGCCAGATGAATAGGAACATTAGTGATTTTCATTTGCTATGTGCTAATTTCTCTTGCAAAAGGTGAGCTGACTTCTTTAAGCCGCAAGCTGGCAGATTTCAGTCTGTGCTATTTCTGAGGTCTTGGCAGCAGAGCTGACTCTCCATCCCAGATCTCGGAGAACTCTGAAGAATCTGGTGCAGGGTGTTCCTGTGAATTAAGATTTTGACAAGCATCAACAGAATCTGGGTGATATGGAGTGGAACAGGAATGCGTGGTGAGCGGCTCAGGCCCCAAAGTCCACATCAGCTTCCAAGCAAATGGGCTGTTCAACAGCCACAGGACTCAGGAGACCGTGCACAGGGCTCCTGCTGCAGAGATGGGCATGTGGAGTGTGGAAGTGAGGCCTGCTGGGGCAGAAGCCTCACCACGTGCCAGCTGTGTTCCTCCAGCTGTGGCGGGTGTTGTTTATAAATATCACTTACCAGTTATCCATCTGGGCCTGGCAGGTTCCATGAGTTTACAAGTAATATAGCTTTAATAAGTTCATCTCTGGAATTCACTGATCTAGAGCTTTTGTTTACTATCCAGGAAGATCATATAATGCACATTTGTGTGATAAGTGGGTGGGTTGTGGTGTATGCTGGGAAAGAGTGATTCGATCCCAAAATTTATTAATATATTTAGAATGAATAAAAATTACTCTGGCACTGGCAAAATTTGCTCTGGATCCTTCCTGTCTTTAGACTGCCCAAGCAGTTTAGTTGGTTCGTCTGACTCTAAGCCTTCTGCTATATGGTCAAAATATTTGTGTCTTTCCAAAATTCACATATTGAAACCTCATTTCCAATGTAATGGTATTAAGAGGTGGCACCTTTGGGGGGTGATTAGGTTATGAGGCTGGAGCTCTCATGAACAGGATTACTGTCCTGATAAAAGAGCCCCAGAGAGCTGCCTTGCCCCTTCCACCATGTAAGGGCACAGCAAGAAGGTACCATCTGTGAAACAGAAGGCTGGCCCTCAGCAGACACCGAATCTGCTGGTGCCTTGATCTTGGACTTCCCAGCCTGTAGAACTGTGAGAAAAACATTTCTGTTGTTTATGAGCCACCCAGTCTATGGTACTTTGTAATAGAAGCCCAAACAGACTAAGACAACCCTGCCCCTAGTCCCTCTAGCTTCTAGACATAGAAGCTAAAAAGTTCTTAGAAACAGTCCCAAGTTCACGTTCACTTTTCAGAGAGGGACCTTCTGAAACACTGTCCCCCACATCTTATCCAAGGGCTTAGCACCACACTGATGGTTGTTAGCTGAGAATCAGAAGCCCCGGCTGGCCTGTGGTTAGGAGTCTGACAGTTCAGTGTGTGTCTGACCAGTCGGTGGGGCAGTATGCAGCCTGTGTCTCTGCGGGAGGCAATTTACATGGGGAAGAGAGACTTGCTCCAAGCGGAAGTTGTACTCCCAGGAAGAGATGGGGACAGGGGAGGACAGGAGAACAGCATGTTGTATGTTTCAAGGATGAGCCCTCCCATGGGGCCCTTGAACTTCCTCTGAGTCCCTTGGAGAGGGCTGCAGGCACAAGCCGAGCCATCGGGGCTGTGGCAGCACTGGCAGTGCCACCCCAGGGCCCAGGAGACTCAGGGCAGCAGAGTGGGACAGAGGAGTCCCTCAGAGAGCTGCTCCGAAGCAGTGGAGACCCCAGGGGACCTGGCCCTGCCCTGGCAGCCAGGAGAGCACCCCCCTGGGAATATCTGGAGCCAGCACTCCGGGCATGGCGGTCAGCATTCCTACGGAGGGGGCAAGGGATGAGTCCCTGTCCTCACTCAGCTTTGTAGAGAGCTGACACCAACTAGGAGGCCTGAGTAGAAGGATACCAAAGGGCTGTTTGTGGCTCAGGAAAGCCACCCAGGGTCTCTCAGCAGTGACTGGGTAGGACATTGAATTTGGGGCCCAATTCATATCACTTGCACAGCACCTGGAGAGGGTCAGGCTATTTGGAATTGTCTTCCTTTTTCAACTCAGGGAAGAGCAACCAAGAAGCATGGGGGACAGTGGCAATGATAACGGTCTCTGGCTTTGAGTTCCCACGCACTGTCATCTTTGGAAACTAACACCCTCAATATCTGCCCTGCCCTGCCCTTCCCAGGGCTCTGGAATTCTCTCTATCATTAAAGCATCCTTCCTGTCCTTCCAGGGCTGCTCTGTCTTTCTCGCTGCCGTCCCCCCACCTTCCGTGCTGGCTGTTCGATGGTGCTGTTGGGGTTTCACTTTATTCTATCCCATTGGCTCCAATTTCTCACATCGACCCGTGCTTCTTTTCCCATGGTAGGCCTCTGTGCCCACCCTGCCCCGCCAAGGTAGAATGCCTTCTCTCCATCAGAGTTAAACTTTTATTTGATTCCTCAAAATATTATCTTTTGCCCCCAACCTTCTTACAGCCTCCTCATTCAGAGAACTTCAGAACAAACCAGGCAGGGTTGCAAGACAAGTGAATGGCTTTGCAAAGCATCTCATGGAAAAGTTCTCTTCCCCTTGGTAGTTAAAGAGGGTCTTCCCAAATTCCTCCAGCTACAGGAAAATTTTCTATTCCATGCTCCTCTGCTTGGTGCTCATTTTTCACATGCATTTTATAATTTCTCTTCCTAACTCTTTAGCAGTTCTCCTTCCAGATTGGGATTCCATGAAACAATCTAGCACTCCTTGTCAGGGGGTTTTCCTTTTGAAATATCTGGCAGTTACTGCTGTTTGTTTAAACTTGAAAAAAATCAACAATTTCAAAGTGCAAATTCGGTTAAAATTTACTTTGCAGTAATGTTGTAGGATAATATTGCTAGAGTTTGGAAGCAGAAAGCAAATGAGGCAGGAAAACAAGATAATCGAGAGGATGATAGGACAGGATCTCTGATTAGTGAAGCACAATTACACGGAATAAACACAATATCGATTTTTGTGTAAAAATCACCCACAGAAGAAGAAAAAAAGAGCACTTCATCATTTTATTTTCATTTCTGCTTTTCAAGATATTTGCAAGTTCTCTGAACTGTGTTCTTTTCATTTTGTTTTTGTTTTTAATACATTTCTGATTTAGATGATTGATATTGCTTTGAATGCCTTTCAATTCCTAATATTTCCTCTTTGAAAATATATTTCTTCTGAACTCCCATAGCTCTGTGGCAGGTCTTTTTTTTTGGCCATTCTTCACCTGTTACCTGCTGTTATAGGTATTTGTGTTTATATCTTAACTTCCTTGCTAGGTTGTAAATTTATTGACAATAGATACATCCTTGTATATGCTTTATCACAGTAAGTTCCCCAGTGGCATGAGTAGGTGGAATTCTTCTTTTAAGAATATGATTTTAAAAATTGAATTTTAAAATAATCTTATAATGAGAATTTTCACATGGAATACATGTTTTGGTGACTCTGAGATTGAGAATACATGCTCCATTTATATCTTTAACAATTTGTAGGAGGAAAAGATGGATGTTTCAGCTGTGAAACTATATTTTTTGAGTTAATTATATTTGTTTATAGTTCCCAGGGTGTATGTAAGATTTAAAGAGCACGTCGATACACACATACACACACACCCTTGAAAGGAGTGGGGATCATCCCACTGTGCCTTTTTGGGAGGAGAATAGATGTGGTCCCAATTCCAGCACTGAGTTGAAGGTTTGTAATTCCTGGAAGGCTGGGATCCTGGCTCTCAGGGGACGAGCTTGGTGACAGGGGCCCACTGGTGCTCATAGGCAGCAGGAACCCCCTGGGAGCCGGGAGGTCTCTGTGGGCTTTGTTAACTGGAAGGTCCTTCCTGCTATACCTCCCCAAATGAGAGCTCAAGGGAATGCAGAGATGGTTCCTATTTCCTTGCCATATTTAGTTTTTGGTGTTTGATGAATTTGAATTTATCTGAGGACTCTGCACTTGGTTTGTAGTTTAGCCCTTTTGAACCCAAGGATTCCCTGAAAATTTTATTCTATTTGTGACCTTACAGAAAGAATCATGGCTATTTTTCTGGCACTTCATGGAAGACCATTGCTACAGGAAAGCTGGCTAATTTTCTTGGAGTTGCACATTCTGTTTTGTCCATTTCTTAGATAGGCAGTGCGTAGAGCAGAGGTCAGGTGCTTAGGGCTGGAGCCAGACCGACGTTGGATTAGAGCTCCACCACGTGCCAGCGGTGCAGGGCCCCGTTTCCCATGAAGCCAAGGACGATTCAATTCCAGGGTCCTTCCTTTCCCAAGCCCTTCCCAGGCCCTAGAGGGCCCTAGCCCTGTGGCCAACAAGGTCCATCAGTTAAGACTCTTTCTACTGAGGCTCTGACTTCCACCTGGTCTCTCTTTTCCTTGTAGAGGGTGGCACTAGAATGCTCAAGGGCATTCTGGAGATCTGGGTAAGGGGCAGTTGAGTGGGGAATATGCTGCTTTAACTACAATTTAGAAAGGAATTTTAGAATGTGCCAATAAAACAAGTGAAAAATTACAGCTCCAGATTTTAACATAAGTGAATGGTCTATTTTTTGTGGTCATCTTTAAACTCATTAAAGAACTGAAAGAAAATTCCTATAAAGATATAACATGAAATAGATGGAGATGAGCAATACAGTCTAACAGACACTGAAAGGAAATTATAGCAAACATTTTTCAGAAAATATCAAACTGATTAATTAATAGAAATAGAAGTGTTATTCGTTGATTTACAGCAAGATAGAAATATTGACTAGAAATAATGAAGATGCTCTTGAGGCTTTGATAATCCAATTAGTGAAGAGGAGTGAACCACATGAACACATTGGGAAAAGACTTAAATTTCTTGCCAATTTGACACAGAACAAAGGTAACGTGGAATTCATTACAAGTCACTATAGTGAAGAGGTCTGTTGACAACAAACAACTTAATGAGTGTTGTCAACTCAGGGAGGTTGATTAAAGATGAGTCATTGACAGGAAAACTTGAAATGTCCTGAAATCTTACAGCTCAGATATGAAAGAAACTTAATAGAGCTTTCCCCTAATTTGACGAAAGCATCCCTAAGGATTTACCCACTATCAGGTATAATGAGTCATGAAGCTAAAAACTATAAAAATAAATTTTGACCAGCCACACTACAGGAAAAATTATTTTTCTCTTTTCTTTACATAAAAAAATGAGGCCAACAAACGTAAGAAAAAAATATAATAGAAGTATGTCAAGTAGATGATAAGAAAAATCACTGTTATTTTTCTGGATTTTATGATATTCGTAATACTTTTACATCTGTAATTTGTTGCAATTTCTTTCTTCACTCTAAATAGATATTAATTTACACACCTAAATTTGTATTTGTCATTTTATGTTCTTTTCCTTAAAGTAAGCACCCTCAAACTGTATAAGTTTTAAGCCTCATAAAACCTGGACCTGCCCTGCAGCTCCGTGACCCTGAAGAAATGATGTGCATGTTCTGACTCTGGCTTCCTCATGACAGACTGGGGTGGTACAGGTTCCTGATTATTAGGTCAAGAGGTTTAAATGAGATATCGAAGATGTAGTGTTTATCACAGAAGATTGGAAAACACTCCTCATTAGTATCATCCATTCATTCACTCAGTAGACATGGATTAAGCACTGAAATGTTCAGGCACTGCAGCCTTAGCAAAGAAAGAGATGGAAAGCTCCCTGCCCTTAAGAAGCTTATGTTCGATCGGCGGAGCAAGATGGCGGACTAGAAACACCACCAGACAGAGTGTCTCTACAGAAAAGACAGCTACTAGAAGATATTAGAAGAAAGAAGCAAACAAACGACCATACATCGGACGAGGGTCGGAAGGAGGGGCACCGGAGACTACAGGAGACTCCACGGGAGGAGGTTGCGGAGGAGAATTGGGAGAAAAGACCTCCCGAGCCAGCGGCTTGGAGACCAGCAGCAAGGGTGGGTGGAGTGGTTAACTTCCCCTCCCTTGCATCTCGGACTGCTGGCGGCTCCCCAGCGGTTGGAGAGACCTGCAGACACCAGTCCAGAGACGGTCGCCGCCAGCGAGCGGTGAGCCTGTAGCGGACGCGGCTCCAGGCTCCCAACCCCCTCGGGGCACCTCCATGCGCACAGACCCGACTGCGCGGCAGGGGCCACATTGCTGCACTCTCCCCTCCCCTGTCCCTACCGCAGCTGCCAGAGAGACAATAT
>VBSM01002035.1:13543672-13701747 GCA_008086735.1 Cheirogaleus medius
ATATACATAACCATAATATTTGTACCCCCATAATATGTTGAAATAAAAAAAAATAAAAATAAAATAAAATAAAAAAATAAATAAATAAATACAAAAACATGCTCATAAAAAAAAAAAAGAAGCTTATGTTCTGGTTTATTCTAATTATTATGGTTGTTTACTACTCTCATGACAGGGTCTCTTTGTGCTCCTACTTCTCTTAAAATGCTTCCTATCTCCTACCTTTTCCAAATTAAATGAATAAAGTTAATTTGTTTGGGACATTCAGCACCCCCTTTTAGATATGTGGCCACCCCAGTGACATTGCAAAACCAGAGCTGGAAATGGACGACTCCGTGTCCACGGTGACCCTGCAGTAGAGCGAGCTTGGCAGTCACAGTCTGTAGCTGGGCTTTCTGAGAGGTCAGGGATAGAGGCAGAGCAGCTGAGCATGGGGCTCACACAGTCCCTTGAAAGAGGCCTTTCTAGTGGCTCTCATTTCTCATAACCTTGGGAGACTCAGAGTACGAGACCTTGTGGAACTGGGTCACAGAGATTACTCACTTCTCTATGGGGTTACCTAACCTTGTAGGTTTTTCTGGGATAGCCACCATTTGGAAAATACTGTTTCCTGCACTGAGAGCTTCCCAAAGCATGGCTTTCTCAAAGCTGGAGAGGAGTCAGGAAAGGAGGCTGCACACAAGCTTCTGAGGACTGTGGGTTTGTTTTCCACTTTGACCTTTTGAATCCAAGCATCTGCTGAAATTTATTTATAGGTTTACAGAAAGGGTCTTGGTTATTCCACAGCAGAAGCCCAGTGTGCTGGCTTTGGTCCAGTTTTGGAAAGCTGAAATATTTGACTCTTTTTGTTTTATTTTAGGAGTGTGCTGTACTGGTAGAATCAAATGAGGAAGCAGTGAATTGTGAACACAACGCTATTTTTAAAATCTTAATTTTATTTTGAGTGTGGGTGACTTGGTTGGAAGTCTGATAATCACTTGGTCATTTAGAGACAGATATATTCAATTATCAAGGTCCTAGATCTAGAGAATCTACTTATTCTCTTCTAGTGCTATATGAGTTTGTTTTTGACACCTATATCTCATGAAAAGACTGTGAGTTCTAGACAAACTTGTCCTGAACAGCCCCTGCAGGGAGGAACCTCATCTACTAATTCCTAAGAATCAGCGTGGTGCCTGGCACTCACTAGGTGCTCAATAAATATTTCTTGAATGAATGAATGAATAAGTGATGAATGAAGGAAGGACCAGGTCGGTTAACAGCATTTCTAAGATGAAGAAGAAGAGCTCTTCTACCAAAAATAAATTCATATGGTATTCATTTAAGGCATGCTAAAGAAGACTCAATTAAATAAGATTTACTTCAAACATAAATGTTGTGCTTTGAGACTGAACTTTTTCCTGTGTTGATACAGAGTAAAGTATTTTGCAACTGCAGAGGCATTTATCCAAATGAGAAACATTTAAGTATGCGTCAGAGTAACTAAGCTGTTTGCTAGGAGTCAGTATAGACCCATGACTTAGCCCATGGCATTTAAGTTAGAGAGGCTGGATTCTAAACCCAGCTCCAACACACACTGGCTGAGTGGTCTCAGCTAAGTTACCTAAGCTCTCTGAGTTTTCTAATCTCTTATATGGGAATACTATTAATGACTTCACAGGGTTATTGAAAAGATTCAATAAGATAATGCACAGCACTAAGTAAGTGCCCAACAAAAATTTCTCCTCCCTACCCTCTTCCCTCCCTTTCTTGACTCTTCCTCCTTTCCCTCCTGCTAATCAACCTTGGGGTTGGCGACTTCCCCACCTCATTTCAGCCGATCTCCAGCAAGCAAGTTAGCGTCTGGGAATGGCTGGGGAAACTTTCTGTAGGCCACCGTTTGGCCCCACCTGGCAGTAATATTTGTGCATAGCCTTTGAATGTTCAGATAGGAAACGCATAAAGATTCTTATCCTCAGATTTTATAAGAGTCCAGCGCTCACAATTTTGTTCATTTAATTAGCGATCATCCCCTCCTACACCCACCCTCACCCGAGTTGGATTTTGCCAGCATTTCAAGTCCTCTGGGAGTGCTCTGTGCTCCTTTCTCTTCTTGGCATGCAAACCTACTTTTAGTTTTCCTTTTAAGAGATTTTCCTGGGTGAGAAATTGACATTGAAGACAGTTTCCTATGGGCTTGGGCCTTGAAGGTGACTGACTTTTTAAATGCTCTTAGTGATGTAGACAAACCAAGCAAAATTCGCCCTTCGGGAGAGATCCCACAACCCTCCCAGGCAGCCCTGCCTCCTAGCTCCTCCCTGTTAGTTCAAGGTCAAGCTCATCTGTGGTGGTGGCTTGATTTTGCTCATTTTGTACATTATTTATGTAATATGCGGTTGTGAGGGAGTGTGGCTGTAGATGATTCATAGGCAGAAGTAGTTAGAAACAGATTGCAGAAGCTGGGCTCCTCTTCCTGGGGTGTCCCCCACCCCAAGCTGCTTCATGTGCTGCCCCGTGCGTGTCCTGCCTGGCGACTGGGGCCAACTGCGGTCCTTGGCCCTGCCCGGCAGCCTGGGGGGCAGCGGGGCACACTGGCCCTTTGGAGGCCCCAGGCCGGCAACAGATTCTGCGGACACACTCACCTCCCAGGATGTAACTCTCATAAAAAAAAACCTCAACCATAAAATAGCATAAGGAATTCTAAAAAAGTTATGATGACTACTTCAATGCTTATTTTTTGAAATATCAAGTTTAAAAAAAAGTTTCTCATTTTTGTGTTGCTGCCCCTGCCTCTCTAGGATATGCCTGGCACCTGTGCTCAGCCCGCCCATTCCCGGGGCAGCCCAGGGGCCAGCAGGCATGCTGTTTTCTCGTGGTGAAACTGCAAAGGAACCTTTTCTCAACATTTTAAAAGTTTTGTCCCCACCAGGAGACCTGCCTTCAGGTGACATCTAATACCCTCTGCTGCACTGGAAGAACACAGGCTGTGGAGTTAGATAGGCTTGGTTAGAAGACTCACTGGTCCTGTGTATCTATTGTGAAAATAATGCCCTGAAATCAAAGCCACCCAAACCTCCATGGCACACAAAGCATTTATTGCTCATGCTTCAGGGGTGGTCAGCGAGGCAGCTCTGTTGACCTTGACTGAGCTTACTGGCATAAGTGGGGTTAGCTGACGGCTGGTCTAGGGTGGCCTAGGCTAGAGTGACAGGGTGTCTGGACGCCGTGCCACACATCTCCCGCCCTCCGCAGCAGGCTAGCCTGGCATGCTTTCATGCAATGGCAGAGCCAAGAGGGAGGCTGGGCCCAGTCACGTGAGCACTTTTCAAGCCTCTACTTGTAACACATTTGCTCACATCCACTGGCCAAAGCAAATCACATGGCCAGGCCTGGAGTTGGATAGGATAGACATGTTACATGACAAAAAGCTTGGAAACAGGGAGGGTGAAGAATTGGGGTCATTTTTGCAGTCTATCACACTGTGTGGCCTTGGGAAAGTTAACTGACCTCTCTGAGCCCCACTTTTCCCTTCTCTTGAAAAAGGGCTTATGTAAGCACCAGAAAGACAAATATCACATGTTCTTACTCATATGTGGAAGCGAACAAAGTAGATCTTATGAAGAGAGAGAGTAGATTGGTGGTTACTAGAGGCCAGGAAGGGGGGGAGGGGGGCATGAAGGGGGAAAACAGAGTCTAAAGGTATTTATTACCACTGAACAGAGTCTAAAGGTATTTATTACCACTGAACAGAGTCTAAAGGTATTTATTACCACTGAACAGAGTATAAATGTATTTATTACCACTGAACACAGTATAAAGGTATTTATTACCACTGAACAGAATACAAAGGTATTTATTACCACTGAACAGAGTCTAAAGGTATTTATTACCACTGAACAGAGTATAAATGTATTTATTACCACTGAACAGAGTCTAAAGGCATTTATTACCACTGAATAGAATATAAATGTATTTATTACCACTGAACAGAATATAAAGGTATTTATTACCACTGAACAGAATATAAAGGTATTTATTACCACTGAACTGTATACTTAAAAATGGTAAAGATGGTAAATTGTATATGTATACTTTATCTCAATAAAAAATAATTTTTAAAAAAAAAAAAGCGCTCATAATCCCTAGCCAACAAACCTGTGTGTGGATCAAATAAAAGAATTTGGTTCAAGGGGTGTGATTCTTGGCCATTTAAGCTTACAAAGGTGCAGTGAAACTGGTATTAACCATGTTTCCAGGCTAAGGATAGTGAATGCATACCCATTTGGCTGGTTTCTCCATTAGCAGATTAGATATTGTATTAGTCAGGGTTCTTCATGGCAACAGAACCAACAGGGTGTAATCTATAAAGAGAGATTTATTTTAAGGAATTGGCTCATGTGACTGTGGAGACTTGGTGGGTTCCGAACCTGTTGGGGTGGCCAGCAGGAGACTCAGGAAGAGTTGCAGTTCAAGTCCTAGGGCAGTCTGCCATTGAATTCTTTCTTGCTCAGGGAAGGTTAGTCTTGGTTCTATTAAGGACTTCAGCTAGTTGGATGAAACCCACTCACATTATGGAGGGTAACCTGCTTTACTCAAAGTCCACCCACTTAAATGCTAATCTCATCCAAAACACCCTCACAACAACATCCAGAATAATGTTTGACAAAATATTTGGGCACCATGGCCCAGCCAAGTTGACACACAAATTAACCATCAGGTACAGTGGGCTCAGGTCTGTAATTAATTATTAGTTGAACAGTATTTATTGAGTGCCT
The DNA here is from genome assembly GCA_008086735.1 of Cheirogaleus medius. Lineage (NCBI taxonomy): Eukaryota > Metazoa > Chordata > Mammalia > Primates > Cheirogaleidae > Cheirogaleus > Cheirogaleus medius. The sequence goes on from VBSM01002035.1 coordinate 13,548,427, forward strand.
ACTGTGTGCATGGCACTGTGTTTATCCATCAGAGTATAGCAATTAATAAACTGTTAACCCTGCCTTCAAAGCACTTACATTTTAGTAAGAGGTAATTATGCAGGTAAACGACAAAGCCAAATGCTGCAAGAGTGCCATTTGTGGGATGTACTTCCTGAACCCAGCTTTTTGCATGCTTCATCTCCTGTCATCCCCACAACAAACCTGCTGGGGAGGCATTGTGATCCCTGCTTTGCAGATGAGGACATGAGGTTTGCAGAGATTACGTGAGCTTTCTGGAGGTCAAATGGCCAAAATGGCCAGTAAGTGGTAGAGGCAGGACTGAGTTTACAGCTGCAGGGTGCCCAAGCCCAGGCTGTTGGTAGCTTTACTGTTCCTCATGCCTTTGGACTGTGACTTCTCACAGACCGGAGAGAGGAGGAGCCTGAGGACAGTGGGAGCCTGAGGTCACCTAGAAGGCAGGATGTTGGAAGTTGGTGAGGACATCTCCACCGCTGTCTGTGAGACACTCGTGTCCTCCTGCCCCAGTGGCTGGTTTGCTTTGCCACTTCCAGAGCCTCTGGGATGGGGCAGCAAACAGGCCACCAACACTGTCCTGCAGTGAAAGTCTATCTTGGGAAACAACCCTCTCAGGATCCTTATCTTTTAAAGGAATAAATGAGTGTGTGTCTGTGTATAGACAGAGAAAGGGAGGGTTTGAGCCCTTTCCAGTAAAGCCACTTCTTTATTCATTCTGCCCAGAGACATGCTCTGATGAGTGTGTGTAGAGACACACATATGTAACACTTTCAGACTTTATCATACTTGCAAACTCTCTCAGCAGGCATGCAGATGGAATTGTATGCTAATGGATATGGGGGAAGCATGCTCCCCACCTAAGGACTGCTCCTATGTATGTTTAAGGCAAGCTATCTTCTAAGGACTCCTCTCTCTCTCTCCTTCACCTCTAATCCTTAGCTTGTCTACAAAGGGGCTTCTCTCCTTAGCAGGTAGCTCTAGGTGGAACATGGGTATGTGCACATTAGCGGTTGGCCTGGTGCTCGCTGGCCAGAAAGCATGACCTGGCACATAGATGCCAAACCTGTGGAGGCGGGGGAGAAGGGAGCGCTTTATGTAAGTGGTTTTTAGACAGATGGAGGATTCATTTTAATTGCATAAAAGGCAGTCTTTCTCGAGTGGAGACGTAGGTCCTTTTGCAAACCTGTGCTAGGCAGATCTTTGCTGCTGCAGCTTTTCTAAATGCCCCTCTATTTCCATGACAATTGCTTGGTGGAGTGTAGAGTTCTATGTGGGCCATTTGCGTACTCAGCGTTCCCTCTGCTCAGGGTAAGTTCGCCCCAGTCCTGATGATGCCATCGGTAGAGTTTTAACCCAGGTTGTAGCTGAAACAGTGGTTTTGAGAAATGGACAGGTGGATGTTTACAACATGGGGCATCAGGAAGATTGAACAAAATGACTTCACAGCAGTGGTTTTCAAGTTGTTCCTCAATGAAATCTCAGGGAACCTATCGAGCTCTGAATCTTTGCCCCATTAGAGTCCAGCATTGAGAGATCCCCCAAGTCCTCCCAGAGTAAGCACCCTTGGGACTCAGAGGAACCGGGTCCAGTATCTCCATCTTCAGCGCTCATGCTGGTACCATATTTAGTGGCCCATGGCTCAGGGACTTGGAGGGGAAAACAGGAGGCTGGATGTGCTTTGGACTGAAGATTCTGAGCATAAAAAGAAAAACCCCGGCGTGGATCATCTGGTTCCTATGCAGCTATAATCAGGGTGAAATTGCTTATCCCGGCCGTTTACTTTAGTAGCAACAAGTGAGTAAAACCTGATCTTCTCCAGCAGGAAGCTGCTTATATGATCTCACTGGTCTCTCTGTAGGATGAGATTTTCCCGAGAAAGAACAAAGAGTTTGGCGCATCGCACAGGGAGACCCTTTTTGTCCAAGCTAGTTCTATGCTGAGTGGAAGGAAGTTCCCCTCAGGTGTGGGCTTTCGTAAGCACCACGCCGATTTTGCTAGTCTCGGTGCAGCGGTGTTCTGCGCAGAGGTGTGCAATTTGCGTCTGCTGGTGGGTGGATGGCTCTGCTGAGACCAGCCAGAGTGCAGGACCCCTCGGCCAAAATAATCCCGACCGGCTGTAAACAACGCAGTGCTTGTGTAGGCTGCTGGGGACACCGGCCTTTCTCCTCCTTTGTCACTGGCCCCTGCACACTGCACGTCAGAGAGATTTAAAGTAGAAGTTTCCTTCTCGGGCCCATCCCTCTTCACCCTTCATGGTGTATTTCTTTCTTAGAACTTCTGTCCTCCCCTGTAAGTATCACGTCGTTTTTTAATCTCTGTGCCTTTGCATGTGTTGTCACCTCTGCTGGTGACAGAGAGGTGACTGCCCTCTCTCCTGGTGGACTCGGCTCCGGCCTCCATCCAGGCCGTCTGGTATGCGGCTGGCCTTGGGCTCAGGATCCGGCCCGCCTGGCTTTCCCTCTGGGGCTGCTGCCTAATAATCCTGGACCTCAATTTTCATCTGGAAAACAGGACCCACCTCAGAGGATTATTAGTAAATTCACACCAAGTACGTAGGCAGATCCTGGAACACAGCACTTGGGACCCATCAGTCAGCATCTATATTGTGATTCCGGTCTCGTCCACACCCCTGCCAGAGTTTTCTCCTTTGTTTCATAACACTTTGCTCTTGGCTCTTTCCAACTTAGCCCCTTGGCTGGCTCCCTTATTCAACAACTGTCGGGGGCTCCCCAGTACCCATACAATTACATTCAAGCTCCTTAGCAGAATTTAAGGTTTTTCATTTTCCAGGCCAATCAATTTTGACAACATATTTTCCCTACTACTTCCTGATCCACACCTGATATCCCTGCCTACATGCACTCCGTCTTTGTTCCCAGATGAGTCTGTGCTCTATCACGTCCCAGCTCCAGCTGGCTCCTGTGGCCCTGCCCTTGCCCCACCTGCTCAGGCTTCTGCACGTGCATGCCAGGGTAGGCCTTCCTGGATCTGCAGGCTTCAAGCACTCTTGGCTTGGTTCTGGAGGTCAGTTTCTGTGCTCACATTCAGAAAGGCAGCTTACTCCTTGGATCGGAGTTGTAGCAAACTGAAACCCATCAGCTTAAAGCTTATAAAAGGTTAACGCTTCATCGTCACTCAAAGTGCCCTGATTTGCTTGCCTTCTTGTGACATCAATTTTATTACACTGAATTTGGTTTCTTCAAGGGCCAATATCGGTCATCTGGAGGGATTTTAATTTAGAAAATATGAAGGCAACTGCTTATGCTATAGAGAGGGTCACTGCATCTTATTGTCCCTGAATACACATGGCTTTTCAAATCATTTAACGATTCATATGTAGCAGAAAATGCTTATCATATAATGTTAGAGGAAAAAAAACCAGAATGCAAATTTGCATTTACAATATGATTATAACTATGTACCAATCATGTGGGTCAGAACTAGAAACGGTGTAGCCTAATGAAAATAGTTTGATTTGTTGGGGAAGTGAGACTATAGACTACTTTTTTTCTTCCTTTTACTATTGTGTTAATGTTACTGCTATTATGTAAAATAAAAACATCAATAATATTAATAGTTGCCATTTGTGATATATTACAAATATGATAAGCACATACTTAATTTGAGCCACTGATCTGTGTACTACCTCACTTAATCCTTCTAACACAGGGGTGGGGACCTGCAGCCTTAAGGCCACATGTGGCCTTCTAGGTCCTTAAGTGCAGCTTTTTTGACTGAATCCAAATTTTATAGAACAAATCGTTTTATTCTTATTAATACATTTTTCTTCGTTTTTTACATTTTTATTTTATTTTTTAAAATGAATGTACTTAAAATAACAAAGAATGAAATAAGTTTCAACGAAATAATTCTCCCAGATTGGCCCAATTAAAACATTAGTAAGCCATAAAGGCTGAAATGGCGGCTGCTACGCTCACGATTCAGTTCCAATGTCCCCAGCCCAACTGGTGCCACTACTGTGTGAGGCTGGTTGGTGAGAGTTGATGGGGTCGAGTAGAGCAGCCTGATACCAGCTTTTGACAGCGGTGCACTGTGTTTCTGTTTGAAGTGGAATTTGTGAATAGTTGCACAGCTCAACAGTATTTTTTAATTCTGTCTGCTTAACAGCCCCTCATGTCAAAGAACACCAAGAGAATGCTGAAAACAGATTTTTTAATGAGGATTGGAAATTGCAATATTATCTTATTTCTGCTAAAGATAAGATGATTTGCTTGCTTGGTGATACCGCAATATCAACATTAAAGAAATCCAATACTCATCAACATTATAACACTCATAAGGACCACAAATATTTTAAATTAGAGGAAGAGGCATGAAAGGTTGTATTAAGAAATTAAAAGATGAAAAGCAAAAATAAAAAAAATTCTTTCAGGCAGCAATAAGACCTGGAAATAGTGCCACTGAAGCAACTTATAAAGTAGCTTATATAGTCAGGGGAAAAAAGGAAGACATTCAGTGATGTAGAAATTGTCAAAGAATGCATTGTCTCTCTAGCCTGGGTAACAGAGTGAGACTCTGTCTCAAAAAAAAAAAGAATGCACTGTCAAAGTCATAGCATGCTTAGACTAGTGGAGTCTAATGTTTCAGAGTACAAGCAATTCCCTCTTTCAAGAAGAACCATAACTGATTGGCAGCATGAATGAAACTTCAACTTAACAGACCAGCTTCATGCAATATTTCAAAAGGAAAATACATATTATTCAATCACTTTAGATGAATCCACTGACACTACTGACTCAGTTCAGGTTTTAGACTTCATTTGGGTCATAACAAAAGATTTTCTTTGCTATGAAGAGTTACTCCCTTTGGGCACTCTTGCAGACAGAACATGGGGAATAGATATCTTCGACAACTTTCAAGATAAATATTGTGAAGTTGGACTGAATTGGGTAAATTTAGTGAGTATACCTTGTTTCCCCAAAAATAAGACCTACCTATAAAATAAGCCCTAGCAGGATTTCTAAGCATTTGCATGATATAAGCCCTACCCCGAAAATAAGACCTAGTGATGGGCGTGGCTACGCAGCGTATCTGCAAAGAAGACGAGCAGCCCTTCTCATCTGCCCCATGAGAGCTCTACTGCTCGACATGAGAGACTGGGGCCAATGGTTCTAAAGGAAATAGAGTCGCAAGAAATTCAGGATGGAATTCGGGGTTTGGAGAGTGATGATGATGTTCCAGAAGAAGACGACTTAACTATATTTGAATAAATGTAGATTGTTGTACCGTACTTAAGAAATATAACACATCTCTGAAAATAAGCCCTAGGGTGTCTTCTTGAGGAAAAATAAATATAAGACCCTGTCTTATTTTCGGGGAAACATGGTATGTATGGATGGTGCACCTTCCATGACAGGAAAACATGAAGAGTTTATTGCACAGATTAAAAAACTATTAACAGATCCAGCCGCTCTCTTTTTTCATTGTATCTTGCATCAGCAAAATCTCTGAGCTAAAGCTATTAATACTATTTTGAGTGACATTTTGCAGTAAGTGATAAGTATTGTTAACTACATTTGTGCAAATGCAACATGGCATCATCAGTTTTGTAACATGCTAAAGTTGAATGATGACATATTTGGTGCGGATTTACCATATCATTCTAAAGTGTGTTGGCTACCACAGAGGGACGGGTGTTAGCCAAAATTTTACCTCTGCAAGAACAGATAATTAAATTTTATGAAAAACAGAATCAGCAATGTGAATTATTGAAAGAATATTTCTATAGGAATGCAGTATTTCTGTGTGATATCATGTCAAATCAAAACGACTTGAATATTTCTTTGCAAAGTAAAACTAAGGTCTATATTATGTTACATGGCAAAAAAAAAATCCAAGCATTTTGAAAAAAGCTATCTTTTTTCAAAACACTTCTTCAAAAGGAAATTTCAGATGAACATTTTCCCCAGTTAGCAGAGGTCATTGGTGAGCAGGATAATATATGTGAATCATTTGAAGAACACGCAGCTATTAATTGGAGAATACAATGAAAGATTCACTGACTTTGAGAATCATGACATAACACTCACTTTTAGAATTAAGTTTCAGAAAAACACCTTAGCTCACTTGGATTACACCCAAGCCTTCTCCTTTCAGATAATAGCCACTTACCATTGTGTTTCCTGTTTTGACCTGGGTGCCAGGAAACTCAGGGATACTCTTTATGCTTAATCACAAGCATGGTATTAACCTCATGGTTGGTATGTATATCTCTTTCTCCTTTTATGGCCCTGACTTTCTGCTTTATAACCTTAGTGTATATCTACACATCTATTCCTTGACAGCCCACTTCAATTATTTTTAGAAAAAGGTCATGGGAGTGGGCCAAAACTTCAAGGCACAGTGCTAGACATTCTCATCCAGTGCCTATCAGTTGAAACTAGACAGCGGGGATGGTTGCACAACATTGTGAATAGACTAAATGTCACTGAATTTCACCTTTTAATATGGGTAATTTTATGTCACGTGAATTTTCATCAGTAAAGAAATTTGAAACACAAAAAGCCTCTCAGTGATCAACTGACTTTGATGGTGATGATGACGGTGGTGACTAGTCTCTAGCTGAAGACAGAGTGCTTTGTGGTGGCCAGTGAGAACCAAGAGGGTCCTTCAGGGAATCAGCCTCATTGCTCTAGAGGAGCAGTAATCAACATGGGCAATGTGTGGAAGGCAGTCATGCAGCCAGCTGCAGGAACTCTCTGCCCCATTCCATCCTCTCTTCAGTCATCTTAAAAAATAAAACAACAAAAAACTTCATTATTTTCATTTACACAAACAGAAACATTCATTGTAGAAAAATCATCAAGATAATCATAATATACCCATAAAAATAATCCATATTCTAAGAGCCAACTGAAATTACTGACATTTTGTGCCACCTTCTGGACTTCTGCATTGATCTATCAATGATACATTCAATCATCTGTCTTTTCTAAAGTGTGGTTCCCAGCACACCAGTCTCACAGTGAAGTAAGTCCAGAAATGGATCACCCTAGCACTTCTTCTTGGAGATTCATGATGTACGTTAGCATACTATTAATAAAAGATTTGAGAAATTCAGTAGCTGAGATGCTCATCTCACTGTGATTAATCTAGAGTTTTTCCAATGCACTTGAGCATGAAATCCTTTCTTTCTACAACTGAGGGAACTAATGCAATGTTCCATGGAAACTGATGAAGCTGAGGAACACTGGATCTTAAATTCTAGGTCATATTTCATCTGCATAGTTGTACTCAATTGCTTAAATTGCTTCTATGATATAAACATCTCTCCATGTCACTTACATTCTCCTTAAACATAATTTTTAACTATTACATAAAATTCTATTATATGAGTGTCCCATGGCTTGTGGAACCAATACCCTATTGCTGGAAGTTTGTATTTTTCCCATTTTTGGCTTTCATAATGGACATTATTATAGTTGACTAAGGCATTGTTCACCCCCTGAAAAATCTCACACTTGAAGCGTGGTTTTCCTGGGGAGTAGTATCTGCATAGATTCCCCATGAGTGATTTTGTCTGTCTGTTTGTTGTTTTAACTTTGGTTTAAGGGGCCTGCTCGTCAGGAACACTCTGGAAAGAGAGGAAAGACAAACACTTAGTAGAAGTAGAAGCATAGAAAGGAAGGATGGGTTTTGCCTCTAAACTGGATTTTTTAAAAATTTTAATTTTTTGTGTGTGTTTGGAGCCAGAGTTCTGAACTTGTTTTCAGCTGTTTTTCTTTCATTGTATTTACCTTTAACTTATCAAGTTACCTTCTGGTTATGACAAGAGATCATGATAATGACAAAATTTCTTTAAAAATAAACGTAAGAAAGTGGAAAAAAACAAGTAGATACTAAGAAAAATTATAAGTAAATAAAAGTACAAGTGATGCTCAGATACAGAAAAAAATCATATCATGACATGATATACAAGCAACTGAGATTTGGGGAAAAGTGGAACAGGTCTCACTGGTCACTGGCGGTGTGAGCTCTTTACGGCCGTATCTTTGTATGATCCTCAGTAATGGCTCCATTTGGGGTCCTTAGCTCAGTTCCTCCCTTTCTACTCATCAGTTTTCAACTGCCTGAAGGAGCCAAGGAGGACTTTACCTGGGAGGGACGTCCAGCTGGGACTTGGCAGGTGAGCGAGCACTGGCCGCAGGACAGAGCGCGGGACAGGACACCTGCAGGAGACCCCGCACTGGGGGCCACAGCGAGCCTTTCCTTCCTCACGAGGGAAGTTATTATGATGGGAAGAAATGACACCTGGAACCAATAAATATAAATGAATTCACTGAAAAACAGTTTGCCCAGTGATACTATCCGGGAACTGGAGAAATATTTCTCCTTTCCCCTCTGGTCGTTGGGAGAGCAAATAGCCCTAACAGAGATCAGCAAATAACAGCGATAAAAACTAAAGCCGCTGCACAGACTGGAGAGAGATGTCGGCTCTGTGAAGGGAAAAAGAAAGAACTGGAAGTGGAGCAGAGCAGAGCAATGTAGGTTTAAGCCTACGAGGCACAGGTGAGATTTTTATATCAAGCAAGTAAGAGACGACAGGGGGAAAGCAGGCCGACTTTATTTTTTTATGACAGAATCAATAGAATCTAATCAAGTTTTGAATGCAATCAGGATACGGTGAGAAATACCAAGTAGGTCCTCGTAGGCAGTAACTAGAACATAATCGTGTCCTGAAGGGATTACCAGAGTGATGTTCCACATTTGTCACCAAGGCCAGCTGGGGAAGGAGACTCTGAAATTAAGGAAGGGTGACATGGTGGTGTCGGGTTCATGTTCCCAGAGTTTTGATACCCTGTTTTGTGTTGGTGTTTTCTTCTCTGTAGTGCTCCCCTGGGGCTAGGCTTTTAGCTAAGAAAGGAAATGAAAGAGAGATGTCCTTTTAGGAAAGTCATGAGGAGTGTCACAGGCCACTTCTGGGGTACACAGAATCGAATGACAGGTGCTCAACTGGAAGGTGATGAGGGCTCCAAAGGGGGCTGGGCTTAAGCTCACCGATGATTTCCACGTGCACCTGGCCCATGTCACCCGTACACAAATGATCCAAGCAGAGACAGACTGCTTCCCACGCAAACGCAGCTTCGGGCTCCCCCGGACTGCCATGCCAGTGCAGTCTGTGTAAAGCAAGAGTGCAGTGTGCCACGTGTGCTCTAGCCCCCGCGAGGCACCCCTCTTTAGCACCCCATATGGAAGCTCTGGAGCCCCCACTGAAAGGTGATTGTGATTCAAGTTCATTGATTATAGGAGGAACATGAGAAAAAGTGTAAAACCACTTATGGACATCGACTCTTCCTTATGCAAAATCTGGCTAACCATGTGCCTGATTTGGTGCCAGCTCCTGGGATATGGGCTGGGCTGGAAGCTGATCCTTGCCTTTGGGAAACCCACTCAGAGTCTAAGTGGGTGACACAGACACATAGCGGTCACGTAACCCAGCCAGATCAGGCTGCGAGGGGCAGCTGGGGCCATGAGAGTCAGAGGAGGCGGTGACTCAGTTTGGTTGGGAGTGGGGAGGGCGAAAGGAAGTGGCGATAACAAGTGACCATGATTTCTACATTGGTTTCAGACCCCACAACCCCCTGAGGGAGGCATTGTGACTTTAGGCACATAGTAATTGCTCGAGAAACATTTGTGAATGTGTGGATGAATGAATAAAGAAACATTTTCAGGTGAAGAAACTAGGACTTGGAGAGAGGGTCCTTGCCTGAGGTCACATGGCAAAGCTGGAATTTCGACCTAAGAACCTCATTCTCTCTCTGTCACACACAGCATTTGCTGGATGGTGGAGTGTAAAGAACTAGAAACCCCAGACAGCTGTGAGGAGAAGGAAATAGAAACCAACCACTGGGATTTTCAGAAGAATCAGCCCTTGCTCTTAGATGTCTGTTTCCTTTTCATAGGGGCAAGTTCACATTAGTGAGGGAGCACACTGATAATTTGTGATAATATTTGTCTTTAAAACAAAACCATAAAACTATGATACTCTATCTTTGCCCTCCAGTATCTCAATGGGTAGCTCGGGTGCTATGATCGGAATTAGCTCTTTAAAAACATTCTCTTTTCAGCCCACCTTGTTTGGATATTTGATTGAGAAACAACTAATGAAGTCCATTTGCCATATGGGGAAGTGAACTTTTTTTTAAGTAGGTGTTTTGCATCCCTGCAGCTACAGGAGCTGTTGTCATAGTAACATTTTCCCCCTCGAGTCGCAGAATGAACAGTCCAGGGAACCAATGGCAATGTAGGTCATGAGTGAAGAGGGGTTTGGTAGCTTCGCCTCAGTGCCCAGTTTGGCATAGCCGGGGAGTGTTAATGCTGCGGGCTCCAGAGGGGCTCACATTCCTTGGTTAGAACATTCTGTTCTAGGACTGAGTCCAAGGAGGAGAGGCTCGGGAGGGGGAGGACAGAGCAGAAGGTGCAGAAACTGTGAGGGGAGGCTGGCAGAAGCTGTGTCCTCAATGGGGACTCAGAATGTCAAGAGCCCGGGATGGCCTGTCCACAGTGGTGGCTGTGGGGAGGTGGGCGTGGGGCGCTGGAGCTCAGCACTGTCCCCACGCATGGCAGGAATTGGCACCCTGCAACCTGGAATCCACTTGGAGTTCATTCGTGAAGGCCCACATCAATTATCAACATAAAAGTTTGGCTGCAGGAGACCTCAGCCTTGCATGCAACCTGGAAATGTGTTCAAGGAGTTTTACTTCTTCATTCACTCATGCAGCACACATTTACCAAGCTCCTCTTCTGCACCAGCGACTGTGCTGGCCGTGCCAGCCTCACCGGCGTGCAGCCCGGGGGCTTGCACAGCGTCCTGAGCTCAGAAGGACCTTGCACTTGGTTTAACGCTCTGCTGTTGCTGCCTTGCAATCGTTCTTGAAATGGGAGCCCCACATTTTTATTTTGCACTGGGTCCCACGCTGAGGGTACAATGTTCGGCAAAGCCGGACCCAATCTCTTTCTTCCAGAAGCTCATGGTGCAGTGGGAGAGACAGACAGGAACCCAATCACGACACAAATCAATGTCGAATTACAACTGTGATCTGTGCCATAAGGAGAAGTAGAGGTGTGTAATGCCAGGAGAGAAGACAGACTATCATTTTATAGCTCTATGGCTTGACCTGACTGCGTTCAGAACAGAGGAGATGGGTTGAAATTATAGTAGAAGGGATCTTAGTTAGTGTGCGTGGGAAACAGAGACAGCCTTCTGAGACAAGGCAGGTCTCCCCTCCAGGCTGGAGAGAGCAGGAGGATATCCCCGTCAGGGCAGGTGCTGTGGGTACAAACTCCTCTTTCTCTCTCTCTCTGAGTTTTTTCTTCTAACTTTGACATAATTTCAGACTTACAGAAAAGTTGAAAGAATAGTACAAGATATTCCCATATACCCTTCCCCCAGATTCCTCAGATGTTACATTTTACCATGTTATCCTATCTGTGTATCCATCTACCTGCCTACTTATCTACCTCCTTACAGTTTGATCTTAAGTTGCAGACATGATATAAATGTCCCTTTGCTGCTCCGATGAGCCGAATGCTTGTGCCCTCCACCCCAAATTCATACATTGAAACCCTAACCCCCCAAGGTGATGGTACTAGGAGGGGCCTTTGAGCAGTGATCATTAGGTTCATGAGGGCGGAGCTCTCGTGAATGGGATTAGTGCCCTTATAAAAGCCCTGAGAGAGCTTCCTCTTTGTTCTCTGCCATGTGAGGAGCAAGGAGAAGACCGCCATCTGTGAACCAGGAAGAGGGCTCTCACCAGAACCCAACACTGCTGGAGCCCTGATCTTGAACTTCCAGCCTCCAGAATTATGAGAAATATATTTGTTGTTTAATCCAGTCTATGGCATTTTTGTTATAGCAGCCCAAACAAGATAGCTGTTAAATACTTCAGAGCCTATTTCCTAAAAACAAGATCATTCTCTTACATAACTATAGCACAGTTATTAAAATGAAGAAATCAACATTTATGCAATATTATCATCTAATCTACAAAGCTTATTCAAATTTTCCTCATCATCTCGATAGTGTTCTTTATAACAAAAGAAAATCCTATCATAGGTTGCATTCACCTGTCTAGTTGGTCTCCTTTAATTTGTGATAGTTCTTAGTCTTTGTTTTCCATGACATTGATATTTTTGAGGTGTGCAAACCTGTTTTTTAAAAATCAGGTGTATTGAGGTGTAATCTACATACAGTAAAATTCATCCTTTTTAGATGTACAGTTCTCAGGCCAGTTGTCTTACAGAATGGCCCTCACTTCGAATCTGTCCGATGTTTCCACGAGATTAGATCCAGACTGTGATTCTTTAGTAGAAATACCACCACTGGGATGTTGCATTTTTCTCAGGGCATCAGAGCAGGAAACACGTGTTACTGAATTGTCCCATTACTATTGATGCTAATGTTGACTTTTTTAGGTTTTTCTGCAGTAAAGTTTCTCTTGTTCTTCCATAATTTATATGTATCTTGTGGGAGAGGCTTTGAGACTGTTTAAATATTCTTTTACCCTTCAAATTTTTGCCCACTAGTGTTTTCGTCCACTGTGATTCTTGCCTGAAAGCTATTGGTCTGGTGGTTGCCAAATGGTGATTTTCTGATTCCATCATTCTTTTTGCATTTGTTGGTTGTCTTGCTTCTGTAAGAGACAACTTCTCCCCCGATTAATTAACTGATTAATTGAGTGGAGGCTCATTCGTTCTTATTTTATTCAGTGAGTTATACTCTCTATCACTATTTATTTTAATGTTCACATTGTCTCAGATTTGGTCCCTTTAAACCTGGCCATATTTTGACATGTCCCCATCATTCTTCGAGCATTTCCTTGCTCCCTGGCACAGCAAGACGTCCTGAGTCCATCTGTACTTTCTGTGTCCTGGCCCTGGAGTCAGCCATTTCTCCAAAGGAGGGTGCATGTGTCGCCTAAAGCCATCTCAGTCTTGAGCTTCTTTCCAAATTCATGGGGTACAACAAGAAAGTAGAGACTTCAGATGTCAAATTTTATTCAAGATACTTATCTGGCTCTTTTTCCTCCTTAATTGAATTTGAAGTAACTTAGCAAAATAACTCATAGAGTAAAATTTATGAAATAAGAATTTTCAAAGGGGAAAAAATAGTGACTAAGAGAAGGAAAACAGACATGCCAACCGCAAAAGTTGCTGGTTTGCCCAGAAAAACTTGGCATTCAGCATTCTGGCAGCCACATTCCAGGAGGAACTGTGCATTGAGAGGATGCCCAACGCCAACAGATCACCTTCAGGGCCTCCCACCTGCTGGCAGGGGCAGGCGCAGCGGCAAGGGGCCGCTCCCGTCGCACGGCAGGAGGAAGAGCCTTTTGGGCTGGCGTTCCAACCAGGCACGTGTGCACCCAGCTGCAGAAAGGGAGCGGCAAGGCCAAGATTTTTTCCCCGAAAGCACTTTAGTGTATGTTCTAGCTTGTGGACCAGCGCTCATCTGAGACTCCACAGGGAGAAGAGAATTGATATTCAAGCATTTCCTGCATTCCACAATCATTCCTGCACTCATTCTGTCTGTCATTCAGTGATTTATGTCGAACACTTCCTAGGAGAAGTGCAGCTACCAGGCCCAGGGGAGGCAAAGACCCCTGGGATCCAGACCCTGGCCACCAGTAGCCAAGGACCATGGCAGTGAGTGAAGGCACACCAGACTGCGCACTGAGCCGGCTTTGAGGCGTGCTGTAGGCATGGAGAGACAGCTGCCAAGCACCCCTTCTACCCAGAGGGGTGTTTCACGAAGGAGCTGCTGTTTTATAAGAAATATGGAACTTTAGAGCACAAAAGGGCCTTGCAGGGAATCCTGGCCAATGGTCCTATTGGATGCTTGACTCTCTTCTACCACTGGACCCTGTGGTGAAGCAGGGGTCAAGTTAAATATGTAAAGAAGGGAGATGCCATATGTCATATGTGAATATGCATTTGCTTATTCATTCATTTATCCAACTAATATTATGGAGGCCCTATTATGTTCTTGGCACTGTGGTAGATCTTGGGTGAGCAAAAATGCACTCAGTTTCTGCCCTCAGAGTATTGGAGATCTGATGGGAAAAACAGATATTAATCACGTTAATAAAAAAAGTATTATTAAAACATGCTCTAAGTGCCAGCCTGAAAGGTACCCAGCACTGCCAGAGCAGGGGCTCATGGCTGGCTGTTAAGTGGCAGCTAAGTTGAGAAGGGAAGGAAGAGTCAGGTCACCAGATAGGGCAGGACAGGTGCAGTTCAGGTAAAGGGACATGAAGAGACAGGCCTGCGCAGCTGGAGGGCAGAAATCAGGGGGACTATGGTGACACAGGGGGCCAGAGAGTTCTTCCAGGCGAGCAGGGAGGAGAGTAGGGGGCGGGGCAGGGCTGAGCAGATCAGATCACAAAGCAGGGGGTAGAGGTGTGAGCCTAGAGCAATAATTCTAAGAGATGAAGGAGGAGGTGGGAGATGAAATCATGAAACTATAGGAATGCTGATAATAACAATAAAAACAGCATCTTCCATTTATTGAGCATCCCATGTGACTGAGACCTTACTGATAGAAGATAGGGCAAAGGGAAGGCAAGGCCAAGATCTATTCAAACAGCTGAAAATAAACTAGGACTTAATTCCATTTTTTACTACTAAATACTTACCCTATAGAAACGCTCTCATGCATGAGGAAATATAGCTAAGGATGTTCACTGCAGCAATGATTGCAGCCAACAGACTGGTGGCACATCAACGTGTGTCCCTGGGAGGACGAGGACCTGGTCCAGGGTGCACCCTCCCCGAGACCTGTGCACAGCAGCGCAGAGCAGAGCGGATCTCTGTGTGCTGACATGGAAGCTCTGCGAGACATATGGCTGCGGAGGGAACACGAGGCAGTATGATACGTCAGGATGATATCATTGCTGGAAATGGAAAGAGAGCTGTCCTCAAAAAAATAGTATCCCCCACCCCTGTGAGTACATATATAATACTTAAATGCCCAGGAAAATGTGTGGACAGCTTCAGAGCAAACGGAAAGCAGTGGCTACCTGAGGAGATGAAAGAGTCCCTAGGTTAGGGTGGTGTGGGGCGTTCAGCTTTATGTGTACTGTTTTAATTAGATTATGGAAACTTTCAAACATACAAAAATAGGACACTGTAATCAACCCCCGGGTTCTGTCACCCACACACTCCCTCCTCCTGGACTATTTTTATGCACATTCCAGACATTGTAGTCCATTCATAAATATTTCAGTGAGCCTCTCTAACAGATAAGGACATTTTAAGAAAGACATAACCACAATACCATGATCGCAAATAAAAATAGTAACAATAATTCCTTAGCATCATCAAACACCCAATCAGCATTAATATTTCTGTCCTGTCATTACATTTTGATTGTTCAACTCTGGACCCAGATAAGGTCCATACATGACAATGGGCTGATATGCCTCTTAGGTCTTGCGCGTTTTTGCCAGAGTGACTTTGTCAGGTCCGGATGAGGGCGTGTGTCGGGTCACTGGATGCCACTCAGTTCCCGCGCAGGCGGGTACCAATCCGCATTCCCATTAGCAGTGGGTGAGGAGTGAGGGTGCCCATTTCCCACAGCTGCACTGTGTTGTTGTCTGACTGTGTTGTCAAGCTTTTGGGTTTTTGCCGATCCGATAGATGAGAAAGGGTATCTCATTGTAATTTTCATTTCCTTAAATGCAGTTTCAAAAGAAAATGGACTCAGGGAGAAGTCTGAGTCTGTAGAGGAAAGAAACAATTTGCATAGAAATAATAATATTGCCAACTACCATTCAGCACATATATTATTTTACTTAATCCTATAAGGAAGGTAATGTCATCATATGGCTTTTTAAAGGGAGGAAACTGAGGCACGGAAGGGGTGGGTAAACTTGTCTAGGGTCCCACAGCAAGGAAGTGGAGGCCAGCTCTGAGCCTCGGGTCTGTGTGCAGAAACTGCACTTCCAAGCTGCTCTGCTAACCGGGACTGCCCAACCTGCGGGACAGCACAAACCCAGGACGTGAGCGTCTCCTACGCCCCTTCCTTTTTCCTACTTAGAGCCAACTTCTAGAACTCCTCGCGTTGTCGACCATCTGCCCCTGGGGTTTGAAGGGCCAAGGGAGGGACGTCACAGGCCATTCCTTGAAAGCAGCAGCTGGTTCCACGGCAACCGGGGTGAGCCAGTGGCCCGGAGGCCTGGGACCAAGGACTCTGCAGCCTGGACATCCTCAGGCTGAGGAGCCACACCTGCAGACAGATGTCATGCCCAGTTCTTATAATACCAGGGCATGTTCTTCCTCCCTTTCACTTTTTTGAAGACGAGATGAAAATAAGACAAGAATGGGCTGTAGAAAAGAGGAAACAACCTAGAAACAGGAAGCAGGCAAATCCAGACTTCTAAATGAGCGTCCTTCTGCCTAACGCCTTTTGATTACCGAGCCATTGCCTTGCACACTTCACTGTCCACAGGCAACATCTGCTTTTAGCCTTACAACCTTACTCTGAGGAGGGTGACATCTGTCATTCTAGCCATTCCGCAGATGAAGAACCTGAGTCACGGACCATCTCAGGGACTGTGCGAGGCCCCACGCCTCCCCAGGAAGAGGCCCAGACCAACACCACAGCTGGCTCAGTGCCTTTCAGTCCCTCCACAAAATGGATTTTAGTCAAAGTTTGCGTATCAGAGAACAAAGGTCCTTACTTGCTTCCCTTAGCACCTTGAGGGCAGGGACTCCAATTTTGTCATCTCTGTCCTCCTCGCCCTCAGCACTAGGCTGACTACTGGGGGGACCTGGGCTCAGTGCACAGGGCTGGCCCTCGACATGCTGACAAGGGGCAGAGGGGGGCATGTGATCAGGTGATTAAAAATGAAAGAAAGTCACAAACCGAGCTCTCTTCTGGTAGCGGGCATGTGCACACACACGTGCCCACATGGCACGGCGCAAACACGCAGGGCAGGGCCTCAGAAGAGGTGGGTTTGAGATCTGACACTGTCACTGCATAGCCGTGTGGTGTGGAGCAAGTCACCTTCCTCCCCAAGTCTCAGTCTCCTTCTCTGGAAAATGGGCCGATGATCCTTCTGTCCTGGGATGCTATGAGGACTACCCGGCATGAGTGTAGAAAGGCCTGATGGCATGGTTGGTGCAGTGCCTGGCACATAGTAGGTGCTCAGGAAATGCTGGTAGAGTCTGGTCAGTAAACCTCATGGAGTGCTACAGTGAAGGGATCTCGGAGGTCCAGTATTCATTCTTCTCATTGTCCTTGGGGGACCTGGTGGGAGGAGGGCTCTGCTTCGATTAGGGGCGGCGCTGGCCCTGGAACCCAGCCTCCAGACCCCTGGTTCAGGCCCTCACTGCCACACGGGACCAGGCCAGGCCTGGGCCCTACAAACACTCCTGGGCTTTTGTTCGAGTGTGCTCTCAGTCTGCTCCGCTCCCTTTCCACCAGTGCCCAGCCCCCTACACACAGCCCCTTTAGAAAGCAGAGCAAAGGACGGCTTCTGTGTCTTTGCCTTTGAAATATGTTCTGAATTGTTTGCTTTTCTTTACTTGGTGGGTTTTGGTGTTTTGTCCACCCCTCCCTTCCCATTAATCACAAATGCCTGCAAAAATTCAGCTCAGGGTTGTGAAGAGAGAGGTCAATTTTGTAGTGGAGTAGTAGGTCCTCGGTCCCTCCATGCGCTTCCACCCCACGAAACTCAACAATGACAAGAACAGCCACCCTCCCTCAGTCTAAACACCTGGCCTTTCCCCTTTCCAAGGGCTCTGGGAGAAACAGCTGGAGAATTACTCTGGGCTCTGGCAGGACTTCAGATTCTCTTTTTTCTCTTTCTTTCTTTCCTTTTTCCAGGAGAAGCTCAATAATTCTTGAGATCCAAATTTAGAAGCTTGCATGGAGAACCCTGAGAAATCAGTAGTAAGACAGCCAGGCTTTCTAACTTTTTTTCCCCCTGAGCAATCTAATAAAGCTATTGCACAGTCATTTCCCAAGGTCAATTTTCAGCTTTTAATAGTTTTAATGAGCGGTTTAAAAGGCTCCTCAACTTGTGCCCATCCAAGCTTGCACGTGGTCGTGTGCAGAGAGGAAAGGAGGAAAAGAGGAGGATGAGGAGTACACGGGAGACATGGGCTCAGTCCCGCTGACTTGCGCTCCGGAAGGGGCCCCGCTCAAGGGCCAGCCCTTC
Source organism: Cheirogaleus medius (assembly GCA_008086735.1). NCBI lineage: Eukaryota > Metazoa > Chordata > Mammalia > Primates > Cheirogaleidae > Cheirogaleus > Cheirogaleus medius. Next base: position 13,566,624 of record VBSM01002035.1, read on the forward strand.
TCCAGAATGTCCCAGGGCTGCTAATGGGGGCACAGTACCACCCTTGAGATCAGATCTAAACAACCTCAGGGACCCGGGAGGCAGTCCTCACTTCTACGTCCAACCAGGGCCCACAGGTGCCCCAAACCTGCAACATCTGCAGGGAGGTGAAGGAGAGAGCATGGCAGACAGTCAGGATAAAGACAGGGGCGGTGGGATTAAGGAGAGGAGCCTGAGTGCTTAATGAACAAATGAACTTCTTGAAGGGGCTGGGGAGGAGGAAGGAGAGAGAAGGAAAAGGAGGCAGCAGCTCATGGGGAGGGGAGCCCCAAACGCCAGCAGAGCCTGCATCTGAGGTGGCCTTACGCTGGTGATCGCCACCACACTCATGTATGGGAGCGCTGACGGCACCAGGCCCTGTGCCAGGCATGTCGCAGGCCTTCCCTGCCTTGCTCCGCACAGCTGCTGGCAGACGGGCTGCACTGCTGCTCCCATGACACAGAGGAGGAAGACAGAGGGTCAGCGAGGACCCATGGGTCCAAGGTCACCGATTCATGAGCTGGTTCGCACCTAGACAATCTGACTTCAGAACCAGCTGTGATAATAACCACAGCTATTATTTTGCATACCACCCATGGGCAGGATCGTCTGGCCACACAGTGCACTGCAGGGCGTCTGCCCTTGGTCCTCGTGATGGTGTGGGTCACTGCCACCGCCCTGCCGTGTGAGCGGGTGTCAGACCGCATATCGCTAGCCCGGGCAGAGAGCAAACTTCGAAATGAGAAGCACGGTTTCTACTGAATGCATATCGCTTTCGCACCATTGTGAAGTCAAACAATCATAAGTTGGGGGACCTTTCGTGTTTGTGCTTTCTTTCGTATTTTATGATCCTCTTTCAGGATAGGTGAGTGCAGCCAGACTCGCTCTCTAATTCTAGAACAGCATTAATGGCAAATGGTGACCAAGAGGCAAACCACCCACCCACACCTCTGCTTTGATTTGGGAAGACCTTAGATCTCAGGCACTCAGTGGGCAGAATCCAGGTGCCGTAGTATGGGCGGGCATGTGTGAGGTAAGATTGCAGGGACGTGGCTGTCTCTCCCTCCTGGGGAGAGGCCTGGCACCTTGCCCTGTATCTGTGCTGTGACATGCAAGGCACAGTCACCCCAGGTCCCCCACTGTGAGCCTTCCATCAGGCTGCGTCCTGACTGAGGCTCTGTGCTTCTATTTTACATGTTAGGACAGCGAGGCTCAGAGAGAGTCTGCTTTGCTGGGCCCCACACCTGGTCAAGAGTCCACATCTGGCCAAAGATGGGCCGTGAGGCACGACAAAGGCCAGAACTGGTACTCAGCTCCTTTGATTCTAAGACTGGTACCTTTTTAAAAGTTGTTTTTATCTTATTTTTATGTTTTCAAAAATAATATGTGTTTCTTGTATATGCTATCTCAACAAAGCATTCAGAATAAGCCTTTTGAAACATGTCATAAAGACAAATAAGCCAATTTTTTTTTTTTTTTAGACAGAGTATCTCTTTGCCACCCCGGCTAGAATGCAGTGGCGTCATCATAGCTCACTGCAACCTCAGGCTCTGAGCTCAAGTGATCCTCCTGCCCCAGCCTCCCAGAATGCTAGGATTACAGGTGTGAGCCTCCATACCTGGCCAATAAACCAAATTTTTAAATGGACAAGGGTTTGTATGGACATTTCTCCAAAGAAGATACACAAATGGCGAATAAGCACAGGAATAGATACTTAACATTATTAGTCATTAGAGAAATGCAAATCAAACCACAATGAGATACCATTTCACAGCCACTTGGATGGCTGCAATAAAAAAGACAGGCAGGGCAAACATCGATGTGGAGAGACTGGAACCCTCATACACGCTGGTGGGAATGTCAAATGGTGCAGCTGCCTTGGCAAACACCTTGGCAGTTTCTCAAAATGAATTGAAAACATACATCCACACAAAACTTGCACACATGTGTTCATAACAGTACTGTTCATAATAGCCAAAAAGTGGAAACAACCTAAATATCCATCAACTGGTGAATGGATAAATAAAACGTAGTATATCCACACAATGGGATATTGTTTGATAATAAAAAGGAATGAGTAGCGATGTGTGCTGCAATGTGGATGAACCTTGAAAACATTATTCTAAATGAAAGAAGCCAGTTACAAAAGACCACGTATTGTATAATCCAGTTTATACAAAATGTCCAGAACAGGCAAATCCACAGAAGTAGAAAATAGATTAATGGTTGCCTGGGGCTGAGGAGTGATCGCTAATGGGGGTACGTGCTTTCTGTGGGAGGAAGGGATGAAAATGTTCTAAAATTAGATTGTAGTGATTGTTGCATAACCCTGTAAATATACTAAAAACCATTGAATTGTATACTTTAAATAGGTGAATCATGTGATATGTGGATTATATCCCAATAAAGCTGTTTTTAAAAACCAGAAGTTAAATTCTGTCGCTGTTTTGCTCTGAACTCTCCAGTGGCTCCCTGATTTCCTCAGAGTAAGACCCGGGTCCTCATGATGCCCTATACACTCCAGGTCACCTGGCCTCCAGCTCCCGCCCTGACTGTATCCAAATCTGCCCCAGCCACACTGGCCTCCTCAGTGCGCGGTAGGTGGTAGTTGTGCCGGGCACATTCCTGCCACAGGGCCTTTGCACTGGCTGCCCCTGCTGTTGGAGGAGCTCGTTCCCCAGTCACCCTCCTGCCACCTCCCTTATGCCTGTCAAGTCACCCTGTTACAGGGCCTCCCCCACCACACACTCCTTACCACACTCTCCCTTTAGTGTTTTACCCATAGCCCTCACTGCCTGTAACGTGTCACGAGTTATTATTTTATTACATTTATTTCCTGGCTCCCTCTGCTAGAACGTACCTCTATGAGACCCAGGATTTTGTCTGTCTTCATCACCATGATAGCCCACCACCCAGAACAGGGCCTGGCACACAGCAGTTGCTCGGCAGACACCTGCTGATGGCGGGACTGCCGCGTGGGGCAAGAGTTGCTGGCCATTCCCGCCTGCCTTCCTCCTCAGCTGCCTGCTGCCATGGAGACTGAAGGACGCGGGTCCTCCCTTCCCAGTTAGTTCATCTCCTGCCGTGGTGCCCATAGGACAAGTTCAGGAGAAGCTTCTGGTAAAATGTTTACTTCCCCAACAAAAGGAAAGCAGACCAGGAGAGACCCTCTCTCAGAGTCCTGTCAGCCTGCGCCTCCCCTCCGTGAGCGTGGATGCAGGAAGGCATCTTTCAAGAATTATTTTCTTTTCATGCACACACCTTTTCGTAAAGGTAAAATTGGATTATCTTTTCTGCGCACTGTTTGATACCTGTTTCTTTCCACCTAATGTGCCATGGACATCTCGACCCGTCTGTCACTCTCTGTCTCCCTGAGGGAGCGCTCCCTCTGCCAGGGCCTGTTCGCTCACTCTGCGCTGGCTTCCTGAGCACCTGCTGTGAGGACAGCTGGATAGAACAGATTAGAAACGGGGTCTGTCCTGGGCCCAGAGGGCTGGGGCAGAGGTTGGTGGACTGATGACAGGCTGGGCCTGGCCCCGGGTGGCTTGGGTGGCGTGGTGGTCACGAGGCTGCAGAGGCAGGCAGTGGCCCTGTCTGCTCAAGCTCTCGCTGCTTTGTTGCAGACACAGGTCTAGGTTCGCCTCCACCCGGAGCCGTCTTGCTGGCAACGACATGCTCCTCTGGATCTGGGCGGAGAAAGCCCATGGCGGGGTTTCATTCCACGCTTTCTGCATAATGTAAATGTAATTGATCATGTCTATGGCGGCTTATAATTTGGTGTTTTTTCATTATTAGCAGTCTAATTAAACCCATTTAAGCTTTATAAGTAGTTATTTTAGAATTTTTCTTTGTACCCCTACTGGCGTAGTGCTCAAAACTCACAGTAAGTATGTCTCAAGGTGGCTACTGCTGTTTTCAAAATGAATCTGAAAGGCTATTCAAGTAAAGTATTTTTTGTGTTACTACAACTTAAATTAGCCCTAGAAAGGGCTTGAAACATATTTCTTGTATCTTCTTAAAAACTTTCCGGTGTTTTAGAGAACTAGGATGGGGACTCAGAGAAGCTGGGGAGAGCTGTTGGCAGGACGAGGGGTGACTGTGGCAGTCAGCGCCTGCCCTGGACGTGGCTCTGGTTCAGAAAGAAGCTACACACCCCGTTCTCTGTTGCTCAACAAAAGCACATTTCCTGGTACGTTGTACAGAGCTCATTTTAAAGGTGTGGTAAACAAGTTAGAAATAGGTGGTGCTCAATCCCTTTATGAATCTTTATTGACCGAGTTTACAGAATCTCTGTTAAAGTCAGAGAAACATTACTTAAAATAAGGATTTTTTAAAACTCTATTAATAAAGAAATGTAAATTAAGGCCGCAACGAGATGCCATTTTTCTCATGCCAAATTGTCTAAGGTGTGTGTCAATGATCAGTACTCAGCGTGGCCAGTGGTGCTGGCAGCAGTTGCCCTGGTACAATCTTGCCAGAAAGTAATTGAACAATCAGTAATAAGAATCTGTCTTTTGGATTATTTTTTCTTTGTTATTTTTTAGGGCAATTATCCTATAACCTTTGAACCAGAAACGTACTCCCAGGACCATATCTTAAGGAAGTACTGCGAACTAAAATAAAATCTTAAGGCTCACCCTCCCCACCGGCTGACTGGACCCCCTCGTGGCCAAAGGAATATCCTAAAACTAAATTGCCTGCCAGGAGTAGGGGGGTCAGACAAGCCTCATCTTAACCCCCTCCCTTCTTGGGGACAACCTTTGTAACCCATTAACAGGTCTAAGGTATGCAAGACAAACCTTCAGGTCCTCAATTTACACAACAAATCTTTGTCCAGTGGCTTATCTCTGAGAACAGCTCCTTATGTTGAAACATTCCAAGCTTCTAGACAAAGCTTCATGTCTTTAACCAATTACAAGCCAAAGAATCTTTAAACCCACCTATAACCTGTAAGCGCCCCTCCCTTCTACATGGCCCACCTTTTTGGGCCAAACCAATGTATGCCTCCCACATATTGATTTATGACTTTACCTGTAACCCCTGTCTCTCTGAAATGTATAAAACCAAACTGTAACCTAACCACATTGAGTCCACTTGCTCAAGGGTTCTTGGGAGTGGCTCCATGTCATGGTCCTCAGATTTGGTTCAGAATAAACTTCTTTCAAATATTTCAGAGTTTGGATTTTTCTGTCCACAGTACGGATCTTAAGCAATTATGTAGGTAAGAGGATTTTCATTCATCTTGTTATTATTTGCTGAAAGTTTTTTAAAAGAAACTTTTTTTGAATTTTAAAAAATATATTGAATATCATAAAAAATATTTAATTAAAAATCTGGCAAGCTTCACAAATTTGTGTGTCATCCTTGTGCAGGGGCCATACTAATCTTCTCTAAAAGAAACTTTTTAATAAATTCGTCTTTTCTACATTGTCCTATACGTGATAATTCCCTCTAATTCCCCATGTAGAAAATGCCAGGTAAGTTATTTTGGCAAGAACAACATGGGGGTCCCTGGACTCAGACAGCCTGTGTGCCAGGCCCAGCAACGCTGCTTGTTACCGACAGTGTGACCTTGAGCAAGGTTGGGCTAGTCTTCTTCGTTTGTTTTCTTTTTATTATTTATTCCTGAAATTATCTCATCTGATCTCTTGTGCATTTTCTGGCTCCCAACTCTAGAAATGTTGGCTCCACAAGGGTAGGTACTCGGCCAGGATTGTTCACCACTGTGTTTGTGGAGTTCAGACTGCTGACGCCCTGGCCTTGCTGGGCCTTGGTTTCCCCAAACACAAGTAGAGATGACAACAACACCTACCCACCACGAGTTACGTGAGTTTAATACATGTGGAGTGCTTAGTGCAGTGTCCGTCATGTGGTCAAGGCTCAAGGAACGAAACATAAAGACTACACTGTGCAACCTCCCAAATGCCGAGAGAGATCTGATAGGGAATCCGGTTAAAGTTGAGGAAAGACAGAGGGCTGAGAGCATCTCTTAAGGAGATGATAATTTCTGCAGACTTTGACTTTGAATCCTAGTTGTCATGCAAAATGGGGAGAGGGGGTTTATTGGTCCGGGAGTCCCCAGAAGGAGTCTCTTGCTGTTGGGGGAGGTGAAGCTGGCTAACCCACCACCAGCATGAGCCTGGGGAGCAGGTGGGGGCTGGCTTTCCCCACTGGCTCCATCCCCCTTCCATGGGGCTGGGAAAGTGTGTGGTTTCCTCTGTGACAACCCATTGCTGAGTCAGGTCTTCCAGAAGCCTCTGGCCCATTGACATTCAAGTTCGGGTAGAATTAGTACTTTAGATAAAGGCTTTGTGAAGTCATCAGTGTGCAATGTGAGTGGCCCTGAAGCCTTTACCAGCCCTGCTCAGAAAGACTTTTCCCCTGGGAGTCCACTTGGGGCCTGAATGGGGAAAGTCACTGCCTGATGCAAAATCTGACTTTTTCACTTGAGCAGTGAAGTGATTCCTGGCTCAATCCACTGCGTTAGACCTTGATGTCGATGCTCTGTGGAGGGAAGAGAGAGGAGAGGCAGTTGGCAGCTAGTTTGGCCTTTCATTGAGGCAGAGGGCCTCAGAGAGCCCGACACCTCTCCATCAGCAAAACAGGACGCCAAGGCCACAAAGGGCAGCGGCTCTCCAGGACGTTGGGCTGGTTTGGGGCAGAGAGGGCACTTGGCCCCGGTTCTCAGACACCAGGTGAGTCCTGTTCCCAGCACGGCAGAGAACAAGCAGGTGAAGCAGCCCACCTGGCCACGAGGGCCTGACAGACAGGAGCGACTGGATTTGGGAAGTGTCCTCTGGGCAAGCACGTGGCGCCCGGCCTGACCCTTCTGTATCCCTGGTGCCGGGCATGCTCTTCTTAGTACCTACTGGCAGTCGGTTTACCAGATGCCTGCCTGACCCGATTTCACCCTCATTTAAACACTGAAGCTCCTGGTTGTGTTCGAGAACAATGAAACTTTATTTTGATTTTAGATTCTAGAGGTATCAAAAGCTAACACCAAGACTCTGAGTGTTAAACAGGGTACTGGAGTTGACTCGTATTAACATTGTCCCTTTTCTTCTGTGTGGAACCGTGCAAGGTCACGGTTGTACAGGGTGAAGAAAACACCCGGTGTAGGCCTTGCCCTCAGGGAACTTCGTTCTAAGGTGGAAAGGTGGACACTGAATAAGTAAACGAGTGACTTCAAAGAAGCAAATGCCATGAAGGAAATGAAGATTTCCAACTATTTTTGAGACAAATCCCCCTAAATGGACCTCTGTAACCTCAAATCAATCACTAAAAAAAAAAAAAAAAGAAACTTATTTCTTTCCCCCATTCTGACCTTTCTCCCTGACTTCTAGGTCTTTAGTAATAAAGTCAGCCCTTCAGAGTGGTTCTTCATGTTTTTAGAGCAGGGAGCATGTTGAGGACGTACTAAAAGCTATGAATGCTCTTTGCTGAGACGCATCCTTCTCTGCACACAGTTTCAGGGGCTTCGTGGTTTCTGGTTAAGAACCTTAATCCTGGAATAAAGAGACGCGGGCAAATGAGGGGCCCTGCTCAGCTGTAGCTTCTAGTTTCCTGGAGGTAGAGACCACATACTTAGACTGACTTGCCCTTATAGCACTTTTTGTATTTCTGTTGACTTAAGAACAGACACAAAATAATATAATATTAATTTTTTCAGCCATTCAGCATGTATTTATTGATTTGAGATGCAAAGAAGTAAAGGGACTTGCTGAAGGCCACCAGCTAATTAGCAGAGTCAGAACTTTAGCCCAGTCTTCTTTTCCTCTAGAGCATCTGGGACAACACTCAGGTAGGATAGAAAGTGTGTTGATGGGGATGGTGGTGAGCAGTGATGACAGCAGTGGCAGCGTGGTGCTGTTGTAGTGGCAGTGATGGTGGTGGCATTGTCCATAATGGTAATGGTGTTGGTGGCAATGATAGTGGCAGTGATGGTGTGGTTGGTGGCGACGATGGTGGCAGTGATGGTGTGGTTGGTGGCGACGATGGTGGCAGTGATGGTGTGGTTGGTGGAGACGATGGTGTCAGTGATGGTGTGGTTGGTGGCGACGATGGTGTCAGTGGTGGTGTGGTTGGTGGCGACGATGGTGTCAGTGGTGGTGTGGTTGGTGGCGACGATGGTGGCAGTGGTGGTGTGGTTGGTGGCGACGATGGTGGCAGTGGTGGTGTGGTTGGTGGCGACGATGGTGGCAGTGGTGGTGTGGTTGGTGGCGATGATGGTGGTGCTAGTGGCTGTAACAGTATCGTTGTGGTGGTGGTCATGGTATTGATTGTGGTGGTTGTAGCAGTGATGGGGTTGTTCCTGGTGGTAGTAGTGACACAGATGATAGTGGCAGTGGTGGGTTGGTGGCGGTGGTGACAATAGTAGCAGTGTAGAGGCATGGTGGTAAGTGTTGGAGATGAACCTGAGTGTGGTGGGTAGGACCACAAATCAGATTTTAGGAAATGCAAAGCATTTTATCCAGTCACCCTGGTTACTTTCCTAGCATTTATTTTTCTTTTCTTTGGTTATTTCTCTCTCTTCCTCCCCCACCCCCCATATTCTTGGTATCACAGATACCTGCTTTCATCTAGGAGTTCTCTTTTCTTTGGATCTGCTTATTATGTCTAGACTAAAAATATATATTATTAAAATGGCAGGACATATATCTTTGCTTTGCTTTGTAAATCATGAGCATGTTCTATTGTTATGGAACAAATGTCTGCATCATATAAAATGCAGTCTTTTCAGAGCAAGGCTCTTAAATCTCCAGGAGTTCTTTTCTACTTGTATTGTGTCGCACATGGCCTAGCATGCTGCAGTCACAGGACACCCAGAAGCAAGAGACTGATAATAGCCCTAATAACGGCCCCGGGGATGTGTTGACCTCCCTCCACCCTTCTGTCCTCAGCACTTTTACCTCCTGTGGGATGAATCCCGCCTTCTCCTGCTGGCATTCATACCGGAAAAGGTTCAATTCAAATGGGCATCAAGTTGGTGTATTTTTGGAGATGCTGGTGGGGCTGTTATCATGGCCAGACCAACTGCTAGTATTGTGTTTGCATTTCATCTCTGGCTGCTGTCTTATTCAGTTTTGTTTTTTTATTTTTCAAAGCTGTGTGGGTGAGCACATTGGTGGCATGCTGATCACATCTCCAGGCTGCCATGGGACCGGGAGCAGGGCTAATAGACTGGATGGGAGGATAACGAGGCAAGGCAAGTCAACGCGGACAGTCTGGGCAGCCAGGTCAAGCCAGACAACCTGGAGCATCACAGAGACAAGTGCAAAGTCCGGCACGTGGGTCCAAACAAGTGGCGCAAGGAGGGCAGGTAGGGGCTCAGCTGGGTCTGGGAGAGATCCCTGAGTTGCACTAAACTGCAACTTCGAGGTGCGAGCCGGCTGCCAAGAAAGTGAGATTTGGGGTGTTGTTAGAGTGAGGAGGAAACGGCTCTATTCTGGGAGCCTTTGCTGGGGCCCTGTGCTGAGTTTTCCTCACCGCATGTGACAGGTAGGGATTATGTTGAGCAGAGAGGCCAGGAGGGTGGGGCTGAGGGAGGGACTTGAAATGTCACATGAATCTTAGCGTGGGAGCCTGGACACCCACAGCTCTGTTATTGGTTTAAACACGTCCCATTACAATTTACAGAAAGCCCAGCTAGCAGTGGTTAGATGGGAGAGATGGGATTGTCTCACTGGCCCCTCCAGGGTGAGCGGCAGGCTTAATGATGTCATCCAAGGCCCAGGCTCCTTGTGGACTAAAGCTCTGCATTCTTGGCTTCTCATCCATAAGTTTGTCACCTCATGGTACCGAGATTGTTGCTGTAGCTCCAAGCATCACACTCTCACATACCACATTCAAGGCAAGGAGAAATGGGAGAGACAGAGCCAGGGAGATTTTCTCAAACATGTTACCCTTCTATCAAGAAGCAAAAGCTTTTCCAGAAGTTTCGTAGCAGGCTTCTTCTTGTATCTCCATGGCCGATTATGTCATGTGCCCACCCCACCCTTTTGGCTCTTCAGTTTCAAAGACTAACTAGACCTCACCTGTAGGGCTAGGGAAGGGGACATTTGTTCTTAAACACATTGCTGCCCACCCCACAATGAAATAAAACTGGCATTTTCTTAGCACAGAAAAGGGGGTGTGAGGAGTAGCTTTTTGTACGAGCAGCAACCACGTGTATCTGCTACTGGGCATCAGCTCACTTCTCAAGCATGAAAAGGATTGGTATGCAGGACAGGGTTTGCTTATGATGCTCCAGAGGCAAAATTCGGGCAAACATCGTGCTAATCAGCAGGTTACGAGAAAGCCAATTTTTGGTTCTACTCGAGGCAAGATTGCCTGATAACTGTAGTTGTCCAGAAATGGAGTGGAGCTTCAGTGGAGATGTGAGCCGACACAGTAAGGGGACTCCTGCGCTGGTTGGGCTGGGGGCAGCTGTGGGGGACAGGCGTTTACGCCGACCTGTGAGCTTCCTGCCAACCCAGAGCCTGTGATTCTAGTAATTAGTTTTTGCCCCTTTGAACATTCATTAAATAATTATGCCAATTGGAGAAAATGTTTCTACCAAGTGAGGTATAATTTCAAGTTCAATGGCATTTTTTATCTTTAGTGTCTTCGTATGAGATGTGGAGTTTACCCTGGACCTGGGCCTGTACTGTACTTTGTTTATAACTGTTACTTTTACCAGGACAAAGCAAGGAGGGACACATTCTTCCGTGAGTCAGGTTATGGAGAATGTGCACCTGGCCCACTATCGGGCATCTTAAGTACTGATTCCCGTGGCCCCAGAATCTTGTTAGACTTGCCGGCTGAGGAAGTATCAACGGGGCAGAGCCAGGCTCTTGCACCTCTGATACTTTATGCCTGGTAGGGCAGCAGCGACCCTGTATAGATCAGGGAGAAAAGGGTGAATCCAACTAATTAAAAGAACTTGCTCAATTTCTCTCCAAGTGAGAGATTTCTAGTTGGTTCTAGTGTTCATGGCAAACACAATCTCTCATCTAAAGTCTCTGAAAGCTTCTTGAACAATAGTCTCAATTTCCTTGCTGTCACTTAGTAAAAACAAGGAAAGGATGTGGAATAGACACCCTTTGGCCATCCCCTTTCCTCTCTTCTTTCTACACCGCTACTACCTGGTGCAGTCCCAACAGTCCTGTGCAAATCAGAAGGCCCTACCTCCACCCCAGTCACTGCTGATGGGACCCATAGATTCTCTCCTCGGGAGCTTGGAGCTGGGGAGGAGGTGATCAGCCTCTGTTGGACGTCTGGTCATAGAAGCAGTGTGGGCGGCTACCTTCTACCACGGGCTCCGAGGAGCCTGAAGGACAGGTACAGAGAGACCAGCTGACCACAGACAGAGGCCGAGGCCTTGTCCGTCTGCATCCTGCCACAGTGCCCATCCCTGTGTCCAAGGCCCCGGGACATTCCCAGGCTCCTCTTCTGTGCTGCACTTCAGCGTCCACCCTGCACCTCCTCCCCGTTTTGTGTGAGCTAGTTTGCTTGGAATTTTGTTTCTGTATAGGAACTTGAGAGAGAGCCCATGCTTAGAAGGGCCTAACGGGAAGCTAATATGAATTATAAAAAGAACTTTATTATTTTTTCTACATACGAAATTATAAATGCTCATTGTAAAAAAAAAAAAGTATAGAAATGTATGTCTTAGAATGTGAAAATTCCCACAATAATCCTCCTTAGAGAAAATTGCTCTTGATGGTTCGGAAGTGAAAGTGATCCAGCCTCGCCTGGGCCCTTCCCACGGCCACACGTTGTTCCAAGCACCGCACCTGTGCTAACTCCTTTAATCCCTCCATGAGGCCAGGAGGTGGGACTAATATGTCCTCCTCCTAAAGAAGGGGAAACTCAGACACAAAGAGGGTAAGAGGAGAGGAAGGATTTGAATCCGGACGGGTGGGCTCCAAGCAGGGGCTCTTAACCACCGTGCTAGGCAGCCTCTCGTCTTACTACTGTTGCTACTTGTATTTGTTGTCGATTGCTGTGTAACAAATTGCCACACACTTAGGGACTTAAAATAACACACAATCTATTATCCCACAGTTGCGGGGGTCAGGGGTACAGGCATGTTTAGCTGGGCCCTTGGCCTTGGGGTTTCTCATGGGTCAGTAATCAAGCCATTGGCCAGGGCTGGGACTCACCTGAGACTCTGCTCACCACTACTCTCCTTTTCAAACGTTGGTGTTTTTGACAGCTCCTGGTAATGGCCGGACTGGAGCAGCTGGCTTAGGCGAAGGCCACAGTGGGACCTTGAACTGGAGTCAGCCAGGCTCACTGCTCAGGGCACTGGCCTGATCCGCCCTCCTGATGCCGAAGGAGCTGGGCCAGAGAGAAAGTGTGGGTCTGCCAGCCTCTCCTGGCCTGTTTCCCAGCTGAGGACAGAAGCACAGGGAAGGGCTAAGAGGTGGCATGAGCCCCGCTGTGCCTGGCACGGGCCGTGTGAGACCTAGGAGGCTCTGAGCACTTCCTCCACCTCCTTGCCCTCTAGGACACCGGGGATGGCCAGCTCTCCTGGGGAGGCTGAGTCAGGGATGGAGAGAGATGGGAGGCATTTGCTACAGGTCTCCTCCTGGAGAGGAGGGAGGAGAGGTGAGGTTCTCCCTGACCCGTATCCTATGGAGAGTTTTGCACCTCGCTTTCGTCACTAGACCATATATTTGGGCATCTTCCTGTGTCAGAACATAGGGATCCAATTCACCCTTTTGTGTGACTGCTTAGCCCTCCACGGTGTGGGCGGCCCGGCGGAACTTGGTCTTTAGGTGCTCTGAGGCCTCTGTTTGCGCTGCCATCGTGAAAGCATGTGCCCTAAACATAAGCCTCCTGAACACAGTTGTTCTGAGGTTGGTGCTTGTGTATCCCCCAGTGAAGCTCCCTGCCCAGTGGGGTCTCTAGGACTTCTGAGCTAGGAAGGCTCCCCGGCTGTCCTGCAGAGCTGAGGAGCCTCTGCATTTGAAAAGGCAGGTGTGTGACGCCCTGGGGACATCCCAGTGAAAGGAGGTGCTGTTTCCTTTAAGGCAGCCCCACCTTTGGGCCCCCCCCCCCCCCCCCCCCCCCCCCCCCCCCCCCGGCACTGGCTTCCCTGGCAGGCTCAGCTGGCTCTGTGCAGGCAGGCGAGCAGTCTGCTCTGTGCCTCCCTGGAACAGGCTTTAGACAGTCTTTCATGCCCCCTTTGCTCTATTCAGGGTTTTAATAAATGCTTTTCCCTTACTTACCTTTTCTCCCCTAAAAAGTCTGAAATCATATAGTGTGACTTCTGTGTACAGCTCAGTTCCCTTGTTTACTGAAAGTGGCTGTAGTTCTAGCTTACTTATCGGCAAATAGTTGTAATTTACTGTGCTAATTGCTTTGTCCCAGAAAGCTCCTTGAAGCTTCACCACAGATAGCTGTGTGGGATATTTTCATCAACCCCATTTGATGGAAGAGGAAAACAAGGCAGAGAACGTGGAGAACTCCAGGCCCCAGTCCCAGGGCCACAGCCCACCCGGTACGTGTCCGTGGCCTGTTAGGAAATGTGCCACATGTCACCGCCTGAGCTCCCCCGCACAGCGACACCCCACCCTCCACCCTTAGTCTACAGACAAATCATCTTCCATGAAACCAGTCCCTGACGCCAAAAAGGTTGGGGACCGCTGCTCTAGGTCATTGATCTGGAAAGTGGGTGCATCTGAACAGACACCTGCTTAGCAAACACACACTGTCAAGCCCTCTGCCACGCAGAATCAGTGTCCCGCCCCTTCTGTGGGCTCACTGTGGGCCCCGCTAACAACAAGGTTATTCAGCTTCTCTGGAGGACAACGAGAAATTGGAGTGCCTCCAGGGAAGGCCCTGGAAAGTGATTAAGAGGACAAGAGTAAGGCTGGTGAGAAAGTGCAGAGGAATAGGTGTCATTTAATCTAGAGAAATAAATCCTAGGGGTGAAATTAATGGTATTCTACTGATGTCTTCATGAGAATCAATTAAAATATTTTTAAAAACAAGAGCCAGTCTGCTAGTTTTATTATACGATGTCAAAGGAATGATTTAACTCTTATTTTATTTAATTAGCTTAACGAATATATAGTACGCAGCCACCGTGGCCAGGATACAGCGTGAACAAGACAGGCAAGGATGCTTCTCTGGTAGAATTTACATTTTGGTGGCAGGGGTCAGGGAAGGCAGGAAAAGAGGCAGACAAGGTCAGCGAGGAAAGGATACGGGGACGGGACCATTCCAGTCCATGACAAATGCTCTGAGGGCAGCAGGGTGGGCTTCCCCGGAAAGGGGACATTTGAGCTGAGACCTTAAAGCCATGTGAAGCCCTGGGGATGGAGTGGTCCAGGCAGAGGGGATCTTGAGTTGGGAAAGAGTTCAGCAAAGACAAGGAACAGAACGCAGGACGGGGAGGCTGGGTGGCAAAGGGCGGAGGTCAAGCCGGACAGCGGAGCTCTCAGCTGCTGGTGGGAAGTAGGAGGTCAGAGTGGGGGCATCTGCGTGAGAGATGATGCGGGATGGGGGGCAGGTGGGGAGAGGGGGACCCTTTGGGTCTACCTTGTGTCATTAGTGCTGACAGGAAATCATGGGGGATTATGTGAGGGGTTGGGGACAGGAATGAGAGAGAGAAAAGACTTAAGGATGACCAAGTTTTTGTAAGGAAGAATCAACTCTCTCTTTTGTTGTCATTTTACTAGCAAGAAGAACTAGAAAGGAGTTTTAAAGGTGTCTTCCTTGGGGGTTCTTAAGCTGATACTCCCAGGCCATCAATTCTGTGTGACATTTGGGTCCCTGTGTATTTTTTTAGCAAGAGGATACAACCTCTCATTTATTTCTTAGAAGGGAAAAACCTCCCCCTGCCCACCTCCCAGCAGCAGAAAGGTTGAGTCTGACCTAAACCAAACCCTTCCCACTCCATCTCATTTTGCAAGCAAGGAAACTGAGGGTTTGACAGCAATCTGCAGATGGTCACACCATATCTGGTTCTTGGCAGTCCTAGGTCCCCAAACTACCCAGCCAGGGCTCCCTCTGCTATAGGAGCTGTCTCAGGGCACAGGAAGGCAGAGAGTTGAACAGACATAGATTCCATCTCTCCTAACCTAGACAGGAGCAAGGGTTCTTTCTATTTAGAGGTCAGTTCTCTAAATTGGTGGCCTCAGTTCCCAGTGCCTTCTCTCTGGCCAGCCTAATAGAAATTTAAGCAGGTTTGTTACTAAGAAAGGTCCTCAATATTTGAGCGTTTATGAAATGCAAGTAGGATCCAGGTGTGACTGGAGCTGAAATGAGGCAGCAGTGAGGTATGTGTGTTCGTCTATTTTAGGGTACAAATCACCAAGGTTTGGGGCCCGTGGGAGGGTGGTAAGCTCTTCCAAGAAGTGTTCCCTTAAATGTTTTCTCAGTAAGACCTGAATTACAGCCCATCAGACAGGATCTTGAACAGAAATCTCTGTCCTTACTGTAATACCACAACACACATTTTAAGGGCAGGAGTCAGAGCCTTAGAGAAACCCAAGGTGAAACGAATATATGTTTCGTTTCCAGTTTTGACTTTCCACAACTCAGGCACACTTTTATGGGTCAGTCTCTGAAGGACAGCTAAAGGAAACAGAAGAAACAAAAGAAGTCCTTAAAAAAAGCTGGTGTTAGGAAGATAAAATCATAGTGTTTCTGAAAGTGTGGACAGATAAAACGGAGACTTCCTCCTAGAAATTTCCAAATGCAAGTTTAAAGGCTTTGTAATGACCTTTTATGTATCCTGGAGAGCAAACGCACAAATGGTGCCAGTATGACAGCTGTAACATCGCGACGCAGAAGCGCCATGGGACGTGGCGGGGACTGAGGCAGTGTCGCAGCCGGGCTCCTCGGGAAATCACTAACTGCCTCAAGACCCGGCGCTGACTTCACCGTACGGCGCACTTTCAGCCAAGGCCAGACTGATGGAAGTCCTAGGACAGAGAAACACCTTCGCAGCCAAACTTCCTCCACCGGGGTTTTCAGGTGTGCTTTTCTGTGTTGAGGCAGGGATTTGTCTCAAGAGGTCTCTGTTGAAAGGAACGCGAGTTCCCTGGGCAGTGCTGCCACGGGCAGCCGTAACAACACTGTCACGTTGGCCGGCTGATTGGGCTTGGCTAAGATGTGTGGGAGTGAGCCACGCAGCAGCAAGTCGTGATGAGTTGAGGAGGGAAGAACCATCCTGGGGTTGGGGGTCGTCTGGGGTGGGGACGCTTCTGCGGTGAGCAGCCCCGGGGCGGCTACTGTGGGTGTTAGAAACCAAGCCAGTCTCCTGGTCTGGCCCTACTGGGACTGGTCCAGCCCTTGACTTTGCAAACAGCTTAGATCCCTTTGAAAGGACATGGAAGCTTGGGGTCAGGCAGTTTGCTTAAAGCTTTAGACACACTGTTTGCAGTCTGAGGAGTAAGGGTTAGGGTCTTACTTGTTCAAATGGCAAGCTAAGGTCTCCTGTTAGTTCACCAGGCATAGGCTTGCAAAGGACCTAGAATTCAGTCACCTCCAAAAACAGCGCCACTTCCTCCTAGGAAGAGATGATTATCCTCATTTGAGATCTAGAGAGGGGCTAGCATATCTCCATCTCTCCGTTTTTAGCTTAACCGGCCAAGCTTTAGCAGGAACTGTGATGATTGAATCTGCAGCGCATGTTCTGGCAGTAGAATGTTTACTATATAAAGGTTAATTCACCTCTACAAAGAAATACTTTCTCTCACCCTCAGCTGCTACAGATTTCTGTGGAAATATATTTGATTTTAGCACCCTGACCACAAAAGTTGGGAAAATATATTATACTCTTAGGACCCTCCGAGCATTAACTATCTGGAAAACTCTAGGCATTGCTGATATCACAGTAGGAAATAATGAGAGAGTGGGCACCGCAGAAGTGTCCCCACCCCAGCCGACCCTCAACCCCAGGATGGTTCTTCCCTCCTCAACTTAACACTAATGCCTTAGTGTTCGGCTGGGCAGATGAGTAAACTGAGGCCCCAAGAGCTTCGCTGCTTGCTCAGTCTAGGAAGAGACGGACCTAGGGATTGAACCCACCACATTTCTGATAAGCGCTTCTGCAAGCTGGTGGTTAGGGTGGGGCAGGGCAGCAAGGAGTGTCTGGCATCTGGGGAGGGAGGAATGCCCTTCAATTCCTTTTCGAGATATTTAGTAAAATCTGCGGTGCACTACATGAGTGGGGAGTAATCTGGGAAAGGCCCTTCCTTTCTCACTTCCCCATCTGTTCAATTACAGGGTGGAGCCAGGTCACCTCTCAGGACCCTGCTGGCCCTGACACAATGTTTGACCAGAGTAGAGCCAGTGGGCCGTTCTGGCTGTGTATTTGCTATGGGTTGGGTTTGCCTTTGTATCGGAGATCGGCCAGGTGGCCACAAATCTGTTTCCGCTTCCTAGGCACACAGCTAAATTGTATTTCCCAGCCCCCTCGCATCTGTGTGGGGCCATGTGACTAAGTTCTGACCAATGAATGCGAGGACAGATTGGTGTGTCATTTGGAGGCCAAGGCAGCTGAGAGCAGTTATGCCTCATCCAGTTCACTTTGCCTCTTCCACAACAGCCTTGGAAACTGTGTAATGTGGGCAGCAGCATTCCCAGGCTGGAGGAGGCCTGGATTCCTGAGTCAGTGCTGGTGGAGAGCTGCCAAGGGAGCTGCCCAACCAGAACATCTCTGCATTTGACTTGGCACGAGTGAAAAATACAACTTACTGTTAAGCCATGGCTATTTGGTTATAAAAGCTAATGTTAAGTGCCCTAATACAGCCACACAGTGTCTATTCCCCTTTCTGAGCAGCATCATCGTCAGTCCATATGTTCCAGGGGATTAACAGTGGTCCCTCAGTATCCCCTGGGGATTGGTTCCAGGACCCCCGTGGATACCAAAATCCACGGATGCTCAAGTCCCTAATATCACATGGCATAATATTTGCATTAACCTACACACATCCTCCCATATACTTTAAAGCATCTCTCAGTTACTTGTAATACCTACTACAATGCCTACATGTTACTTCATTCACATGAATTCGACATAGTACTTGGTGCATGACAATTCAAGTTTTGCTTTTTGGAACTTTGTGGAATTTTTTTTTCCCTGAATATTTTGAATCTGCTGTTGGTTGAATCCATGTATGCAGAACCACGGATATGGAGGGCCAACTGTGTAAATAACATAAGCCTGGCCAATCAGAGCATTGCCTCTCCTCCCCCCACCCCACTCCTGTCCCCACCACCAGGGAGAGTGATTGGTTTAGACATGGGAATTTGAGCCAAGCAGAGCCTTCGGGGAACGCTCTTTTCTGTTGGCATTGAAGCTGTGATCAGAATGCAAGTGTGAGGGCCACCATGTGAAGAGAGGGTGCCTGACAGTTGCCACAGAAGACAACAGACAAGAGACAGAGAAAGTGAGATTGGGATGATCTGCTGGTATTGCATAAGCCTCTAGGTTCAATCACACTTGAAGCCAGATCTATCCCAGCATATGTCAGTTACCAGAGCCAATAAATTCTCTCCCTGTTTTGATTAAGTTGTTTTGAGTTGCGTTTTTTTTTGTGTGTGTGTGTGTCACTAGTCACCAAAAGAGTATCGACTTCTATAAGCAGTAAAGATGAGGAAGGGTTGAATAAAAACATTGAAAGCAGCTCCGTGTTCAATGGCATGCTTAGTAACACAGGTTCCTTTTGCAGTCAAGTTTTTATTGTTTATAAGTCATCAATCTTTATCCACCCGATTTCAGAATGAGTGAATGAATGAATGGCCATGAAGGCCAGAGCCATGAGGAGAGTGAGCTGTGATTCAGCCAGAAAACAAGAGTACTTGGTGAAGGGTCTCAGGGTTACAGCATCACCTGAGCTAGAGCTATGTGTTGTTTTCTATATAACATTTGAAAACGTGATGTATTAGAACGAACAATTATAACTCTCACTTATGTAACAAGTATGTGTCACAATACAGGATGTACAAATAAATGCAATATTGGTAAATTATTTGATGGAGTTCTTTGACAATCAGCAATGGTCTGGCTTGAATTCTTCCTGCACACTCAGGCTCAATTATCATTACAGGAATGATGGTACCACTACAGTTAGGCTTGTTTTGGAAGATTTAGTAATTGTGAGAGGAGAAAAAAGGTCTTCATAAGACAGAAAATAATATGCACATTTCAGTATTGAGTTTTCCTTGGTTCGTACAAATTAGCATCCTTCCTTACACAGCCAAATTAAGAATGAATGATGGAATGAATGAATGAATAACAAAGTTATATAATCTATGACTGAAAACTCAACTCTAATTGGTTGAGCAATAAGAGAGTGATAGCCCCATAAAACTGAAGCCCCAAAGAGCAGAAGTCAGGTCGGTATTGATGCAAATAGCAAGACGCAGTCCTCTGAGACCCTTGCTCCCGGTCCCCTGGACGTTCCTCGTGGAGCGGCGTCTTCACCTGCAGGCTTCCCACAGGCCTAGCAGGCCAGCTGCTCTTCTGCGGCAGCACGGTGGCCGCGGGGTTCCAGTCGTTCGCATCGTTGCAATGCATTCTCCAGATTTAGCGAGAGGGTCTCTTGCATTAGCTTTTGCAGAGAATGAGAAATATTTTCTTTGCCAGAAGGATTTGGTGATGTCCTCTCATCCCCTTGTATGTCGCTGGCCAATCTCTATAGCCAGATGGTCAGGAGGTACTGGCTGACTGATGGGAGTTCCAACCTCACCTAAATCACATGGCTGGGTATGGAGGAAGGATGAAGGAAATATGGGGAGATTGCTCCCAGGAAGAGGGTGAATGAATGATGGGCAGCAGGTAACAGATGTCTTCTATAAATGGGAAGTTTCTGTGCTGCAGTGACCTTGAATATAGTTCCACGGCACTTTTTTGAAGAGCCATTGCTCAATTTTGGTACACTGAACTGGTCTCTAAGGGCCATAGAAAATCTGCAGTAAACATTATTGAAAGAAAGAAAGACTATTGGTAAAAGTAACACCAGTTGTAATAGTAAGTCCCCATATTTCAGTGGCTTTAATGCTTTGGTTCTTGCTCTTCTCGTAGTGCTAATCTAGCAGATGATTTTCCAGACTCTGATTCCTAGACCCAAGTTTCTTCTGTCTTGTGCCTCAGCTAAAGGCCCGTAATTCTTCACTTCCCAACCGTGGATGGGAAAGAGTAGAACGTAGTCTGTAGGAGGTTTGGAGGGCTAGGCCTACAGTGATACACATCATTTCTGCTTAAATCCTATTGGGCAGAACTCAGTCACAGGTGACACCTTAACTGCGTGGGAGACTGGGAAATGTAGTCCAGCAGAGTGTCTAGAAAAAAGAAAAAAAGGAAGACAATGAAAAACATTCCATTCACCTAGTGCATTTGCTAGCAAAGATAGTATTTTCCTAAATCAAATTGTGTTACTAAGATATTAGGTGATAATAGCTACAGATTACATCGCACAAGTGTATTAACACCATTTAAAACTTAAAAAATTGATCTGTGTGGAACTGACATGCACAAGTGGCAATTTCACATAGTTCAATTTAATAATTTGACATAAAATCTAGGAAATGGTCAAATGGAAAGTGTATTGGGAGAACCTCCCATTGAATGTTCTGGGACCTCCCATTGAATGTTCATTTTTGTAACAACTTCTTTGAGGTCTAATTTACATATGACAAAATGCCAGCATTTGGGGTATATAGTTTGATGGGTTTTGACAATCTTATTAAGTTTTTGATGGGGAAAATGTACAGGGAATTAGGTCTATGCTATCACTATACAAAGGGGAGTGTTGAGGACATGCCTGGAAACTTCTCTAAAATGATTTCTCTTTCTTTGAGTTAATTAATAGTGAAAAAGGAATTTTGTTCAAGTCAGATTATTGCTTCAGTTTGCTTAACTAAGATGGATGTGACATTAGCCATTGTGTAGCAAGAGCAGTTCTGGGCTCCAGAATGAATATAAGCAACAGGTTTCTGATAAACCACATATGCAGTTGTTAAGAGGCTGAGTTTTTGCTCTGTCAGTTGGGCATTCTGAGCCTCAGTTTTCTCTTCCACAAAATGGGACTAATAATAGCATACTAACACTTGACAGGGTCTGTATAAAGATTAGAAGACACAATGCAGAAAACAGTGCGATCATTAGCACACAGTAAGTGCTCAATATGCTTTAGCTGGTATTATTACTTATCACCCATTAGAAAAATGCCCATTCTTTGAGAACCTCTGGTTTTATGCAGTATATGCCATGGAAAGGATCCTGAAGAAATTATGCTCAACTTGACTTCTGCATCTTTTTTTTATTCACCATCCTATTATTTTTTATAAGATATTTTGAATTCCCTGTGGAGGCAAGAACCATAGTAACAAGCTTTCAGCTTCATTTTGCTTCTGAGATAATCATTAATGGAGTTATTTTGATACTTTTTTTTTAACAAGACAGCCTTGAGCTGTAACTACAAATGCCTTTTCAAAATTCCCTGATTTATTTTTCTGTTCAGCTGAACTCTTGTCTTCGTTTTCATATGTTCTTGATGAATGGGTGATGTTGTCTTTAGATGTTCATAACCATCCTGGGCACATGAAAACCCACCCACTGGCTCTCATCTGGGGAAAACAAGAAGGGCAAATCCAAGGAAAAAGATATCGCAGGCTCCTGAGACGTGTGTGCACCTGCTAAGAGACTAGTATTAGGGAAATCTACAAAGTCAGCTTCTGATTATCAAGGTTCTTCCTTAAGGAGAAAAGGAAAAAAAGGCAAAAGAAAAATACCACATTTACTTCAAAGAACTCCTCTTTGATTGAATGGAGGAAAAGTAGCCTCATTGCTTTGATCCTTTCACAGAGAAAAACAACATGAAAAGAAAAGCGAAAACAAGGCTGAAAATACGGGCTTTTGTTGAGAGCATGATTAGGAGTGTTTATTGGCTGCTGCAAACACACATCCCAGCTCTGGAGCATGGGTAAGGTTTGCTCAATGACAGCACACCTCACGGTTTCTGCCTGGAAGGCAGGGCTGTTGATTCTGGCCCACACTGTTTTTCTAAGAGAGGGAGCAGGGACAGTAAGTTTCAAACCTCCTTGACCCTTGGTGAGTTCAGGTTTTAGAAATACACTTGGATTTTTATTTGAGGCTTCGGATTGTTTACCCTTGGTAAACACTGTCTGATTCTCTTTTTCCCCTTGAAGAGAAAAGTTCTTGAAGAAGCTGATGAAAAGGCTTTCTGCATATCAGCTTCTTCAAAACAACACTGTGATGAGTTAAGTGCAAACAAATCAGGATCAGATGAATGGCATTTTCCCTTTAAAATCCAGAGCTCAACGGACTTAAGGTGATGGGGAAGTGTTCTGCAAAAGTGCTTTTCAAATCCACAATACTGGGGGGCAGTCAATACACTTAGAGTATGGACAGAATTTGCCCGCTTATAAGTTAGGACAGGATTTCTCCACGGGTGTGCATGGCCTCAGTCCTTCACAGGTCACCTGTTACGGTGTTGTGAATATATAAGGTCGATTTATCCTACAAGGAGGAAGTCCCCAACACAGCGACACTGAGCAGGGAGAACGTGAAACTGAGTGGCACAGCCACTGCCTGCTACAAGGAGGTAAAAGCCGTAGTTTAACAGTAAACTGGCACCAGAGAAAGACAGTGCCATTTGGGGAGTGGGCGAGTGCTTTGCTCCACGAGCACGTGAAAGAGCGAGGGCAAGACAGGAAGCACAGTGTGCTCACACAGCGGCGCCGCCGCCAGGGTTTCCTCGAGCGCGAGGCGCCCACTGCCCAACAAGCCTAGACAACAGCGCATTAACTAGTCCATGACTGAACGAATGAGCCAGTCAGACAGTGACAAAGAGTGACCAAGGGACTGGGCTCTGTGGACGAATCTACTTTCAAACTAGGCCAGAAAACCAGAAGGCTAAGAACCTTTGTTCTGAGCAGGGTCATCTCTGTCTTTTCTACAGTCTTTTCTTATAATGTGTGTATTTTTTGCATCATTGAGGGTGGAGTGCTTGTCTTACTCTTTTGGATTTTCGTTTCTCCTAGACAGTCTTGTGTGTGACATGGGACGATAAATGATTCTGAACCCATGAAAGAATCCAGACCATCATCATCTTCATCACCATCATCATCTTCATCACCTTCCTTCCTCATCAACCTTATCATCTTCACCATCACCGTTATCATCTTCTTCTTCATCATCTTTTTCTTCTCCTTTATTGATTTCATTTTCCATTGGGATAGTGCTGTGCTGATTTCTAAGCACTTCCCCGGGCGTGGTTCTGTTGGGGCATACACTCACGCTCCCTGGGTAGGATTTGTTCTGTGGTTCGTTGGCATCAGCCCTTCCTCTTGGGCATCTACCGCCAGTTCTACTGGTTCTCCAGGTAGGTCTTTAGGCATGGATGGCTTCAGGTACAGTGAGGAAACATAAGCTAATGTTTATTATAGTAAAAGAGAAATCAGTTAAATCACTTAGCAAAAATCAGCAATTCAAACAAATAGAGAAAAGGACTGAAAGCAACGTTACATTGATTTTAGTAATGTCAAATATTCTGCTTTGGCTCTTTTTGACCAATGTTGTCAGTGAAGGATGCTCCACATCTTAAATATCACATCAAACATTTATTGGTTTTAACAAATAATAAAGAACTGTGTGATGAGGATGGTGAGAGCAGCCTCCCCATCCCAATGACATCAGTGCAAAGAAAGATATTTTGCTGCAATGGGTCCCGACTTCAAAAAGAGCCATCAATACCTTTATTTCATCGTTTCTTGGCTTTCAGAGCATCTCTTTTCTTTCTCTCTCTGGCTTCCTCTGACAGAAGCATGAAGTGGCGATTCATGGAGCCCTAGAGCTAGCTCTTTTGTTTTCAGATAACTCTTTTGGATAAACTTTGAGTGAGTAAATTCATGTAACTTGGGAACTTACCCATTTAAAGAGACAGAGCTATTATACTTTGAGCCTGGTCTGAAATGTTCAGGGCCTTTTAAAGGAAAAATGATCCCAGAACCACACCCTTACCACCAACAAAGTGTGGACTTTTTACTATTTGAATTATAATATTATTTAAACATATATTGCAGAAAAGTGGGCACAAACTTCTTATGTTTGTAGTTCTTATAAAACTATAAAACAAAACATAAATGTGAACACAAATGCAAACTTGGCTTTGGCATTGTCATGTACAGGTTGGCTGTCCAGGTGATACAGAATATGCTTATGTTAATTTATTTTATTATCAACATGAAAACCCCAAATTAAGAACTCTCTGTAGAGAACTCACAGGTACCCATACATTCATACCAGTAACATAGTAAATATGGATTTAGAGTTAAGCGATTGAACTCGAGCTTGTAATGAAAAGGTTTTGATTGTAATATAGTGACCTTTTCACATTTTAAGGATGATTTTGTACTTTTTCTAAGGTGTTCATTAAGCTAACTTATAGTTTACCAAATGGAGAAAGGGTGTTTAAACAGAAGCATAAAAAGCCTTTAAAGGAATTCAAGATTTCATTTCCTTTTTTTCTTCTTCTACACAATTAGTATATGCTTGGCTAAGCTGCAATAACAAGCAACCCCCAAATCATAGTGGCTTAACCTAACAAAAGTGCATTTCTGCGGTGCTAGTTGGGAGGGGGCCTCTACTTTTTTGCCGTCACCTGAGGACTCAAGCTCATGAGGCTTGGCCTTGACATGTGCTCCCAACACCTCCCTGCAAGAGAAGGAGGTGTGATGCCTCATGGCTCTCCAAACCTCAGCCTTCTATACACAAACCGTTGGCTACAGAATTACACGGTCTTCCTAATTTCAAAGGTGTAGGGAAGTATTAATGCAATCACACCATGTGCTCCCACGGGGGAAAACGGGAATGTTTGTGAACAGCCTTCATGCTCCCTAGCCCTTCCTTAATCCTCCCTCACTCATTACAGAGGCAGGACCAGCAGGGAAGGTGCTATCTCTGATGTCTCTGTTAGGTTGTCTGTCTGTGTTCTCTCTCTAAAAATGCCCCTGCCATCTTAGAAAGAAAAAGGGTAATGCAAAATAACAAGGTCAGTTTATTACTTTAAAAAAAAAAAAAAAAGGAAGAAGTATGTAGTTGAGCAAAGATTGAACAAAAAATGCAAATTTTATGTTTAAAGGTAATTAATAAAAATGATATCATCTTCCTTCCTAGAATAAAGCTTGTCTGAAATGGCTCTGATAGTAAGAAGGTTACCTTTGGAGTTTGAATCTTGCAGTCAATATTAGAAAACAGGGCTCCCGAATCTTTTAGGAGATACATGAACATTTATGGGTACTTGGTAATTATCACTTTTTTGGTGACAGTAGTTACTGAGGAAGAAAACCTCCATGAATATCTTATATTTTCACTTTTGTATTTTATTTTTAAGTGGCAATGGGATCAAAGATAATTATGCATGTAGTTTGTATTTAAATAAGGCATGAGAGTGGAAATATCACTTAATTTGCCTCTCCAAAATCAGTCCTCAATCGCAATGTTGGAATGTGTCATTAAAAGTACCCCATGCTATGATAATTAAATATTATGTTTTCCAGAGATGCTAAATGATATTCCTGAGGGTCTCAACATTTGCAAGTGTCTCTATTTCATCTAATGGAATTTAAAAATGAGCAAGAGTAACTATTTTATAAATTGAGAATTTAAGATATTTTATTCTATTATATGACCAATGATAAATTCTCAACTCACTGGATACAATACATAAAGACCAGAAATGTTTCTCTTTTACCAGTAGGCTGTGTTAGATATGCTACCTTTTAGTTTTCATTAGGCCATTCTGTTTTTAAAGTAAAAATAAATTATTTTGTGATAGGTAGTATAAATTTAGATAGAAAACACAGTTATTGCCTTTGCTATCTAATTATAGAAGTAAGCATATTCACTGTAGGAAAATCAGGAAGTACCAAAGAACATAACTAAACAAAGCAGAATGAAAAAAAAAAACCTAGTAATAATCTCACTACCTAGGATTAGTCACTTAACATAGTATTTCTTACCAGTCTTTTTTAAGTGCATCTGTGTGTATATAACACAGTTAGGGTCACATATAAGGAATTATATTTTCCACATTTTATATTTATTAATAACATTAGAATATTTTGGGTGGTGGTGGTGCTGAGAAATTTACCAAGTCCTGTTCTGTAAACTTTTTCTTAGAATTATGCAACCTCCTCCCAAATTCCAGAACATTGTTCTACTTGGGATAAAGGCAACAAAAATTCTTACCCTTAATGAGATGTCCTGTGGGATGCTTTTGGAAGCAAGTACCAGAAAACCTGACTCATATTGGCTTGAACAATAAGGAAATTTATTATCCCACTTTATAAGAAGTCCAGAGCTAATTCAGGCTTCAGAATCGCTTGATTTAGTGGCACAACAATGTCTTCAAGGACCAAGGTTCTTCCATCTCTTCTCTTTGCTGTCCACCCAGTTGGCTTGGTCCCTTGGCTGACAGCAGCAATTGGGTCAGTGGGCTTCCTCATGTATGCCTAGAGGGAGAGAGAAAGGCCTCTCCCACATGTATGGAATGAAAGTCCTCCCGTCATTTGGAGGTCCAAGTGGTCCAGTTTAGGTTACGTTCCTACCTTGGCTCCATTAGCAGTTGTCTTGTGCAGTGCTTAACCCTGGGATCTGAAAGGATTGACTTTGATCTAGTGGAGCCCTCCTTGGAGCTGACGGTGGCATCATCTTCTCCTGCCGTATGGGGCAGGGGTGAGTACCTCTACTGGGAAAGGTGTGAATGGATGCATGATGGGGATCCAACATGGTCCAGTAAAAGGGCCCTTTACAGTGTCTCCTCTGCCCGCCCTCTCTGTGTCTCCAGTCTCATCTTGCACCATGTCCCCTCCCTCGTTCTTGAATCCTGTTTCTGTAGGTCATATTCTCCATCTTGGGCATTTGCCCATGCTATTTCCTCTTTCTGGGATGCCCTCGCCTCCTATTCTCTCTTTTCTTACTTACCTCCTACTCAGCCTTTAAATGTCAGCTCAGCTCCCATTTTGAGGTCAAATCCCCCTTTCTTCTCCCTCCTATCACCTGGCAGTGTTCAATCTTAATGGTGTCTTTCTTGACTAATTTCTTTTTGTTTCCCACTAACTCTTGCCTACCTTAAGGCAGAGATCACCTCACTATTTTATTTCCTGGGTCTAAACATAGTGCCTGAAATGTGTAAGGTACTCAATAAATAACTTCTAAATAAAAAACGAATGACTGAAGTTAATTTTAAACTGAGGTTAGTTGCCAGTATGCAAAGATGAAATTTAATGTTTAAAATCTAATGTTTATTTCAAGTATTATCTTATAGACTGATAGAGATGGTGTTACCACCCTATTGTGGCAGATCTCATGGAATCAATTGTTCATGGGGACAAAGGTAGCCCAATGGCCCCTCCCCTTTTCTTACTTTGTCACTTGAGGAAGGTAAATCTCCTTTGTTTTCTATGAGAAAAGAGATAACTATGAATGCAGATTATGATGAGAGATAACTATGGATGCAGATTATAATGAGAATATAGTCAAGGTGTGGACTTTCTCATGGGTAATATTTTTCTTTGTCATTTAATGAGAAAATATAGACCTTCTGTTAAGAAATTAAAGAGTTCATGTATTTTAAACCTTCAATATATTGAAGATTTATTGAAGAGCATTATTTATTGTGAAGAGTAGTGTTTATTAAAATGCTAATAATTCACTAGGTTTCAAAGAATTGATATCAAACTTCTATCAATAAAAATACCAATATAAATGGTTATGGGGAATACATAGAGGGAATCCATTCTGTTCAGAAAAACCATTGGTTAATATTTTTCTATATCCTTAAAACTTAGGATATAAAAACATGCTTTGTTTATATTATGTTAATGTCTGCCTACTATCCATTGAGCATACCATATCTAGTCTTATATCATTAGGACATTTCATTTTTTCCCCACTTCTTGCTATCAGGAGTAATACTTAGATGACAATCTCAAATATAAATCTCAGTAAAAGTCCACATTCCAGGTTATATCTGCCAGTCAGGTTTCCAGAAATAGAATTACTGGGATGTCCACTTTTAGTGTCCAGCTCCAAAAGCCTTCTGTGAATTCAATATTCTAAAAGTAGGTTGGCTTACCGCAATTCTGAAATTGGAGAAGACGAGGCAGAGGAGATGAGGTGTCCAGCTCAGGGCGCTGCCCTGATTCACCAGCAATACTCAACAAGGGGTACTCTGCAGATGTGCCAGGGGTGAGGGCATCTGACCCTCCCAGATGTGCAGATTGTCAGAGAGGGCTGCGTTTGTGGGAAAACTTCTTGCCCAGACCCCAGAATGTGAGAACCCTGAGGTGAACCCAGATGAAGTCCATGTCAGCAGCTCACCTTTAAATATTAGACTTGGAATATGATCAAGCAGCAAGCCACAAGGGAGGAAGTATGAATAAAACATGTCCCTTTCAAGCTGCAATTTGCCAAGTGCACTGTAATTGCTTCTGGTTAATTATCTCAGTGGTGAGCTAGGAGCACCAAAGGCACACACATCCACATGGTGGATAAGAATAATGCCACTCCTTGCATGATTCTAATTTTGGTTGTTGAGATGTGGACAAGACATATCCAGTTCCCTCAGGTGGTAAGAGATGGACAATGACTTCAGATAGCTCCGCTCTTTGGGTTGTCAATTTTTATTGTTGTCGTAATTACTTATAATTATAGTAATATAATTGTCAATAATAACTACTAATAATTACTGAATGCAGTCATTGGGCTAAGTACTTCCCATGCATAAGCTCACTAAAAGCTCATAAAGACCCTAATAGGGAGTATTGTTTTTCTAATTTTCAGATTCTGGAACTGAAGCTTAGAGAGATTAAATGACTCCTCCAAGGTCACACAGCTGATATTGAATACCAGGCCAAACGTGCCTTCTCTGCAAGACGAGAGGGCTAGATTGCATGGTCCTCTGAGCCTCTTCTAGTCCTGGCAGCTGCTGAAGTTTCCACTCTCTAAAATCCATTTGTTTGTAAATAGTTCTATGGCTGTGCCAAAAGAGGGACATTTGGCTTGGCAGTTTGCCCTGGTGGGATTACTGTCAGAGAGTGTGAACTTACTTTCCTCCTCTCTTCCATTCTTCCTGCAGGGATGCCTAGATAGACCGGAGTCCATGGGGGCTTATGTGTGTGACCCTACGAGGGCTGGAGTATTCAGTGAAATCTGAAATGTCTTTAGGAGAAAATGGTACTCCTATGGCTCGGCAGCAAGGGCAGCATCCTCCAGGACAGGGAAGCTCCTGTTTGGGGTGGGAGCAAGGGGCAGGCCTTCCGAGTCTCGAGTGGGACAGATGCACACAGTGAGTGGGCCATGGGATTATCGAGGTGGAGGTCACTGGTGACGTTG
The DNA here is from genome assembly GCA_008086735.1 of Cheirogaleus medius. Taxonomy (NCBI): domain Eukaryota; kingdom Metazoa; phylum Chordata; class Mammalia; order Primates; family Cheirogaleidae; genus Cheirogaleus; species Cheirogaleus medius. Next base: position 13,596,004 of record VBSM01002035.1, read on the forward strand.
GCAGGAGTGGATTCAGTGCAATTCACTCTAACTGGAATGAGTTAAACAGAGAATGATGGGAGATGGGGAAGTGGACATAATGCAGATAGGAGGAGGGACAGGTCACCCAGGTAACAGAAGGGAAGCAGTGGACATGGTCCAGCTAATGAGGTTGGTGTTCCAGGTATGGGGTGGCAAGATCTTGCTCTTCTAAACACAGTCATCTGCTGAGAGGGAGAAAGACCTAGAATGGGATGTTTTAAAGGAAAAGGAGAAGTTCTGGAAGTAGTCCAAAGGGGTGGAAATCAAATTTACTGGGGAAATTGTTAGGCAGTGCAGAGATACAGTATCATTGCTTTAAAGTGAGACCTGTTGACATAGTGTATTTCCCTACAACCAAATTCAGTTGCTCAGGGGCAAAATTGGGTGGGTTGAGTTTAAGTAGGATTAGGGTTTTGCTAAAGCAGTTTAATAAGGTAGGACACTGGGGATAGAGTGAGGGAATTAGTGTAGTGATGGGCTGTGCTCTCTAAGCAGGGACGTGAAGACACAAAGGACATGATGACTCATAAAAAAGCAATAAGGTCAATGGATTGGAGCTTCTGGTGGGCTAGAAGCATGTGGGTACCCTTGAGTAAGTGAGCAGGAAGCACAGGCAGTGATGTTCAGGAAGTAGGTTGGAGGAAGCGACATAGGAAACGACAAGCTTAGGACAGGAGTGGGGAACATGTGGCCTTCTAGGTCCTTACGTGCAGCCTTTTGACTGAATCCAAATCTTACAGAACAGATCCTCTTATTTTTATTAGCGCATTTTTGTTCATCTTTTATATTTTTACTTTATTATTAAAATAAATGTATTTAAAATACCAAAAAATGAAATAAGGTTCAACAAAATAATCCTCCCAGATTGACTGGAATAGTCAGAACATTAATAAGCCCTAAGGACTAAATGGACGGGCAGCTACACTTATGATCCAGTTCTAACTTCCCCCGCCTGACAGGTGCCACTGCCGCACAAGGCTGGTTGGCGAGAGTTTATGGGGGTCGAGTTTGCCAGTATGTTGTCAGCTTTTGACAGTGGTGCACTGTGTTTCTGTTTGAAGTAGAATTTGTGAAGAGTTGCACAGCTCAAGAGTATTTTTTAATTCTGTCTGCTTAACAGCCATCAGGTCAAAGAAGACCAAGAGAACACTGAAGGAAGAAAACATTTTTTAATGAGGATTGAGAATTGCAATATTATCTTATTTCTGCTAAAGATAAGATGATTTGTTTGCTTGGTGATACTGCAATATCAACATTAAAGAAACTCACTGTTCATCAGCATTATAACACTCCTAAGGACCACAATATTTTAAATTAGAGGGAGAGGCATGAAAGGTTGTATTGCAGAAATTAAAAGATGAAAAGCAAAAGTAAGGACAGTTCTTTCAAGCAACAATGAGACCTGGAAATAGTGCCACTGAAACAACTTATAAAGTAGCTTATATACTCGGGGAAAAAGGGAAGCTATTCAGTGATGTAGAAATTGTGAAAGAATGCATTGTCGAAGTTGTAGCATGCTTAGATCCCAATAACATTCCAAAGTACAAACAACTGCCTCTTTCAAGGAGAACCATAACTGATTGGCAGCAGGCCTTTAACTTAACAGAACAACTTCATGCAACACTTCAAAAGGAAAACAAATATTATGCAATTGCTTTGGATGAATAAACTGATATTACTGACTCTGCCAGTTTTATACTTCATTTGGGTCATAACAAGATTTTCTTTGCTACAACGTGCTACTTACTTTGTGCAGTCTTGCAAACAGAACATGGGGAATAGATATGTTCAACAACTTTCAAGACAAATGTCATGAAGTTGGACTGAATTTGGTAAATTGAGTACACATGGAAGGTCTACAGACGGTTCACCTTTCACGACAGGAAAACATGAAGGGTTTATTGCACAGATTTAAAAAATATTAACAGATCCAGCTGCTCTCACTTCTTTTCATTGTATCTTGCATCAGCAAAATCTCTGTGCTAAAGCTACTATTCTAAATGACACTTTGAAACAGATTATAAGTATTGTTAACTATATTTGTGCAAATGCAACACGGCATTGTCCACTTCATAAGGTGCTAAAGTTGAATGATGACATATTCAGTGTGGATTTATCATTCTAAAGTGTGTTGGCTAGTGAAGGGACAGGTGTTAGCCAAAATGTTACCTCTGCAAGAACATATAGTTAAATTTCATGAAGAATAGAATAAGCAATGTGAATTATTGAATGAAGATTTCTAGAGGAATGCATTTCTGTGTGATATCATGTCAAATCAAAATCACTTGAATATTTCTTTGCAAAGTAAAGCTAAGGTCTATATATGTTATGTGGCAAACAAAAAATCCAAGCACTTTAAAAAAAGCTATCTTTTTTCAAAACACTTCTTCAAAAGGAAACTCCAGATGAACATTTTCCCCAGTTAGCAAAGGTCACTGATGAGCAGTATGATATATGCAAATCATTTAAAGAATACGCAGCTGTTATAGACCTATTGATTGAAGAATACAATGAAAGATTCACTGACTTTGAGAATAATAGCATCACACTCAAATTAGCATTTCGGCCTTACCTAGTTGATATCACCAAAGCACCTAAAGAACTACAGATGGAACTGACTGAGCTCTCAGTAGATGAGAGTTTAAAGTCATTGTTTGATGCTAAGAAAGATCCAACTGAAATATGGAAAAATGCAGTAGAATACCCACACCTTCGGCAACATGCCTGAAAAATGCTTTCTTGCTTTTCAACCACTTATTGCTGCAAATCTACCTTCTCCCACCTAACCCACATCAAGACACACTTAAGGTCACAAATGACTGGTGCCCATCTAGAGGATCAGCTGAAACTGTGGACCTCCATGCTGCAGCCCAATATTCAAATGCTTTCCAATGAAAAGCAGACACAACAAAGTCATTAAAAGATAAGTTAACTTTAACATTAACAAATAGCTTTCATTTTTTGAAATGATTAAGTACATAGTAGTTAGATTTTTACAAAGTAATGTACATTTTTAAGTATACCTAATTGAAGTTTCTTGAATGTGGCCTTATTTGATTACAGCTAAATTAATGCAGCCTTCTAACATGAAAAGTCCCCACCCCTGGCCTAGGGTGTGCTGAGGTGGGCGGGAGGAAAAGATCAGCAGAAGGGAAGAAGTCTCTGGACTTAGTGCTAGGATGCTAGCTGATCATCTGTGGAGGGCACCAAGGTGAACAAAAGAGCAGAAATGGAGAGGAAGGACGCTGAACAGGTGCTCAGATCTTTAACAATGAGTCATAACGGTCTGGAAAAGTCAATACAGTCTACAAAAGAGCCTAATGAAGGAGGGAGAGGATGGTCTGGTGATCTGGGCCTCACAGGAGGTGGAATTTTTTTTTTTTTTAGAGACAGGGTCTTGCTCTGTCACTCAGGCTGGAGTGTAGTGGCATGATGATAGCTCACTCTAGCCTCGAACTCCTGGGTTCACAAGATCCTCCTGCCTTAGCCTCCTGAGTAGTTGGAACCACATGTGAGTGCCACCATGCCTGGCTAAGTTTTCTAATTTTTTAAGAGACAAGGTCTGGCTTTGTGGCTCAGGCTGGTCTCAAACTCGTGGCCTCAAGTGATCCTCCTGCCTCGGCCTCCCAAGGTTCTGGGATCATAGGTTTGAGCCACCACACCTGGCCAGGAGGTAGGATTTTTGAGAGAGAAAGGAGAAGTGGTCTGGATGTGGCAGTGAGAAACAAAGAGGATTTCAGCAGATTTCAGAAGCAGGCAATGCTCTGTGGGTGGACTCCTTGAGCCGCTGGACCAGGCCATGCTGCCTCCCGGGAGAGAGTGACTGTACAAGGAGCCACGACAGAAGCTCATTTGCCAGGCTGCTGGGGGAGTGGAAGCTTGGTGCTCAGCACCCATTCGGACCTCATCCAGTGCCTCCTGCACTGCAGAAGCTGTAAAGGGGAAGATGGAATTCCCCAGACTCTTTTGCAGCTCAGCTCCCAGATGTCTTCCAACTCCAGCCAAGCACACGCTCTCAGGTGGGATGCAGGAGGTGGAAATGAGGCAGAGACCACGTTTCCGCAGCTTTTCCTGACAGCAGCAGTCACCGAGCTGCGTGCGTGGGGCGCGGGGCTCGCCCGTTCCATGTGGATGAAGAGGCAGAGCACCTATCGCATGTCCATTTTGGTGCTGCGGGTTGCAGCGGGCAGGGAGGTTGTTCGGTCACCAGCAGTCCTGGAGACTTCCTGACCATGGCGGCTCTCTGATCACGGTAATGGTTTCATGAGTATGGGCCCGACGGCTTTGACGGACATTTCCAGATCAGGCAGTGCTTCCTTATTGTAGGAGAGGTAGCCATCTTTCGAGTGGTTTAATCCTGCCATTCTAGAAAACTCGAGCTAGAGTTATTTTCTTCGATTCTCTAACAGCCATCTATTACTCTGAAATAAACCCCTTCTGCTTAAAGTTGCTAGAGTATATTCTATACTCTACAATTGAACTCTGATGGTCCAGGTTAGATAGTGGAAGTGAAGATGCCCTATAAACATAAAGCGGTGCCCTCAACAGAACCCTCTGGCTTGCTAAGGAATAAGGATGTACTGCGAGCCGCTCTTCTTAAGCACCCACTGTGTGCCAGGCGTTGTCTGGAGACCCCACAAAGCCCTGCACGGCGGCCACGATTGCCCCCTTGTGTAGATAAGGGAATTGCAGCGCAGAGAAGCTGATCCCTTTTTAAGGTCACACAGCTGGGAAGCTACAGAACCAGGTTTTAAACCAGGTCTGTTAAATTGCCAGTACGCCCGCCCATGCTGTCTCATTGGGTAGGGGTGGCTCTATCCAGGAACTTTTTCAGATCCTAAATACAGAAACGTGGTTTTTGTGCTAAGAAATATCTCTGGGGGTAGTTTTCCCTCTCAAAAACTTTAGTAAAATTGGAGTAAATTTAGCATATGAAAGGTTAGACATGCTTCTGTTTTGACCATCATGACAGATCACAAAGATTCCTAAATGGTGAGGATTTGAAGATGAGATGAGAAGGGCTGTTGGAATCCTGAGCTCCCAGTGACAGAGATGAAAAGAGAGGGTCATTTTAGCAAAAGAAAGGAGGGCCGGGAGCTGCCATCAAAGGGGCTGAGCATGGATATACCAAGGGGTGATGCGACAGATGCCCAGATCAGGATTTTAGTCCAAGGCAGAAAAAGAACAAAGGAATCATGGGCGAGGCAGAGAAGTGAGAGACGGAAGGAAGGGCAGAGAGCCTCATCCCCAGGAAGGTGCACTGAGCAAGCGGCCACCCCCCTGGCACAGAGCAAGGAGAGTCCAGCAGATCTCAGCACTTGCTGTGGCATTAGGGGCAGGGGAGGACAGAAGCCAACACAGAAGCAGAGAGGAAAGGAAAGCAAAATAATGAAGCAGAGAGAGAGAGAGAGAGAGAGAGAGAGAGAGAGTCCAAGAAGAAAGACGCTTGCGTTGAGGCTGAGCTTTAATTGGTTCCACTCGGCTTTTTTCTGCCAGACAACAATGAGACTCTGATCCATCTGGTTTGGTGCGACAGCCCTTTGCTCCCCAGCCATCCCTGGATCCGACTGCCATTAACCTAATCCTAGCGCAGCCTCCAGGGCCCCACACCACCCGTCCGTGAAGGCAGGGCTTCCGCACCGCCCAGCTCTGGCTGCTCAGTTTCTTCAGCCACTAATAGCACCGGGGCTTGGGCTGAGTGTAGATCAGGCTCCACCAGCCAGGTAACCTTGGGAACCTTCCCCACTTCTGAGCCTCAGTCTTCCTGTCAGTCAATGAGAATGAAGACAGTACATGATGTATAGCTTCAGTGACATAATACACAAGAATGGCCCAGAAAAGGGCTTGGCACACAGAAAGTTCTCAATACAGTAAATGCTAACTGTTGCTATCATTATTATATTATTATAAATAATGCATACCATTATTTAGCACCTATACTTCCTGTCTATACTTTTAGATGGTGAGATAGAAAATATTGAGAGTTACAGAACTTGGCCCTGACATTTACTTGCTGTGTGATTTGGGAAGTCCCTAGACCTCTCTGGGCCACAGTCTTCTCACCTCTACCATGGTTGGAAAGATGAAAAGGTTGGCATGAATGAGGTCTGTCCCTGACAAGATGGTGTAATTTATTCTGGCAAAGCTGCTACTGGAAGGTCACAGTTAACCATTTCCTTCCTTCTGCGCAGGTTGAAGCCTTTGCATGGATCCAGCTCAGTTCCACAAATCATTCATTGAGGGCCTCTTTGAGCCTGGCATGGGGTCAGGAGCTGAGGGTGGGCGTGCGAGGGAGATGGCAAGCCAAGCTCCTGCATTTGAGGGACTCATATCTAGTGGGGAAAACAGGAAGAAACACAAAGCTAATTACAACCCACTGTGGCGTGTGCAGTAATAGCAGCTGCAGAAGATGGAGACCGCGTGCAGAAAATGGACCGGTTCGCTTGCTGCGAGGGTGGCATACGGCTTCACAGAGAAACTGAGCAGTGCCTCTTCCGTGTTTGTATAATAAAATTATTACATGCTCAGTGGAGGAAATATACAAAATATAGAACAGCACATGGAAAAATATGATTTGGGTGCATGTGTGTTCTGGTCCTGTGCGTGGTCTGTGTGAGAGCACACCCCAGACTGAGATCACTGTTTGCATACTGTGCTGTCCCTTGTTTTCCAACTTTAGCAGAATACCCTGAAAGTGAACAGGAGTCTGTTTGGAGGCAAGTAGGGAAGGTAGGAGGATTGCAGAGGGTGACATTCCATCCAGCAGGGACACCATGGGAGGTAGTAACTTCAGCATTTTACCCGAAAGATGGTGCGTTCCTCTCCTAACACAGCAGAGTAGTGCCTGGAAACATGTACTCACCTCCATGTGTCTTGAGTTTTGGGGTATAGTCTGTCTAACAGCAACTCACTTGCTATTTCCTCAGTATTAAAAAACTTAGCTTGCAAACCAAAAAAGCTGGAATCCCTCAGTGGCCCCCATAGGTCTTCCCAAGTGAGATGAGATGAAGGAGCCTCACTGTAGCAGAGGGTTTGTGACGCTCTAAGGGCTTGCCATGCCCACGGCACGTTCTGAGAAAGGGGCCCCAGGAGGATCTCTGCTTCAGGTTGTTAGCTCGTAGGCTGTGTGCATCCCTGAGGACCAAGCCTGCCATTCCAGACATGACCTTTTGCAACAGGGTATACGGCCTGAGTTGTGGGCATCCACATACCCAAGGGAGGCTGGCTCACCCTGGTGAGGTGTCTTGGTGCTCAACCCTGCAACAGGGGTGATGCCATCATGTTACATGATCAGAGTTGGGTCATGAGAGCCTAGGTTGTCCCCCCAACCATGCCTAGCTGGTTGTTCCAGTCCTCTACCAGGCCTGTCATCCGTTCTGCTAATAGGAACCTGGCCAGCCTGTGGCTGATGAGGTGTCTGAGGCTCTCTCCCTTCCTAGCGCACCCTTACGCCAAACTCCCATCACTGGGACAATCCCTGTCTGACTCTCCCTTGAAATCTGAACAACTCAAATACGATGTCCTGTCCTGGGAAGTGAGTAGTGTGCCAGACTGGCTCACACTGGCTCACAAGTACTGGCAGATTTTGGGGAATTCTGTGAGGTGATTGTTAAGCACAACCATTACTAAACATGGAATTATATGTTTACTTGCAATTGAAGTAAATTCTAGTAAAAGCAGAGGTATTAAATACTCAAAGCTCATCTCTTCCTAGTTATTTTGTACATTTCACTCTTCTCTATGCTTTTGAGGTTATTTACATGTTTACATTATTTACATATTTACATTAACATTTACTATGTTATCTATATAATGGCATGCTAGAAGCTTCACTGATTTCCTGCAGGAAGCTCGAGATCAGGCACAGCGAGAGTGTGTACATCTCCGAGACCAGCAAATGTCACAAATCCAGGCTTTTCTCCCTGGGAACTGGTTGTTGCAAGTTTAGCAGCACACCACTGCCCTGAGACACAGGAGGAAGTGGCACTGTGGAAAACAGTACGCCATGCTCAATGCCACCAGCAAGTCAGCACAGACCGAGGACAAAGGCTGGCTGCCTCTGTATTTGTCAACCATTTATTCACATCATTTCCTCCCAGCAAAGTTTTCCCAGCCTGTTCCTAAGAAGCCAATACTGTTGATTCACTGCCCTCGGCCTGTTACCATTACTGCATTCCTAGTAAATTGTTACATTCCAGAGTAAATTGTTTTACTCTTCAAAATTCACTTAATACGGAGCAGCCCCGCAGGGATGGGGACCTGCAGCCTGAAGGCCACCTGTGGCCTTCTAGGTCCTTAAGTGCGAACTTTCGACTGAAACCAAATTTCACAGAACAAATCCTTTTATTAAAAGGGGTGCAGCAGGGAAAGAGGAAGACTTTCTTGCCTGCTTTGGTGCTTAAAAAAGAACACTCTGGAAATCAGAAGGCTGCATGTTCCCCACCCCAAAGTCTAAAGAAGTCTTCAGTGCCTGGGCCACCTGCTGCTAAGTGCTGGCAGCTCGTGGACCGAACTGGGCTTCGTGGGAAAACAGTTCCACACTTTCCCCTCAAGCTTACCGAGGCTCCAGCTCTGCCCCTCCGACTGTGAAGCGGAGGGGTGGCAGGTGTTCCACCTGCTGGTGCCCTCTACCCAGAGGGACAGGATGCAATCACGTGCCATGTCATGGAGAATATCAATGGGCCTAGTCCCGTCTCCCGTAGCCACACCTGTGCTGCAGAGCGGGTGGAGTGGCAAAGTGCCAGGCAGCCTAAAAATACAGCCCCCGTTATCACTGCAGACTGTTATCTTCCCCTAGGAGTAAACAAGGGAAGCCCCAGAGGCTGCTGTGTGTCCCCAAGGCCCTGAGCCAGGTCGGCTGACATGGCCTGGAGAACAGAATGGCAGGAGATGCACAGGGATCTTTCTGGTGTGCTGAGAAACAATTTGCTTTCATTTCTGAAATAAACCCACGGTAGCCAAGTGACCTTGAGGCTTGAAAGTGCCTTTTGCAAACAGAATCTGCAGTAGAAAAGCTGTGGCCCAAACGGGGAGTAGTGTGCGGGGTCCAGTGTGCAGGTGGGGTCGAGGGTACGGGCTTCCCACTCTGTCCTTACCGTCTCTCTCTGCCTCAATTTCATCATCTCAGCAGGGGATAATTATAATAATGCTTGTCACACAGGGTCATTTTCAGGATTAAATGAAGGATGTAAAAAGCTTAGCAGAGGGCCTGACACCTAGCAAGCACTCAGTAAATACTGGGCCCGGGGACAGAATGAGAGAGAGACATTTTCCTCTAAGCTCTTCTATACTGTTTGAAATTTTTAGATTATGTGTTTATACTACCTATTTTTTTAAAGGCAAGCAAAATAACAATGCTACACAGAGTTTTAATGGATTGGGAAAAGGATGAGAAAATGCCCACAAATCTTCCTCTTCTCCAAGTGTCATGTCCACATTTGTAAAATGGGGTGACAATAGCACCGATATCACAGGGTTTGTGAGGATAAGGGCTCAGCCAGGTGCCAGGCATGCGGTCATTGCTCTGTAAATGCGTCTGCCCCTTGTTAGCGAAAAGCTCGTGGCCTTGAGACCCTCCACACAGCCCGCTGTTCCAGCCTCAGGTCAGCCTTCCTCGTATCCAGCGCTGAGGGAAATCTCCAAGGAAGGGGGCCAGCCGTTGACAGGGGAGCCCCTGCAACTGGTCTTGGCAGGAATTTCCGGGCTTAGTGCAGAGTCTGAGCCTCTTGGCAGGACGGCCAAAACCTCCAGTGTTACCAGTTCCTGGAAGGTTCCAGAGGTGCTGCCGGCTTGTCCTGTCTCTGGTTACGTGAAGACAAACATGCAGGATTTTAGGAGGACAAAGAGAGCTCTGGGACTTTTTTATGTGACAGGGATGAGGTCCGGCAGGAAAGTCTGGAGGCACAGATAAAATGTGGAAGGGCAGGCCTGGGAAAGGTTTTCTGTTGTAAGTTACAGCAAACCAACCTCGACTTGTCCGTAGCATAAAATAGGTTTTATTGCCTGAGGTAACTGAAAAATCCAGAGGCATTCCAGCTTCAGGCTGAGTTGGATCCAGAGGCTTAAATAATGTTACCAATTCTCAGTTCTATTTCCTGCGTTGGCTTCCTTCTTACGCAAGATGACAGACTGCTCAAGGCTCTAGGTCTGTACCCTGGTAGGCTCTAGCCCAGGCGTCCTGGTAGGCTCTAGCCCATGGGCCACATGCTGCCCGCCTAGGACATTTAGCCAGTCCACTGGGTGTTTTTGCCACCGCTGCCTGGCCTGCTTAGCAGCCGACTCACCCCGGGCCCACAGTGTGCACTCTCCAACGGTCTGAGGGACAGTGAACTGGCCCCCTGTTTAAAAAGTTTGAGGACCGCTGTGTCTAGCCCATGGGGAAAGGAGGGCCCTTTTCTCTCTGTGGTCACTGCGGAAATCCCGCCACACCCGTTTGTCTTGATGGAGTCCCATGCTCATTCCTGCACCGATCATCCCTCTGAGGGATGTGACGCCAGGCCTGCCTGATCAGAGATGGACTGAATTTCACCCAAAACGCATGGGCTGCGGTGGGAGGGGAGTTCCCCAGAGGGAAACTGATGTGCTAGCAGCAGGAGAAGTGTGAAGAGGGGAGAACACAGCCGCAGCCACTACCCAGGCCAGCCCAGAGTCGGAGTTCACGGTGGGCTGTCTCCTATCCAGTCCCAGAGCCTCCTGGGCTTCCTGTCTGTCGGTTCTTTGATCCCATGGCTTTGGTCTGGCTGCTGGCTTCAGGGCTGGCCCCAAGCAAAAGCACTACCCTCGTCCACACTACCTAGGCAGCTAGGAGCCTGGGCCCCGTCAGCCTCTCGGGAATGGAGTCCCCACTGTTGTTAGTAATGTGTCCGTGGCGCTTGTGTCCTGTTCCTGGGAGACACAGCGGCGAGGGCAGAGCTGCGGAGGGACATGGCCGCGCAGTGCTTCTGAGGCTTTGCCACGGGGTGCTAGCTTCACCCGGGCTTGGAACCAGGAGGCCTGGGCGCAAGGCTTGGTGCCGCCACTTGCCAGCTGGGCAGTCACTCACCCACTCTGTACCTCACGCGTCTCCTCCTCAAACAGAAATGGCAGCGGGGCCTGCCTTAGAGGCGCCAGGAGACAGCTTTGTGGAGTGCTGCAAAGCGCCCGCCCTGTGTGACACAGAACGTTTTTCCGACACTCGTGTCTTCTTCTCTGATTTCTCTACCACGGGTCTTGGTTGTGGGCTCTGTGCTAGAAACAGACGTCGAGATGGGATTAAATGTGCAGCAATTTTATTAGGTGAAACACCTCCGAGAGAAAGCGGGCAGGGCAGTGGGCGAGCTGGGAGAGGCGTCAGAACACAGCGCCAGTCCGACCCACGAGAAGGAGAGGGAAGGGACCTGAGGGAAACCCTCAGAGCCCCATGCCCTAGGAGTGTCCTCAGCCAAAAAGAACCGACAGAGGAGTCCCAGGTTCCCAGGAACAGGCCTGCATTAGCAGTGTCCTGCCACACCGAGTCATCGGCTAGAGCTGCCTCAGGGCAGAGGCCAGGGAGGACTTCCTCAGTCCTTTATTCTCCCTGTAGTCGAGGGTCTGTGAAGCTTGTCCTTGTGGCCCCCACAGACTCATCTCGACTTTGAGCTCCTGGGGGCTCTGCCTCCTCCCCTGCTGTAACCCCCGGGCCCACGCAGGCCTGGCCCACACAAGCACCCAGCAGTGCTTTCGATGGACCAGCTGAGTGCAGTCTGCTGGTGGCCGGCGGTGTCTTGAAGCCAGTTTCCTTGCAGGGGAGAGTGTTCCAATGTATCCTTCTCAACCTCTTTTTTTTCTAGAAATTAGCAGAATTACTCCTCTGAGCTCAGCCAGCTGGTCCCAGCTTCCTCTTTGACGGGAAAGTCCTTTCATGTATAAACTGCCCCAAGTGCCTTCTCAATCTCATCCCTACCACCATCTGAGCCACGTTCCCTACAATCCTTCCCTCGCCAATAACGCCACCAAAGCTACAACTGAAATCAAAGAACATTTTTAATGAAAAAGGCCCTTTATATCTCTTTTTTTCTGCAAATCCACTGCTATAATTTTGAGGCCATTAGTGACATTTAAACTCTTCTAGATATTCTGATCCTAGAGGGAGGCTGTTCTTGCAACACAGTTTCAAATAGTAAAATCTCTTTACATTTCACCTGTGACCTTTTCTTTCATATAATGTCAACAATATAGAAAACAAATGTTTGGAGTTTCTGAGACAAGTTTTGGTGCTTGGGTTACCAACATTCTCACCGTGACTCACATTCATTATTCAGAAGCACCTTTTTTACAAGGTCCATTTGCATATGCATGTCTCTATTGTACTTCATGCTATCTGAGCATGGCACACACTAACTTCTAAAAAAATATCCTTTCACATTACGATAATATTAAGAGGGATTTCTTAAGCATCCTGACAAACTGCTCTTTCTTGGTGAGGCATGGAATGAATGGTTGGCATTAAAAAACAAGTTAGTCAGGAACAAAGCAAGGTTCAATTCTGCAGGGATGAGTAATAGATGCCCCTTGACAGTCTTCTGTAGAACTTGTATCTGAGAATTTTAAGCACCTACTAGGACCAGAATTTTGTCTGCCTTATCTCATTTAATCCTCACAGCATTCCTGCAAACTAGAGGTTATCACTCTCATTTTACAGATGAGGAAAGTAAGGCTCAGAGAGACAGTTAACTTGCCCATTGTCTTAGGGTTAGTAAGTGGCAGGACAGGGTCTTGCTGTCAGCACTTTCTGAATGCAAACCAAGGCTGTCTCCCTTTTGCTGTTCTATAATTCGCAGCGGGCGTGAGTGGGTGACATGGGGTGTCTCATCCAGACCACCTGAATCAGAATCAGGGTGGCACACCCAGGCATCTGCTTTTAAAATGCCCTCCTCCTTCCAGATGACCTCTGTGTGCAACTGGATGTGGTGGAGAATGACTCCCTCGTGAGATGCAAACACAAACCCATGGGCTGCACTTGGCTACAGCAAGGAGATGAAATTTGAGACAGCTGTATCTTCCCCAGGTGTACTTGGGCGTAGTTCTGCTGCTCAGGCAGAGGAAGAAACCAAAGATGTTATGCTGAAAGGGAATGGGTTGAGTTTTAACTCAAGAAACTTAGGCAAGATGTGCTTTCTGTCAGGGAAATGTCTATTAAGGGAAGCTTCATATCCCCCAAATTTACCCTCTCTTCTTGTGGGAACGGCACACTGATTGTGTTTGGCGCAGCCAGCCCCTCCTCCCTCACTGAGTGCACGAGCTGCTGCAGACACATAACCCACTCCCTAGCTCACTGATTGGTTCCAAACAGGTATAAGACCCAAGGCGAGTAGTCAGATCCAGTCTGCCAATCTGGAGATTTTGCTGGATTTCAAAAGAGATACATTCTTTCTTTTTCTTTTTTGATGTTTTTTCCCTTGCTAGACTTAGACCTGCGAAAGCGTGGTGCTGTTGGCAGCCATCTTGGTTTCACAAGGCAAACGCCTGAGAGTGGAGCCAATGTGGCCAAATCAGGCAGACAGACAGAGCAAGCCGGAGTCCTGCATTGTTTATGCCCCTGGATCCAGCCGAAGCTATGCTCATAAACTTCATAGTCATGGAAGACCATCAATCTCCTCTTTTGCTTAAGATGGGTTGGGTTGCGTTTTCTGTCACTTAGATCTGGAAAGAGTTCTAACTGACACAGGATATCAGACATCACACTCACATAAATCTAAATAAAGGGAATATGCTTTTCTGGTAGTAATTACATTTAGTCGGTCACGCCATAAATATTTATCGAGCTTCTGCTAGGCACCATGCACTCTGCTACGTGCTGCCGGAGATTCAGAAGCAGCCCTCAAGGGACTGGTGGCCTGGTGGGAAGAAGATCTGAAGCAGAAGACAAAGGTAAAACAAGGTTGAAAAGGAAGGTGCCCCAAAAGATGTAGATCATAGACTACAAGGACTCCAGAGGGAAGCTCACGCCATGGGAAGGCTTGGGAAACACTTCTCTCTAATCATGGGATCATGTCTTCCTGTTCTCTGAATCCCAGGTGCTCAAGCTCGGTGCCTGGCACTGGGCACATGCTCAGTAAATCCTTAAAGGATGAATGGCTTCGAGGAGGGTGTGACACTCAGGAATAGGACAGCTGAGCCGAATCTCCAGGCAGAAAGGTGGGCAGTCACAGACCAGGGCTCATAATTTGTGCTGCTGGCATAGTCTGGTGGATGAGGGAATGCTTTACTGTTTAAGAATAGAGGACCAAACTCAGTTCCAACAGGATGACTGGCAGCAATCTGATTTCTATCCATTTGGTTGTATAGGAACCTCCTAGGATCTGTCTTTGTCCTTAGGTATCTTGATAAATAGTACTTTTTGAAGAAACAGAAATATCATTATTGATTTTTTTCCTGATTATAATTTTTCCATGCTTACAAAAAGTTTTTTAAAAATAATTACTTTTTCTTTTAGAGTTGGAAATTTGTTGTAGAGATGAAGTCTCGCTATGTTGCCCAGGCTGGTTTCACATTCCTGGCCTCAAGCCATCCTCTTGCCTTAGCCTCCTGACTTGTTGGGATTATAGGCATGAGCCACCGTGTCCAACTTCCTTACAAAATTTTCATGGAATATATTCAAACATAGAGAAGAAACAAACTCTCATAATCCTACCACCAAGAAATAGCTTCTCTCTCTCTCTCTCTCTCTCTCTCTCTCTCTCACACACACACACACACACACACGCAAAAATGGAACCATTCTGATTTAATCCACCTGAACATTATGTCATGTCTCTCCATGTCAACAAATAGAACAGTATTGTTTTAATGGCTGCTGAATATCCCATTGTAGGGATGGATCAAAATTAATGGAACCAATTTTCTGTTGTTGGACATTTAGGTTGATTCCCATTTTATGCTATTATAAAACCACTGTGGTAAGCAAACATCTTTATAACTAAAATATTATATATTCTGAATTATGTCCTTTGGATAAATTTCTAGAAGTAGAATTTCTGTGTTAAATTAAATGGACATCTTTAAGGGCCTGTGACACATGTTGCCAGTTTGACTTCTGGTGTTTACTGTCCCCAATACTGGTGTTGTCATTTTTCTTTCTTTTGTGCCATCTGTAGGGTGGGGAGGGGTAGACTCACCTAAGAGTGTCAGGGAGGGGTCATGTTGGTCTCGCCTATTCTCTTCCCAGAGAGGCTCCCTGAAAGGAAACCTTTCTCCCGGAAAAGGGTGTGAGCAGAACAGCAGGTGCCCCCTCTTAGGAACCCAGCCCCTACGTTAGGAGGGGCCAGGAACTTCACTCTTTCCAGTCTCATGTTTTAGGAGAATTACCTCCTTCTCCCTTCAGTCCTAGGCTAGTGTTTCTCTGAGTGCTCAGGATGTGGGTACTTGACACAGAGTAGAAACAGAGGGAAGCTCTAAGTGTATGTAGGTCCTGTTAGTTGACTTGGGAAAGAAATGAGGGCTCCCAAGTCTCTCAATGACAGTAGAGTCATTTTATCATATGCTATGTCCAAGGAAATCAGGGATGATACTGGCAGGAGTTTTGTTAGAAAAAAAGCCTAGTTTATTCTTGCCACGGTAACTATTCTTCCCTCTTTCTCCCCATTAAAGTTTAATGCTGCACTCTCAGCAGGGATGGTTTTCCTTAACTGATGGACACTCCCTCAACTGAACCATCTCAGGGGATGCTGAATGATAACCAAGCAAAGACCGCGTGTGAGGAACAGGCCCCCTCACCCAGAAGTGGTGTTCCTGGGAGTCTCTGTGGAAGAATCTAGAGCCAGTATATCTCATTCACTGGACACTGATTACTGAAGACCTTCTCTGACACATGCCCTGGGCTAGCTCAGAACTAGTTCATGAAGACCATTGCTCATGGTCTACTAAGGGAATTTTCCTAAAATTTCAGGAGCTCAGTCACACTGAAGCTCTATGGTGGAGTGAAAAAAATCACAGGCCTTGGAGTCACGGGCTCCATTCTTTTTTGGATGTCGCTAACTCTTCATGTCCCCTGTCTGAGCCTCAGTTTCCTCATCTGTGAAATTAGGATGATAACGGCAACTTCATAGAGTTGTGAGGATTCAGAAAGGAGAGCCATGAAAAGTGCTTTGCGTAGAGCTTGAGGCATAGTCAGCATGCAATAAATCTTAGTTCTGTGATGATTATAATCTGAAAAATGAAGGGAACAATGCTAATCATATAGAGCCATTATAAAGATTAAATGAAATAAGGCTTGTTAGGAAGTTATACCTAGAAAGTTCTCATAAGATGGTAGTTTTAGAACCATTTCTTTATGTTAGAAATATCATTCTCGAGGGGTAAGAGATGTGGAGGGGAGGAAGACGCTGAGGTCCAGGAAAATGTTGAATTTTTGAACAGATGTAGTTGTGACTTTTAAAGGCAGGCTCCTCTCCTTGTAGGGTCTCCCGTAAATGTACAACAGGGAATAAATAGTTGCTATTTGAGAACATGAGATGCCTATGGTTGCTTTGTGAATTATAGAAGAATAATATAATTTGTCTGGAGAATAAAAGAGAAGGAGAAAACCTCTCGGGGATGGAGAGCAATAGAGCCAGGGACCCAAGGGCCCAAGGAGACTACAATCAGTCATGGACACTCTTGGTCAGAGGTCAGTTGATGAACTTTCAATAACTAACTGTGTCAAGCATTCAGTTTGAAGTCCACCCCCCACCCCACCCCCGCCAACCCTGTGCTGTGCTTACCCTCTGTTCCCCCCAGGGTTTGTAAAGGTCTGTTGTACACAAAACATTGGATTGGTGGCACTTGGGAAAGGAAACAGAGGCAGCTTTGCTCACGCTTACGGAAAAGGGGCTGGAGAGTTGAGCTCCGAGCAGGAGCTAGGAGCAACAGTGGACAGGAGCTTGTGTCTTTCCCTCTTGGGGAAGCCTGTGAACTGTGTGATGAGGTGAGTCATTTTAGTTGGGTGTTAAAGCAAAGGGTGACTGTCCCAGAAGGCTAAGGTACTCAAATAAACAAATTCAAATAAACCCTCAGGATGAGTTGCTTATTAAGTAGGTTTCTAGGAAGGTCTCCCCGAATTCAGACTACTGTAAAACGAAACAAAACAAACAGCAACATTTGCATGAGTGTCTGGAGAGTTATGGGTGCCATTTTTTTTTCAGAACCAAGACTATTGGTGATTTTTGCCACAGTAGAGAGATGAGCTTTGACGACTCAAAATTGTATGTGCAACAGCTTCAAACATGATTCTAAAATGCCTTTCCAGTCCCGGTGGGACCAATTTGGCACTCAGGGCACACAACATTTTCTGTGTGCCACCTCAAGCTCTGGCATCATAATCAACGAAGAGGAGCTTAATGATGAATTAGAACACTGCCTTTGGGTATAAATTACCTGTCACTTAACGCACAAACTGGAAAGTCCTCCTCACTTTGCCAGTGGTTGTGTAAATACCCACCAACCCTGCCCAATTTTGAGTGGATTTAGAATTTAATAGGCAAGAGTGTCCTGGGTTTTTTGTTTGTTTTTTTCCCTTAGTGATATGGCTGAATGATTTCTGTTTGATGCCACAAGGAATTATTAAATTTATTATATGGCAAAATAGAAGAACAGGGAAGACTATGGAGGCTATAGAGAAACCATATGAATATATGACCTTTAAATACACAAAATGGGAGTAACAGGGGCAAAATTTAGTTATAAAGGGGGAAGGAAATAGACAGTGGGATTATGATGTGTGGAGGTGTGTGACAATAACATAGAAATAGTCGCTGTTTAATGAGAATCCACTGCGTGCTAGCACTGGGCTAGAAAGTATGCCAAGTTATGGCAAGCAAAAGCAGACTTGGTCTCGGTTCTTATGGAGCTTACCCTCTGTGGTCTATACTACCGGGCTGGATTTCTGTAGCAAAGGTCATGTCCACTAATAGGCCTGGACCTCTCCAACCTCACCTGACACCACTCTGTTCCCTATCTTTACCCTTCAGTGATTTTGGAATATTCTCAGTTCTTCCGGCCTGCTAAGCTCTCCTGCCCACATACTCCCATGTACTCTTCATTGACTGGGAGCTCTTTGCCCTTTTGCTATGGTTTGAATGTCTGTCCTCTACAAAACTCATGATGAAATTTAATCCCAATGTGGCAGTATTGAGAGGTGGGGCCTTTAAGAGGTGATTGAGTCATGAGGCTCTACTCTCATAAATGGATTCATCTACTCATGAATGGATGTATTAAGGGGTTAATGGATTAGTGGCTGTCACAGGAGTGGGACTAGTGGCTCTGTAAGAAGAGAAAGAGACTTGAGAGAATACACTCAGCCCCCTCACCATGTGCTGCCCTGGGCTGCCTGGAACTCTGCAGAGTCCTCACCAGCAACAAGGCCCCAGAGGTAGCCCCTTAACCTTGGACTTATCAATCTTCGTAACTGTAAGAAATAACTTCTCTTTCTTTATAAATTTCCCAGTTTCATGTATTCTGTTACAAGCGACAGGAAGGAGACTGAGACACCCTTCTTACCTAGCTATCTCCTTTTCCACTCGGCTGCGACTCTCCCTTCCTTAGGGAAACTGGCTTCGAGCCTCCAGTTATGTGTTCCCACAGTTCCCTGTATGGCTTAGTTAATAACTTGTAACTGTCGGCTTTGGGCCAGTCTTCCCCACCACTCTGTGACCATGAAGCCCAGGGTAATGTCCATTTTGTCACCAGTGCCGATCATGGGGCCTGGCACATGTTAGATCTTGTTAAACACTGGGGAGGTGAAAGGTTTACTCCTGACAGCCTGGAGATTATGGGTCTTCATGTAATTTAAAACGTTAGATTGTCCTTTTTTTTCTGTCTTCTATGACATCTTGGTATTTCTTTATCAGTACATTTAGTTTTTACCCACAATCATCAAGGCAAAACAAAGGAGAGATGCAGCTAAAGAAATAGGTGGTTTTCTTTCTGACTTAATAAGCAGGTCTTGGGAGAATGGAAAATTTTCTTCAAGGGGAGGACTGGACAATTGGTAGAGAAGTTGCTCTAAATCTCAGACTTGGACAGATGCTCTATTTTAACCTCTATAGTATTAATCTATGATTATGGCTTTTCTCATTTCTCACATTTGAAAAGGAAATATACATTGTCGTTGTGACTTTAGATTACAATGTTCTATGAAGGCTTGGACACTCAAGGACACTGGAAAGGAGAAAATCTGCACTGGAAAATGTAAGCAAGGAAACGTGCCTTCATGTGCTGAACACTCTGTGGTGCTGATGTCAGTGTGGGTAGATGCATTTCTACGTACAGTGCACACACTTGAGTGCCAGAGAGCACCCAGATTTAATAGCCTTGAGGAAAATTTATCAGTGCTGTAGCCTCTACCACAGTCAAGTAAATGAAATATGATCTTCTTTAATGTGACCTTCCAGAAGCTGCAATTGCCTGCAAGTGGCCTACAAAGGGTGAAGATTAACACAGGCACTGACTGAAAATAATAGTCACTCTGTAGCTGATTTCACTAAATTGAATAGTGACGAAAATCGCTGATAACCCAGTGAGAATCTTACCGGCACGGGAAGAGGTATAAGAACATTTGGGGACGCACACGCTAGATCTGGACCTAACTTTACTGTTTACAAAGGAGGGGGCCTTGAGCAAGTCATTCATCCCATGAGCCTTACTTTCCTCTCTGTAAAATGGTTTTAATAATAGTCCCTAGGCACAGGATTGCTTTGTAGGACACCTGCCCAGGCTCAGCTGGGGGCATCTGCGACCCTCTTGGTTCCCTTAAGTGGGAGTTGCTGAGGGCTCCACAGTCCAAGCCGGCCCTCTAGCTGAGGATCAATTTTAAAGAGAGTTGGCAGGGTGGGAAAACTGTTTTCTTCCACTTTCCAAGTTTGGTTTATTAGAAGCAGGGCCCTGAGAGGATCCCTAGGGCCATTATTAGGAAGTTCAAATACTGTCTTGGGTACAATGCAGTGACTTGCGCGGGTCAATTTTTCCTCCAGCTAAATGCACTTAAGAGACTGATGGGGGCAGGGATAAAAGGACACAGCAATGAGAAAAACATTTGAAAAAAAAAAAAAAGGAAGAAGCAGAAGCTGTGCGCCAGGCTGACCAGCTCCAGATTGCTGAGCTCTTAAAAAATAAAAAAAAGAAAAGAAGCCAGACCCCTCAGCCACTTTGCCGGTGACCGCGTGGCAGCAGCGCGGAGGGAGGCGCGTGTCCGCAGTCCGGGCCGCCAAGCGGCTGCGCGCGACAGGCCGCGCTGAGGGTGGTCCCGCACGCCCCGGCGCCGCCTCGGTGGCCCTTTCGCGTCGCAGGCCCGCCGCTGGTTGACCTGCTGTTGTCTTCATTTCCTGGTTAATGGCTTTTCTTCCCGCGCCATCTGGGACCCTGGCAGGGAGTCCCACCCCTCCCCGAGGGCACGGCCCGACTGTCCCTCCACACTTCAGCCTTTGGTCCCCAGACGTGCGCATTCCGAGGAGACAGGACTGGTGGTGGGCTGGAGTCCCCTGGGGGAGCCCGCGGTCGCAGGCGGGGCGTGGGGCGCGGGGCGCGGGGCTCCCAAGGCACCTCGGCGAGCGGCGGCCTAGAGCGCGGCGCCTCCCCGCGGGCCAACCTTGGGTTCCGCGGGCTGCAGCGGTGCAGGAGGCAACGGTACCTGGTAGAGATGGTATAATAGAATCATATTAGGAAACATACATACTAGAAACATATTAAGCATGGGAGGTTCTAGAAAGATCGCTTTATGGAGGATCTATCGGAGATAAGAATTGTCCTTCCTCTGGCCATTTTGGAGTGGCCACCCTAAGGCCATGCTACAGCTGGTGGGTTTGACACTGGACCCCATGCCAGCACCCCTGTTGTCCATTGAGTTTATTTAGCTGCCTTTGAAGTGCCAGTATTTCTAGGGGCTTGGGATTCCTCAGTCAGCAAATGGACAAGAATCTGTGACGTCATGAGATCCATATTCTAACTGGGGACACAGACAATAAGTCATTAACATAAATACAAAGTAAATTACCATGTTCTATTGCTTTTGCCCTCACAACACTTTTATGGAATAGATGGGGCAATATTATTAAATGATGTTACAGTTGAGAAAACGAAGGCTCAGAGAGGTTAAGTGACTTGTCCAAGGCCACAGAGCTAGTACAGAAGCAGGATCGGGGCCATGATCTCTAACGCTTAGCCGAATGCTCTTTTCATAAAACTCTCTACCCCTGGGAAAAAATGAGGGACTCATTAGAATAACAGAAGACTTGAGTACATGGCATTGTGCCTGATATTTAGGGGTATTCAATAAATAACTTTAATACATATTTATTGAGGTTTTATGTGCTTGGCATTGTTTTAAGTCTTGGTGCACAAAACAGGCACAGTCCTTGTTGGAACTTTACAGTTTAGTGGGGGAAAGTAGTATTAATCAAATATTATATAAATATCAATAAAATTTACGTATTTGACTATATAGTAAATAATCTAGTTAGATAGACCTTAGTATATAATTTAAATTTTAACTTTTTTTTTCATTCATTGTTGAATGCCTGCTAGATGCTAGGCAGAACATAGCCCCAGTGTTAACTTTTTTCCTAGGAAAGTAATTTAGTCCCCTTTGTCACAGATTCCTCTCCTGTATATTATGAATGATGGTCTAGCAGCCTATGCTGAACATTGGGTCATATGGGGAAATTTTGTATTAATATAAACCTGTATCTTACATAAGATTTATATATTTTGGATGCTCAAATGTGAAATAATTCTGTAAGAAGTGATGTTCATTTGCATAAAGACCAATTATGCTTGTGCTTTAGATGAATGAATCCATAATCCCATCATGCCTGTTTGATGGATATGGAAATCCAGGCAAGAAGGAGATAATTAACTTTCCCATGATCTCTCAGCCAGTTGGCTATAGAGGGGGCTTCAGGTGGTCTCACCGTCAAGGGCTTGGCTCTTGTCCCCATGGCTGGGGCAGGGGTAGGGAGAAGGAATGGCAGTGGCAGATAAGGAGATTGTAGCCTAGGGAAGGTCACTCTCTCAAGGTTTAGGATATTTCATTCAAGCACAAGATCTTGAAGGACAGTTTGTTCTTCTGAAATGCGACTGGCCAAGGGGCTGCATGCAAGAGCACACACTCCTGAACGATGCTCACTTCCTTGTTCGGTCACTTGCTGGGGCAAGGAATTAGCCCCTCAGGACCTCTGCTTCCTCTTCTTACAGTGCTTGTACCCACTGAACATATCGTCCCCAAGACTTGCTGAGGTCATCCAGGGGCAGCAGGCAGCACAGTGCCCAGCACATGGTAAGTGCTCAGTGGACATTAGCAATTCCGATTGTGATTTTTAAAACTCATTTTCTCTTGAGTAAAAGTAGACTATTGTGCATGATACTTTTGAGGTTCAAAGCACGGCTTCTTCAGAACCTGATAGGTGCAGAAGAGCACAGTCGACTATCTATATACCACTGTACTGTGCATAATTAAGCAGCTGTTGCTGTCAGTAAAATCTTTCTCAGGTTTTCCTTTTAGTTTTGGCCTTCTGATTGTGGATAATGATTGTGTAGTGATTGTGTGTGATGCACTGAGCTCATCTGACCTGCTTTCCTCTAGCTATGGACTGCTAGAGGTTTTGCATAATTCTGTCCCTGAGCTGGCAGGTGGGACAGCCTCGGCTGGCCTTTCAGCATATGAGTTATTACTGGCTGTGTGGGGAGCCTGCCTGGTTGCTCCCCAGCCCTTGTTGGGCCAGTCTAGGCACAGCTTAGGAGTCCAGCCTGGCTTCCACCTGCCCTTCTCCAGCACATCCTTCTCTCACTAGGACACACAGGACAAAGGGCTGGCCCTGGAGCACAGAGAGGATTCCTTTGGCCTCCTGGGAAAAGGGCTGAGTATGTGAAGGTTGGAGGAACTCTCAGTGAGAACATGTGCTTTGCTGTGGGTGTAGCTTGGTTATTAACATTTAAATAAATAAACATACAGTCTGTGGGCTTCCATTTGTACTTTTGGTCCATAGCTATAAATTTAAGAGCAAGCGTATCCACCACCATCTCCTTACCCCTCCTCCTCCCAGTGAAATCTGGTAGGCCTGTTGGGCTGGTGGTAGGGGTACAATCTGAAGGTAGGAGAGACAAAGAGGTAGCCCTTCCACAATGGCCTCCCTACCCTCCAGCTCCTGGACTCATCACCAGGGTACCCTGCTGCATAGACAGTAGACTGGGTTAGTATATAGTCAGCCTAAAAGACAGAGAGAGGCTCTCTCTCTAAAGGAATGGGAATGCAATGGGAATATGGTGCCATAGTAAACAATGTGCTTATTCCCATTGCAATGCCCTATTCCGGAATAAATATCATTTTCCTTTAGAGAACCTCTCTCTCTGTTTGTTATTTAGGTTGACAGTTCATTTGTTCATCTATTCATTCAACCTAGAGCTTTTCAGGCACTGGACTAGGAAGGGGTTTTTTCAAACTCATAACTTTAAACTAATTTATCTCAGTTATTCAGAACAAAATTTCATGGTACTTGGGGAATTTTTAAGAACTAGAAATTCAGATTAGTATTATTACTACTTTTTTAGCTTATAAATTCCCACTCTTTTTGAGGGAAATCACTATATATATATATATATATATATTCTCTTCCTGATTTAAAACAAAAGTGTTTCAATGATTCACACTGAATCACAGCTAAGACATTTATTGAAGGAATAAGTAACAACCACATACATGACAACTGAATAAATAAGGAGGGAAATCTGTTAAATAAATAAGATGATGTAGGTTGATTCACCTAACCAAATTATGGTTATTTCATTAACTCCCCGATCGAAATTTCAAATCCTTATTCTATTTGCTGAGGTAAATTTGTTTAACATGAAGCCCTGACATCCTTTAAAATAATTATGCTTCTAAATGAAAGTTTAATTTTTAATCATTTGCTTTGCTAAAATAGAAGCAAATGAGAGGATAATATGACAATTTAAAGGATTTGCAATAGATCCCCTAGAGCTGGAGGAGACATGAATTTTTTCTGAGTACTGCTGACTAGTGGAGGAATTTTAAATACGGTAATAGAACTATTTCCTCATAGTGTTTGCTTCTTTGATAGAATAAAACCAGAGGGAATTAGAAGCCAAGAGAGGTGAGGCAGATCAATGCTACCTGATCAATCCCTGACCTAAATGGGGACTGTGAACTTCTCTCCGCCGTGACGGGTCCTCTGGTGGATTTCTGGGCTGGAGACTCAGGGCAGTGCGGTGCAGGGCTTATTATGAAAAAGAGCCAATTCCCAGTGAAACAGAATGAAAACAGTTTTCATCTTAGAACAGAAGAGATAGATGCTATTGTTATTTGCAAATAATGAAATCTGTACCATAGGAAGGATGGTTTAGTTCATTTCCTCTTTTGGCTAAACGCTGTGATTTTCGGTTTGCTTTTTAAGTCACTTTCTGGCAGTTGACTATAACATCTGCCCAGTTCAGGTTAGGAATGTGAATTCATTTAAGAGCTATTTTAAATCAGAATTACCAAATGAGGAATGAAAAACAAAGATACTTTTACTTAATAACTCCCTAGATGACAGATCTGACAGGAGGCTTCAGTCCCTCTTGGTTGTAACACACTCTTGCAAATATCACATTTTTTTCCTTTCCAGGAATTGTGAACTGTATTGATTTTCTTTACCTTTTCACATTCCTCATTGCCGCATGTGGCAGAGGATACAATTTTCAATACCACATGCGCTAATTTCCTTAAAATAAAATGGAAACAGCATAGAAGGAACATGTACTTGTGATTCCCTTTCGTCGGGCTGCTTCGGGCATTGAACTCAAAGTGAGGGCTCTTTTTATAATGGCCCTGACTTGTAATCTATATTTTGTTTGATTAACTGTCCCTGGTCCTTTTAAAACTGGTGAGAGTGCAGTGACATTCACAGTAGTCAGAGTCTTTAGGAGTTCATATGAGTTTTTTAAAGCTTACTATCATTATTATTTATTGCACAAACAACTATATGGCACTATTAATATAAATCAAAGTGAGAGAAAAAGTTCATCTACAGTCTTAGTCAAATTGTTTTCATTTTTCAAGTTCCCTCCCAAATCTTGTTTATGGACAGAAGTATTTTTTGCATGGTTGTATTAGGAAGGTAGATAAGATTTTGTATTTTACTTTTAAACTTAAGATGTCATACATGTTTTTCAGTATTTCATTATACTCTTCACAATGAAAATGCTAATATATGTATAATATTCCATTGAATGATGAGACCATAATTTACCCAATCATTTTTCATTTATGAACATTTAGATAAAATATTATAGTATGTAAATATGGCTGCAAAGTATATTTTATTCTATAATTTAAAAAAATTCCTTTTGGTTATCTCCTTGGTATAAAGTCCTCAAAGTGGGGTCAAAGGTATGAAAATTTATATTCTTTTTAGCATATTACAAACTTGTATCCTTAATGAGTTGTACTCATCCACACTGCAATTTTTGATCACATCAGTTTTATCTCTTAGCGTTGAGAATTCTCATTTAAATTTTTTTCTACTTGAATGGCTAGAAAGTAGGTATATTTTGATATCATCATATCATCCTTTGTCAGTAGACCAATGAATGTTATTTCCAAGTCTTTGCTCTTGCTCTCTTGGGAAATAATGTAATGACACGTCTTTAGCTTCTTAGCTCATCATGTCTTAAACTAATAATTAGGATGCAATCCAAGGAAATATTATATAATAATATAAATATATTTATATATATAATATTTTTATATAATATTTTTCTTGGCATGATTTAATTTCTCATGTTTCCCTACTTTATTTTGTCTGTTTTTAGCTGGGATATTGGAAGCAGAGGGGGTCACAGCTGGGATTAAATGGGGTTACACTCTTACTGTTCCCCAAGTTGTTCACCTGATGCCCTGTCATTCCCCTATGTCTTTGCTGTGGGCTCCATTTAGCCTGGAAAGTTCTTTCTTTCTATCCCTATTTTAATGACTTATACAATTATGAAAATGGCTTCCAAGATTCCACACCCTACTCCCTGGAACCAATTGATATGATGAGCTATCATTCCCATGACTGTATTTTGTTACTTGGCACAGTTGACTATAAGATAGGTTTATCTGAGTTGGGTCTGACCTAATCCCATGAGCCCTTTTAAAAGCCAAGGGTTTTCTTTTCTGGTAGCAGAAGAGAAAGTTTGTCACTGCTATATTGAAGATGGAGGAGGCCACATGCCAAGGAATGTGGACAGCCTTCAGGAGCTGCAGGAAGACTTGAGCTGACAGCTGGTAAGGGAATGCTGACAGCAGACCCACAACCACAAGCAACTGCAACCTGAATGAGCATGGAAGCAGATTCTCCCCTGGAGCTTCCAGATGAGATTCTAGCTGCCAACATCTTTAGGCCTTCTGAGACCTAAAGCACAGAACCCAGTTGAGCCCATCTGGACTTCTGACCAGCAGAACTATGAGGTAAATGTGGATGTGGTTTTAAGCTGCTAAGTTTGTGGAAATTTATTACAGCAACATAGAAAACTAATACAATGACACACAAAGAGATTTGTCATATATAATAGAAATCACTCTTAACCAACTTTCTCGACTTGAGAGAGTTCACGTGTAAGAATTGCTTACATGTGAACTAAAGCCCAGGGCTCCTGTGCTCTCTGCTTTAGCTGGCTGAGTCGTATGCTCCCAAACCTGCTGATGGCTAGTCGTAGTGGTTATTATAATTATACATTTGTATGTATTCAGTATTATGTCAACGGACGATGTAAGAGAGTGAACATATTTCTGCCAAGATGGAGATGAATGCTTTGAAAAGCCCGGAGGAATGGTAGTCACTGGAAAATGCTATGGAATTAGGTGGGTGAGGCAACTAAAGACCAGCAAAGAACTGTAAAGGTTTAGAAGGTTTTTGTACTCAGATTGCTCTGCCGGTCTCCCTAAATTCTTCCTCCATGTTAAAGACTTTGAGACTAGGACTTGTGCACAGAACACTGGGAGGAAAGCTCACTCTAGAATGCTGCCATGGTAGTTCCTCAGCAGTGCCACATCCAAAGAAAAGGCCCTGGCCCTACATCAGAAGAGTGGCCAGTGAAGGCACAGGGCTTTGTTTTAAATTAAAATAAGATGCTTCGGGCATTGTTTTTTTTATCATATTGGGTGACTCCTCAGTGATTTTTTTTTTTTTTTACCGACCTAGTACTTCTGATTAGGTCATATAAGTGAGCTTCTGTTACGTAATAGGTATGTGCGTGCACACAGATACACACAAACAAGGGGGATTAAGCAGGTTATAAATCAATTCATGAAGTATGAATTCATTTTTTTGAAAATCCATATTCCTAGAAAAAATGGGTAATATCAATGGTAGTTATATTTGAGTGGTCAGCTTAGATATATTTTCTGTAATACAAACATATTACTTTTGAAATACGGCAAAAAGGAAAATAATAATAACAAAATAATAACTCCTAGCTACCCTTCAAGGTCGAGATCCAACAATTTCCTCCCTAAAGTTTTTCTCAATTCACATGAAGTTTCATAAATCATTTATTTCTTTATGCTCCCAAAGCTCCTTACTTGTATTTAATTAGTTCTGATATTTAGCATGGCCAATTGTGTCTTTCCCTTTCATTTGAGAGCAGGGACCGTGACACATGAATATTCATGTTTCATAACACTAAGCACAGTTCCCACCATTTAGGAGGTACTCATCCAAAGAGTGAATGAATGAATGGTGTTCTGATACAGTCACAAATATATCAGATACTTTTAGGCTCTCTCTTAGTGTCCTGTGGTAAGCAGTTTTAAAATCATACTCTGGCCTATGTGATCCAGATCATGTGTTTTAGCATCTTATCTAATCTGAAAGCAATGGCCATACACTCAGCCCTCGAGCAGAGCCTTTCTGGGCAAAATGAGAACACCTTTCTGAAAAACAAAGGCAAATTCGGCACTGGGTGTTCAGGCACCACACAGATGTTGGCCAGGCTCTGGAAGAATCTGCACATCAGATGTTCTCTTGTCATTCCCAGCCCGTTCTGCATCTACACTACCTGCGAGCAAGCCTTCTGGGTGTGTAGGGGGGCATTTGCTAATTTTCGTCTCCTGCAAGCAGACTGGGCTATGTCCTGATTTTGTTAGTGTGATTGCTGAAAATGGAGTGGTTTATTAAAAAGTAATGGTCGCTACCTGACAGATTTGCTTCTTGCAGCATTAGTGTCATGGTGATGGATTAGCAGAATCTCCAAAGTGGAAAGGCATGTTTCCACATATATTTTGTATACACATAAATTCACTTATAAACGTTACTCATTTTCCTTTTATTTTTAAATTTATTATCCTTTAATGTTTACCATGCATCTTTTAGAACACATGTGGCCCTCACTGGAAGACTCTGGTAAGTGATTCTAGGAGGGCCAGAGGAATCTTGGTGTTATCTTTTGCTCACGTTTACAAAGTTTCCCCTCTATTTCTGAGCTGCTTGCAGGAGGGGAAAGGAAAGCAAGAACCGGCAACCTCACTGGGCTAGGGAAGCTCTGAGAGGGACTCCTTTTACTAGAAGGGCAAGTCTGTTTAGTGATTTAAAAACGCCCTACCTTCATTTGATCTTTCACTGAAAAATTAAATAACTGCCTTTCAGCATCTAGAAAAACTAAATTAAGAAATGTATGATTTTTCCCACTAAGGCTGGACTCAACAGCCTAGATAGCTGTACTATCATGTGTTGCCAGGAATTGGGACCAAAAAACTCTTTCCCTTTAGAGTATTCCATTAAGAACTTTATAAAAATGTATGTAGTTGGAGATGAGACTTTTCTGTGAGGGAGAGATGTGTCAGGAAGCTTGCCCAATGGCCCAACAAGTCCTGGACTTGGAGTCCTGAGAGGATGGGACACCGCCAGGAGAAGGGCCAAGGCTAGTTAAGGAAGAAGTATTAGGGACCCAGACTCATGGTGACCCCTTCTCTGTGTTTGTGGTGGCCTGAGTTCACTTAGCCTAGGTTCTGTGGATGCCCGCCTATTGGTTTTGCCACCCTGGATTGATTCCCCCTTCTGCTGGTAGCTGCTCTCTGATTCTCCTTGGGGAATGCTTTGTTCACCACTTCCTAGGTTTAGGTTTGGGTGAAGTTGACTCCACCTCTGTCCTCAGTGGTGGGGGGTGTGTGACCCAGGCCTGTCCAGGAAAGCTCTGTTCTTTCCAGACCTCAGTGACCAGAGTAGAAATGGGTCAGCATCTGAACCAGTTGGCAGATGCTCAATTGTTGCACATTGGATGATTTAAGAATTCTTCCTTTTATACGTGAAAGACTTTCTTGGTTGCATCTTATAAAAATCTCCCTAGCAACATTCCTTCCATTATGCTTAATATTTGTCTCTTTTGTTGTTGTTGTTATTCAATGTTATAGCATTTGAGATGCAGTTGAATTAACACACACACCATATTGTAGCAGCCTGGGGGGTTAAAGATAGTTAACCAGCTAGAAGAAAAAGTCATTGTCTCACTTAATACTCAGAGAAATGTGAAAGAGGGGATTGGGGGGGGGGTAGTTTTGATAGTTGAGCATTCTAAGATAAATGGCTCTTATAAGAAATGAGATTTGCAAACTGGATTCCAGTGGGTTGCTTCAACCAGATCTGGTTAGCTGTAAACATCATTAGCTTAAAATGTTTTCTCTTACCTCTGCTGTCTGTGACATTGGGCCTCCTGAAAGGGAAAGTGCTGTTCTTTCACATTTTAACTCCTCCCAGGGGGGGTTAAAGCTAGCTGAAGTCAGGCTTCCTGCAAGCTACATTAAGCTTGTGTTCCTCCAGGCCAGAAGGGGAATTGTGATGTCTCTTCCGGGTTGAGAGGCTTCAAAGGCAAGACAGCTTTCTAAAATCAGGGCTTTAATAACAAAAAATAAGGAGATCTAGATCAGTCTACTTATATGCTAGTTTTATGGTATTTTTCTAACATTCCTACCTGCCCCTCCACCCCCATTCTATAGTCTTGACGTCAGAGATCAAGATCAGGATTTGCAAGATTCTGATGTTAAAATATGAATTGATGTTGTGTTTAGAGATGACAATTTTGCAATGAGTGCTTTGGTGGGGGTCTCAAATCATTCTTTAAATTGCCAGGAAACACTTTATGAAACAGTTAACCAAGTTTCTTTAAGTCAGTAACATTAAAAAGAAGAAAGAAAAAAGTGGTGGTGATGATGGAAACATCTGTATTTTTAAAAGACTAGATTTAAGACATGAATGGTCAGCTGGACCTTATATGGATCCTAGTTCAAACAAAAATTACAAAAATACATTATGGAGATAAATAGGGGAAATTTGAACATAGTCTAAGTATTAAATGATGTTAAGAAATTGTTGTTAACTTTGTTAGGTGTAAAAATGTTTTGTGGTGACGTAAGATGTCCTTATTTTAGAAATGCATGCCGAAGTATTTAGGGATGAAATGTCTGTCTAATTAATTTTTTAAAAAAATGAAGCAAATACGGCAAAATATTTGTTAAGTCTAGTGATGGTTATACAGTGTTCTATAAACAATCCTCTATTTTTATGGATGTTTGAAGTATTTTATAACACAAAGGCTTTTTTGAAAAGGATAAATAAATTGCCAGTGGATTCCTCTTGTACATCTTTCCTTTTTCTTTTAAGAGATAAGGGTCTCAATATGTTGCTCAGGCTGGACCTGGGACCACAGGCGTGAGACACTGCACCTGGCTTTTGCATCTATTTTAAGGAGCTAATATGGGCACCTTCTCTGATGAAAACTATGGAAGAAAACTCCAATTATAAGTTAGGTAGATTTAAATGAGCTTTTAAAAATATTCTCTGCTATTAGAATGTAAAATTATGCAGCATTTATAAGTAAAAAGTTCATGAAGCTCTCTTAATTCATCTATGTTCTGTGGGTGGGGATAAATGAATAATAGAAGCATTGCCTGTTGAAAGGATAAAATTTTGACTCATAAATGAACTTCATGAAAATTATTTAAAGTACTTGTAGGTATAATAGGTTCACCAGAAATAGTTCTCATTTGCATGATAGAATTTCCTATAAATGAGCAGAAAGTAATATGTATCCCTTGTAGAAAATACAGATAAATCCATTAGAAGAAAATACTCCCATGATTTCACCCCCATTATTGACATGTTGGTATATTTCTATTTAATAATTTTTTTTGAGCATTTATATTTGTCTTTTATTCTCCTTCCTCCCTTCTTCCTTCTCTCCCTTTGTCCAGGCCACAATTAGATGTGAAAATGAAATCTGAAACAGGAAAGTGGCTACACCCAAGATCAGAATTCACTTGTGATGAAAGCACTCCAATCCCAGAGGAAGGCAGGCTTTACTTTGGTAATTTATGGTATTTTTAAATGAAAGTCAAACATATTTTATTTTTCTTTATTTTTTATTTCTAATTGACACAATAATTGTACATAGTTGTGGAGTATAATGTGATGTTTTAGTATGTATATAATTGTGTAATTAGCATATCCATCACCTTAAACATTTATCATTTCTTTGTGATGAGAACAATCAAAACCTCTCTTGTAGCTACTTTGAAATACACAATAAAATACTGTCAATTCTAATCATCCCACTATGCAGTAGACCACCAGAATTTATGTCTCTATTTAACTGTAGCTTTGTACCCAGTGGCCAATTTCTCACCATCCTCCCTTTCCTTACCATCCTCATCCCCTCTGGTAACCACTAGTCTTCTCTCTACTTCCGTGAGAACAAATTTTTTTACTCCACATAAAAGTGAGATCATGCAACATTTGTCTTTCTGTGTCTAGCTTATTTCACTTAATATCCTCCAGATTCATCTATACTGCTACGAATGACAAGATTCCATTCCTTTTCATGACTGAATGTTATTCCATTGTGTATATATATATACCACATTTTCTTTATCCATTCATCTCTTGATGGACATTTAGGTTGATTCCATATCTTGGCTATTGTAGATAGTACTGCAATAAACATAGGTGTACAGATATCTCTTCAATGTACTGATTTCATTTCTTTTGGATATATACCCAGTAGTGGGATTGCTGGATCATATGGTAGTTTTTAATTTTTTTTTTAAGAGATGGGGTCTTGCTCTGCTGCCTAGGCTGCAGTGCAGTGGCTATTCCCAGGCACAATCATAGCACACTGCACAGCCTCAAATTCCTGGGCTCAAGAGATCATTCCTTCCTCAGCCTCCCCAGTAGAGGACACTACAGGCTTGTGCTACTGCACCCGGCTGTTATCTTTAAGTTTTTGAGGAAACCCCATACTGCTTTCCATAATGGCTGTACTAATTTACACTCCTACCAGAAGTGTGTAAGAGTTCTCTTTTCTCCACATCCTCACCAACACTTGTTAGCTTTTAAATTTTTGGTAGTAGCCATTATGACTGGAGTGAGGTGATATCTCATTGTAGTTTTGATTTTCATTTCCTGATGATTAGTGATGTTGGATATTTTTTCACATATCTGTTGGCCATTTGTGTGCCTTCTTTTGAGAAATATCTATTCAAGTTTTTTGCCCATTTTTAATCAGTTTTTTTGTTGTTGTTTGAGTTCCTTATATATTTTGTATATAAACCCCTTGTCAGTTGTAGAGTCTGCAACATTCTCCCATTCTGTAGGTTATCTCTTTGCTCTGTTGATTGTTTTCCTCACTGTGCAGAAGATTTTTAGTTTGATGTAATCCCATTTTTCTATATTTGCTTTTGTTGCCCATGCTTTTGAGATTTTATTTGAAAAATCCTTGCCTACCAATACCATGGAGCTTTTCCTCTATGTTTTCTTCCAGTACTTTCATAGTTTTGGGTCTTATATTTAAGTCTTTAATCCATTTTGGGTTGATTTTGGTATATGGTGAGAGAAAAGGGTCTAATTTAATTTTTCTGCATGTGTACAGCTAGTTTTCCAAGCACTGTTTTATTGAAGAGGATGTCCTTTCCCCATGTGTGTACTTGGCACCTTTGTTGAAAATCCATTGGCTGTAGATGTATGAGTTTATCTCTGGGCTTTCTATTCTGTTTCATTGGTCTACGTGCCTGTTTTTATGACAGTCCCATGCTGTTTTGGTTGCTACAGCTTCATAGTATGTTTTCAAGTCATGTAGTGTTATGCTTCCAACTGTTCTTTTTACTCAAGATTGCTTTGGCTATTTGGGGTCTTTTCTGGTCTCATATGAACTTTAGGATTGTTTTTTATATTTCTGTGAAGATTATCATTGGTATGTTGATATGGATTATATCTGATAGGGATTGCTTTGGGTAGTATGGATGTTTTAACAATACTAAGTCTTCCAGTCTATGAATACAAGATATCTATTTTTTGTGTCTTCCATTTCTTTTATCAATTTTATGTTTTATTGTTTTCATTGTAGAGATCTTTCACCTCCTTGATTAAATTTATTCCTTGATATTTTATTTTTTGGTAGCTATTGTAAAAGGGATTGCTTTCTTGATTTCTTTTTCAGATAATTGCTATTGGTGTACAGAAATACTACTGATTTTTTATATGTTTTGCATCCTACAACTTTACTGAATTAATTTATTAGTTCTAATAGTTCTTTGGGGGAGTCTTATATCTATATAAGATCATGTCATCTGCAAACAGGAACAATTTGAATTCCTCTTTTCCAATCTGGATGCCCTTTGTTATTTTCTCTTGCCTGATTGCTGTGGCTAGGACTTCCAGTACTATGTTGAGTAAGAATGGTGAAAGTGGGCACCCTTGTCTTGTTCCAGATCTTAGAGAGAAAGCTTTCAGCTTCTCCCCATTCAGGATGATGTTAGCTGTGGGTTTGTTATACATGGCCTTTATTATGTTGAGGTACATTCCTTCTATACCATATTTCTTGAGAGTTTTATCATGAAAGGATGTTGAATGCATGGTATTCTTTAAAATAAAATTTTAAGAATTCTTATATATAAGGGTGATTAGCTCTTTGAGAGATGAGTTGCAACTATCTTCCCCAGTCTTCCAGTTATCATTTTTAGTGTTTCATAACTTTATTACAATTGATCACATTTATGAAGACTTCATAAAGTTATAAATAGTTATAGTACAATAAGGCAATTATCAAAATGCAAGGTAATCCATCGGCATCTCTTGAAAACATTATTATTGCTGGACACAGATATTGTACAGAGAAATCTAATAACCATGATTTTTAAAAAATTGAGTCATAATTTATACACATTAAAATATGCATATCTCAAGTGTTCAGTTTTTTTGCATTTCAGCAATAGTATGCACCTGTGCAAACATCACCTAAAACAAAATCTGGAACATTTGTATCACCCCAGATGGTGTCCTTTATAGTCTACTACCCAATATCTCCTAATTGGCAAGCATTTTTTGATTTGTCACCATTAGTTTTTGCTTGTTTTTTAACCTCACATATTTTGGAATCATTGTAGTATATACTCTTTTGTATTCAGCTTCTTTCACTTAAGCATAATATTTTTGAGATTCATTTATTTTGTTTGTTATATGTATTAGTAGTTCATTTTTAGTGCCAAACAGTATTCCATTGTATGAATACACTACTATTTGTTTATCCAAAGACTTGTCAGTGGACACTTGGATTGTTTTCAGTTAGGAGTATTTGTGTGTAATTTGTAGGCATGTGTTTTCATTTTTCCTGAGTAAATAACCTAGGAATTTCTGGGTTATAGAGTAGGTCTATGTGTATAGAAAATTGCCCTAGTGTTTCCCAAAATGGCTGTACTCTTTTATACTCTCATCAGTAGTACATGAGAGTTCCAGTTGCTCCACATCCTTGTCAACATTTGGTATTGTCCAGCTTTTTAATTTGAACTATTCTAGGGGTATGTAGTGATATCTCATTGTGGATTTAAATTTGTATTTCCACTTTGATTAATGATGATGAGCACCATTTCATGTGCTTTTTTGCTATGCTAAATCTTCATTTGTGAAGTGCCTGTTCAGATCTTTTGTCCATTTGTAAATTGTGTATCTTCTTTTTTCTTTTTCTTTCTTTTTTTTATTTTTGAGACAGGATCTTGCTGTGTATCCCAGGCTAGAGCAGTGGTGTCGTCATAGCTCACTGCAACATCAAACTCCTGGGTTCAAATGATCCTCCTGCCTCCTGAGTAGCTGCGCCTGCAGGCATACACTACCATGCCTGGTGAATTTTTCTGTTTTTTGTAGAGACAGGGTCTCTCTCTTGCTCAAGCAATCCCCCTCCTCGGCCTCCTAAAGTGCTACAATTACAGGTGTGAGCCACCAGGCCCAGCCATGTGTACCTTCTTAACATTGAGTTGTAGGGTTTTTTTTATATATTCTAGATACAAGTCTTTTACTGTATGTTGTCTTTTCATTTCCTTCATTTCCTCCAGGTGTCTTTCAAAGAGCAGGTGATTTTAGTTTTGATAAGGTGGAAGCTATCAGTATCTTCTTTTTTGGTTAGTGTTCATTGTGTCCTATCTTTGCCTATACTAGAGTAATGAAGATTTTTTCTCTTATGTTTTCTTCTAGAAGTTTTATAGTTTTAGCTTTTAAACTGGTGTCTATAATCCATTTCAGCTAATTTTTATACAAAGTGTGATGCCAGGGTTGAGGTTCATTCTTTTTTCAATATAGATAAACAGTTGTACAAATGCTACTCTTTCCCCATTGAATTACCTTGCCAAATATTCAGATTTGAAGTAGAGAGAGTATAGAAAGGAGCAGTAGACAAATCTGAAAGTCGTCTTTCACTGTGGTGTGTCCGAGGACACTGGCTAACTCAGTACAGGAGAATAAAGTTAATAAACCCATTGGACAGTAAACTCCAGAAGGGCAAAGACTGCTTCATGTGCCCTCTCACCCTTAGTGTTTAGAACCACACTTGAACATGGTAAGGGCATTATGAAGATAGCTAAATTGATGACCAAGTAAATTAAAAATTAGAAATATAAAATATTATTTGAAATTACAATGGTAACCACAAAAGGAACAAAACCCAGAATGGAGACATTTCAGAAATTTTTGTGGTTTATATGTATTCATTGATAATAACTATTTTAATACATTAGATTGTTATTATATAGATATATATTATATATTAATTATTTTTTTGATCACCATGTTTTTTAAGGTTATGAGCCCTGTAGGAATTGATCCATTTTTAATATCATCATTTTTGAATAGCAGCATAATATTCCGTGAATCAACCATGATAAATTTAACCAATACCCCATTTTTTGGCAGTGAAGTGGTTTATTATTCTATTATAGACAATGTTATGATAAATATTCTTATAGCTAGATATTTTATGCTTATGATTATTTCATTAAGGTAAGTTCTTAAAATTAGAATTTGCAATGAATTTAAAAAATATTGATGAAATGATATTATAATTTCGATTCATATTCTAAAGAACAAGTTTATCAAATGAATTTTAATTATTCCAATGAGTTTGGATTAGGCCCAATATGCCTTAGCTGCAAACATTTCTCCTTAAATATACGATTACTGAAGATCTACTATAGAAAAATGGCCATGTTTATTTGACCACTTAGAATATTTAAATAATTAGGCTAACCAAAGTAATTTTTATTTATCTTATTTAAAAATTGGCCTATTTCTGAAAGTGTAGCCTGTTGAATAATGTGAGAGGTTGCCGAGTGGCAGTGGAGAGGCTGACGTGGGGCGAGACGTTGAGGGTAAGCAGCCCGGGGGGAGAAGAAGTCTCCATATATATTTGAAACCTGGTTATTTCATACAAAATTTAAAATATTATGTTTATCTTTATTACAAAAGTAATATAGCAGAAAACAATTTACTTTTTTGATTATTAATATTCTTGGAGTTTAAATACCTCATGTCCCCAAAACATGGCCATTAACAAAATATTTTAATGTATTAATATAATAGGTATTTGCACTACTGAAATTCAGTATTTTAAAAATAGTTGTTATCAGTGAAAACAACTCAATAGGGAGAAAACCACAAATGCGTGCATTGCGAGGTCAGGAGGCACTGCCAGGGCCACCCTGCCTGGCCTGGGCCTGCTAATGACGTTTCTCAGCTTTAAAGACATGTGTCACTTCTTCCTGGCAGGACATCCAAGCCAGCCCTGAGGAGCGACCTCTTCTCCCTGGCTTGCTCACTAGCGTGGATTGGTCTTCCTTTCCTCCCACATCATGATTTTAGAAACAGGTGATCACACATAAATCGTCCTTTTGGAACATCTGTGTTGTTTGGATGTTTTGCATGTTAATACTTCCAGACATACCATCTTCTGCTCTACATGCTTTTTTTGTAAAGATTCCTCTGATAGCTTAAAAAAACCAACCTTCAATATGGCGTTTTTACAGTGTTTTTAAACTTTCAAGACGTCTTCCTTATCTCTCCTTTCTTCAACTGGCATCCTCCCACGGAGCTGTAACTGAGGATTCTCTTCAGAGAAACAGTTTCCCTGGTTCCCTTTTTCTTGGCAAATCTAGTGGTTTTTAAAAGGCTCTGTGTCTAGGGTGAGGTGGATGCCACAGCCTAGGAAGAATGGGAGGAGGCAGGGCCTTTGGAGGAAGGAGTTCCAAGCGGGCGTCCCTCCCAGCTGTTCAGCCGATGTGTTCTGAGCCCCCACAATATTGAAGGCCTTGCTGAAGCCATTGTGGTCACACGATGAAGACGGACACATCCCATCCAGCGGGGGACGCACAGTGTAAATAAATACATCGGTAGTGATAGCTGCTAGGAAGAATCATGAAGCAAGGAAAGAGCACAGAGTGGTGTGTGTGTGTGGATGGGAGTGCATGCCCGTGTGTTTCTGTTTTACCTGGGGTGGTCAGGGAAGTTCTCCCCACACAGGGGTCATTTGAACGGAGACCTGAATTCAGTGAGAAACAGCCATGGGGCAACCTGGGAGAAGAGTGATCCAGGCAAGTGGTACAGCACAGGCGAAGGCCTGGGGTGGGAGCAAGCTGGGCTTGTTCAGGGAACCCCAAGGAGACACACAGAGCACTGTGAGCAAGGGAGAGAGGGATGGAGAAGGAGGCTGGAGGGGTAGCAGAGGATCTTGAGTGCCCTGGTAAGGGGTCTACATTTTAATTTAAAACAGAAGCCATTGGAGGATTTTGAGCAGGGGAATACTTAGGGTCTGATTTTTATTTTTGAAAAGATGGCTCTGGCTACTGTGGGAGGAAAGGATGCATTTGAAGGGGGCAAAAGGAGAAGGAACGACTCGTTAGGCCTCTGTTAAAGGAGTGGGGGGATGAAATGATAGAGGTCTGGGCCAGGCAGCGGTGGTGGGGATGGAGGGAAGGGTTTGGCACACTGAGGCCCATAGAGAGCCAGAGCAGTACCCCAGGCACCGAAAGTCTTGCTGTGTTTGCAGGATGAAGGAAATAAGTAATGTTTGTTACTTATTTCATCGTCCTATGTCTGTGTTTGGCTCTGTTATTATCCATCTTTTGCTGTTGAGAAAAGGGTGGTTCAGAGAGGTTAGGTAACTTGCCCAGTGTCTCACAGATAGGATGAGGGTAAGCCATGATGTGAACCTAGGTTCGTCTGACCCCAAAGCCCATACTGTCCTCAGGCTCCACACTCCCCTTCTTGTAAGAGAAGCCCTGTTCTTGCAAAAAGTGCTCCATGGCCACTGGCATCAGAATCCTCCAAGGAGCTGATTAGAAATGTAGATCACCATCCCACCCCCGCCCTAACTTGGACTTCCTGAATCAGGGCCTCTGAGCGTTTGAGAACCACTTCAGTAGCAGACCAGGGATTTTAAGAGTCTCTCACATTTCACTCTGATGTCTGCTCCCTCTCCTCCAGCCCAGGCCCAGTATCTGAACTGTTACAAAAGCTATTGAAATCTATATTCTTATTGTTTTGAATACGTAATATTCACATGGCTCAGAAATCAAAATGATTTAAAATGATGTACATAGTGAAATGTCACTCTTATTCCTGTCTCTATCTCATCTGTTCCCCCAATTTCTCAACGGAGAATAAATACCAGGAGTTTCTCTTGTATCTTTCGTTGCTTCTTTAAGCAAATGCAAATGTGCATTCTTATTTTCCCCCTTTCTTACACAAAGGTAGCACACCATATATACTGTTATGTACTTTGTTTTTTAAAAATTTTTAATCTACCCTAGAGATCTTTTCACATCCATATGTAGACTCCATCCTCATTTTAAAAAATAGCTGCAGAATATTCTACTGCACCAGTTTCTTTAACCAATCATGACCTGATAGCTGGCTGGGTTGTTTCCAGTCTTCTGCCCTTGGCTACAGTGCAGAGACGAATAACTGCATATGCATGTCATTTAGTAACTATAAGATAAATGCCCAGAAGTGGAATTGCCAAGTCAAAAGTTAAAGCATTTGCCTTTTTTGCTTTCCCGTTGGCAGCATCCCAGCGTTTTAGCTGGTGTTCCTTTCACAGTAGACCTTTACCTAGTTAGACTCAGCACCTCTTTGCTGTCCTGATAAGAAATTCCGAGACAATAGAATCTACTTCAAGTCAGAATTTTAAAAGATCAGTATGATGCCTTATTTGTTAATATCAGAGAGAAATAAAATAAACATAATTTATAATAAAATAAGTATTTCACTATGTGAAATGCTTGTACAAAATTAGCTGCAAGATCTAATAATGAAGTGATTAGATGCTTGTGCCTATGTGCAGACTATGAATGCCACACCCCAAATGCACACGGACACAGGTGTGTGTTGGTAACTTAGGACCTCTGAACACAGTTGCTGTTGGAGATTTTCCAAAATGGAAAAACGCAAACAAACAGACCCCATCCATCCAACTAACTAAACAAAAAACTTCTTGGTAAGGTTCTGAACAAAACAGAAGCCAACTTTTCCCTTTATTTATATAGTAGTTGCATTCCTAGAAAATTCAGTGTTTATTAAAAAGCTATCCAAAAACTTTTTATTTATATATAAAATGGATTTAAGTTCTAGATTCAGGGGGTTATATGTGGGTTTTTCTCCTATCTTAATGTTCAGTGGAGCACTTGAAAGTCCTATGGGACATGTGGCAGTTCTTTTGTGTGGCACTGTCCTGCCCCATCCACTAAATGCCAGGACTTGAAGTCATTATGCAAACAGAAAAGTCCCAATTGTTCAAAATGTCCCTGGGATAATTCCCTCTCCTGCCCTGAGAACCACTGCTCAGGGGGCTCCAGAGAGGAGATCTTTAAGTGGCTGTGTCTTTGGACAAATGGCTAAACCCTTCTGGGCCTCATTGCCCTTCCCTACAGTATGGGACTAAATAGCTTAGAGATCCCTTTCAGCACTGGTTTTTGTGATTCTGGAAAGAATATTAGAGTAAGTGGTAGGACCCCAAATATTTTTGACACTTTGAGTTCTGAATTTATTAATATCAGGTAGTTAAAAAATTTTTATTTTTGAAATCATAGGCAATGTTTAGGGGAATCCATCTTAAATGTAATGTACATAATGTTCTGCTTAAGATGGTCGGTGTGACAGTTATACATGCTCAAAATGCTATACTCCCAGGAGTGTGCCTCTCTGTGCCCCAGGCTCCCCTCTCTCTCTCTTTTTTAAAGACACTGTTGTCCAGGCTGGAGTGCTATGGCATCATCATAGCTCACTGCAGCCTCAAAGTTCTGGGCTGAGCTCAAGC
Source organism: Cheirogaleus medius (assembly GCA_008086735.1). Lineage (NCBI taxonomy): Eukaryota > Metazoa > Chordata > Mammalia > Primates > Cheirogaleidae > Cheirogaleus > Cheirogaleus medius. The sequence goes on from VBSM01002035.1 coordinate 13,636,615, forward strand.
GATCCTCCTGCCTCAGCCTCCCAAGTAGCTGGGACTAAAGGCGTGCACCACAACACCTGGCTGATTTTTCTTTTTTTGTAGAGACAGGGTCTTGCTATGTTGCTCAGCTGGTCTCCAACTCCTGGTCTTAAGTGATCCTCTCATGTTGGCCTCCCAAAGTGCTGGGATTATAGGTGTGAGCCACCATGCGGGCCTACGAGGATCCTCTCCCTGCTACTCTCTAGTTGCCTTGAGACAAGTTAAAGTTTACCTGTGTCAGGCTGGCAGAGCATAATGTCTTCATTATGAAAAGTCCTCATGACTCTGGTGCCCAAGTGGCCTTCAATATAGTTCAGCAGTCAAGTGGTTGTTTAAATATGACTAAGCTGTATTATTTTGCTGTATCTCAATTTTCCCAACAGTTAATAGGCATAACAATAGTATGGATGTCATGGGCACTTTTTCTTCATACAGAATACTGTTGATCCCTTGTCAAAGTGTATAATTCTGTATTTATCATTATGGCTTTTGGAGTAAAGCCTGCCTCCCCCCTAGTGTGTAAACTGTGGGGCAGGTTGTCTGATTTGTTCACTGCTGGCTTCCCAGCACATCCTACGGTACCTATCAATGGAAAAGCATTGGCAATTATTGGCTGCATGAATGAGTGAGTGCATGAAGGCTGTTTTATAGATACCACAGAGGTTACGGGTGAAGTCTCACTACTAAGGGTTAGTATGCACTTGTTCATTCACTCAGGCGTTCATTTAGAAAGAATGTTCCTGTGTTCTGACAGGAAAACACATTTTCTCCCAACCCCAATTTGAGCGTCAAAGCCATCCAGACCACTTGCCTCGGGGTCAGGTCGCGCTTGGCTTGGTTTGGGAAGGGTTGGCACGCTTCCATAGGCGGGAGGTGTGCACAGAAGCGGAGAATTCATTATAACCGGTTAGTCATCCGTAGAAATGGTAGACACTGCCCGTGGGCGGGGCGCACCTGGCGCTCCCTGGGTGGGGCCTGTTCCCTCGCTGCGCCCAGAGGGACTGTCCGGAGCCCGCCGGAGCCCGGGGTCTGCCAGCACTCTTAAAAAGCACCAATAGCCCCTTGGCGGCAGTCCTTATCCTTTGCAGCCAATTCAGATCAAACCCAACATCTGCAGGTGTAACTTTTTCCAGGGACTGCTGGGCAGGAGAGCCGGCCTGGATCCCAGCCCGACACCCCCGGCGGAAGCTGTAGCCCACCCTTACTCATGTCCCTGCAGCGTGACGGTGCTGAGGCCATGGGCCGGTGACCTGGCAGAACGCAAAGCCCCCGTTGCAAAAAGGCATGCAAATAAGGAGAACCCAGGCGGCGGCGCGCTGGGAAAGCCGGCGACGTTAGGAGCTCCCGGCTAGCCGGGTCACCCGAGTTGCACTTGGCCAGGCGAGGATGACTCAGCCTCACTCCGGTCGGTCTTTACCGCCAGCCCGCGCAAGGGCCCCACAAAGTTCCCAGTCACACCTCAGATCTCTCACAGGGGCGAGGGGCTGTGAAAGCTGGGTCCCGGAGTAGGCGGTGGCGAGAGAGGCCGCAGGGAAGCCTGGTTCCCCGGGCGCCCAGGGCTTTCCCCGGCTTCTGCCGGCGGCCAGAAGGCGCCTCCGCCCGCGCTCGGCAGCCTCCTGCCCAGCGGGGTGGAGGCCGGAGTGGGGAGGAGCAGGTGACCCTCCGGGCTCGGAGGAATCTTGTATCCCGAAATCTACGGTGTCCGCCGGTGAGGATGCACTCGGCGCCGCATTTGCTTCCTCTCCCAGTCTTGACATCCCGGCCACCGCCATTCGCCGAGGCCGTGCGGACCCCGAGCCTCAGCCCGCCGGAGCGCGAGCTGCTCGGAAGCCCCCGGCCCGAGCTCGGGCGCGCCAGCGGCGGCTGCGCTGCGAGCAGATGCCGGGAGCCCCGCGCTCGTGCGCCCGCGCCGCGGTGGCAGCGCCGCCCTCCGTGCCTTCCCCTGCTGGGCGCTGCGGCCGGAGCGGCGGCTGCGGGCAGTCACGCAGCGGTGCCCACGCCAGAGCCCCGGAGCCCCCAGTCCCACCTCCAGCCCGTTCTGCCCCACGTGCGACCCCGCCAGCAGCCGCGAGTCCGAGCTACTTCCTCAGACTTTTGCTTCTTCCCCACTTCCTTCCTTCAGGAAAATTGTGCGGCGGGGTGGGGTCGCGCCACCTCCGGGATCCGCAGCATCCGACCCGGCTGCCCCAGACTGCCCGGCCCCGGGACGGACTGGGCGCTCGGTGCCCGCTCGCAGCCGCCACTAGCAAAGTGCGGAGCGCCGCGCCGGGCCCTCGACCTCCCTCCTGCGCCCCCAACCCCCACCCCGCTTGGGTCAGCAGGGCCCGGGGATGGCCCGGGGCCAGCACGAGAGTCGCGCGCGCGGTGGCGGACTGCGGAGTTGTAAAGAACTCAGCGGCCGCAGTGGGCCGGGCGGGGCAGGGCGCGCTCCGCCGCGGCCAAGGACACCGGAGTTTGCGAGTCCCCGCCCGCGCGGCGCCTCCCGCCCTCCCGCCGCGGCCCGCCGGACTCCCGGGGCCGCCGAGGCGGGGCCGGGCTGCCGCCGCTGCCACAGGCGCGTCTCCCTGCCTCCTCCCCCTCCCGCCTCCCTCTCCACCTCTCCTCCCTCCCTCCTCCTCTCCGCCCCCCTCCCCGCTCCTTTTTCTGCTCCCCAAGTGAGCCCGGCGCGCGAGAGGCAGGCAGGGCGGCGCGGAGCGGAGCAGCAGCCCCGCGCGCTCGCCCACCGCGCGCTCCGCGCAGCTCCCCGCGGCCGCTCTCGTCGCCGCCGCCGCCGGCGCGTCGTTGGGAGCCCAGCATGGCCGGGCCGGGCTCGCAGCGCCGCGCGTCCCGGGGGGCCTCGGCGCTCCTCGCCGCCGCGCTTCTCTACGCCGCGCTGGGGGACGTGGTGCGCTCGGAGCAGCAGATACCGCTCTCCGTGTAAGTGCCGGGTCCTGCGCGGCACGGGGAGGGGACCCGGCCGCCCGCGACCCCACCGTGCCCAAGTTTGGGCGCCTGCAGGTGCGGCTGGGCAGGACCTGCCGCGGGCGTCGGCCTCGCCGCTCGCACCTGCCTTTCCGGACCGGCTTCGGGCGGCGAGGCTGGGGTGGGATCCTCTTCCCCCTTCCCTCAGGTTGGCGCGTGAGTCCTGGAGAGGCTCACCTCTAGTGACAGCACCAACTTTGGAGCCTGTTTACTGAATCCAACTTCCATGGGCCGCTTAATTACCCCCTCTCGGTTATCTTGTCACCCCACTTCTCTTTTGGGAGGGGGATGGGTGGATTTCCTCTGGCTAGTATTTGCCAAGTGATGGTCGAGTCCTCAGGTAATTACTCAAATGAGACCCGGTTGTCTTTTTAGAGAGCCTGGGAGACTTTGAGCAGTCTGAACTCCGTGACCCTCCTCGGGCCCCCTCCCGCGCTGCGCTCTTCAGTTTGGTGCTAGCAGTTTCTGCTAAGGCGCTTTTTCTATTTTTTTTCTTGTCTTTAATGCTATATCGCCCTGCTCCTTCAGCCACAGCCCCATGCGTGCGTGTGCGTGCGTGTTGACTGAAATGAGTGGTACATTTTTCCTGTGCCCTTTCTCCCTGTAGGGTGAAGCTCTGGGCCTCGGCTTTTGGTGGGGAGATAAAATCCATTGCTGCTAAGTACTCCGGCTCCCAGCTTCTGCAAAAGGTAAGGTTTCAGTGGTGGCAGGAAACGATGATTTTTCCAGCACAGAAAATGGAGGCAGATTTAGTTTTCCAAACAAACGTGAGCCCCGAGCAGCATCAGTTATCAGAGGAGTCTCTGATTCCCGGTTTCTTGGCATTGTACCGTGCAGTGACTTCTCCCTACCAGCCGGTTATTTTTAGATGACACTTGCTTCTAAACACAAAGAAAAGCAGGATACTCACTCGCACTGTCCTGGCTGGGGCTTGGAAACTGAGTGTTTTTGCATGGCTCTCCTCTCAGTGTCGGTATTGCTGCTTCTGTGAGAGAGCGGATGCTCCTTCGGCCAAAAAATGCTAACTTCATCCAAGGGGCAGACTCAGTGCCTATTTTATGATGCCTTTCACCTTGCATTCGAGGCGTGGGGTTCAGTGTCAGAGAAAGACGCTGCACTATTGTTTGTCATCCCTGCAGTTGTACAATCCCATTATTCCCCAGTCATCTAGACCCAGAGCTGGGATGCATTACATCATTACAGATAAGGAGAATGAATGTGGTTATCTTTCCACTCAGCTGCACTGCCGGGTAATAACCTATGAGAGTAGTCCACAAACTTAAGAAATTGGTCTGCGTTCATATAATTCTGGAGAGTAATGAGAATGGAGAATTGATTATTAGGCTTTTATCAGAAGCTGCATCAATTTTAATTCAAACAGGCAGCATTATGCTTAAATTACATTGTGAGATATGTGGTCTTTCCTTCCTTCTCCCCTCCAAGAAATAAAAAAATGGGATGGGGAGGAGAAATTATAGGGGTTAAAATAATTTGAAGTTAATAAACCAACAGGATTAATTGAAATATTCTCTTGATGATCAAAAATAAAATTGGCCTTTAGGGGATTATTCTCTGAAAATGGGTACAAACAGCTTAAATTGTTAAGTTAACTTTTAAGCATTTTTAAATGTGTTTTTTGGGCCAATGTACCATATGTGTTATGCATGCTGCCTGGTAACCAAGTACGTATTTTATTTATGGCATTCCACTTTGGAGAGTAGCATTTTTGGGGACATTATATGAAACAGTTTGTCACTTGAAATCCAAATATCGTAATAAAGCGTCAGCCCACAATGGAATGACAGAAACCATGGAAAGATGGTTTGCTTAACTCTGTTTTTTGGGAAGGAGTTCATTGAATTATAGGTAATTGATAAAAACTTGAGGCTACAATACGCCTTTTATGGAAGATGATAATTTACATACCTGTGACCCACCTCACAGCTTATAGGAATTGCCTCTTTCCCTAGTATTCTTTTAATCTGGACCAGTCCATATTCCGCTTTGGCATTTTGCCCACATGTCAGATGTTTTATGTGAAGAGTTCTGGATTGTGGCATTGCCTGTGTATTTTCCTTATGTTTTTAGAGACAAAAATGTTTTGTATAACTTTAAAGAAATATTTCTCATTTGCATGTTGTAGTTGTAGCAACTCTGAAAGAATCTCTTCAGAGCCTGTGAATCCTTTTTTGGTTGTGCTTACGAACCTTTTATCTCATATTTTGTAGGAGCACATGAAATATGATTTTTCCTTCTCTCTGAAGTTAACACACAGGCACAAAACCCCATCAACCCTATTATTGGCTACTCTATAACAGCAAATTGGAAACAGCTAAAATGCTTCTCTTACCTTCTCATCAGCATCCTTTCTGGTATTGAATGCAGTAGCCTTGCTTTGCTTTTGTCATATTTGCAGCTTGACAATTGTGTAATTATTTCCAGCTGTTTATGGCTTTGTTGTCATTTCTTGCTGCTGCCTGGCATTCTGTAATCTGATGTGAGGGGAAGGTGAGGTGTTGCTTGGCATTAGGTTCCAGGGTGGGTATCTGCTCTCGCACTTGGATTGCAATCATCTGCTGCGTGTGCTCTGGGGGTCCTGGAATATCCATGGCTTTGTGTTGCTTGGCAAGGACTCTCATGAGTGGTGGGAAGAAGGACATGTTAAACAACTTGGGGAGCATTTTTCAGATTTCTTTTGGCCATCTTGGTATATTGCCCTGCTAAATGTGACTGTATTCTTAAAATTAGCAAAAACCATTGGCTTAGAGAGTTCAGAGTATGAACAGGAAAAGGTCTGAGGTGCTCCGAGTGTAGGAGACATAGCATCATTTGGAAAAGCAAGGAGGTAATTGCCCCTCTCTTGTTTATTTTCAAGTTTCTGGCCATTTGCTTGAGAAATTACTCCTCTAAGTCAAAACTCTATGTTCCCTTCTGTCACATCACTGCATACTTAATAATTAAGATGCTTTCAAAATGAGTTAGAAAATTTGGTTGGAAAATGCATTAACACTGTGTTAAGGGGACTCAAAGGTGACAATACTATGTTGCGTAATAGACTGTAATTGCATTTTTAAGGCATGGACGTTTAAAGTTGATTTTTAGTTAAGTAAGGTATACTGTATACCACCGTATAATTTTGTGTATTTTATGTAGCTTCTCTAATTTGACACTTCATGTTGTGAATCAATGTAGTATGTTCATTTTTAGAATGGGAGTTTAGTCATTTTTGCAATAAGGCATAAACTTTATAAAGTAGTTATTGTGAATATAAGTTAAATAATAACTGGCCATCTATTTTAAGGTGTTTGGGGACTGGGAAAACTGCCATTTTGGTACATATTTTTATTAGATAATATAATTTGAGGTAGCAGTATTATTAGTGACTTCACCAGTGTAAACACAAACATTTAACAATGTACCTCATTGTCAGGGCTTCAGAAAGAATATTTCATCATTTGTTTCTGTGTTTAATACCGCGGCTTTCACTACTTTAGCTTAGTATGATATATTAGGTATTCCATGCCAGACTTTCCCAATTTTTTCGTCTTTTTGTCTTTACTGAGCACAGGAATAGCAGCCTATTAGTTCCTTATAAAGAAGATATTTTTGATTTTATAAAATGCAATAAGCCTTGTTTTAACAAAGTTGTCTGTTTTCAGTACGAGTGGATTTTGGGACTTGTATGTTGGAATTGAAATTAATCTTGAGAGGTTTTAGGAGTTGCTGGAGAACGGCAGGCGCCTGGACGGAAAGCGTGGGCGTGGTGCTGTGTGCCTTCCTAAGCAGGCAGATTCTGGAGGGGTTTCCATTCACTTCAGACTTTTAATTAACTTTCTTATTTGACATATTCATGCCAGTATTCAGCTGCTTCTATCTTGCTTCGTTTTTCCCAAAGAATGCGTTTTGTTTGGGCTCTTTTGGGGAGGCATAGTTTCATTACCTCTGTATTTTTTTTAGGACTCAGTGAGAAGCATTCTAGTAGGTCTTGGAACCTAGGCTGTTAAACTCAAGGGCTCCACACCTAACAATCGCAATAAAAGGCATTAAACTGGCGTGATTCTCATTTCATTGTCCTTAGGGAGAACTCGGTAGGAGCTTGGTTTTTCATTCCATTTAGACCTGCATTCAGGAAACTGGAGTTCACAGGAATGAAGGGCTCTAATTACATTCTCCAGAATCGTGATGGTAAATACACAGAGGAAATACAGGTAATGTGTGTCTCTACCAGTAATGCTAGAAGAGAGCTGACATTTACCTCGGACGCCTCGTGCAGCACTTATGACGCACGCACATCTTGGAACGCACAACCAGGGTTTTGTGTTATCAACTATTTATTGAGAGGGTGGTTTTAAAACATAAAGTTGATATCTCTTTCCACCAGACAGAGTCAGCAAAGTAAAAGGTTGGTTCTTTAAGCCATTTTTATAATTATGACTTTTCATCAATGTGGAAATCGATGGACTTTTAAATAATTAAATAGGTGTATTCACTTATCAGGAATTGGGTAGCAGTGCTGTGCTGCCTGTGGGAAGCCTGACACTCTTCAGATTGCTTTTATGGGGGAGGCGCTATTTCACTCACATTTTTGTTGGATAAACACAGTTACTTGCCATCCCCAATGATAAATGCTTTCAACCTATGCTGCCGACACTCTAATTCATGGCGTCATTTCAAGTTACTGGGCTTTTCCTCCGCAGATTATTTTTAAAAGTGTTAAAATCTCTGAAATGATAGTTTTCAATCTTTCAGGGCAGTGTCTTGGTCTCATTATTCCAATCACCAGAATGGTAGCAGAGCTGGGTAAACCAGAGAGCATTCAGTCCCAGCGTCTTATGCGTATATCAAATTGCACTTGGGAACTCACACACAGTCACTTGCTAAGTGTTTATCTGAGCCTCTTTTGTTCATTGTTTCTTTTTCTTTCTTTCCTTTTTTTCCCTCTTTCTTAACATTTCTTTTCTGCCAGATATATTTCTACTTTACTTTTTCTCTCATTAGGACCTGCTGTAGCCTCTGTTGCTCAGGAGATTGACAGATGCTAGCCAAAATTAAGGGAAAATGAGAACAGAGGCATGGTTTTCTGTTTAGAGGCAAACTTCAGGTTTCTATTACAATGTGGTTATAATTTTGATTGACCAGTATGGTGATCTCATGCTGATTTTAATTAATTAATTATAATACTAATGTGATTTTTAGGCAAACACATGAATACCAAACCACCGGGTAATTATGAAGTCCACTGGGCATGGGCAAGCATGGGTAGTGTTTCAAGTTGTTGATGAAGACATGGCCACGTATCAGGATGAATGAAAGTAAAATAAATGCAAAACCATTACCCCCTTGGCACCTGCAGTCCTTCTCTTTGAATTTTGAAGCACATATTCTCAGAAGTACAGGTTTGAGATTTTAGCCTTTTTCAGTTTCTGATTGATCTTCAGTTGGTGTTTAGTGTTCTCACTTACATTGATAAATTATTTGGTGTGTTGGGCTTATTTAAAGATGCATATCTTTTTTTCAGGTCTGCCATTAATCCAGATTTGCCATCATAGATGCCAGCAAATGGGCTTTTTCTTTACCCAGGCACACATCCCCTCTCAGAAGTGAGCAGCATTTATTTTAGGAGTCCCCCCACCCACATCTTTTGTGATCACAGTGCTCCTCGGAACAGCCTTCCGAGTTGAGACCCGCAGCATCTTCCAGACAGAATTTTAGCAGACTGCGTGTTCACTGGGCCACTATGATTTGACTCCTATGACTGAAACTGAGCAAAAAATCAAATAGATGTTATAAAATACCAGCCTATGAATTAGCATATGAGCTTTTAATGCAATTTTTATACCAGAGATGTAATGGCCTGTGTTTCATCTCGAGTGACTGCCGCAAAGCTTTTGTGTATCATTCAACGAGAAGGAAAGTTCCTAATGTCAGGCTTCTGGCAAAACTGGTAGAATCTTTATCAGCTCTCTTTGGTCCATTAAACAAAACTTAGCTTCTCCTTCAACGGAAGAAAATGATATGAGGAAGATGAGGGTGCTACATTTCTTGTGATTTTTTACTGAGTATTTAGTGACCAGCATTCCCCATCTGAGGCTGTTGTTTCTATAATGTAAAGCCGGACTCCAAGAGCCCTCTACGGCCCACTCCTCTGGCCTGTGCTACAACTTGCCCTTGGCATATTAGGCATTTGTATAGCTGATGTGTTTTAGGGGTTTTATTTTTTTCCTTTTTTTCTTTTTAGAGATGGAGAGTAGGGGTGGGAGGACGGGCCTTTAGGGGTTTTCTATGTGTGTAGCCAGCACGTCTACTTTTTAGAAGAAAGTTCCTTTACAAATACAACTTTGAAAAGAGTCCAGTTCATTTCTAATAAATGATAAACATTTCAATTTCCATTTGCTTTGAACAACACTCCTTGGGTACTCATTCCAAGGCTGTTTAAATAAGGCATTACATTTATAAGGTATATTACATTTATATGTTGCATCGCTTCCCAGTTACCCCAAATCAAGATTATAAAAATAAACAACTCAGGAGCCAAACTATTAGTGCACATTTCAAGGCCATATTGGAAAGTAGAGCATCGTCTCTTGACAAGAAATAGATGGCCATTCCTTCACTTTGTGAGCTTTAGAGTATTTATTTTGGCACTTGTTATTGGAAAACAGTACCCTTCCAAGGTTAAAGGGGCTATTATCCATGTAAATGATCTGGACAGGCAAGGTAGGGAAGGCCGTAAATGCTACGGATTCACAAAACACAGCTCAAGTTATCCGTTTTAGGTGAAACAACTGCCAGTAGATATTTGGGGCTTGCATATGTTGTTACCATTATACTTATTAAGCTCGTCTCGTGTGTGTGTCTACGTGTGTGTGTGCCAGAGTGCCAATAAAAGTGCATGCTGCTCATCACAGAGCATGCCAGATGCTGCCTGCTGATGGGGAAGCCTGTTCTTGTCCTCTTGCACTGCTAGAGAGGCTGGCTTCAGAGAGGGAACCAGGGCACTAGGACAGTCATTCAGTCTACCAGGCACGGATTTATTCAGTGCCTGGAATTTTGTAGGCAGTTGGAAATTTAGGATTTGCTGAGGCCAAGACTGGCTACTTAATTTATGGGGCCCAGTGCAAAATGCAGAACCCCTTGTTAAAAATTATTAAGAATTTCAGCATGGTGACAGAGAGCATTAAACCAAATACAGGGCCGTGGCTAAACCTCCTGTGGGACAGGCTGGCCTCATTTTGGCTTGCTTTCTTTCCTGCTGGGTAGCTGATGCTCTCAGCCCCATTCAGCCTAGGAGGCTTCCTTTGCCCACCTTTGTTCTGTCTCCAGTGAAATCATTTTCTTATTTTATGAGTAATAGGTCGAGAGCTTGGAGCATTTTCAGAGGTGCACATCTTTGGAGATGCTCTGTTGTTAAAGGAAGGGTCACTGGCCTACAGCAGTGGCATCTGTCATTTTATCTTTTCTGTATGCATTTCCTGTGTAGCTCTGGGCAAATTGCTTAATCTAATAGTAAAAACAGGTAGCATTCACTCTGTAGTTTCTGCATTCCAGATACTGTGATAAGCACTTTACATTTGTCATCCTGTTAAGTTCTCCCAGCAACCTAAAGAGACAGGGACTGCCATTCATCCCATTTTACAGATTTAGAAGCTGAGGCTTGCACAACATAAGCAGCCTTCCGAAGGTGACTGAGCTTTGTTTCCAGAGTCTGCACACCTGCCCATGGTGCTATATTCCCTCGTTTTTGTGTGATCTTTTTCTATGTCAGTTCCTATTTGAAAAAAAAGTGTGAATAATCCTGCATTTCTCTACCTCACAGTGTTTGGGAGTATTAAAGGAGGTAACATCTGGGACATTAATTCAGAAACAAAGCATGGGATAACAGCTGGGAGGACACACCCTTAGGGTCAGATGGACTTGGATCTGAGTCCCAGATCTGCCATTTCCTGGCTGAGTCACCTTGAAGTTTAACATTTTTGAACCCGTATCCTTAAATGGGAAAGGAGACCAATACCTTTTATCTTCTAGGATGTGATGAAGTTGAAATGAGATAACCTGTGCAAAGACCTTAGCGCAGTGCCTGGCACATCAGAGGCTCCTGCCAGTGAGTTGCTGTGTCATTACTAGTTGCGATATACAAATAGAAGCTCTTCAGGTAACCTTCACTGAGCATCTTTGGGGCCTGGATCCATATGTGTGGACTTCATGAATGAGCAAGTTCATAAATGGGTGAGTGCCAGGTGTTGGCACGTAGGAAGGTGCTCCCCACCTGGCACCTGGTGGGGGTACTTTCGAGCAGGAGGAAGGCCGTAGTGGCTGCAGCCTTTGTAAGGATGTGTACTCTTCCCCTTGAGATAGCTTCCTTCTCCTGAGGGTGATGGGGAGATGCCCAGAGGAACCTGTCGCCTGAGGGTTCGAGGTTGCCTTACCTCCTCCCTCCCTCGCCCTACCATCTGGGTAGTGGGTCAGGATGAGGAAGTGGCTGCCTCTGCCTCATGGCCCAGAGTGAGGCCCTTAACTGCAGCCCAGGAGAACCCAGCACACCCAGCCATTTGCCCTGCTGTGGGAGCATGTTTAGAAGCCAGCTACCAATGCTCCCTAATACAAATGCCCTCTTGGACAGCATTCCAGTTGTTTATTATTATTGTTGTTGTTAGTGTTGTTTATTTTTAGAGATGGGGTCTTGCTGTGTTGCCCAAGCTGGATTTAAACTCCTGGCTCAAGCGATCCTTCCAAGTAGATGAAACTGTAGGTGTGACCCGCTTTTAGTTGTTTAGAACAATGTGTGGTGTGTGGGGACCCTTAATTCTCTGGCTACTCTCTCTTTCATACTGTCCCATTTCATTATTAATAAACAAGAGAGACTCTTGGAATTTTTGTTACTTCGAGTCCATGATGAGTTCATAAAATTAAGGCGGCGTATATCGTGCACGTTTAAAGTGATGGAGCACAATGAATGACAAAAGCGTTTATTATACATCCCCAGGGAGGCAGATTTTGGTTTTTTTTTATTTCTCAAATCCTCCTCCTAATCTTGTCCCTTGCACAGGAAAGGTGGGCAGTTGTAGGATTAAAGTTTGCTCTTGCTGTAACATTGAACTGTAATTTGTAAAGCAAGGTGAAAGTTGGAAATACAGGGCAGGCATCTGGCTCTTTGTACCTGTGTTATCCATAACGCCTTTTCCATTGTACTTGTTGAGGCAGAGGTAGAAAACATTGTAAAAGAACAATAGGTGTGGAAGGCAGTAAATTCACTGGATGCAGGTAATCTTCGGCTGCAAGTCATAACATACAGCTTTACTCTCAGCCTCCTACTGGTTTCCATTATTAGCAAAACATCTATTAGTGCAATATGATTGCGTTATGTGCAGACAGCTCAGTGGGCATAGACTTTTGCCCCACTGGCATAAATGATAGTCATTTGACTTCTGGGATGGTATTGCTAAAGTTTGAATATTCTTTCTTCTCAGCCTTGGCCTGGGCCCCTGTTGGAATGCTGTTGTCATTTGCGTTCATAATACAGAATTTGCATAGCAACTCAGATGGCACACTTCAGGCAGATAACTATTAGGCAGCCAATAAAAGGTATTTGTGTATGTATGTGTGTATATTTTTTATACATGGCTATTTCCCTTTGTTAATAAATACTGGTAACTAATTTAAAATCCCAGGATCTGTGGCCAACTTTGAGTATTTCAGAACATCAGGAGTCACCTGGTCGCCTTGAAATAAGATGTAATCCTCTCAGGATAGAGCTCACAGCTCACTAATCTTTTGAAAAAAGCCAATGATACACATTTCCCAGAAAAGGAATTTCAGAATTATAGAGCCATAGCTGGATTTTCTACTTGAACAGCAAGGTTTTCAGTTTTTTGCTTGAAACAAATGCCCTATGAATGATAGGAAAAATATATAGACTTAGAAAGAAATCAGAGGATTGACTTAAAAATCTACTTTTAAGAGAGGTATCAGTCTTGGGAATGCAGAATTGTGTAGAGTTGAGAGTCTGAATCTTAGTGAGGCCAATCTGGGTTTGAATCCAGATGCTGTGGCTGACTAGTCATACAACCCTGACAAGTCAGTTGCTGAGCCTCAGTGTTCTTATCTATTAAATGGACTCAGTGGTACTAACTTTTAGAGTGGAGTTGAGAGGCCCAAATGAGAAGATGCTTGCAGGATGCTTGGCAGTAAAGGGCTTATAGGAAGTGTTTAGAAAAGGTAGGCTGTTGTATTGTTGTTATTATTATTCCCAAGGATTGCTTCCACATGCTAGGAAGTGTTGGCTGATAGAGATAGAAATTTGTGTACTTGGAGGGCAGTTAGCATCAGGCCATCCTGAGGCCTTGTTTGGAGACCTCTACCCATGACTCAGCCCTACAAGGGCTTTTTAGGAAGTGGTCATGATAACAATGATGCAGGTGCTTGATTTGCATTTTATGCCTTATTTATAATACATTGTTTGATTTCTCACAACCACCCCTGAGGTAAGTTCTGTTATCATCTCCATTTTAGAGATGCAGAAACTGAGGCAGAGAACGAAACTCTGCCCAAGGCTGCATGGCTCCAAGTGGCAAAGGTCAGCTTGGAGCTAGGATTTCCCGAATCTCAGTTTAGGTGCTTGAGTGGGAGGAGGGTTAGAGGAAAGGCATTCGGGTATTTCCTAGGACCAGACATTTGTCCCATGCCTTGGTCTTAGTATGTTACTGGCTCATTGGGTTGTTTGGTGGAAATTTCTTTCCTGCCCTTAATCTTTTCCCCAGTAGAATTCTTAGTCTTGCTGCTTGGTGTGTTGCCATTTGCCTTCACAACACAGCATTTAAAAGGGGCAAGAGCTGGAGTGAGGGGAGGGCTGGTGAGCTCTCTCTTTAGCTTTCTATACTTCTTCCTTTTGTTATAAGGAAATTAAGCTGCTTGTCTTATAGTTTCCTTTGAGGGTCAGCTCTCCTTTCACTAGCTCTGACTTCAAAGATGCCTTTCTGAAAATCTAATTAAATTTGGTTAAATGTCCTTTTGTGTATTCCCCATTATGGTGATGGGTGACATTGTAGTGTGGAAGAGCCAGCTTGGGCTCTGGGACCCTGGGACCGGATGGATCTGGCTTTGAGATCCAGCTGGACCCTTGTTAGCTTCATGTTGGGCCTTGGGTTGCTGACCTGTCAGATGGGGTCATGGCGAGGATTAGGTGTGGAGGCACGTGACAGTCTTAGGACAGAACTGGACACCCAGGAAGTGCCCAGTAAGTTTTGGCTCTTCTGTTTTTGGTATTCCCATTCTTGGTCTATCTTTGCTAGATGTTTTTTTGGTGCTTATTTTTTTCTCTTGGTGAAGCCACAATTCTGTTTCTCTTCACAATTGACAGTAGCTTAAAGGCCACAGCCCTTGGACCCACTATGATCAATTTTGTTTTGTGTGGAATGAGTTTGGCAGACTCTGGGAGGTCTGGGGATCTGGGGATGTGTGATATCCTGCAGACCACTTATCTCCTTTGGTGGTGAGGGGGAGGGGTGAGAAGGGGGCTGGTAAGCTGGGTCTTAAATTCCCCCAGGGCATGCTTTCCATCTGGAGAGGGTCCCCCTTTGGCACTTAGCACATTGCTATCTATGGGGTGGACTTCAGGGCTGGTTTGTGTGGCAGGCATGGATGTACAGATAAACAAAGGAGGGAATGGCAGAGCCCAGGCGTTTCCTTGTCCTCCCCCGCAGGAAGTAAATGATGGCAATGCGATCACAGGCAGATCACTGTTTCTTTCATATCCCTTTCCCATTTATTCTCCACCACCCCAGCATCAGGCGTGCATGCTGCAAAAAGTAGGGGCTTCTTTCAGCTACAGCAATCCAGCCCTGAAACCCTGCAGGCAGGTCCCTTGCCCACCACCCTTTCAGTGCCAGCAGAGACTGCCAGACAGCAGAGCTAGCTGATCCTTACTTCAGTCGGGTGACCCCTCCCTCCCTTGGGAGGCATCCCTGCCCATCTGGGTCAGCACCCTGGAAACACGGCCAAGTCTCCCCCAGAAGCGTCCAGTTGGACTTAGGGGGCCCAGTGCCTCTGCAGCACCAAGCTGAGCAGCTGCCACGGGAGCACCGCAGTGCCGGGCGGGTGCACGAGGAGCACCAAGCGAGACTGATGGGGCCGCCGCAGCCGCCACCATCAACCTGGGGGAGGCAACTCGGCAAAGGCAATTAGGAAGCTGCTGCAGCTAATTCCATAAAGCACTTGAACGCCACATCCCCAGTGATATTGGGGAAAAATGTGAATTTTAATTTCTGTTTCCTCTACCTTTACATGGGGGTGCGCTTCACTTGGCCTTCTCTGAGGCCCTGCCCGCATCAGGATATGTGCCTGGTGTTTGCTGAGTGTGGCCTCCCCTTCTCAGTGAGGGGCTTCTTTTTATTTGTTTGTTTACAACACCGGGACTGGATTTCTGAGTCTGTGCATTGTAGGCTATTGGGAGCTGCGTCTCCTCTGCCCACAGCAACATACCTGCAGCATCCACAGTGTTCCTGGGGTGGCCTCACAGCTGCGCCCTGCACGGCCTGTGTCGGCACCTTCACGCCGCTGGAGGAAATCCTTGTGAGAGGCCATAAAGCGAGTTTGGGTTATTTTTATCTGCATTTGCATCCTGCAGGTACAATCGCCTATTCTCTTCCCCAGCTCCAGCCAGAGGATATGCTGAGAGCCTGCACCACCGGTAGCCCCTCTGCGTTGGGGGCGGGGACAGGGCAGCTGCGGGGAAGTGGGAATTATATGGATTTAATGGGTGGTGGTTTTCCCAAAAGACATTCTGCTCCAGCTTTTGCTGCCCCCAAATATCAGGGCCCAACGGAGTGCTGTACTGTGCTTTAGGCTTTCGGAGGAGACTTGCTTCTAGCTCCCCCCTGGGACATGACTCCTCTGTGGAGGCCGTGACTCTGCTCAGCAGAGCACCCGTGTGGTCCTGCAGTGAGCGGGATCTGATGCCCACTTTCCTCCTCCCTGTCCAGCATGGCCTACCCGTGTGAGGGGAATGAGAGGGCTTCATGGAGAGGGGCAGACTGTAGGAAATAGCTGTGTGTGGGGAGGGCTGAGTGATGCGCTCCAGGTCTCACAGTGAATCAGGAAGGGCCAGGCCCTGAATCCCGTAGTCCTGACTCCCAGCCCCCTGGCCCTTGCTCAGGCATCAGGGTGTTGAAGCCACAGAGGGAAGGAAATGTTCCACGTGGGTTCCTTGGAGGACAGAGCGGCAGCACTGGGCCCTACGACCTCATCCCATGCCTTTCAAAGCTCCTGGCTGGGCTCCACTGCAAATCTGTTCTAGTTGCCTGGGTGTGTTTGCAACCTCTCCTCCGATTAAAATGCATTTAAGCCTGAATTTCACCTAGAGAAAGTGCTCCCTCACTGTATCTCTTTCTAACAGCCAAAATATTTTGTCCCGATGTTTTATCAGGGAGCATTCCCCTTTAACGCTGTCTATAAAAGTGAAGCCAGTAGGAGACAGAACAATTAGTCAAGTGTTTATTCAGTACTAATAACCCATCTGGAAACCTGAGGCCTCCAACCTTCTCCTTTTCTACAACAGAGGTTCAAATGATCAAATGCTTTATTTAAAGTAGAACATTGTGGTTTGGGAAAATCTTTAGCTATTTTAACAGACTCACAAAAATACATTTGCTTTTGGCCAAATGTTGGACATATTTTCTTCCTTCCTTCCTTCCTGCTTCAACAAGCATCCACTGAGTCCTCAATGAGGTGTGCAGGGCTGCGTTGGGCATCCAAACCCCTTTGCTGTGGCAGCCACCTTTCCCGTCCTCACCCTGAGTGTTCCAGTGACAGCACACTGCTGGCATCCCCACACGCATCCAGCCGTGTCAAGCCTGTGTCTGTGCCCATGTCACTGCCCCGTCTACACTGCTGACCCTGTCGCCCTTGTCTGGCTGCTGAACCCTGATTCTACAGGATGTAAGGCTTTAGCAGGCAGAAGTGTCACCTGGGGAGCTTGTTAAAATGCATTATTTCAGGGGCCTGCCCCAAGAGACTCTGACTTAGTAAGCTTGGCCCAGGGCCCAGGAATCTGCAGGCTAACAAACATCTCAGATGATTCCGATTTGGTGATCCTTGGGCCACACTTTCAGAATGCTGTCTACATCTCACCTCTGGGAAGGCTTCTGGCTTTCCCTAAAGAGACCCAGACATTCTCTCCCTTTTCTTCTGGCCTGTGCACATCTTCCTACCATGGTTTGCATATGTGTCTGTGTGCATGGGGTCTGTGTTGTCTTGGACCAGAGACTCAGGCTGCTCTACTCCTGAACCAGGTCAGAAACACGGGCTGGGATCAGGTCCAGCCTTCCTTAGCGTGAATGGCATGAATGGAACAAGTCAGACATGTTATCTTTTAGGTCAAAAGGTACCCACATGCACATCTGATTGTTGAAGAAGCAGTTTATTTAGAAATCACTGAGCACAGCTCAAATGGCCAATTTGTGAGATGGAGAGAAATTTGTTGACTTGTCACCAGTGGCTTTTCTTCTTACCAAATAGGTTACTGAGACCTGTGGTTACTAGCCCTTTAACAGAAAATTGTTTAGTGAACATCAGTATGAGAGACACCATCTGCTTCCCATACCAGCCTTCTCCTAATCTCCCTGGTGCAAGAATTGCTCCCTCAGGGGCCTGTTGGGACACAAAACTGTTTTTTCTAAGTCACTGCGTTTCAAACTTTTTTGACGATGGCCCACAGTATGAAATATTAATATACGTTTCATTGCAACCCATTACACACAACCTTACATGTGAAACACAAGTTTCATGAAACATTACTTAGCCTTATTCTGTGTGTCGCAGTCTGGCATTTTGTGCGCTATTCTATTGTATTCCACTCAATCCGAGTAGACTGTTCTACACTATTCTGCCCTACTCCGTTACCATATTGTAGTGTATTCTGTTCTATTTTATCCATTTTAGAAGACTGGCTCTGCCCAATAAATTGATTTCACAACCTAATAAATGTGTTTAAAAAACAGTGCTCAAAATATTACCAGGGTGAATTGTAGGCTAGTTCAATGTTATTTTGGGAGGTGTAGCACTGATCTTTGAGACTACAGCTGTGTTTTAATGATAATAATGACAGGTGGTGACAGCTAATGCTTACCAGATAGTGACAGTGCTAAACTCTCTGTATAAATTTCATTTCACCTTCTCAACAAGTGCATGAGATAGATGCTCTGATGGCACCGTTTTCTAGAGGAGGACACCTAAGTTCAGGGAGGTGATGTGACTTACCCACGGTCATATAGCTAATAAGTGGTGGCATTGATTCTTGAACCCAGGGCTGTCTGAACCTGAAGGCTGTACTCCTAACTGTGTTTGCATTTGCCTCTTCCTGTTGCCAGCCACCTTCGTTGGTCCGAGTGTTACACTGGGCTCTTCTATGTGTAAGGCCCAGGTAGAGGCAATTTGGGGGCCGCGTGATGGGGAGCAATGGGGAGGAAATGTGAGAGAAAGGGAGGGGAGTGGGAGAGGGAAGTCTGGGAAAGCCAGGGTGAGCAGTGGTTTTCAGAGCATCTGGTATTTTGCTTAGCACTTATAGAATTCACAAAGTGTTTTTGCATCTGTGTTATATTGGCTGCCTCCTCCTTAGAACACCCACTGCATCTGTTATTTGTTATTGTATCTGTTGGGCAATTATTTGTTTTCACAGCTCCTTCTCTGACCAAGGGTCATCTTTCTGAGGCCAGGAAGTATGCCTTGTCCTTCTCGGCATGCCAGGACATGGCCCAAGGAGATGCCTCACCAGAGTTTGGTGAATGAGCAAGTGTGTGAAGAGATCCCTAAGTTTAAGTTCATCCTCACAACCAGGGTTCCATCCTCATGCTGCATTTGAGGAAACTGGGCCCAAGATCATGACGTGAGTGATGGAAGAGCCAGGTGAAGGGCCACCACTTCCCAGATGCAAACGTGACCATTATGATCGTATTTGTTTGATTTTTGTTTTCTGAAGATTAATTTTGTCATCGTCCACCCATTTCTCTTCTTACCACCTGGATCTGGGTTTTCTGGTTTGGTTCCCTTTTCTTTTGGTTGTTTGGGCATGATGTGGCTGGACCAGAGAGTCACCGGGCTGGAGAGAGCAGGGCCCTGGCCTTAGGGTCTGGAAGTCCAGGTTCTGGCTCTGGCCTGGTACTGCTGAGCTCAGGGACCTGGGGCAGCTCCCTTCTTCTCCCTGGGCCTGCACATGATGGAGCTCACAGTGCTGAGAGTCGGCACAGCTCCCGAGGACGGCAAACCCCGCCTCACGTGCCAGTGTGCTCCACTGTGGCACGTGGGTGGCGCTTGGTTCTGGCTCCTTCTTCTTTTCATTTTGTCCCAATGTCTGTCATCCTATCCACATCTGTTGCCCTGCACCTGTATGCATCAGCTGTCTGCTGGGGGAGAGGGAGGGATGGAGAAGCTCCTGGCCCTACTTTAGGGTGCAGTCTGGCAGAGGAGCAGCCTCACCCCAGCACAAACCCTGCAGACAATAAGGCAGACTTGGCTGAATGGCCAGGGGGAGAGTAAAGTTGCGCTGATGTCAGAGGAGCAGAAATGACACACTGTGCTGGTAAATCCTTCTCTACGTTTTTGCTGACGGTGTCTCCCAGGACCCCTCGCACCGCAGGCTTGTTCTTAGAGGCGTGTATGGGAATGGAGTCATCTTTGAATGCAAAAGGCAAAAATAAAAGGGATGAAAATATTTGACATATGATGAAGTTTTGTGACATTTCAGACAGTGAGTAAATTGGTATTTATATAACCTGGTATATTCACTTCTCCTGATCCACCCTCCTTGAATGTTGACTTAATATCACGCCTGACTAAATGACGTTAATTGCTTTAAACTGCCAAATTAAAAAGCCAGCCTTCATTCAACAAGTGTGCTGTGTTCACAGCCCAGGCTGGAGCTGGAGAGCCGAGGCCTCTCAGGGAGGGAAGGCTGAGGTGCAGCCTGAGCGGCCCAGGCCAGGGGCGCTGGCAGCAAGGACTGGGCGCGCGCCGTGCAGCTGCGGGTGCTCCTGGGCTGGAGGCTGGCTGTGGTGTGAGCCCTGCTGCCACCAGCCTGTGGCGTGTGGCCTTGAGCCATTTCTTAGCTTCTCTGTTTCCAAGTGTCCCCTTCTTTAAATGGTCCCTATCTCATTGAACTGAGTGAGGATTAAATTAGGCCATGAAAATAAAATGTGTCTCAGTGTCTGGCAGTGGTAGGAATCCAGTGGATGGCAGCAGCCCTTGTTCCAGTTCTCGCCGTGTGTGGGCTGTGCACTCGCCCTGGGGTCGGCGGTGCTGCCTCATCCAGACGGTGCCAGCTCCCTAGGGCAAGACTTTCTCGGGCTGGTTCGTTGTTCTCTTTTTGGCTCCTGTAATAGTGTTTGTCAGAAAATATTTGTGGAATAAATGAATGACTGAGGGTGGACAATGAATGAGCTTTACCAGCTGAGGAAACCGAGGCTCAGCAAGGTCGGTGAGATTATAAGGGACAGAGCAGAGGTCTGCCCTGTCCTCAGCCAAGACCCTCAGCTAGTGGGGCTCGTCGGTGCCTCTCCACAGTGTGACCTAAATTCCCAAGAGCAGCACTGTCTGTCCCCGGCCATCTGCAGGTGAAGCGTGCATGCGTGTGTGAGTATGCCAGGTGCACGCCGAGAAGATGTGTCATGTTAGATGTGGCCTCATGGTTGTTCAGAAACTAATTAGTTGGTCAGTTCTCATTCTTGGGTGAAGTGATGTACTGGGAACCCTTCTCTCTTTTGGGAAAAGGCTCCCTAAAAGTGCTTGTGCTCTGAGTTACCCACAGAGCCCCTCTAGGAAATTGAAGCAGCCCATACCCAAGGCCCCATAGGAGGTGCTTTTTCTGGGACTTAGTAAGGGAAAGCCTTTTCCCTCAAGCTACGGGGGTATGTGCCGTTTTTCTCTTGTTTATAGCGGTGGTGATTTCTACCTCCCAGCCCACCCGTCAGAGCCCCTCATTCTCCCAAGGCAACCGGCTCTGAAGCTCCACTGTGCGTCCTTGTTCTCAGACCCTGTTTTGTGGGCGAGACTACTGGGTTCCCTCTGAGAGGGAGAGAAGCTGAGGTGAGAAAAGGAGCACTTCCTGATCTCTTTTAGAAAGTCCTTGAACTCAGCCTTGAATGGTGCAGTATAAATTCGGGAGATGATGGCTATTAATACTTTGCTTCTTGTGTAGCAGCTTTTAGTCCAGGATGTCAAAATACATCACTGACACATTGTTTCTCCATTTCTCCATTTCACCTGTAGGGAGGGAGGAGGTAAGAGCATCTCCAGAGAGAGTATCATTGCCTCGGACCACGGCTGGTCCCTGGCAGGAGCACGAGAAAGTCTGAATTTGATGATTTCATTTCTTCATTCATTCATTTATTCAATAAACGTTTTTGTATCTTGCTACTCTGTCCCAGGAATTGTGCTGGCTCTGGGGATAAAAGGACAAGAAAAATAAGACTGCACCCTCATGGAGATTACAATCTAATATGAGAATTAGGCCTTTCTCAAAGAATGAGACTGATGCATGCAAGTCTCCCTGAGGGACCGTGAAGGAAAACTGATAGCACATGATGACTGGCGGGTCTGCTCTGGTCTGGGGTCAGAGGAGGCTTGCAAGGGGATGAGCTTCAGCTGAGACCTGAGGAATGGCAGGAATTAATATGACAGAGAGGTGGAAGAGGGGATCCTGGACCCTTTGTGGTGCTTTCTTACCCATCCTGGCTCAGCCTCACCATCACACTCCACCTGGGTCAGGGCCTCAGTTCCTTACCTGAGTTCTGCAAGGAGAACTTGCAGGGATGGAAGTCCTCCTTGTAGTGCAAGGAGGACTTCCTGGGACTCGTCCCAGGGACTCATCCCATACTTTCTTCTTGGCCTTGGTTATCTTGTTTCTATTGCCCCAAACTCTCACCCTTGCCCCTGTGTATAGCAGCTCGTTAAATTCTTAGTCTTCCCAGCCTAACTCATTAGTTCAGCAAAGAGCTTTCATGTTACTATTATGCCAGGGGCTCAGTGCTGGGCCCTCAGTTGCTACTGACTTCAGGAAGCCTTTTCCAATCTCGTCCTCTTTTGCCTTTTGCACCTCATTTGTGGTCATTATATCAATAGTTGACCTTGGTTTCTAATTATTGTTGTACTAAGGCCCTTCCCTCAGCTCCACAATCTGCTCGAAGCCCTTTTGTCTCTCACATCTCTGTTTTCCTTGTGGCCCCCTAAGGCAGAGCCTGATGATGATGATCACAACACACTACTACTTGTTGAACATTTACCACGAGCCAGATAGCATTCAGAATACTTAATACATATTAACTCATTTAATCCTCACAGCAACCCTATGAGCAAGCTAGTTTATCATCCATTTTTAACTAATGCAGAAACTGAGGCACAGAGTATGTTAATTAACCTTCCCAGAGTCACTTGGCTAGGCGGCGGTAGAGCCAGGATTCCAGAGCAGGCCGTTTGACGCCAGGGTTCGTGTCTGTAACCACTACTCTCCACTGCCTTCCTCGCGTGGCCTGCGCTTGTGGAGTTGTACGTGTGAAAGTGACTGTTCTAGTTAGTGACAGGTATAAGGCGTCTCCTCCCAGAGTGCTCATGAGTGTAACAGCCTGAGTGATAAAGGGGTCACTAGCTAACGCTGGTCCTCCAAGTGCAGTGAAAAGCAGGCTCGTGACTAGATTTCCATGCTCCAGAATTTGTTCCCATCACAGGAAGTGGGGAGCATCACAAACGGTCCAGGACCCCTCTTCCACCTCCCTGTCATACTAATTCCTGCCATCCCTCAGGTCGCAGCTGACCCTCCTCCCCTTGCCAGCCTCCTCCGGCCCCACCCCAGAGCAGTCCTGAGGTCACGTGCCGTCAGCACAGCCCTGCTTGGCTCTGGCCAGATTCCTTTTTCCTTAGTTGCTTTGCTTCCCAGGAATGAAGAAGCTCCCAGGCCAGTCCAAGTTGTCACATAGGTGCCTTCCCCTCACCGGAAATGCCAAGCTCATTATTACAGGTGTGGATTCTTTGTGCTACTGAAGTGCCAGAGAAAAGAGTTTCCTTGTGTTCATGGATGACCACTTGGAAGAAATAATAAATATGATAAACTTATAGCTTTTAAAGTGATAAAGTGTTACCTGTTAATTATGGAAAATTTTGGAAATACAAATAAATAAAAAACAAGTAAATACAAACTGCTATCCCGTTATTCTGGCCTGATCATTCTTAATAGTTTGGTGTATTTCTTACAGTCTTTTTTCTTTTGCATATGTATATATATATGTGCATATATGTATATTTACTTTATGTAAATAAGATCATATTGTACCCATTATTTTATAATGGCAAGATATTTTAGAGCAGATTCAGCCAGTATAGAGACTACATATAAAATAACTTTTTTTCCTATGATAAATAAAATTCATCTTCTTCTTGGAAAACTTGGAAAGTACCAGATGATACAAGGAGAAAAAAATTCCTAATCTTAAGATGTAAGAATATCCACATTAAAAATTTTGCAGCATTTCTTTCAGGCTGCTTAAAATGGAAATCAAACTGTAGATATAAAGTTATTTTGCTATTTTCCGCCTAACTTTATCTCATGAACATATCCCTCATTGTTTGATATTCTTCAAAATGGTTTGTTTTCTGGCTACAAAGCGTTTTACCCTGGGGAGGTTGTGTGGCTGTCACCTTCCCCGTTGCGGAACACAAAAGTTGTTGCCAGGTTCTCCCCCGTGTAAACAGTGCTTTGGTGGACACCTTTATCTGTCTCTGAAGGCTCCATTCCTACAATAATTACGCCCTAGAAGGGAAGTCGCTGTGCCAAGCAACGTGAGCGTTATTAGCGCTCTCCATTCCTGCCGCCCTGTGTGCGTTTACACGCACACGTGTGTGTGTTTACACACATATGTGTGTGTGTGAACGTTTCCTCCCTGTTTCTCCTGCAGCGTCCAGCTCTGGGTCTGGCACAGGCTTACTTGGGAGACCAGACAGGTTTGGACCAAGTGGCCCTTCCTTAGGTGTGTGAGACAGTGACCATGGGCCCAAAGCCAGGCTCTGGAGCCAGGCATACCTGGGTTCAAATACTGGCTTTGCTGCTTACTAGCTGTGTGGACTTGAGCAATTAGCTCAACTTACCTGGGTTTTACTTTGTGAAGGGAAAGATAATATCCACTTATTGGAGCTATTATGAGAATTAAGTGAAATAATGTATGTCATGTGCTTAGAATTGAATACATGGTAAGGACTCAATAATGGCAAATGTTATTTTTATTATTTTTACTGTTTATTCCAACCTTCAGGCTTTAAGACTACAGGAATTTAATTCATTTTAAAAACTACTACCATTCATAGAAATAGAACTTTAATATATTCTAGAGATCAGTTGTGTGTTTGCTTTAGCTACTCTCTGTGTGGTTTAGAGAGAGGTGTTAGGGTGTCAGGCTTCACCTTAAGTATGTGCTTATAGGATCCTCAGAAGAGTCTGAGATTTTAGATTGGCTCCTACTGTAAAAGATTGTCTTTAAAAAGATAAACCATGATCTAAGTGTTGGTAGGGGAGAGCAAGCTGTCTCCTTGAGCTCCCAAATGCAGTTGTTTTAGCAGCCAAATAAATTAAGGGTAACAATAATAATAGGAATTAACAATGGCTAATTAAAATGAGGTAAGTTGCCAATTATGTAATGGTGTCTAAATGCCAGAGTAATAGGAGATATTTGCAAATGCGAACTGGTGCTGTGAACAGCGTTGCATTTTGATAATGAAACCACCCTGGATGGGAGGACGTGGATTTCTGGAGCCTGGATGCCAAATCAGAAGCTGTTTACTGCTAGCTTGAAAAACAGGGGGCTCTTGACACTGTAAAGAATTACATTTTTTCTTTTAGGGAATTGTCCCTCTCAGCTATTTAATATCATTAAAATGTGTAAGAAAGAAGAGGAGCAATTCTAGGTGTGTTCTGAATGCCAGGCTGGTCCTAAACAGCAGAGCCTAGTCCTGCACTGCATGTCCCTGGGGTCCTGAAGGGCCCTGGACTTTAGGCTCAGAGACTCCCCCAGGCAGGGTCTGTCTGTGCCCATCTCTGGCACTGGGCACCCCAGCACCTATGTGGGGCACAGCATCCAGTAAGTGCCGAGGTCGACCGAGTGAAGCAGACCAACAGGTAACTTTTCTATGGGAAGACCCCTGTTTACTTTCAATTACGGAACATTCTCCACTTTTATCTTTTTCAATATCACTTCATCATTCCCTCTCTTCTCTGCTTATGGATGGATGTCGGAGCTTCTCATTTTAACCTCCATGGCACTTAATATCTCTTTCATATTTTCTCTTTATCTTTCTGTACTTCATTTTGAGTGATTTCATCAATTTGTCTTCCTTTTCACCCATTCTCTCTTCAGTTGGGTCTAATCTCATTATTTTACTTGTTTCTATTTTTTTTAAACCTCTGTTATATTTTTAATTTCTGGAATTTCTATTCTTTTTCTTCCTCTTATTGTTTAAATCAGCCTGGTTTTTCCTGGTCCTCTGTTCAGGATGGAACAGCCCTCTTTCCTGCCACCCACAGTCATGCAGCCTGACTCCTGCCCTTGACCTGGTGCTAAACCCCAGCCCTGAGCCCTATCTCTAGCACTGCTACCACTGGGACTTTCTTGACCTTGCTGGTCCCTGGGTGTGGCTGTGTTATGGATGTGTTGGCTTCCTTGCTTCCAGTCTGTGTCTTCACCGCACCGTGGCCAGGTGACCCGGCCTCTAGTTCCCCAGCACAGGGCCTGGCCTGGCGCAGAGCCCGGCCTGGTATGCCCAGGGGTCACGAGGATGAGGCAGGCCTTCTGAGGATGATGCCTCTCTCTTTCCCATTGCCAGGAGAGCAGGAGGCTCAGCTGCAGGGGAGCGGCTAGGTCTCCCCAGTCCTGGCCACCACCCGCAAAGGCCCATCGGCAGGGGAGCAGTGTTCGTGTCCACATTCTCGCTCTTCCTTTGTAGGGAGAGTGAGGCTGGAGAATGTAGTGGTTGGTTCCTGTTCCCATTCCATGTTCTGACCCAGGAATGTGGGGAAAGGGAGAATGGCCTGGCCCTAATGCGTCCCTTTTCACAAGTGAGCTCCATGAACCACAGCGTCCTTCATGCATCCAGCAGGGCCCACAGAAGCGACCGTGGAACTTTCTCTTTCTGAGCTGCCCACACTCAGGCCCTTGGCGGAGACACTGAGGGATTCCCCAGGATTTCAGCGCCAGGGGCCCCTCTTCCCACCGGCTCCTCGGCCCTGTTTCCCACCTGCGATTGCTGCAGTTTGTCACTGGGTGGCAGCAAGAGTCAGACGCGGAGGCTGCAGCTTGGCTTTGTCATAGCTGTGGACAGAGCCCGGCTGGACGCTCCCGCCCCTCCTGGAGCTGGGGAGGGACGTCCCAGCCAAGACCATGGCTGAAGCTCAGCCTCGCTTATGGCGTCTTCTTACCTATATTGCAGGTTCAAGGAAATTTCCCCTTTTAGTGAATAATGCTGATAATATACTTTGATTTCTAATTAGCCTTTTTTTTTTTTGGCATCAAAACCCATACTGTTCTCAGAGAAACAGTGCACCACTGCCAAAAATGATGAAAAAGAAATGTCAGAGTAAGACCTGGGACTGAAGGTACAGCTGTGAATGCCCCTGCACTGTCTACGGGCTCTGCCACTGGGCATGTGGCTTTGTTCTTCAGGGCCTTAGTGTCCCATCTGTAAAACCAGGAGGTCAGTAGCGTCCCAGCCGCAAGCATTTAAGGCCACAGTTTGGCGTAGCGGAGCCTTCAGCTCTTCTGAGTCTTTAGAGACTAGTATTTGGTGTACATGGAATTAGCAGATGAAAAAATTCAGAGGAGCCCTTGCTTGGAGAATTTCCCACTAATCTCTGGTAAAAGAGGGTTCAAATCAGACTCCTTCCTTCCCCCTCCTTCCCTGTCTCCTCCTTTTCTGCTGCTGTCAGTCGTGTCCCATAGTAGAAAAGATAATGGACTTGGGGTCCCAAGTGCTTGGGTCAGATCCTGACTCTTGCACACTGTGTGACGTTGGGCCAGTTGAGTGACCTCTCTGTGCCTCCATTTCCTCATTTGTGAAATGGGGATAATTGTAAGGTTTTTGTGAAGATTCCAGTGTTAAGACAGGTATAGAGTGAGCACTACATTAGCGTTTGCTTTTATTGTCCAGCTGAACTCTGTGTTTGAGAGCCAGGCTGGTTTTTCCAGAGGTCTCACAATGCAGAGGGACGGATAGACACAGACTCAGACCTCAGAAAGGTCGGAAATGCCTTCCAAGGCAGACTGCAGGCCCAGATGGAGAGCCACCTGCTGAAGTCACCGTGGGAAGCCTTGGGTGCAGGAGACCTCAACAAGGAGGACACTGTTGAATCAGAACTTGGCACTGGAGTGCTTGCCAAGCGGAGGATGTAGAGGTCAGCCTGGGTGCTGGCATGTCTTGGCGGGGGGAGCGGGGTGGCAGGGACATGGAGTCTGGTGTGGCCTGAGTCCTGCAACATGGGTGGAGAGAAAAAGGAGATGGGGCCAGCGATGACAGGTGGGGTTGTTTCCATGCTAGGTAAGAAGCTTTAACCATGGGTTGGGTGGAGGATGAGGGCAGGGTCTGACCAATTTTGTTCTTTAAGAAGACAATTCAAACCCCGACCAGTACTGGTCACAGGAAGAGGTGGGGGAGCCAGGGGGAAGCTGGGAAGTCTAGTGGTGAAGGTTTTATACCAGGATAACCAGAACTGGGAGAATGGGCACCTGGCAAATGTTTTGGTGGCAGAATCCAGGTCTGTCCCTAACATTTATGGGCTCTGTGAAGGAGCAAAAATTGAGATGCCCCAGTGGCTTGACCCCTTTCTCTACCCATCTCCCTGGGTCAGATTGGCACTGCAAGGGGCTTCGTGCATATACGTGTGGACACCCCAGCCTGCACATCTGTACTACCTCCACATCAGCCACCTCTCGGTGGCCCTGGGCCTGGGGTTGCCCATGTTGGCAGTGTTGTCTGTTCTCGGGAGGACCACCTGGGGAAGGGGCCCATACAAGTCCAGGAAGCAGGCTCAGGGCAAGCATATGTTAGGGAATTTTAGAATCCTAGCTACTCAGGGTGGGGTGCAGGAGGCAAAGAGTGTGGGTTCTGGGTGGGCCTGTTTCCTGGGCCTGCAGACTCCTCTATCCTTTGGGAGTGCATGGCTAGGGAAAGGCTAGAGGGGGACCTCTGATGCTTGCGGCCCAAGGCAGGGCCCACCTTGGGGCCCACCTTCAGTGACTAGGGGATCTCATGAGCTGAACAAGAAACACAGGAAGAGGAGCAGTTTACAGGGGAGGATGACAAGCTTGGTCTGCAACATGCCGAGTTTTGGGTGCCCACAGGACACCCTGGTGCTTTGAGATTTACCAGAAGTCCAGTTAAGAGGAGGATGGATATTGTGTCTGGCTCTTGAGCGGGTGCTGCACTGCATATTATTTTAGTAACAGAGAGGGCTCTCCTGAAGGAACTTCTCTGCCTCTCTGTCTGTCTCTCTCTCTTTCTCTCTCATACGGAGACACATGCAAACACACACAAGGACTAGTAGCAGATTTGACCTTCTCTGGAAAAGTTTGGTTGAGGGGGGGTTTACTTCCTTCCAAAGGAGGAAAAAAAAACAAAGCCCAAAATATGAAAATCCCCTAGAACTCAAATTTTAGGATGCAGTTTGCCTGTGGGGACCTGAATTTTTCATTTTCTAGTTTCTCCCTTTCAGTTTCTACTTTAGATATCATGGGTCTAAGCTCTGGGAAATACTTTGAGGATTTTGAAGGAAAGGTATAATGAAAATGAAAGGCAGATGGGTCATCTTATTCCAGGGGCAAGAGGAGAATGGGAATGGATGAAATCTGGGTGGCCCTCCTCAGCCCCCTTCCCTCTCTTTAGAACATGGGCAGGGGCTAGGCAGATTGGATTGGACTGAAGGATTGGATGAATGGAGGGTGGATGGGTGGACGGGTGGGTGGATGGGTGAGTGGATGGGTGAATGGATGGGTGGGTGGGTGGATGGGTGGATATATGAGTGAATGGAGGGAGGATGGGTTAATGGACAGATGGATGGGTGGATGGATGAGTGGGCACATGAATGGGTAGATGGATGGGTGGAAGGAGGGATGGATGGACCAAGGAAGGAAGGAAAGGATAGATGAATGAATTTTTGAACATATATAGATGCTTCAAATAACTTTGTATTCTCCTGTTCTTGAGGGCCTTGGAATTCTTGATCATTCTCATGGGCAATTGTTCTGTCTCCTCACTCATGTCCACATAGCCACTTGCATTCCCAGTGTTAGGGCAGTGAGCAAGGTCACCAGGACAGCGTGACTCCCATTAGGAGGGATGAGAGAATGGTCTGAGAGAATGGTGCTGAGAGAATGGTCTGTCCATGGACCAGGAACACGCTCGCCCCAGTGCTTGGCACACTTACTCCTCTGCGATCTATGATCTGCCACCAGCTCCTCCAGCCATTCCTGTGGGTCAGGGTGTCCTATACAAAGCTCCCTCAGCCTTCTTTTCTGGACTCCACCTCCATCCGTCTGCCTTTATCTCCCCCCAGCCCTAGGAAGAAAACCTGTTTGCTCCAAAGGTCATGCCCTTTCCCCTCTCCTCATTGTTGCCCTTCCTGTTCCCTGATAAACTCTCTTAGAGCTGATACTACTACTCCTGGCATCTTTGCAGGCCCTGCTCAGATGCCACCTCTTCTGTGACACCTTTGCTAAGCTCCTTGAAGTGATCCGGATTAGAAAGGTGTTTATGCTGCTGTGATCCTGCGGGACACGTCTATTCCGTCCCTACAGCCTCTCCAGAGCTTGACTCAAGCTTGACTTGTGTTGGTTATTTACGCCCTTGGGTCTTGGTCAGGACATTCAGCTCCTGGAGGGCAGGGACCCTGTGTTTCACCCCTGTCTCCCATGTGGCCTGGCACCAACATGCAGCTGTTAGCGTTCCAGACTTGGATTGAATGATGCTAAGTGGAGCATTCTTAGCTCAGGAGAGGGGACATTGTTCTGTGGCCGAGTTTATACCAAATGCCACACCTGGGATGTTTTGTCATTGGGTTTGTGCCTGTTTCTTTAAAAGCTGCATTTCTATTGGCAGATCCTCATATTTGGTAGGACTTTAAAATGATGCTCACTTAAAAAAATCTATTAGAGAATTTGACTTCTTTTTAAATTTGGCTTTTCTGATTAAAATGCTTGTGAACCCAAGTTTCACACGGTCTAGCACATAATAGGTTACTGAAATATTTTTTAAGGAATAATTGGCTTTTTCTCATAAGTTGTTTATTTGTCCACACTGTGGCCCAGGGAGCAGCAGGGTGGGGGATGGACAAATTTAGCAAGAAGTGTATCACTCAAGGTCCAGGACGGGGAGAAGCAGAGGCAAGACGAAACCTCAGAATCCCTTCTTAACTTTCAGCAGTGTTTATGTGACAAAAACACATGGGAAATATTTTAAAGACATTTATAGATATGTTTAAGCAAACCTATGATTGATCTTTTTAATATCAGAAGAATTTTTATCTACGTGTGGGAAAATTTGTCATTG
This sequence comes from Cheirogaleus medius, assembly GCA_008086735.1. Taxonomy (NCBI): domain Eukaryota; kingdom Metazoa; phylum Chordata; class Mammalia; order Primates; family Cheirogaleidae; genus Cheirogaleus; species Cheirogaleus medius. The sequence goes on from VBSM01002035.1 coordinate 13,667,158, forward strand.
TGTGATTCAGTGCTTATTTATCGTGAGCAGGTTGCCAGGGCAGCCCCTCTTGCTTTGTGAAAAGCTGGGCAGCAAAGAGAGGTCCTTTGGGAAGGAGTTTTATCTAAGTTGGACCCATACAGGCGACACTAGTGATGCAGGCCAAAATCCATGGTCTTGGGAGAGCTTTATTACACTCACTTTCCTCATGAGCTCTTTGTCTTGTGTAAGTAGGCCATGGGTCCACTGAGATCTCAGGCTCTTTTTGTAGGAGAATGCAGACAGGTTCCTTTGTATTGAGGACCCACAGCACAGGCCATGAAGAGCACATGGTATCAGGTCATAGAGACACTTGGCAGGTCTGTGACCTTGGGCAGGTTAAGTCACTATTCTGGGTTTGAGTATCCACATTTGTAAAAAAAAAAAAAGGACCATGTCTTCCCAGGGAAGGGTAAGATTGTATATGAAAGCCTTGGCCACAGCAATTGATAAAAAAACAAATCAATGTCAGCAGCCTACCTGAATCCCTTAGTTGAAGACAGTGAAAGGAAACAGTCAGGAAAGGAAAAACGCACACACATTTATTGTGCAGTCACGAGAAATAGGTGGCCTCTAGGTTTGTGGGCGTGTGGAATAACTCAAATCTCATTTATTCAGTCAACATTGCTTGAGTATCTGCTGTGGTAGGCACTGTGCTCATGCTATTGCTTATGAATGATGAAGTTCCAACCCACTAAACTAATTTTACTACCTATTACTGGGCTGCCTTGCAGTCAAAAAACTTCTGTAAAACAATACCTAACCTTTGCCGCTGGGATTTGGTTGGTGTACTTCTGATAAAGTGAGGTGCAATATAAAATCCTTTCAGAGCCTCCATCTTGGGTAGCATGGGCTTTTAGCCAATGAAGAATTAGAGGCTAAGTAATGTGCTAGACTACAATCAGAAACTGAATTCTAGACCTAGTTCCAGCTTTTTAGCTGCAAAATATTGGTATTTGTATCAGTATATGATTGCTAGGGTGTGTGTGTGTGTGTGTGAGTGTGTATATATTTAACTCTCTACAATAGATGGACAAAATGACTCTTAATCCAGCTAGTTGTTTTGAATGCTATTTTCTATCCAAATAATTATTTTCTCTCATTCAAATTCAAACAACTTTTACATGGTCCTACTATGTACTATGTTTTTTTTACAAAAGAGAAAAAAATGTAGCTAATACTTGTCTAGCATTTGTTATGTGCAAGGCACTAGTCTAAGCTAAGCACTTAAATGTAGTAAATCATTTAATACTCCTAATAACCTGATTAGGAAAGGTTCTCTTATTATTCCCTACTTTCAAATGAGAACCCCCCCCAAAAAGAGAGAGAGAGAGAGAGAACCAAGGCTCATGGGGGTTAATTAATATGCTCAAGATCAAGTGATGGAGTTACATTTCAATCCAGAGCTCTTGGCTTTAGGAACCTGTATTTTTAAATCGTGTGACTTGCTAGCATCTATGTGAAAAACAGTATATTCTATGCCTCAAATGTCCCTTACTCTTTTCCTCCCTAAATGATTTTTGTTTCCCAGCTGTAGCCATAATATGCCTGTTTCGCTTTCTCTCTTCCAGGAAGCTTGTCCCAAGGACAGCCATCGGCATGTAAGCACCTCTGCTTCCATCCATCCTCTGGGCACATTTGCCCAGTCTGTCCTGTAGAGTCTGGCCAAGTGAGGTGTTGTCCAGCCAGATTGTGAGATAGCGTGGTGTGATGTTGTACAGCCACATTTAAAAAATCTGTGATCTTGTTGCAGATGTACAGTTCTGTCCTGTCAAACAAAAGAACCTGCCAACCATGATTGCTTTTCCTTCTGTGAGGTCGATACCATGTTTCCAGCCTTTCAGTCATTTGGTTTTTAACCTTCCTGGCTTTACCTGATACTTAACTATTTTTCTGTAGATTGACTTAATTTTTTTTAAACTTTAATAAAATTATTGAAATGGAAACCTTGAGTCGGTACTATAAGTAAATAATTATTGTCGCCTGCCATTGTGGAAATAACTGCTATGAAAACAATAGTATTAAATTCCAGCTGGTTATTTTTGCCTGCTGAAGGCCCTTTTCTTGAAGCATGTTCTCTCTTTTTAAAATGGGACTTTGGAGAGGTGGTTTTAACAGTCCAGGGCTATGTCAGGCTATGCTGCAGTAATAAATACAACCTTACAGCTTATCCTGACAAAGCTTTACCTGGCTGCACACAAAGCCTGCTGAGGTTGGAGGGCTCTCCAGGGCAGTGTCTGTTCAGAATCTCCACTCAGGGACGCAGGCGACTTCTGTCCTGGCTCCACCGTCAGTTCGTATGGTCTGTGTGGCAGCTGCAGAAAGGGAGGAGGGCGAGGATGCACCCTGGCCGTGCCCGCCTTGGCTTGGAAGGGACACACATAACTTCTGCTCACATCCACTGGCCAGAACCAGTTATGTGGCCTCAGTCTAATGGCAAGGGATGACGTTGGAAGGATGTTGGAAAATAAAGGGGAACGGTATGGGAATTTTGTTAAAGATAACTTTAAATACAACATGGAGGGTTTTTTTTCCCCCTTAACATGAGCAAAAGAATTGAAAGCAAGTTGTAAAAAGGAGAACTCCCTGATGGTGTGGATGTATTGTTGGGTTTGCCATCATCTCTCATGTCCAGTCTATAGGAAACCCTTATTTAGCCTGCCTGAGTATCAAAGCCATGGCTATGGGGCAACTGAGGAAGGTCATTTAGGAGCAGGGCAACTTCCTGGAACAAATATTCAATCTGAACAAATTTTGTTTGCTTTGGAAACAGATACCTTCCACAACTTTTAGTTACTTTAGTTTAAAAATCCATCAAATGCCACTTGTATTGTTGCCCCACTCATCCACTATTTTTCATGTGATCCTGGCCTTGCCAACTGAGGTTTGGCACAGCATTCTTTTTAGGAACATGCTAATGTTAGTTTATATTTTGCTTTTTGAGGTGTACAGCCTGGTTTGTGTACATATATTATGTCTCCCAGATAGAAGAAAGCTCCATGAGTACAGGAAACCTTTTAGTCACTGAATTGCCTTGGCTTGGGCCCCAGCAGCAGACCCTGAATTGGTGATCTGAGTACAGATAGTTCATTCATGAGGTGAGCCCAGAAAATGTCCGTAGGGTAGTGGGGAAGTAAGACAGAGACAAGAAGGCTTAGGCAATAAAGAGGGAGTGTTATTAAGCCATTGTAGCCAACTGGAGTGTAATTGTCTTGGGACTCTGGGAGCCAGTGTGGTACACACACTGTGGAATTATCCCATCCAAGGGGGAGGGAGCTGGGGCATTTGTCCTCTAATGCCTATCAGTCATTAGGTGAGGCCTGTTCCTGGGAGGAACTTCCTTAGAACCTCCTGCACACTTGGAAGGTGGGTGGATGTGGAATGGGCTTTAGTCGCATCTGCTACACCCATAGTGCCTAGTGGTCACTCTTTTTGGCTCCCTGGGTACCAGACTCTTAGATGGCCCCCATTGCCTCCTGGTCTTCATGTTCTTATGTTTTTCTCTCCTACTCCGAATCAGAGCTGGCTTCTCTGGCAGGAGGCTTGATGATGTGTGACTTCTGAGGCTTGGTCTTTGGCTGGGTGAAGCCAGCCACCATGTCATGAGAGGCTCATGTGGACAGGAGCTGAGGCCCGTGGCCACCAGCTAGCACGAACGTTTCAGCCACCTGAGTGAGCCACCTCCAACCTCGTTTAGTCTTTAGATGGTGGTGCCCCCGGCTGAGGCAGCCACATGAGATTCTCCACGAGAAAACTGCTCGGCTGAGCCCTTTCCCAGTTCCTGACTCCCAGAAACCATGTGAGGTAAGAAATGATCATTATTGTTTCAAGCTACAGGGTTTTGGAGTGACGTGTTATACAGCAATAGATAATTAATGCATTCACTGTATTGGTTTGCTCAAACTGTCATAACAAAATACCATAGACTGGGTGGCTTAAGCAACTAGAAATTTATTTTCTCATAGCTCTGGAGGCTGGAAGTCTAAGATCAAGGTGCCCCCAGGATTGGTTTCTGGTGCAGGCTCTCTTTCTGGCTTGCATGTGAACCTCCTTCTTGCTGTGTCCTCACCTGACCTATCCTCTGTGTGCAGGTGGAAAGAGAGAAGCCTCTGGTGTCTCTTCCTCTTCATAGAACCCATACTATTAGATCAGGCCCCCAACTTTGTGACCTCATTTAACCTTAATTTTTAATACCTCCCCAAAAGCCCCACCTCCAAATATCATTACATTGGGGGTTAGGGCATCAACATATGAATTTTGACGGGGAGAGGACACAATTCATCCAGTAATACTCACCAAAGTCCTTCAGTGCTTTGCAAGGCAGCAGAGGTCCCCGGCCCCTGTACTTGAGTGATTTCGTCCTCAAGTAAGGGATAACGTGCCAGGCAAAGATGTGACCTTGGCGGGAACAGAAAAAAGAAAGGGGGAGAAATTCTCTATGTGGACTCTTTTTAGTGAGCAGCTTCCTTGTAATCATTACATTCAGGAGTTCTTTGGGAAGGTGGGAGAAGCAACATATAATTTTAAAAGGAGCTGCACTGTTTCAGAAGGAAATTGCCACTTACAGTGGGAGGCATTGTAGCTTCTTGGCGCTGGAAGCACTGAAGATTGCCCCTCTCCTGTGGCCTTGGTTCCTGCATTCTGGCTGCTTAGAGCTTTGTGATTCTTTGGCAGGGGTTGGGAAGGTATTAGGAGCCCCCTGGCTCTGTATTTCTGTGGCCTTTTATTTGGCCTCTCTAGGGGGTGTATTTTCCAACAGCAGCTATGAGGTCACCCTGGGTGCAGCCAGATCCCCATACCTGTTAATTTAGCTCCTTTTGTGAGCTGTTTTATTTCAGATGCCTTCTGTGGAAATTTTGTTCCAGACTGACTTGAAAATGTTTGCAGTATCGATTCTCTTTTTGAACAATGTAACCAGAGTTCACTGCTTGTCGGGGGAAAAAAGTAGCTCATCTCAGGCTTTCAGAACAATATGCAGTCGGTTTCCTGCCTCCAGCCCACCCCAGTCAGAACTGTGCCCTGTCTTCTCTCCAGGATAAATCACCATTTCAATTTTAGATAAAATCCAGTGTCTTGAATAACAAAAGTAGTGCAGATGCTAAACTAGCTTTTTGGAATCAGATAGCCAACCCTCAATTTCCCAGGGCTGGTGTTGTTTTATCTGTGGTCAAGTTCCCATATGACATCACCCATTCTGCTTGTTTCTGTGTTGTTTGAGGTAGTGGTAAGAAGATACTTTCTCTTGAAGAGGTGGAAGTGCTGTTTACCTACCAAGCACTTCTTGAACCTGTGTTGTTTGAAGCTTCATGTCAGACCCGCCCATTTGCATACATGCAAAAGAAACAGGGTGCCTGAGTCCTCCTTACCCTGCTATGGTCATTAGTGATGCTCACAAATACTCAATTTGTCCTAGCTCTGGGCACATTAAATTCCACTTCCTGTCCTGCTGAAGTTAAATGTGGCTGTATGACTTCACATATTCAGTGGAATATGAGTGGAAGAAACCTCTAAAAGTCCTGTGTCTGATCTCACTGCCTGGCAATTGCGTTGTTTCAGATGGCAGAAGCTCTGCCCCTCTCTGGTTTCAATCATACCTTTGAACCAAACCTTCTTTAAATTAGCCTTGTTTGCCTGTGTCATTTCTTTTCTGTTGAGATTCTGATTGATTTATCCTCATAAAAGCAGTACAGATCATTCAGGATAATTTAGAAGATGGTGAAATGTAGAAAGAAGTAAAAGAAAACAATCCATAGTTTTATACCCAAACATCATTACCACTAACATGCTGCCATTTTTTTTTCTTCTAGACTTTTTTCTTGCTCAATAGGATTGTATTTTAATTTGGTTGCAATCATTTGGTATGTACAATTTTAGATGCTTTCTCATTTTTGAGACAGGGTTTCACTCTTGTTACCCAGGCTTGAGTGCAGCAGTATGATCCTAGCTCACAGCAACCTCAAACTCCTGGGCTCAATCAGTCCTTCTACCTCAGCCTCCGGAGTAGCTGGGACTACAGGCATGTGCCACCACACCTGGCTAATACTCTTTTACTTTTTCTTAAAGAGACTGGGTCTTGCTATGTTACCCAGTCTGGTCTTGAACTCCTGGCCTAACGCAACCCTCCTGCCTCAGCTTCCCGAAGCACAGGTGTGAGTCACAATACCCAGCCCATGAACATTATATTATACATGGTGTCATTATACACTGTCCTGTGTAATAAGTGGCAGTTTAAGTAAAAAAAATTTTGAACTTTAATAGCATTAAAATTATATTATGCATAGTTGAATTATACCCAGTAGTAGAGGAGGGGGTAAGTCAAGAGAAACAAATTTAATGAATTTCTTTCCAGTGCTCCCATGTACCAGGCTTCTGTTGGGTGCTAGATATGGGGGAAAATATGGTAGAATTGTCAAATTCCCATGGCCTTGACACTGATAAATATGTATTCTATATCTACTCCTCTTGGGACTAGTTTGGATTTGTTACCCACAAAGTTGTTTTTTTTTCTTTTTTTTTTTTTTATCTCACTTCACTAATGGAATCTACTTGTTTTGAAAAACAATACACAAAACAATTGCTCCTTTCCCTGGAGAGGACTCAAGCTTATACAACTTGGGGGAGATATGTTTTATGAAAAAGAATGCAAAATTATTAATAGAAAAGAAGTCACATCACATTATTTAATCTAAAAGTTAAAAGACTGCCATTTATATAACAAACATACCACAAACATTACAAAATCCAGAAAAGAGCATAAAATTATTATTATTTTAAAAATTGTTTTAATTAACTGCCTGACAAGCTCTATAATGTCATTTCTTTCTTACAGTTTTTGGCTGAATGCTTGTTGATCTCTTTGTATGATGATGATTTTATAACATTGTTTTCTATGGAGAGAATAGGAAGATGATTTGTTCTTTTGTGGCAGTAGTTTTCCACGTGGCCTGCATGGTAGAGTGTTTGGGGAACTTTTAAGAATCCTAATGCTCAGGATGCTCCCTAGACCCTTTAAGTCAGAATTGCAGGGACCCCGGCAGCCGCACTTTGTGAAAGCACTGGGTGAGAAAGAGCCACAGCTCCGGGATGGATGACAGAGTTTGATTTTTATTACTGATGGTTTAGAAAAGTTTCTTTCAGCTTCGCTACTTGTGACTGGTGTTGTCATACACATTTTTAGGTTTGTTGTCAGACGAGATCGAGCGCGTTCAGGGTAGTATGGCCATAGACTAGGCTTGGTGTCAAATCTGGGAAAACCCTTACCAGATTTCTTTCAGACATGAGTGATGAGACGTTAGGGCATTTCAGGTTTTCTGTGCAGAAACTAATCTTACATGTTCTTATGTTCTTTGAATTGAAGACACTCATTCACCAATTTGTAACGTGTCCTCATTTTCCAGGCATTTTATGAGTTTTATGTTATTTTTGAGAACAGTAAAATTAAGATCAGTATTTCGTGTTAAAGTAGTAAGAAATTAAATGGCCTAAAGAAATGTGATTAGACGAGAGCATTTCGCTGAAGGAAGAACGTAGGCAAAGGCTGCGTCCCGAAGGCGAGTCTAGTGCGGGCAGACAGCAACACGCTGGGGGCAGCTGCCGGCGCTGCCACTGGAGAAAGGGAGGCTGCGCACAGGCGGGAAAGTGCCGGCGGGAGGACGGCCTGCCGTTCAGTTAAGGGATCGATAAGCACATGAAAGATAGTCTCATGCTGTGCTAGGTTATTCCCTGTGAATCCCAGCTCCACCAGTGTTGCCGACCAGCAGTGACCATACATGGAATAGGCCTGCAGATAGCCCTCTACACCCGAACTGATCCACCTCCAGCGCAGCCCCCTTCCCCAGATCCCCACCATCCCACAGCCTCGTGCCACCTGCTGGGAAGAGCAGTGTGACAGGAGGCAGTTGGGGTAAAGGAGATAAGAGTCTTAACCAATCGAGGTTAAACTATCTTTTGTTAATTTCACAAAAACATATGCTATGTGAACACACGCTAGGTTCCCTGGGAGGGGCTCATACGAGTGAGGGTCCCTGAAACTTGAGTCTATCTTCACAGTGAACCCACCTTTGCTTTTGCACATGAATTAGTAACCAAATGCCATGTGTGCTGGAAAAATTGAGGCTTAAGAGGGAATAAAGAGTTACTGATGACAAAGTTTCCGCCCAAGGACTTTGGGAAACAGTTCAAACTGTGTGCCTTTCCTTCCATGTCCATTTTATTTGAAATGATTGCTGCCTTTTTAGGTAGCAGCCTCACAGCCTGTTCAATATCATGATATGAAAAACATCACTGTTGTGTTGCTAGCCCGTTCCCACTGTGTACCTCGACAGGAGACTCCTTTAGGAACTATAGCAAAGGCTAGACAAAAGCCAGCCTCGTTGGGGTTTCTGAGTATCCTCATTTCCTGACATTATGACAGTGATTATTGCTCCTTGGGGAGTGGCCACTGTGCGTTTTTACATCTTCCCAGCCAGGGGTGTAAAGTTCACCAGCTCATAGTCTCTTTCCACATTCATGGTCATGGCCATTCCTGAGATGTATGGAGCCCCAGGAATCCTGCAGGGGCTCAGCTCATGGGCATTGCTCTTCCTCAGGACTTGAGACCTGGAAAAAGATGGAATTTAGCCTCAGCCTGAAGGCAAGGACATGGGGCCAGAGCCAGTCTTTCAGTCAGGGATATTTATCGAGTGCCTGCTGTGTGCCAGGCTTGGTCATGTGCTGGGGATAGAGATGATTCAGTTAATATCGCTGAGTCACAACACACCTCAAAACTTTGTGGAGAGAAATATAACCACTTTATCCTGCTCATGGGTTCTGGTGTCAGGAGTTTGGACATGGCGGGGTGGCTTGTGTTTGCTGGCATGGCCCTCCCCTGAAAGGTGAAGACTGGGGTGATATGAATGCTGGGGGTTGGAATTGTCTGGAGGCAGCTTTGCTCACATGCATCTGCTGGAACCTCAGCTGGGCTATCGACTGGAGCACTATGGGTGGCCTTTCCATGTAGTCTCTCTGTCTGGAATGCTTTGGGCTTCCTCATAATGTGACAGTTGGATTTCAAGAGCAAGCATCCTAAGAGAACAAGGAAGAGGTGCCTGGCCCTGTAGGACCTTGCTTCGAAAGTCACTTGGCATCACTTCTGCCATATCGGTTGAGTCAGTAAAGGTCCACCCATATTCAAGTTGGGAGAGTTGTAAGATTTTGAAAAGAACATATAGAATGGGAAATATTGTGGCCATTTAAAAAATACAGTCTGATTCAGATGGTCCCACGTTCTGCCCTCATGGACAGTCACACACTGGGTCATTCAGCAGGTATCTATTGAGCACCTGCAGCATGCCAGGTTCTTTCCTGCGGATCCAGGGCATAATATGACAGATGAACTCCCTGACTATGGAGCTTGCCTGCTGGTGGCAGTAACTGACAATAAATGTTAAATTAACGTAGAATGTAGTGTCAGGTAGCGGTAAGTGGTATAAAGAAAAATAAATAGGGTGGGGGATAGAGAATGGTAGGGGGTGCTGTTTCAGAGAGGGCTGTTAAAGTCCCCACTGACTGGGCATGTTGTAGGCAAAGGGAAGACATGTGCAAGGGCCAGAGGCAGAAATATTCTGGGCACATTTGAGACGTGGTCGGAAGGCAAGCGTGGCTGGAGCAGAATGAGTGAGGCGGGTGGTTGAAAATGTCTCTGGAGAAGCAGAAAGGGGCCAAATGGTGTAGGGCCATGCAGGCTGGTGATGACTTTGGATTTGACACAGAGTGCCATGGGAACTTGTAGAAGTCGGCTTTTGGTGGGCTATGCTGCAGTAGCAACCAAATCTCAGACAACTAATTGTGATAAGTACCCTTACGGAAAATCTCCATGAAAACCTAAAGGAATGGCTACAGTGTACCTTTTAAACATTTCATCCAAGATCTGCATGCTTACATGACCTTCACGAGTCAGCTGGGGCTCTGCTCCACGTCCCCTCCATCCCAGGATCTGGGCGGAGGACACGCCATTCTCTGGGAGATTGCCGTCCTGGTGGGACAAGGAAAAGCAGCGGTGGAATTCACGATGGCTCATAAAGCTCCTGCTTTGAAGCACACGTGTCACTTCTCTCACATTTCATTGGCCAAAGTAGGTCACATGGCCAAGCCTGATGTCAGTGGGGTTGGAGTGCCAATCCTCCCACAGGGAGGGGTAGAAAGCAGTTATGAACGAGCTTCACACTGTGCCTGCGAGCCCTTGGAGATTTCTGAGTGGGTAATGCCATGATCTAATTTGCTTTTTCAGAAGAGCCCCTGGACAAACAAACGTGACACTGCAGCTTAAAGGACGGCTAGGAGGGAGAGGGTCACGTGCCTTGGTGCCCACAGTGACAGGCAGAGGCCTGCAGGGTGAGGAGGCACCAGGTCATCATAGCTCCAGCACGTCAGGTGTGGCGCCAGGTGCTGCAGGAGGTGCTTGGCCCCTTCCCACTCGGACTGCGTGGCCCTGCTGGGGTAAGACTGGCGAACAGTCAACTTCAGTATAGTGTGGTTGGTTCCTGGATAGGGGTCGCCCAGGGGTCTGTGTGGCACACAGGGCCATGCCTGACCAATCCAGGTGGTCAGGGAAGGAGATGGCCCTTTGGTCGACACGGCCAGGTGGGGAGGAGATGCTGGGAAGACAGGGATAGGACACGCCTGGCTGAGTGCCCTGCACCGGCAAAGGCTCTCGAGTGAGAAGGATGGCTTTATGTCACCTTTTCTATGTGTGAGGGAAATCAGAGATGAGGCCCAGATGTCCCCTGCCTTTCCTGTGGGAGCCGGCTGCACACTCCCTGTCTCCCCATCCCTCCAGGAATCCTGTGTCTCTACCTGCCTCCTGATTCCACACACATTAGATCTGTGAGTCTCAACCTTAGGAACCCTCCTACGCTGCCGAGACCGCGCCAGCTCCCGCTGTGGTGGCACGGGATTCACACCCGGCCGTCACCCCGCCCGCCCTGGGCCTGAGGCCCCTGCGCGCACTCTCCTCCTCCTGAGGATTCAGCTGGAATTACCTTTGGCAATTTACTTTCTCACCCCCTGTGTTTCCTCTTATATCTTGTATCTGGCCTTTGTCCAGACAGCTCCTAAGCCTTCGGGGTCAATTTTTAGGTCATTGTAAAGTTCAGGATGGGAGGATATGGTGACCTGTTTTCTCAGGCTGTGCGTTTCCTAAAGCAGAGGGGCGCTTTGTGACAGCAGGGAAAGGGAGGAATGGCTTGGAGTGTCCGCACCACCGCCACCCGCCCGTCCTCCTGCCTGTCCTCAGTGAGAGGCCCAGGCCTGACACTTCCAGGCAGTGTGGCCTCGGACAAGTTAGTTTCCCTTCTGTGATTTAGATTCTTCTCAGTGTCCTGTGCAGATTCAACGAAATAAAGTGTGCAAAGCTCTTAACCCAGGGCCTGGGCCATGGTCGGGGCTCCTTAGGCGATCTCCACCCCCTCTGCTGCTGCTGCTTCCGCCTTTCCTGGTGGTGGGAAAACAAGCTGGGTAAACGGGGCAAGATGCTCGACGACTCTGAATCTCATTTTTCTCTTCTGTCAAACAGTATGAATGGACGAGATCCATCTTTTTTAACGGAGACTTTAATGGTGTGTGGGGAGGTGCAGTTCCTTGTGTGGGACTGCCCACACTGAGTGCCAGGTACCCCCCGCCCCCATTGCTGCAACCCCGAACACACCCCACCAAGTGTTTCTCCGTGTCCCCATGGGGTGGTGACAGTGCTGCCCCTAGTTGAGGACCTCTGGACAAGCTCACCCTGCACTTCGCTCCTGCCCAGACGTCCCGTGTTGGTGGAAGAGGGAGGGCCCAGTGGGGCAGTTAGACAAGGAGCAGGTCAGCAGGGCATCCTTGCCTCTCACCTAGAAGCTTCTTGGCCCCATGTTTTGAGGAAGGAAGGGGTTTCCAACAAGTGAAGAGACAAAGCTGATTTTGTACTCTCCTTTTGACACTCCTCTTTGTCTGCTGGTTGCATTCTTGGCTGTTGATATGCGATACCCTCCTGGAGGTGGCTTATGTGGTCATCGAAAATACATTCAACCTCCAGTGGTGTCACTTGAAGTGTGTGACCCACAAAAAGGAGTCACAAAGGGAGGTGCCTTGGGCGCATGCTGCTAAGAAAGGAGCCCAGGCATGGCGTGACCGCAGCTGAGCGCCTGAAGTCCCTGTCGCTGTTTGCCAAGAACCTGCGAAATGGGCAGGGGCTTTGTTCAAATGCCTGAAATTCGCTGTGTGTATCCATGTGGAGCTGGCCATGTCTCCTTTCAGACTGTCTCAGCATTTCAAAGAGGAAACACTGGGTTGGAGATTTGACTGTTGGGGGACTTTTCTTCTCCAGCTGGTTGGTGCTTTGTGGTCCGGGGGACCACTGGCAGCCTAAGTCCATCATGTGCCTTTGCCCATTCATTCTCCTGAGGTTGACAGCTCTAAATTATAATGCTCCTTGCTGAATACCATTAATCTTAAGCAAGCGACTTACTGCAAGTTATTGGCTGCTCACCTTGAAATCCTGTGAAGAGAGAAGAAAATTACCCTCCTGTCCAGAGCCCCTTATTAATTGAATATAGGGCGAAAGAACACAGAGAATGTCACTAATTTCAAGATATGGGAGTTTTTCGCCCCTTTTTATTTTTATTTTTTCCCTGAATGTTCATCTAATTAAATTATTTAAATTTGGTAATTTAGGGGCAGGTTTTCCTTTCTTCGCCAGTACCTTTAATCACAGTCATCTTAGTTAAAAAGCTGTTAGTGATGCCACTGCCTCCGTGATGCTTAATTTCTAGGAGATGAATTTTGAGAAGTTTGTTCCATTTATCAGATAATTTTATGAACCTTTTGGAACATTTAAAAGAGACTTTGTGAGACTTCCATGACAATATTTTGTGCATCTCTTTGATGCAGAGAGATGAAGGTTTCTGACTTAATGGTCTGAAAAATTTTGACATCTTTATTTACATTGGCCTGATGATAGATTTTAGGTCATTTCTCCCATCAAAGATATCCTGATGAAAGTTCATATTTTGGGGAAAGATTTTATGCATTATAATGTTATAATGTTACCTGTATTACAGTTTTCTTGAATTAAAAAAAATAAGTCTAGTGAGATTGTTTTGGGGAAAAGGATTCTGACTCAGTCTTCAGGTGTTGGGAGTTGATTTCTGTCACTCCCTGTGCAAAATAAGAATTCTACTTCAGAGTGTGTTGGTTCCTCTGCCTTGCACTTAATTCCCTTTGCCTTGCATTCTTACTGAGTTATTGAGTTATTCTGCTGAGTTATCGAGATAGCTGTGTCCCCCACTAGGACGTAAGCTCTCTCTGGGTGTTTATATGTTCCCAGACCAAGCATATAGTCGACCCACAGTAGTTGACCCATTGTTCTCAAAGCTTGTTCAGTGGGAAAATGTATGATTTCTCCAGCTCAGCCGAGGCACCAATGGGACCTTTTACACTCCACTGCTGATTAATGCATCCCTGGCCTTCTGCCTTCGTCTCATCAAGATGTGGCATCGTCCATTGGGTTCCTCACACCCTGTACCATTTGTCATTGTCACATGCAGCAGAGTCTGTGAGACGAGCAATGACTGAGCTCAGGCCTGGGAGGTAGTTTGTTCAAGTTGTCCGGCCCCAGCGGCATCTTGGTGAGGTCGGGGGACCACACTGAGATCTGTGGGTCTTTGATTTAGTGCAGAGCCAACTTCTAGAATAAGAGAGTGAAGGGACGGGGTGGGGCCTGGGGGTCATCTGGTTTACCACCTTCATTTCTTTGGGGTGAGGAAGAATAGATTCCCAGTCGTTAAATGGACAGGGCTGTCTAGTGGGAGAGTCAGGTCCTTGTGCCTGGAGACGCTCAATACAAGTGCAGTGGAAGCCCATTTGGTTGTGACAATTGTAGGAGGCTTTAAGTCGTGGAGCAAGGCCCTCTGGGGGGGATTGGAGAACCTCTGCCCTTGATCTTAAAGGGCTCCCTGTAGATTCTGAGCGGCTTGGTCAAGTCTTGCCTCGTTAGAGGATGAGTGTTGGGTTTATGGATTCTTCTTTGCTTTCATGTTTCCTCTCCATAGTGGCAGTCTCGTCTCTGTCTTCCTTTTTTCCTAGGCCATTCTTCAGTCCACTCTCTTCTCATTTTTGCCCTAAGCTTTTCCCTTCACTCTTTCCTGCTCTTTTTGTCTACAGTTCTCTTCCTTTCTCTTTTATCCTCTGTTTTGCTTGTTAGTGAGCCCTTCAGGAGAGCCAACATGGGGCTGTTATATTTGGCTCCTTATGATTGAAGGACGAGATCTTGAGAAGGGGAGAAGTGAAGTGACTGGTGGAAATGAGGTTAGTGGGAGCCTCCGCACAGCATCTGGGACACTGTAGGTTCTCCATAAATGCTCGTGGAATGAATGAGTTTGTAACTTCCATGCACATGACTTCACATTTGCGTAATGGTGAGTAGGTTGTGTTTTGGTAATTCATGCAAAAATATCCTTTGAATTTTCTACCTGATTGGGGTGCTTATCTTTTAAAATGTGAAGATGAGTGAACAGTCTAGCAGTGTTGTTGAATAAATTAGGGTGATTTTGGGTTGGGGGTGTTTGCAGTTTCAAATGGAGAGCCCAGATTTGGAGTACGGGGATGCTCACCTCCCACGATGCTATAGGTGCTGGGAGAGCCTCCTTACGAAGCCTGGCAGGATTCTATTTGCAACCCAGATGAGACTCCAGGAGTGTTTGCCAAGGTCAGCAGACTTATCAGCACTCCTGCCAGTGTTACTGTGGTGGGCCCAGGAGCATGGGGCCAGACCATGTCTTTAGAGCAGGCTTTTGACTCTCTGGAGTTTGCTCTTGCAAATGAATTCATGATTGATGCAAATGAGAGAGACGGACGGACGGCCTCTTCAGGTGGCCTGGCCAGCACTCAGAGTGCTCCAGGGAGCACAGAGTCTCAGCAGAGCAGACTCGCAGACCTCCCCACTTCAGTGTTCTGTGCCGGGAAGCTGATGCTGTAGGTGCTGCATTCAAGGGTTCGATTCTGACATCACACCGTCCTGCCAGGAGGTCCTTCTGTGTGCTGGCCTGAGGTTCCCTTGCTGCTCTGCTTCGTCCCTTTCAGTTTTAGTATGTGTTACCCGGTGCCCAAGACTGTGGGACTGACCTGGACACTCCAGGGTGATCGGGAATATGAAACGTGTCCTCAGAACTGGCAGGGGGATGTTGCTCATTGTAGGAAACTGGCCGTGAGCTGTTAGTGTGTTGTGGCAAGCGAGCCCCTGAGGGTCATTGGTCTTAAAAGCACGAAAGTGAAAAACCAAAGAACAAAGCAAACAAAAAAGCAGTCGTCCAAGTTTCATCAAAAGAATTAAGGCTGGAATAGATTCAGTGTCTGGGCCAGAACTTGCAAAGAAAGCCACAGCCTGTGTGAGTCGGGCCGTGCTATCCCCGGGCTATTCTCAGGACTGTCTTGGTTGGTGGCAGGACCACAGACCTGTGCAGTTCAAATAACAGTGGCTTATTTTTTAGAATGTAGGACTTTTTTGTGAAATCCAAAGATTGAAAATAGTGCCTCAGAGACCATGGGAAGGGATTGGGAACCCAGTTACATTTTGCTTGGTGGGCCATGGATTCTCGTTTCTGATTCTGTTTTATGCATTTATGTTACAATTTATTAATGCAATTCTACCATGTGCCAGATACTTGCCTTCATGGAGCTTATAGTCCAGTGGGAAAAACAGAAAATAGATAAATAATTAAACAAATACATTTAAAAATTAAATGGTGACTAATGCATAAAGAAAACACAGAACAGTGATAGAGAATGTGTGTGTGTGTGTGTGAATGGTGATGGTGGGTCAGGGGAACATTTCTTATGTAAGGTGAGGAAGGAAAATCTTTTTTGAGGAGGGTCATTTCCACCAGTATCTGAATGATCAGAATGAGTTTTCCAGGTCAACAGTCAGGGGGAAAGGATAGCCTGGGAATAGGCCAGCCTAGTGACAGGTACCCAGGGGCTCTGCAAAGAGACCCAGTGAGAAGGTGGCCAGGGAAGTTCACTACAGGATTCAGTTGACCTTCAGGTAGAGGTTTTCATGTCAGACCCAATAGAAGCAGAAGTATTAATGAGAAAAATTCAAAGAACAACTAAAAATTAAACAATGTGTATAATTGTATAATAAACACATTCCTTATTTAGACAAGTCTTAATGGCTAGATTTTGCACCACTGTGAAACACAGTTTGGAATTGCAAAATCTTGCTGCTGTGGACCTCTTCTGTGTTGATAACTTTCCCCTAGGAGGGCCAAGAAACCAATCCATCCTTCCTTCCTTCCTTCCTTCCTTCCTTCCTTCCTTCCTTCCTTCCTTCCAGATCCGTGAGTAAACCTTTCTTCAATGGAAATCAGTTTTGTTCAGTAAAAGTTTTTTATAAGAAGTCTGGCAAGTGTACATTTTGAAGCTTCTATTTAAGAAAACAAACTTTCATCAAACTTGAACTCAGCTGTAAAGATGAGTAGATTTTATTGTTTTGCTATGTCAATGGCAGTTTTTCTCTAGGCTTTGTCAGATATTTTGAACTAAAATGTAGATTGAGTAATTTTTGTGAGAACCCCAAAATTGGATACCTTATCTATTAATGGAGAGACCCTGGGCAGGTGATCTGAGAGTCTTATTGGGGGAGGAGAGGGTGTGTGGACCAAATTTCCTGAAGGACCTTACAAATCTGGAACTTTGTGGACTTCCTATTTTAGGTACTTTTATAGAACTGTTTCATAAGCCTTTTGTTTGCATTTTAAAGACGATGACCATTTCTTAGGGATAGCTAAATGATTAGTGAAGGTATTTAGTGAGGATTTGTCTGCATTCTTCAACTGTAATAACAGTGGTCACCAACCTTTTTGGCACCAGGGACCAGTTTCATGGAAGACAATTTTTCCATGGATGGTTTCGGGATGGTTCAAGTGCATTACACTTATTGTGCATTTTATTTCTGTTACTATTACATTGTAATATATAATGAAATAATTATGCAACTCACCAAAATGCAGAATCAGTGGCAGCCCTGAGCTTGCTTTCCTGCAACTAGACGGTCCATCTGGGGGTGATGGGAAATAGTGACTGATCTGACAGGAGGCGAGGCTCAGATGGTGATGCGCGAGAGATGGGGAGTGGCTGTAAACACAGACGTAGCTTCACTCCCTTGCCCACTGCTCATCTCTTGCTGTGTGTCCCAGTTTCTAACAGGCTATCGACTGGCACCTGTCTGGGGCTTGGGGGCTTGGGGACCACAGCTATAGCATATACTTTGATATTTGTTATGAGGCATCAATTACTTTGCATCACCAAAGTGATTTTGATGAGTTACTGTGAGAGGAGCCCAAAGAAGGGCTTTGGTGATTCTTAAACTGAATAATCTGAGTGTTCTTGGGTACCTCCTGGCAGGTCCTGCAATCTTCTTGGTTGCAGTTTTCCTGGGTGGCAGAGCTGACCCCTGGCTGTGGCACAGTTCACTCTGGAATGCATGCAGGGCTGTCAGAGGTCATGCTTACCTACAAGCAAATAACTGTCATAGAGGAAGGGCAAGTTGTTTACAAACATCCAAATTCCAGGTATGAAATGTTTTATGTTCAACATTTTTGAAAAAGTTATCTACAATGGAGATTAATTACAGAAACCCCAATGTCTCTTGACACTTAGAAGGACAAATGATTAGGTAAGGTGGTGCTCACAAAAAGCTGAAAGGCTTAAAACATGCAGGCTGCCAGGCAGAGGTGGAGAAGCAGAATTCTGTCTCTTCAGTTCAGAATGTTTAGCCAGCCCGTCAAGAATTGTCATCTGTTGACGAAATGGCATGCTACTTCCATGGATGTCCTCCCATTGAACTTGCAATTATTTGAGGCTGCAGCCCTTTGCCCTGTCCTTCCCTCTGTGTCTCTCTATCTGTCTTCCCCTCCTCTCCTTCTGTTCTTTTCTCTCGTGTTCTTCCTGTCTGCTTGCTTCTTCTGTCTTTGGATGTCCTTCCTCCTTCAGCTGGAGCTTAAGGAGATCTTGCTCTGCACTTCTTCTCCTGACCTCTGGCTGTCTCCTCTAGATGGCCAGAGAGAAAGCTCTCTCTTGTTGCCACAAATGGCCTCTTTTTCAAGAAAGCACCACTGATGGTCAGGTGTTCTCCTTGCCAGCATTCATTTGCACAGGTGAGCAGTCCTTTGTGATGTTTGCCCTGCAGTTCTGCCCCGCCAGTGCCTTCTTCAGGCATCTGCCACCTCCACCGTTCCCTTCCAAACCCGGCAATGCTGTTTACTCTCCCTGGGCTGCCAGTGTAAATCCCCGCTGAAAGGTGTTCATTGATTTGGCAGAAAACATGTTATTCATATTGGGCCCATGTGCTTGTTTTTGGTTGAGCCTTTGACATATAGTTTTTGGCAAGCCCTGGGTGCTACACGCAGCACTGCTGTAAGCTGCTTGGATGTGGCAGTATCGTGGGGTTTGTTTCCCCTTTGGAAATGTAAAAGCTCCCTAAATATAAAGGCTTCCTCTCCATACCGTGTACATTGATCAGTGGTCTCACTTTCTGGATAGCTTGTTAAATATGGGTAGGGATGATGTAAATCCAGTTGGGCAAGGTTTTTGGCATCTACTGTGGGCTTACTACTAAGGCTAAGTATATGGAGAAGGTGGCTACCAATTCTGTATAACATATTTTACACAGTAAAATCTCAGTTTTAGAATAAAAGTATGCAAATTGGGTTGAAACATGACATTCCCAATATTTGGCCATTTTCGACCTACGAAAGTGGCAATTTCACATGGTTCAACCTAGTAGTATATTAAATGAATAGAAGGAAGGGTTTAAAATGACTCTATTTTCTGTTTTATTAATTCATTTATTCAAGGCCCATCTACTGAACATATTTCCTGTGCTAAACATTTTGGTAGGTGTTGGGGTTACAAAGAGAAATCAAGTCTGTTTCCTGCTCTTTAGCCAGGAAGACCAACTCCAATACAAGTGTCAGGTGCTCCAAGGAAGGCTTCTCAGCGAGTGCTGAGGGCAGGAGGGGCTGATCAGCTGTCCTGGTTTGCTCAGAACTGTTCCAGTTTTAGCACTGAAAGTCCTGGGCACTGAAAGAGCTGAAACCAGTTCAACCAGGGCACGGAGGCAATTATGGCTTCATGCAAAATTAACACTTGTGTGGCTAAAGTAGTTTAGGGCTGGAAATGAAGCCCACTCCTCTACTCTGGGAGAGTCAAGAAACACACTACCAAAATTAAAACAGAAAGCTCTGTGAAGTTTTAGAGTAGAGGAAACTGTGTAATTTGTTTAACCAGGATTTCTCTAACTTATTTGACCTTGGAACTCTTTGTGCTTAACATCTTGTGAACATCTTTGGGTCCTTCCCTTTTTGTCCTTTGGGGGAAAGTGGCATCATTCTCTATTCTAAAGTGTACATTATTACCTTATATTATTAGTCTTAGCCATGATTCAGGCAATAATTAGTATTAAAATAGCCCATCACAAGAAAATTTAATAATAATGCAATTTTGGGATTAAAAGGTGTTTCAGAAGGTTGCTAATGTGCCGTGGAGGGTCGTGAGTTACTGCAGGCTATTTTTTCTGGTTGACACACACAGAGCCAGGCTGTTGCTCATCCCTTCTGCAAGTGCATTGCACCAAAGGCTGAACCAAGTTGTTATGGAAACGCAAACGGTCTCCCAGTCTGAGAAGAGCGCCTCGCTAATAATTACAGAGCATGGCTGAACAAACTTTAGTGGAAATGATTAATCTTGCAAAGCACAAGTAAGTCTAAAAGATTGAACAGGTGTTGTTTGGCCTTTGCACTTTCCAGCCCCAGAAAATTTTAATTTGTAAAGAGCTGAGGAAGCTCAAGCTTTGAGTCTTTACTTTAAAAAAGAAAGTCATCCTTTAATGTTATGGTATTTGGCTAATGTAAAATTTTAAGGCTATCTCTTAAGCCTGTAGAGTGTCAGAGTGTAGTTTGTAAACGTTGTGAACTTGTTAAAATGCAGATTCCTGGGACCCTCTCCAGATCTGTTGAGTCAGAATATCTGGAGGAAGGTTTTGGAATTTGATGCTTTACCAAGCTGTCCAGATGGGTTTGATGGTAGCTTACTTGGCCCTTGCTTTAAAGGTTAGGGGTGTACGAACTTTTTTTGTAAAGGGGCAGATAGTAAATAGTTTAGGCGTTGCAACTCTATCCCCGTAGCATGAAAGCAGCCAGAGACAGTACATAAAGGAATGGGTGTGCCTGTGTTGTGATACATTTTTTTTTTGCTTTTTTTGAGGCAGGGTCTTGCTCTGTCACCCAGGCTGGAGTACAGTGGCACTGTCATAGCTCACTGCAGCCTGGAACTCCTGGGCTCAAGCAATTTTCCTGCTGCAGCTTTCCGAGTAGGTGGGACTACAGGTGTGTGCCACCACGCCTGGCTCCTATAAACTTTATTTACAAACATACGCAGTGGACAAATGGACAGATTTGGACCTCAGGCTGTAGTTTGCTGACCCCTGCTCTAGGATATGCTAAGTTCTGCCCAGTTAGTGGGACTTATGCTTTCATAGGTATTTGTGTTAAAAGTCAACCACCCATCCAGATACCTGCTTCAGTCCTACCAAAAGACAGGCAGAAAGAGATGATGCCTTTGCTGGGGCAGGGGAGAGCGTGTTGAGTGATTTGACGGCAATCCATTCTTCTGATAACCACAGTTGCTGAGATGAGTTTTAAGTGGGTTGGGATCTCCTTGCCACCTTTCTTAATTGTGGATTTCCTGGCTTGGGGGATATAAAAAGTGAAATGACGAGCTTGAATCTTTTTTGAAGAAGAATCTCAGGTTTTTCTTGAGGGAGGAGTTGGAAGTTTGGTTGTGGTGCTGGGGGGACATTGATTTGTGAGATATTGTTTCCTTCTTTTGTTTCTACCCTACTTGCTGCTTTAGGCCCTTTTGCCTGAGCTCCTATTATTCATATGTGTCCGGGGCCTGGCCTTCAAAATGAGGCACACCTGCTCCATCCTCATGTTGGATTTGCGCCTATGCCCAGACTTCTTAGGACATTGCAGCTCTTCTTTGAGAGTCTAAATAAGTTAAGCGACTTGAGTTTTTCTTGGCAATTTCAAATGCAGCCATAGCACAGACTGTGTTGCATACATTGTAGCTAATTTTTCATTGCCTTTAAAACGCTTTTGAAGTGAAAGGGGGCCCTGTTGTTTAAGTATTCATAGTAACCATTAGCGAATGGACTCTTACATGTTCTGTTGTGTTATTCTTGGTAGGGGGTTCATTTGTCCTGACTGCTGGCAACCTAAAATAGTCGAAAGGGTTAGAATCTAGTTTAAAGACGGGTTTATTCAAGTGCAGAGTTTGAGGACAGCCGCTCTTCTGGGGAAGCATAGATTCCAAAGAATGGAAGTCAGTGTTCCAAAGTGAGGAAGCTTGGAGTCATTTATACAGATAGGGTTGGGAAGCTTAATAGAATTTCAACATCTTTCCATATAAGGCTTAATGCGTAGTTACAACGATCTGATTAATCGAGGTGGTCTTTTTCTTTTGGGAAAGGTATATTTAACATCCCACACTGAAGATGTAACAGTCAGGGAGTCTTTTGCACCATTTGTTCTGAGTTAGGTACAGGGCAGTGAAGGAGGAAGTTAATCTATAACAAAGATCAGTGATTGGAGAGGAGGAGGCCTGAGCTCTGGTCTGTCCTAGTCATTTATAGAACAAGAACAGTGAGGAAGAGAGTTAAGCTATAATCTAAGAAGTAGAGGTTGCAGCTACATGTGACGTGACTCAGATCACAGTCACAGCTCTCTCAAGGCTTAAAGTGTTTTTTGAGGTTTCAACAGCTTTTAAATTTTATTTATTTTCACAGTGCATGCAACCAACCAGATTATGAACTTTTCTTCTTCTCTTGCTATAATGTTCTGTTTTTCCAAATGGTTTGCTTAGTTTCAAATTTTCTTTTTATGTGTTTAAGGAAAAAACAGTTTCCCTGGACCACAAACACGAATGCCCTAATGTTGCTTTCAGCGTGTTTCTGTTCACGTCCATGAAGCTTTTCTTTTTGTGTCTTAGCAATTTCTTGCTACTATCTTATCTTCTGATTTCTTTTGAAGGGATGATGATGGTGGCCGATTTGTGCATTTTATAATGTTTTAATTCATTTATGCTCTTACTACATCTTATGCTGGAAACAAAACTGAGTTGTTCTCTGATTCAGCCTTAAAATGTTTCCCACGTGAGTCTGTGTATTATGGTATCATTAGCTTTTGTAGCTTTTCTAAGTCATTGTCATCTCACTGTCATCAAATACAAGAACATTTTCTTTTGACATATTTATATCCACATTCAAAACTACTTTACATTCATTCATTACAAGGTGATTTAAGCCTTCCCTTGTTGATTGTGGTTTGTTTTTTTAAAAACTTGGCATTTATATGCTTTTTTAAATATGAAAATTTACGCTTTGCTTCTCTTGTGAGTCATTTTCCCTCTTTTTGAAATTCCTTCTTTCCAATATGTTTTTACTCTTCATCCAGAAAACACGTACCTAGCACTTTCTGTGGGCTACACATGTCCCTCTATTCACTTCGATGGACTTTTGCTTAACTCTCAAAAGAAGTTTTGCTTTTTTCTTTTGTTGGGGTGGAGCACTCTGGAAATGTTTGTGGTGATTATTTCAGGCAGCCAAGTGAGGGCTTAGGAAGCTTAGAGTCAGAAGTCAGAAGGGCCTAGGTTTCCAGTACATCCCCAGACACTCTTGGCTGGGTGACCCGGAGTCTCAGTTGGGGGATGACAGTACTCCACTGGCAGAGGTTGTATCAAGTGCACGTGAAATGTTGAACTTACACCTTCTAAAGAGCGAGTCCCCCATAAATGGTGGCTGTTACCATGATACCAAGGAGAAGGTGGGTAAATCCATTATATCTGCTCCATAGTGTGAATTTTTTCCTATAAATTCCACCTCTCCCGTCTACTTAAGCATAAGCCACCTGTGTAAATATGCTAGTTCTCATGAGCCCAGTCTATTTTTGAGCTGAAATGCTGTGATTTGTAACAATATCAGCCTGTGAATTCAGGTTCTTTATCTGTAGCTTGTTATTTTGGGTCTTGGACCGATATCATTTTACAAGAAGGACTTGGCAGGGCATCTTCAGTCTCCTCAGTTTCACTCCTAATAACAGAATGGCAGGAGTGACCGTCACATTCCATCCCAAGGCTGCCGCCCGCCCAGAAGGGTTTATCAGTCCTGTTGAACAATTGAGATTCCTTGGGGTGTTTTAATAGGATAGTTAGCTTTGGAGAATTACTGGCTTTGGAGAAATATCCTGCACCCACACTTGATCCTTCCATCATAAAGCTTCTGTAAGAGTTTCGTTTTTAGGAAATATCTTTACTTCCTTTAGTGACAGCTGTCACATACGTGACAATGCTGTTATACAAGCTGACGAAGAGCCTGAGACAAATGCTGTGCGATGGTGTGGGATGTTCCACTTCAGGCTCTCGTGATTACTGCCGAGGCGACGTTTTCTTAATGTCCCTGGATTCTTACTTTTTTGTCCCCTGTGTTTATCTTTAACCTCAAGAGAATGTTGCTGCGTTTGTAGCTCATGAGCAATGTACATTCTCAAATTCCAGTTCTGTGAAGTTGGCAGACAATTAGGTAAGGAGAATATTTGCTTTTTAAAAAAGGATTACCTTATTTAAAAATATTACCTTATTTCCACTGATCTGTCATCTGTTTCCATGGAAATAGAATTAGGGGATGGTTTCTGACGATCATTTTCAAGGCTGATTCCTGATTCCCACTCCAGTTTCCATAGAGATGGGAGCAAAACTAGTGGAAGACACAGTAAAAAGGAGTGCATGGAGTAGAAAGCTGGAGAGCCGCCCGGCGATGGGAGTTCAGACCCTTCTCTGGAGGTTATTGTGTGGTCAGTTTGGCCATGAGCCCTCAGTGATGCCCACGCTTGCTAGAAGCTCAGGGGTGAACACTCAGAAAATGGCCGTTGCCCTCAGAAGAGAGGCTCTGCTGTTCTTCATACTTATTTTTGTCTTTTAGCATCAGCTTTAGGTATAGCTTCAGCCCTTCTGGATACCTACCCTGGCCACCTTTCTAGAATTGTCTCCATAGCAGTTGAGACAGTCAGGAGTCGATTGCCTGGCAGTTTCAGTAACCCGGGTCTCCCAAGGTGGGCAGGAAGAAAGAAGCCACCTTTTGACTGCCAGGGGCCAGCCACCCTGAGTCCACACACTGGCAGAAGCTTTCGGATTTTCTCTCTGCTTTACTAAGCACACACACGACCAAAAAGGCAAGGTTGGGTGGCGCCGTAACTAGCTGAACTGTGCTTTGCTGTTTCTGAGGCTGACTTGGTTGTTTGCCTGGAAATTATGAAATTGTCTTTTTGCTTTTACTTAAATCCAGTCAGTCTCTGCATCTTTAACAGAACAGTTGGTAAGAAGCCAACTAATAGATGCCGTTAACAGAGATAATCTATCAAAATAAAAAATGATGTCCTTTGAAGAAAGTAGTTTTAAAATAAATAAGGCTAAAATGGGATGTTTGAGTGGGATTTTCCTCCTTTGGAGCCAGGGCTTTGGGTTCTGGGCTACAGGAGGGCAGAGTGGGATGCTAACACTTGAGGCTGCTGGGTGTGGAGCTGGTTTGCAGAATCTCTGGATAGCTCTGTCTGGAAGGCATTTAGGTGAAGGTCTTGAAGCTTGATTTGCATAGCGAGCGTGCTTGTGAAAATCTAGCATCTGTATTGATCTGAGTTGGTGGCGGATGGTCCCCAGCACTGCCTCTGTCCACACTGTTGACCTTTTTGGGGAGGGTAGGGTTGGTAGTGGCTCGAAGCCCTACAGTGAGAGGCTGTGCATAGCTCATCCTGGGAAGGTCCTGTGACCCTCAGCAGAGGTCCAGCACCTTTTTGGTTTTGAAAGATGAAAAAAGGGAATGAGAAACAGCCGTGAATCCACTGAGGACTAAATTGTGTGACCTGCAGTAGGAATGTGACTGCTTGCATCTTCTGTCAGCATCTCAGAGGTTGTCTGTGGGTTGCTGACGTGCAGAAAGATCTGGAAGGCCAGGCCTTCAGGCAGTCTTGCTTTCTTGGTGCTCTCCCAGAGGAAAGCTCCTTCTGCAGGAGCCCACTGCTGCTGCTGGGCGCCTGTCCTCCATGCTCCTCCTCTGACCAGGCTGATTCTCGAGTCTGCGGGGTGTTTGGCTGAGATGTTCTGAGGCAGCTGTCTACACCCTTGTCCTTCCTGCCTCATGATGGAGGGAACACACATTGGGGACATTTTTCTGGGATCCCCTGGTATGGACTGAATGTTTATGTCCCCTCAAAATTCCTTTGTTGAAGCCCAATTCTCAGTGTGATGGTATTTGGAGATGGGGCCTTTGGGAGGTAATTAGGTCATGAAGGTGGAGCCTGCAGCGTGGGGTTAGTGCCCTTATAAGAAGAGAGAAGATCTGTGAGGACACAGTGAGAAGGTGGCTGTCTGCAAACCAGGAAGTGAGTCCCTCACCAGGAACAGAATCAGCCAGCACCTTGATCTTGGACTTTGAGTGTCTAGAACTGTGAGAAATAAATGTCTGTTTTTTAAGCCACCCAGTCTATGGCATTTTGTTATAGCAGCAGGAAGTGACTTAGATATCCTCCCAAATTCTTTAGCTGGGCCTGTGGGTTGAACCCCTTTACGACTTGAGTTGTTTGTATCTGTGCCTTGGAATTTCTTAGACTTAGTTTCTGAGAGGATTTCTTTTCTTCTTTTTTTCCCTCATTTTATGTTTTAACTAATGTTCTTTTTGTTTCTTTTCTTTTTTTTTGGCTTTTTTTCCCCTTTCCTTTTTTTGTTAAACCTTACTTGGGAGAGGAAAAGGAAAACCTTCCAGAAATGTGGGTGTCACATGATGAATGACCTTAGCTTGACATTGTGACTTGCATTTCTCAGACCCTTGCCCAACGGTGCCAGGAGGTGAGTGGAGTGCATGCGTGAGTTTCTCAGTGTGCCAGGCGGGGACATGCCCAGCCCGTGTGCTAGGCACTTGCTTTGTGCCAGCTGGGATGCCAGTGCATGCCCTTACTTAGTCCTCATGGCAGGCCGAGGAGACAGACCCAGAGAGGGCATACAACAAAGATCTGTCACTGAGATATGTGAACTCCCTGCTGAAGCTGAAGTCCCACTCAGGCTTCCCCCAGTCCAAGAAGGTGCGGGCCACAGAGCTGGGATTAGGACTCAGTCTACCCAACTGCCAGCTGCTGCTCCCAGCCCCAGTTGTTGTTCGTGTCTATACGTGTAGCTACTGTCTTGTGTTCCTTCGAGGCCCAGGTCATGTGTCACTTCCTCTTTGGAGTTTTCTAAGAACTATGTCTGCCTCTTGCCCCAGCAGGCCTGGCTGCTCCCCTGCTCCTGTCCTGGCATGTGCTTGGTCAGTGACCCTAGAGCTGGGCATATCACATGCACTAGGTCTGTACTTGTCTGCCCACCCTCCCAGCCTGGGAGGTCCTTGAGGATCCAGTAAGTACTCGGTAGACATTAGTGGAGAAAAAGTACGAGGTAGGTATTAACTTTGAATAGATCTCTGAGCTGGCAGACCACCTGGTTGACCTTGTAAGTGATGAATAACAAACTCTTCTTAGGGTCCCGGCCCCCCACCGCATATAGCAGGAGTCTTCCCCCTTCTGGTGGATGGTTCTAGCCTGAGTGGAAACAGCAGAACAGCTGACACTTACAATATTCACCCTTCACTTACTGTGAAAAAGGGTTTGGTTGTAGGGTCATTAGTCAAGCTGTCAGGTAGGATGTGAAGGTCTTATTTATTATATAAGGAGGTACTTTATAAAGAAATTGAGCTATCGTGATGAATAGATACTGGACACCAATTATGTTGTGGCTATTAATCAAGATATTCATATTTAGCAGTAACGGCGACCATGAGGGACTGTAAAAGTAAATAAACTTCCCCAAGGATCAATTATACCATTCGATGATGAACTTCTCATTAATAACATTGGCTATTTGCAAATTAAACTTTTAGAAAAGTTAGTATTATAATAACCCTACATTTAAACAATAATTATGGGTAGGCATACTAACATAAGGATGACATTGCCAATTATTTTCAATTCATTCCAAATAAATTATTGGATTTAAAATGTATGTGCCTATTAAAATGTCCTAATTAGACCTCCATCAAATAATTTAAAGATTTGTTTTATTTCATGAGCTCAGAGGGTCACGTGACTCTATTGTCACAGCTAATGGGGGCAGAGTCATCACGTACACTTAAAAAAATGCTATTTCATTTACTTTTTAAACAATTCTTGTGAGCTGGCCCAAGTTTCCCGAGCATCTTACTGAAGAACTAATGGGTCATCTGTCCACACAGGCTTTGGAGTTGTTTCATTGTTTTACCCTAAAAGAAACCATGGATGACCTGGGCAAGGAGTTTGGCACATATTAAGCTGTCGGAACATGCAAGCTGTTTTTAAAATCATATTTTTAATGGTTTAAAGCAAATACTTAAATTTAGAAGCTGGTTTTGATGCCTTTAATAATCTGGTGGGCTTAAATGTCAATAAATACACCCTTCTGGAAATGTATTTACAGACAACAGTATTTATCAAAGTTAGGCTTTAGATTGCCCCAAAGCTGAAGTTATAAAGTAATTTTAATGCAAATGCTTGAGTTTTCTATGCCAGGACTGATGAAAAACGAGGGTGTTTGGGTGAGCCACTTGGCAGTGCAGCCTTGTCCAGCACTCGCCAGGGAGAACTCATCAGCATTCAATGCTCCCGTCAGGGTGGAGAAGTCTATTTGCTTTAAATGAGATTTTGCTTGATTGCTATTTTTATTTTGAAAATCCAATTTTAGCTTTTTATCTCACATAATAATGACTTTTTGGATAAATATTGTCACCCTTTATTGTAAGTACAAAGGAGAGGTAACACATGGCTTTCTGCAATAGGATAGTATAATAAATAAAATCAGATGCTAGGGGTCATTGGCATAAATAAACACATTCCTTCTCATTGGGCAGCGGGGGGCGGATGTGGGTTGTAAGTTTGGAGAATTTGATGCTGTCTTTGAAAAAAATCCAGAGAACGGCTTTATTTTTACATCTAATATTTCTTCAGTAGATAGAAACTGAGGTCTGAAACGGACATTACTACCATATTTGATTTAGAGCAACTGCATTAGATAACTTTGACAATGAATTCTGCTTGGGTTTTACTTTGCTATAGCCGAGCGCTCTACACACGCTGCGGGTGGTTATTGGGAAAGTGGGCCCATGGCGATACTTCCTCACTGCGGGTTCCACTGGGATGGCAGAAATTGCTTGTCGTGGCAGAGGACGGAAAATAAATCCTGGAAACACCATACAGCTCAAGTGACAATTTGAAAATAACAATCAGTGCCGTGAATAGAAGCTGAGGCACAAATTCAGTTAACAAGCAGAAGAACCAATCTATCAGGCACTGGATGGAAACCCTATTTCTGAGTTTATTTCACAGCACATTATGACAACATTTCTTTAAATCACAATTCATCTCCATTTAAAAGATATTATCTACATATTCTCATGGGAAATAATCAGAGAGTAAGCTTTACTCTATTTTTTTTTCTTTGAAGTTTACCTGGTTGCCCCAAAGAATATTTTTTACACTGTGAAATGTAATTTACTTGACCCCAACAAAACTGGATTAAAACCCACCACAATTACCAGTGGATAAGAAAGTGGAATGGAGTTCGGGAGAATCAGGGCTAAAAAAATCCATTTTTTTTTTTCTCTTCTGAAAATATATTGAAAGAAATGCAGGGAGACACCATCACTCCATAGTAGTTTGTCCCATCTCTGGTTCATAGCGCAGTGTTGGCGTTGAGGGTGGCAGGCATCGCGGAGACTGGCGCGGCCCCTCCCCCTGCGGGCTGAGAGAGACAGGAGCCTGCGGAGACCAGCTGACCTGTTCCATGTGACATAGTTGGTGGGTGGCAGGGCTACATCTGCATTCTGGCCCATATACTTGGGGGCTATTTGCCAAGCTGCCTTTTTCCTCCCTAAAACTTTACTTTCAGAAAGCCCATAGACTTAAAGGAATATATCTCTCAGAGTCCTGTATTTTCTCAGTTTCTAGGTTCACATTTGCCTGGGTTTAAGAGCAGCCACAAAACAAATGACTTGTTCAACAGGGACTTCAACAGTGACGGATGGGAGCAGTTCCCTTGTCTTGGACTTACTTCTTTTCATTGTAGGGAACGTGAAATTGCCTCTGCTGTGGAATCACCTGCTTTTTCCAGGGCATGTGTCCCTGTGCCTTTGTGATGGTCTTTTTAGATGAGACCCAGCTGTCAGAGGTCAAGCTTGAAGGCAGGGTTATTGTCGTGAGCACAAGAACGTGTCATGGTCAGTCTCTCTTTGAGGGCAAGAAATAAGTGCTCTTACAGAGCTAGGGAAACTGAGTGATCAGAAAGTCAGGTTGACTAGGGAAAACCGGACCTCTCAAGGTTCTGTCTGAACATTTGCTGCACGCTTGACGAACTCCTGAAGGTAGGAGCTGCCTTGGTCATTGCTGCAGTCCCAGGTTGTGGCAGGCATTGTTTACATAATTAAGTGATTGTTCACTGTGTGCCAGGCTCTATGCTAAGGTCTTATGACCCCCTCCCTCGCCCCTGAATTTTAGAGGTATAGAAATGAGGCATTGAGAGCCCAAGTTGCTTGCCAAGATCATGAGCCTGGGGTCCCTAAGTCTGGGTCTGAGCCCAGGCTATGCCTAGCACTGGCTGTAGGAGAATAGGACATTTGTCTCCCCCCACCTCCAAGCACACATAGGCTTTAGCACACCCCTGCCCCATCCTTCCCTTGCCCTCATGGCCCACTCCCACGTGAAATGAGCCGGCACATGAGGAAGCACTGATGGTTTACACAGGTTATTATTATACTTGATGAAATTGAATCCATTTTGGGAGATGAGCTTCTTGAATTCTCATCCCTGCACGCCTCACATTTCTTTCTATTTTTTCTTTGATTCGGAGTAGTGAATGTGGGTGAAAACAGAGGGAGGCTTTCTCTGGAACTGGGATTCTGGAGTTTTCTGGAGCTAAGAGCAGAGCCCTGCAGTGTTTGTCTCTGTCAGCAGTATTCTGAGGCAAGACGCCCAAGCGTTTCCACTGTCGGTGAGAAGAATGACTTCTGAGTGACCAGTGACTTAGGTTAGGCAGAGCAGCCCTGATGGGAGAATCATCTGGCATTGTGCTGCTGCTACCCCAGGGCCTGAGCCCCAGTTCCCCGGAAGCAGGAGGGGCTCGTGTATGTTTCCCACAGGTTCTACTCATAGATGTTGGAATTCTGTTGACAGGGCAGTAATAAACATGAGTTTGGAAGGTGAAATGATGGGAAAACCTACTTCAGTACCACAAAGTTGTGATTGTTGTACTTTTCAGATTGTAGTGCTTCTAAATGGCTCGCAGAGTCTAGAGGTTTTCAAGCATTGCTTTGTCTTGACATGTAAGCTCTTCAGGATACAAAAAGAAATACTTACGTTAGAAGTGAACAGTTTTCCTGCATAAGAG
Source organism: Cheirogaleus medius (assembly GCA_008086735.1). Taxonomy (NCBI): domain Eukaryota; kingdom Metazoa; phylum Chordata; class Mammalia; order Primates; family Cheirogaleidae; genus Cheirogaleus; species Cheirogaleus medius. The sequence continues at coordinate 13,697,737 of VBSM01002035.1, forward strand.
ATGTTCTTCACAAAAAGTGTTTTTGGAGCAAATAACTTTGAGAAATTGTACTTCTTAAATTTTTTTCTTGGTGATTGAGCTTTTGCATATTTAAGACTCTGAGAAGTCCTGAGAAAGAAGCCTGTTTAATTTTACCCTGGCATTTCTCACTTATTTAACATCCAAAATTTTAATTTGCAGCAAACTTCTAGAAATGAGGCTTTAGATTTTTAGAAGTCATTAACATGACATCTAAAGGTTGACTTATATTTATTCGTGAGTATATTATTCTACAGGTTCAACACCAAATTCTTTAGACCAGAGGATCAAAAAACTTTTTCTTTAAAAGGCCAGATAGTAAATATTTGGAGCTTTGTGGAGTGTAAGGTCTCTGTTGCAGCGGCTCAACTCTGCCCTTGTAGCATGAAAGCTGCTGTAGACAGGAGGTAAACAATGGGCATGGTCATGTTCTAATAAAACTTTTATTTACAAAAGCAGGTGGCAGGCTAGATTTGACCCGTAGGTCACAGTTTGCCAGTCCTGTGTGAGATCCCTGGTCTGCTGATTGCACTGCCGCACACGCCTGCTCTTCCCTCTGGCGTTAATGCATGCCTCCGCCGTTGACTCAGTAGCTGCTACTCAGCCTCCCAAACTGGGCTCAAGCATCCCTCCCCCAGAGGCCTTCTTGGATCCAAGGACAGCTTGGGTCCTGCTCTCCTGTCCTCCCATAGCACTCTGTTGTATCCTCTGTCGTGGTCCTAAGCAGCTATGCTGCCATCATTCCTTCCCTGCCCTGCCCCCAACTCTGAGCTCTCGGGGGCAGAGACCTTATTACTAGTCTGTATGTAAGCCCTGAGGGTGGGAGCGAGGGTGGGGTACCCGGTCCCTGCAGGCACTCACTGGGAGCTAGGGAATGAGCTGCAGCAACTCCATACAGTGTTGTGTTGTGTTTCACTTTGTTTGGGTGGACTTCACCGTTAATAGTAAGTATAGCAGGAGGAAATGCTCTTTTCAAGTAATAATTTCAAGTGTCCCCCAAGGCTGGTGCTGGTCCGTGGGTTGATAGGAACTGGGCCGCACAGCAGGAGGTGAGCGTTGGGCAAGCCAGTGAAGCTTCATCTGTATTTACAGCTGCTCCCCACGGAAGCTCCGCCTCCTGTCAGATCAGGGGCGGCTTTAGATTCTCGGACAAGTGTGACCCCTACTGTAAACTGCACGTGGGAGGGATCTAGGTTGCGGCTCCTTACGAGAATCTAATGCCTGATGATCTGAGGTGGAGCTGAGGCGGTGATGCTAGCGCTGGGGAGCGGCTGCAAATACAGATCATCATTAGCAGAGAGGTTTGACTGCACAATAAATGTAATGTGTCTGAATCATCCTGAAACCATCCCCCAACCCTGGTCCATGGAAAGATCGTCTTCCATGAAACTGGTCTCTGGTGCCAAAAAGGTTGGGGACCACTGCCCAAAGACACAGATAGTTCGGATCAATCTAGGAATGAATTTCACATTATCCCAAGATATATGCTTTTTGGGCAAAGAAAGGAAGAAATGGGGCTACTGTGCACTGTGGTAAATTATGCATGTGGAACAGAGAAGCTGAGTGAAAATGATAATTTAGGGGGCAATGGGGAAGTATTTGAGAGATCTGAAGGCATCTTTTTCTCCTTCTTTCTTTATGTATTAGAGACTAAATGATATAGGCCTTTTTCTCTTTTCACCCAGGCCTTTACTATATTTTTCTGGCAATTTCTCTTCATATTACATGACTGCTCTAATTATCTCTCTAGTTTTAAGATAATAGAACTGCATTTTTAATGTGCTCTCTGCTGTATCTGGATTTATGGTGTCTCCTTCCTTAGGCCTTCTGAAAAAAAGTTAACTGAGTTAATATTAAAATAAAGTAGGTGAATTAAAAGGGAATGAGCCTTTAATTTCCCAGATCCAGCCCAAATGCTCACTAAAGGCAGGACTCTCCGTCTCCGAGGCCAAGAGATCCTTGCTCCTGCCTGCCTCCCTGATGGGAAGCCCTGCTGACCTCCAGGTTTGGCCATGACCCTGAGCTGGCCTGGTAAGGAGGGAGAGGAAAGGCTGGCCTGGTGTTCCCTGAGGTCCTGCATCTACAAGAGATACTGTAATGACTCTTTCTGAGTTTGCTGCTGGGAATTGGATAATCTCTGAGCATTCTGACCCCCTTCTGCGGCTGTCCTTAGGAGTACTGATGGTGCAGTGACTTTTGGAGCCCTGGCAGAGTAAGCAGGGCACATCTTGATGCCATTGCTGTTGGGTGAAGTGACCTTGGAAGAGTCACTTGACATCTTGGCCTTCAGCCTCCAGATGACTCCATCTGTGTCTGGAGTGATTGATCAGCCCCCTGGGTTGTCTTAGATGTTAGTAAGTAAAACTTTATGTGCTCAGTTGAATATTAAATACCACTATGCCTGTCTCTCACTTTCATCTTGTAGGAACTGGGTAGACAGAAACTACAGATATTTTTAAAGACTTGACAATCAAAACAATTGAACACCATTTTTTTGTTCTTAATTTCATTAAAACATAGGCCCTTTCTTCAAGGAGCTTGTATCCGATGAAGGAAGTGGACACACAAACCCAGAACTGCAGGGCTGGGGGATAACAGCTGTGGGGTGTGGAGGATGGCATCACTGGTTGTCTAGAGTGGGAACTAGGCAGTCATGAGGGGCTTCCAGGTGAGCTCGTGCTTGATTGGGTGTTTAAGGAAGCCCTGGAGGCCGGGTGCCAGGCATTCTGATCAGAGAGTGTTGAACCCTCAAATAACTGTCAGGTCCACAGACAGCATCAGAGTAGTGTAAGAGGGGTATATGCTCCTCAACCAACTGCTCAGAAGAACAATGTAGCTGTGGATCAGCTGCACACAGAACTCATTGTATCGATCATTCAACATAGGCCGTGGTTGTGTTGTGCCATCTTTCTTGTGGTTACACTCACTGTTACCAAGTTAGAGAAGACGGACTCAGAAAAACTGAGTAGCAGGAGAGGCTGTGCAGGAATTACCCCTAGGGCACAATGCTGCTGAGGAGAGCGGTGATGGGTCAGCACCAAGGACAGCGACACTGTCCTCAGGGCTCCCAGATCCAGTAAGTCCTTCCCTGCTAGTTCATGGGTGTTGGTTGTAGCAGGGCATGGCATTTTCGCAGTCTGTGCGTGTTATGCCCTCAAGACTGCACTCACGCCATGCTTGACCAGCCATCCCCTGGTAGGCTCTAATACCCCTTGACTGCAGACCAACTGCCTCAGAGTCCATACCCCTGTACAGACCACTTGGGGGTGGGATCAGACCATAGGTTTCTCCTGCTGCTGAAGCGAGTCGGGGGCCATGCTTGCTAGGTGTCCTGCCAGATAGTTGGCCCAAGGGTATAGTTTACTCTCGTTCCCTTTACATATGAGGGATTTCCATGCCTTTTTCAGGTCAAAGATAATGAGCACAGGACTCCTTCTCTAATAGACTCATAAACCCCAAACTTCCAAAATGGCTAGTTTATTTTTGTTTATTTGTTTATCATTAGAGTGGCATTAGTGGTGATACTAGCTGCCAAATTCTGTAGAATATAGAGTGTCACTCATTTAGTACTTGGTAGGCCCCTCTGATATCATTTACAGTGTTTGTCCCCAGAAACTCAGGATAATGGATTTGGCCTTTGACTGACTTTGACAAGTTGCCGGAATGTCCTCCACCCCTCCCTCAATACATCCAGCCTCAGTCAAAAGTAAAGCCTTTGTATCTAAGCCTCAGGCACAACTCTGCATGTTTTATTGCAAGTGTTAGCTAAAGCAAGTCCTGTTCTGAGGGAAGTAAGGGTTCAAATTTATTGAATTCTTGGATTTTGTTATCATAAATCTTTTTTTTTAATTTTAAAAAGTTTATTTTTTTTTCCTTTTATTTCATCATAGTATGGAGGTACAAATATTGTTAGGGTTACATATATTGCCCATTCCACCTCTCCCCCACCCCGCCGTGCCATAGCTTCAAGCGTGTCCAACCCCCAGGTGGTGC
>VBSM01002035.1:13703602-13724384 GCA_008086735.1 Cheirogaleus medius
TTAGAAATGTGGGTCTGAGAACTTCTTGTAGGGCTGGTCTGGACTTTGCAAATTTCTTCAGTGATTGCTTCTCTGAGAAGGACTTTATTTCTCCCTCATAGATGAAGCTTAATTTTGCCGGATGAAGAATTCTAGGTTGGGCTTTGTTCCGTTTTAGAAGATTAAGGATAGGCACTCAATCCCTCCTGGCTTATAAGGTTTCAGATGAGAAGTCTGCTTTTAGTCTGATAGGCTTACTTTTATAGGTCATTTGCTGCTTTTGTCTCGCTGCTCGGAGAATTGTTTCTTTCACGTTTACTTTGGTCAGCCCAATAACCACGTGATGAGGTTATTGCCTTTTCACGTTGAGTCTCTTAGGAGTTCTATGTGCTTCTTGTATTGGGATATCAAGGTTTATGGCCAGGCCTGGCATAGTTTCCTCCAGTATTCCGTCAAATAAGTTTTCCAGCCCTTGTGAATGTTCTTCTTCCCCTTCCGGAATCCCGATCAATCTGAGATTCGGCTTTTTTACGTAATCCCACACTTCCTGTAAACTTTGGTCTTGTCTCTTGTTTCTGTGTCCCCTTTCTTCCTCTGATTTGTTTAGTGCATAGGCATAATCTTCAAGCTCTGAGATTCTTTCCTCTGCATGGTCCATCCTGTTCTTTATGCTTTCCACTGTATTATGGAGATCCTTGATTGTTTCCTTTATTGCCAGAATTTCTGTTTGATTTTTCTGAATAATTTCAATTTCTCTGGAGAATCTTTCATTCATTTCCTGTATAGTTTTTGTGGTTTCTCTATGTTGTGATTCTATTTTCTCTTCAATTCCATTGAGTTTTCTTGCAATCCATATTCGGAATTCTTCCTCCATTAGTTAAATCATATCATGTAAGTTGGTGTCAGATGATGGACTATGAGTATTTTGCTTTGGAGGTGACTTTTATCTCTGCTCCTTCATATTTCCTGTGAACTTTTGCTGGTTCTTTCTCATCTGGGTGCTTTATCGAGGACCGGAGGTGCAGGGACTGGATTATGAGCTAAATTCTGGAATTCCGGAGGGATGATCCTTGGCAGATCTGGGGATAGGTGCTCTGGTCCTGTAATGTCTTAGAGGAATTTGAGCCTGTTGGGTTATCTTTGACCTGTTGTCTTCACCGTCTTTTAATAGAGATTAGTGAGATTGGATCCCTTGCTTAGACTCCCCAGAATTGTATCCCTTTTGTGAGCGTGACTCCCTTATCAACTACTAGTATGAAGTGGGAGGCACTGTGATGAGCTATGAGGTTAGTCTCTCTTTTTTGTTGCTTGTGTTTTGCGTGGGGAGTTCGGTTATCAAGCTATTCCAAAATCTTTGTAATGAGCTCTAAACCCTTAAATGCGGTCAACAGGTATCTCAGCCTTTGGGGAGCGTCATGCCTCTCCCAGGGGATCCTTGAACCCTGTTACCTATTTAGGTGGGGTAAGATAAGCAACAGGTATCGGCAAGCCTATGAGAGTATACTTCAGAGGTTGCTTTATCTGTGGCTAGAGGGGAGCTACTACAAAGTTATTCAGAGATCATCTGCTGCATATGTGGGGCAGCTCCTGGTGGAAAGTGTCTTTGGGTGTAATTGTTAGGGATTCTGGTTGAGATCTTCCTTCCCAGAACACAAGCCTATCATTTGGCAACTTCCTGGATAGCAAGGGCAAGCCCCTGTATTCAGCTTTTTACAGATGATCCAAATCAACTCGCTGTCGTAGGGCATCAACTCTTTTTACTCCACCCCTCCACGGATGGGGTTTATCTGGTTGTTATGAAGTAAAAGCCTCAGAGCTGTTGAAGAGGCCCTGCCCAGGGCTACTGCGTGACGCAGAACAGAGAGCGACCTGCCTGGCTACTCTGCTCCTGCATAAGAGGGGTCAGGCCCTTCCCTACGAAATACCAGTGGCCTGGTTGCAGACAAGGACCTTCCGCAACTCAGGTGGGTCTTAGCCCTAAAAGCGGACTCCCTCACCACTGCACACCTCCAGGACTGGGGGCTGATCCTTTGGCTGAAGGCCCTGTCTACCAACTAGCCTCCAGGAGATGGGCACAGGTCTCAGCTTGGGTAGCAGTCTAGAGAAACTGTTACTATAAACCCTTTCAGGAGAGGGATCTGGGCCTTTGGTGAAAAACAGGCCAGCAGTAGATAATAAGCAATAGGAGATAGCAGTCCAGCCTCTGGTTTCAGCTTGAATAATGGCTTGTTTCACTACTCTGCCCAGGGGTGGAATTTGTAGTTATGGAGAGAAGCGCCTAGCTCAAAACCCCAGAACGTGCGAGGGGTACTGTTGTCCCAAGTCAGAGTAGGAAAATCGCTCTCCTTCCTAATTCTTCCCTGCTAGGGCGGGTTCTGTCCATTAGGCGCAAAACAGGTGGCTAGGTGGGATGGTGGACTGCCTGACCTCACCGGGGGACACCGCCTGGAGAGCAATCGCTCTCCCTCTTCCGTCCCTTGACTGGTGGGACTTGAGTCACTGGGGTCTGCCAGGAGGCTTCACCACAGAATGAGCTTCTACCCTCTTCCGCCCCCTGACCGTAGGCGCTTGAGCTGCCGGGGTCCACTGGGAATCTCCGACGAGGGGTGAAAACTTTCCCTTTACCATGCGTCGCCAGCGGAGCTTGGGCCACTGAAGCCCCTCGGAGGGTCCGCGGAGGATGGAGCTCCCTCCCTCTTCCGTCCCTCACCAGTGGCGCTTGGGCCGCCGGAGTCCACCGGACAACTCAGCCAAATGAGCGATCTGTCTCACTTTTCTGTCCCTTCAAAAGCGAGGCATAAGATGTTGGCGTGTACAGATCTCCCAGCCAAGGAGTCCCTGCATTGTGCACTGGAGAGTTCAAGTTTCTTTCCGCTCCTGTCTCCTCTCCAAACTGCCTGACCGCCTGTGTTACCTCTTCGCGCTGACTTCAGGTGCTTCGCTGCTTGCGTGGGTGTGGAGGTCAGTGAGGGAGAAGGCGTCCCCGTGTGGAACAGATCCCGCAGTCCTGGCTGGCTGGGCGCTAGCGCAGCCGGCTTGCGCTCCAATGTCTGCAGTACAGCTCGGACTCTCGGAACTTTGGTCGGTGAGGGAGAAGGCATCCCCCTGTGGAATGGATCTCTTAGTCCTGTTCGGCTGGCCACTGATTGCAGCCAGCTTGCACTCTGATCCCCGCTGTACAACTCGGATTCTCGGAACTTTACGGCAAATCCACTGAGTCACTTTCCTCCTTTTCCAGCACTGCTGCCCCTTGAAGCTTCCCTGCAATTCCGTGAAGCCAATCCTGTGGGAGCACTACCCACTAGAGTGATTTAGACCATTTTCTTCACTTCTCACTCTGAGAGCAGAGAGCCAGGAGGTCATCCCTAATCCGCCATTTTTGACAATCTCCCATAAATCTTGATTTTCCATTCCTACTTGGCCAGGGTGTTGACTGGGAAGCCTTTGTGTGTGGATTTGGTTTCCCAAAGACTCCCAGTGGGGAGTCATATTTGTTTAGATCATCATAGCTAGAAGGATTAAGAAGAGGCTTCCCTTGAAGCCAGCCCACTGATACTGCATGTGCTACCTCTGGTTCTGAAAGGGGTTGGGTGTGTAAAAAGAATATTTTTTCTGTGACTATTTCAAAACAAACTTACTAGAGTTAATTGTGCTTATGGATCTTTATGGGTCACTACTGGGTCTTGCACAGTCAGGGCCAGGTTCCTGGGTATGCGACCTGTGCAGTCATACAAGGACCCATGCTCAGAAGGGCCCAAATTTGCTATAATGCTCAGCTGTCATCATCTTGAAATTCCTAATAATTTTTGAACAAGAGGGCTCACATTTTCATTTTGCATTGAATCCCATAAATGATGTAGCCAGTCCTGGACATAATCTAGTGTGGAAAGAGAGTAATGATCAGAATACAAGGACCCTGCAGAGACTTGAGGAGTTCTGAGTCCACAGAAGGCACAATAGACGATAGATTCTCTAACCGTTAGTTAAGATTGCATAACTGAAGATTGCATAACTGTCCTCTGCGGTAGGTAGTTTTACTGTAAGGCCAGTTAGGGACAGAACCAAAGTCAAACACAAAGACGGTGAGTGGTCTGTGGCTCTCCGAACAAGTCTTATTCCTTGCTCGCCCCTCCTTTCCAACCCATCCTTTGAGAACCAGAGCTGAGAGGTGACCAGGAGGGGTCATGGCCCTGCCACGGGGTGCTAGGTGAATGTTCCACGTGAGGTAGAACAGGCTGGGCCTCTCTGGGTTCAGGATTGGCAAGTCACTGCAAAGAGGGCTGATTCTTGCCTAGCTTCAGCAGGAAGTGGTCTGGAGCTGTGATAGTTTGGCGAGGCCTATGAGAAGGACATCTTTCCCACCCCTTGGGCATGGGGACAAAGCAGGACTGGCCAGGCCTGGTTCCCGCACACATGCCAGTCTCCTTGTCAGCTGCGATTCAAACCCTCTGTGCCTTCATCTTAGATTGTTCAGAGGGAGTTTCTTTTTAAAATTCTTATGTCATTAAAGTTAATGAATAAACGTAATTTTATACTTTTTGATATTTTCCTGCATCAATCCGTCCTCATAAATGCTGTTTCCCCAGTTGTCTTAGTCTGTTTGACCTGCTATAACAAAATGCCATCAACCATGTAGCTTATAAACAACAGAAATTCATTTCTCACAGCTACAGAGGCTGAGAACCCTAAGGCCCAGGCATTCGTAGGTTTGGGGTCTAGTGGGGGCCAGTTTCCTGGTTGGTAAATGGAGTGTTCTAGCAGTGTCCTCACATTGTGCAAGAAGCGTGTCAGCTCTCCGAGGCCTCTTTTATTGGGGCACTAATCACATTCATAAGGTGGAGCCCTCATGACCTAATCACCTTTCAAAGGCCCCACTTCCTAATTCTGTCACCCTGGGAGTAAGGATTTCAACGTATGAATTTTAGGGGGGACACGAACATTCAGACCAAAGCCCAAGTATTCCTCCCTGGAGGCAAGGTTGTTACAAAGTGTCAGAGGCTGATAAGATGAGGTAAATGTTTATTAAAACCTCTTTTCTGTACAGAAGGGAGCGAGATAATGGGAGAATACAAGTTTTAGGACCTGCTGATGGTAACTTAAAGGTTATGCTGTATGTGCGTGTTGTCCCTCCCCAGTACCAGCACACACCACTTTCTTCTCTCCCAAAATCTAGAGACTTAAAACCTCACATCGTTGGAAGCTTTGATTTTTAGCTCCAGCTCCAATCTCTCAGCGTGTCACTATCAGACTTTCTGTCTACAGAAACCTTTGAAAGCGATTCTTACAGCGATTCTTCTCCTGGCGTGCTTTCTCATCTTCTCTTCACAAAGACACCGCTCACAGCAGCCCATTTTGCTTACAGGGAAAGCAAATCTCTTTCTTCTATCTCGCCTTATAAGATTAGAAGTGAAATATTCTAGATACATTTTACAAGATTTGTTGCAACTGCACAAGTGTTAAGGTCCACAGGACAGGATGCAGAGTCGGGGTCTGTAGAGCTGGATTCTCGTCCTGACTCTGCCCCCTGGTGGCCATATGATCTCGGACAAAAGACTTAACCTCTTTGGGCCTCTGTTTTCTCATCTGTAAAATGGGGATCTCTGTCTAGAAACAAAAAAGAAAAGAAAGTCCTCCAAGCACTGTCAGGAAGGTTAAGTGGGATAATATCAGAACATGGCATCATGTATGGTGTTGAGCTGCTGCTTGGTCAGTGTTGGTGGAAGCTGAAAAAAATACTGCCTTTATTGAGTTGGATTTGTTTTAGCCAGTCACGTTAACCCACTCAAAGAGCATTTTGACAAATTCATGGGACTGAAACACATTCCTGCTCCAGGGCAGTGGAGGGTCACCCTGAGGCTTGGACACAGTAGCCTTTTCCATCCACTGAAAGAGCAGCAGAGCTTAAGCAGCCTCAACGGGAAGGGACAATGTTTTGGAACAACATGTAATCTTTAATGTCTTTTTTTGATGGGAGATCACATCAGATTAATGGTTTTAAAATGAATATTTTTCTGCCTTCTGGCTATATTTAATGTTCTAATGCCTTTTTTTCCCCCTTAACATCATCAACAGCATCATCATCATCATCATAATTCTCAGTTTAGTGTTTTCGGCTTCATGACCATGCTGAGGCAGCCCAAATTGCTAAATGGACTTTGTGATCTAGTGTCCAGGGAGTATCTTGGAAGGAGATGGGCTGTGTTTTGTCTGTGCTTTCACATTGAACTGACCGAGTACGTGGAACTTGGTGAAATGCTCTCTGCTCAGGCATGTGCCTGGTGTCGGGGGCGGGGGCCAAATTCAGCCCTCTCATGGACAGTTTGGCTTTGAAGAGCTCAGCTTGGTGTCAGAGCTGGGTTTGGGTGTCAGGGCCCTGCAGTTGGGGCAAGGTATGTAACTTCCGCAAGCCTCTGTTTTCTGATATTTGGGGGTAATGATAGATAGTGATACCCACCTCCATAGGGCTGTTGTGAAGATTAAGAGAGAATGTTTGTAGCGCCCAGAACTGGCAGGCCGTGAGGGGCTCCATAAATGTTAGCCATGGCTGTTGCTGATAGTATTATATAATAACAACTAATCTTCTGTGTCTACCCTGAACTGGGAAGTGGAGGGTCCTAGGATACATTGACATCAAGGCAGTTTGTTTGGAGGAGTTCTGGATTCATTTGGGGCCTGCCAGCTGTCTTTGAGCATATTCATATTCTCCCTGCAAGTTTTCTGTAGAATGTCTTGTGCCATCAATAATGACAAAACCAGGAATGCAGTGTTGTTTTTTTTTAAATACCTTGTCAGTCAGCAGTGCCAAGTGATTCAAGAGTGGGTGGCCCTTCATCCTCCCACTTCCAGAAAGTTCTTTTAAAGACTGCTTGGGAGTGGTGGGAAATACTTTTATTTTTAACACAAATGGTGTATTTTGACAAGACTGTATCACCCTGGTGAGTTTATGCTAAAGGGGAAATGCTTGCTGTTATAAATGGTGCTTGTTTTTCCTTCTGCAAACAGGGCGTTGATCCCTGAGATTCCCCGTGCAGGTCACAACGTATGGTTGAGGTAGGAGTAATGTGATGTGTACGCTATTCTTGGGTAAATGCATGGCGATGACAGAAATGCCCAGATAGACTCTTCGGCAGTGAAAAACCAGGGACTTAAAGGAGGAGGCAGGAGTCTACACAGAGCCCAGGCTTTTGAGCGTTGGAGTTTCAGGGTTTCAGGCAAAGGACTGTTTTTCCCCATAAAGTGGGAGATAAGCACAAGAGCCGCGAGGCAGCCTCAGCTCTCCGCACACTCCCTCCACGCCTGAGGCGTCTGTGTGTGTCTGTGTGTACACCATGCTGCTGCTGACTGTTCTCTGGGGACACTCGGTGCTGTCCTGCAGGGAACCCAGCCCAGCAAAGGGACTGGAGGTGTGCCAGACACGCCCTGACGGTGCTGCAGCTCGCAAGGCAAAGTGACTTCAAACTGAGCAGGTGTTACGGAGCCAGCAGAGCCGCTCATCCCTCAGAGAGAACCAGACCCATGTCAGAGACCCACAGTGGGGAGGAGGAATCTAAGAATTACGATGGGCAGTGAAGTAATATTAACTGTAGCCCCACTGGACTGCCTAGACTAGCCTTCACTGTCTGTTCTCCCCGCGACTGGGATGAGGGGCTGTTCACGATCACAGTTACTCAGCACGGAACATTGGGAGGAAGGAGCTTGTATTACTGAACATCTTTCGCAGGTGGAGGTGTGATGCTCTAGTGGTGGAGTCAGCCTCCCGGGTCATGTGCTGAGTCCGAGCCTGGTTTCAGCCCAGGTGGCGAGACTTTGTGTCCCTCGTCCTCAGACTCCATGGTGGCGGCTGTGGGAAGGTTGAGGCTGCTCCAGGTGACCCAGCAGCACAGTCATGCTGTGCACAGTTACTCAGTGAGAGAAAGCGGGCAGAGGGCCGTTTGCTCACCTTCCTGCAAACTGCATGTTGTAGCTAGCTTCTTTTCCAGGGTTCAGTTTTTCTGGAATTAACTAGAGCTTCTCCCTTGTCCCTGACAGTGGCATCAGATAACATAATAATAATAATAAACATTTGAACCCTAATGGCTAGGCACTTGTTGAAAATACTTTCAAACATTATCTCATTTAAGCTTTATAACAGCCCTATTAAGCAGGTACTATGATTTTTTTCCCAGTTTCCAGATAAGGAAACTGAGTCATTTGCCTGAAGTCTTAGGACCAGTGAGTGGCTGTCTAACCTGACAGCCTGTCTCTAGCGCTCTCACCGCTGAGCACTAGGATGTGCTGCTCTCAGGAGAGCGCCCCAACCTGAACGAGCTTGTTACAGGAAGAATGTTGTCCTTCAGGGCTGAATTAGAGTGTGTTATTGAGAGAGTTGGCCCTATGGCCTGAGAGACCTAGGATCTAACACCCCACTTATGGACCCCATGGTGATGGACAAGTCATTGCTTCTCTGTGCTTCAGTTTTCTCACCTATAAAATGGGAACAATAGTATTTACCTTACTTGGATGTTGAGAGCTCAGGGTCTGACCCACAATCAGCTTCCAGTACATGGGAGTTGTCATTAAATTCACAACTAAGAAGCAGGGATATATGGTGGGACCATTTCCCAGTAGCCAGAGCCAGAAACCGCCCCCAGTTTTCTCACCCACCTTTCTTCTGCTTCCTCATCTTTCCAGAATTCTCTCTGGAATGGCCCTCCTAGCTGTTCCTTACTCACCTCTTGATTACCACATGGATGGGGCCTGAGGCCTGTCTTAGTGTGTTTGTGCTGCTATAACAAGATACCTGAGATGGGTAATTTACAAAGCACAGAAATTTATTTTCTCACAATTCTGGAGGCTGGAAGTCCAAGATCAAGGCACTGGCAGGTTTTGTGTCTAGTGAAGGCCTGTCCCTCATAGATGGGTCTCACCCCACCAGAGATCTGAATCAATCGACTGGTCTGGCTTAGGCCCAGGAATCGGCTGTTTGGCTGTTGTCCTAGGCCATTCTGATACATGTGATCTGGACAAAACACTGACTCATGAGGATCAAGTCCAAGTTCCTTAGCATGCCTCCCCAGCCCGGCTTATTTCTGCCTCTGTGTCTTTGGTGGACCTCCGGCTCTGTCCCAAGCAGACCTCCACCCACCTCTGCTTCCCCTTTCACTTGGCTTCTGTGTGTTAAGATTTAGCTCAAAGAGAGCCTGACACAGAAATGCAATGATAGGCATAAGCATCAGATTGTCCAGTGCTCATGGAAGGCTTATGGTGTACTGGTTGAAGCTTTTACAAGTATTAAGGCATTTACTCCCCACAGCCCTGTGAAGTTGCTATAGTTACTGTCCCCACTTTACAGATGTGGAAAGTGGGGTGCAAGGAGGTCGAGGAACTTGCTCAAGGTCCTGTGGCCAGTGAACAGAAGGAGCTGCTCAGGTATCTAGGTCTTGGGGGAGGGGGTGGTGTCGTTGGCACCCTTCCTTGGACTTTTGTGGTGCTGCCTTGGGTTGTCACATGCTTGACAGACACTATTGGTGTTCAGCGTGCAGGGTTCAGGGATGCTAGGCGTCCTTCGGTGTCTGTGTCAGCCTTGCTGAAGGAGGAATTGTCCCACACCCTTCGTGAGCAGCAGAGATCCTGCTGGACTTTCATGCTGGTGAAACACCTGTTCATAATTGTTTGAGCCTGGAATTCAGTCTAAACACACAATACTTTATTTTAATAAACACCGAATTTTCCGGGAGCACGACTGCCACTGATCATGGAGTTATTCCGTGTGTCGGAGGACTCACATCCCTGAGGGCAACATTGATAGCCATTAAGACACACCCATGTTGTCTGAATTTGTGGCTCTTGAATTCTCCTGATTCTATGTAGAGTCACAGCATCTGTCTGTTTCACTAGGTCTTTCAGTTTAGTGCCTAAGCTTTTACCTCCTGATATACATATTCTTTTTTTTTTTTTATAAAGCTTTTGCCTTTGATTCTCTTTTGTATTAGAGGTCAGGCATACTACTGATTTTAAAAAATATTATATGTTTATATTATCTGAGTTTCATGTAAGGATAGTAAATCAGATATCACAAAATGATTTTTTAAAAAGGCAGTTTTGAGTTTCATCAGATTAAGAACCACTCCATACAAAATGAGTCCTCTTATGGGGTAGGAGGGCAGTGAGTTCCAGGAAGGGACACCTGATGGGTGAATCTTCACAGGGAAGCTGTTAAATTGAAACTTGAATCTGGAACGCCTTTGCTAGACCCCAGCTTGCCTTCTGCCCACACATCACGGTTCTCCCAGTTCTCTTTGAGATGTTAATTTGTTGCTATGAAAATTATCTTGTCACTGACAAACGGAATCTGGAAGAATCAGCTCTTCTTATAAAGTGGTTCCTATGGTATCTGCAGGGCTTTGTCAGTCTGCAAGTTATGAATATTTATGTCTCAGAAAAAATTCCTCATTTAAATTGCATTCTCTGTAATTTCCCACTTAATTTCACATAGAAAAAATAATGACATTTCCAGCCTCTGCCTAGGTGAATGTCTTTGGAGATGGCAATTTTTGTGTGTGGGCTCAAGGGGCATTGGAATTTACTGAATTCCAAACGCATATGCGGTCCTGCTGCCCTGCAATTGCTTCTGTGTAAAATAACGCATGTGCCCGATACATTATCGACTGAAGAGAAATGCCAGGCATGATTATGGTAAATTAGACCTTTTGAATTATTTATGAAATCTGGTGTAAAATGTGTTTAACTTTTCCCCACTAATGTTTATATAAAAGCCGTAATAGGAATTGTTAGTAAACAATTTTAAAATATATTATACAAAGGGCCAAGTTTTAGAAGGAAGTTCTAGTCTAGGTTTTACAATCCGTGTGCTCTTCAGACAGAAAAGTGAGTCTGTGAAAAATACTATGGAACATGTGTGGGATGGGCCTGAGCAGGCCCTGGGGAAGTTGAGGCAGGGGATGGCAGGAAATGTCTTCATCTGGCCCTGAGGCTACTGGTCCTGGCCACGGTTTTTGAGCATCCACAGGAAGACGTTGCTGTCTACAGCACGTACCCCTGCCCTCTCAGTTCTTGGGAAAAGATGTAATGCCTGACTCCAGTGTGGGTCCACCTCTGGCATCTTTTCCATAGCAAAACTTATCGGAAGCGTGTTTTTATTTTTAATTTTTCTGGTATTATGTTCTTTTTCTGGTTTTATACTGATCTCTTGAGGGAAGCAAGGATGGTGCGCACATAGATCACACCCCCTCCCTCAGCGGTGCGTGTCAGTGTCTCCGGACAGTCATCATGATAGCATCTCACACCTGTGTAGGGCCTGACGCCTTTTCGGGACTGCTCCCACGTGTGAGAGCCTTCCATGCACAGACCACGCAGCCGCCGTCCTAAGAGCTGTTACAGGCTTTAAGGGGACCTGAGTGGAACAGCAGTGGGTCACTAGGCTGGTCCTTTCCCATATTCATTCCTCCGTTTCTTGGTTTTCTGCACACTCTGTGATAGGCTATGTCTGAAATTCCTCCTTCCCCATTTCTTCACTATCTCCAACCTGAAGTTAAAAGTTTCTTGCCTTTGAGGGTTAGAGACTCACTTGGGCATTGTTTTCTCCGTGAAACATCCGTGGCTTGGGCTGTGATTAGTAAGGTGATGTTGTAAGTATCTTTGGGCATGGCAGGATAAAAGCCCAAACGGCATTGTGCAGTTCCAAGGAAAGCCAGAATCAGGGCCAGATCGCTGCCTCTTTCTTATTAGACTTTTTTTTTTTTAACCCTAAAACATCTAAAAGGCTGGTTCTGTTCTTTACCTGTGTGTAACAAGGACAGGAACAAACCACTGTGTTTGTTTCTTGACTTTGTAATACCTAAAAGAGTATTCCCAGCAGTCCTGCCAATCTGAGGACAGGAGGCTGGGGCAGTGAACCCACCCTGCTCGGAAGGCTGACTCCTGTCCGATGGCTTGGCCTTTCCAAGGGACAACAGCCTGGTGTGAGGCCAGAGCCTTGGGCTGCTTGTGGGGCCTGGGGACTTTATTTCTGTAAACCAGCTGGAGGCTTCTGGCCAGGCTACCTCAGTAGGGTATTGATGGGCCAGACTGCTCTGCAGGGCTCTAGTTGTTAATTTATGCCACTTGCCCACTTTCTATGCTTTCAGTTCCAGTACGTTTGACAATGGAATTAAACTGGCCAATTTCTAGCACATTAAGCGGCTTTGTTCTCCTGCTTTGGCACTGAGCCCCACGTGGAATTGTTTAAAAGGAAGATGCGCAGCTTGGGAGTGCAGTGGAGTTCAAGGTTTCACATCCATCATTCAAGGCTGCGCCACTGCCCCACGCGCCCTGGGTGGTGACTGGCTCTCGGGTTTGCCTCGTGACATTATCTGCAGCCCCGGGCTTTGGCCAGGCCTCCCTGCAGGTCTGGTCAGCACAGGTCGTTCACCAAAGGCCTTGCTCCTCCACTGCCTTTCCCAGACTGAGGGACGGCTGCGGCCAGGAGCGCTTACATGTGCTTACATCCCGCTCCTTACATGTGCGGTGGAGCAGGAGGCTGTGGGCCTTGGGACGTTTATTTCTCTTATTCCCGTCCCTATACCTTTTGTTTTCCCATCACTTCGTCCTTTCAAACCCCTTATCTCTGGCCTTCCCTTCTCCTTATTTTCCTTCTTCACCTTCTCCTTGACTTTCCTTCCTTCTCCTAAGGCTAATGATTATATGCCCTGTTTTAGTATAATCTTTTTTTTAAAAAAAGCTTTTTATTATGGATAACTTTAAAGATATACAAAAGATAATGTAGTAAAACACTTAAATTCAATAGTTATTAACTGTCTGCCAAATCTGGCTTCATCTGTATCTCCACTGTCCCCCCACCCTGCCCCCTGGATTATTTTGAAGCAGCTCTCAGATACCATATCATCCTGCCTCAGTATTTCAGTGTGCTTCTGTGAAAGAGAAGGGCTCTTCCTTGCTTTCTTCTTTTTAGATGAGAGAATCTTAAGGGAGAACATCCGTGGTTCTTCAGAGGCCCTGGACGGTCATTAAAAGCAGCATTTCACAAAGTGCAGGACACAAGGCATTTGAGACAGTGTGCAGCAGTTAACAAAAATTATTTTGTTTCCCTGAGTACACTCTATTTTATGGTAAGTGATACTGGTATTCCATTTATGATACTAACACTAGGTAAAGAAAGTAAATCAATTTTAAATAAAAATATTTGATAAATATAATACAGGACAGGGGTCAGAAAACCATGACCTGAGGGTCAAATCCAGCCTACTGCCTCTTGTTTAGTAAATACAATTTTGTTGGAGCACAGCCTTTCATTTGTTTAGATACCGTCTATGAATACTTTCGTGCTATAATGACAGAGTAGTTGGGATAGAGATTGTCTGGCCAACAAAGCTCAAACTATTTGCTATCTGGCCCTTTACAGGAAAATGTTTGCAATGGTCTAGGAGGTGTGTGGATGGAGCAACTATCATGACTTTGGCACATCAGTGGCTGAAGTTTAGAAAATTCCAATCAGATCTAACCTCTTGCTTTGTAGCTGATGTAGCCAGGACTCCGGGAAGGGAGGAGGTTGACCCTGGTCACACGGCTAGTGGGTAGGGTGGGTGGGAAGTTCATCCTGCAGGCTAGAGCTCCCAGCTCCCAGCCGGGGTTTTCCCACCCTCACGCCACGCCCCAGGCTCTGTGCTGAATGACGTCTCTAAGCATTCAGATTGGGTTTAGACCTCATGTTGGGTAGTTGTTCCAGATAATTTGTAGTTTTCAGTAATTCCCCACAAAATGTTCCACATTAAGTTTCTGTTGCTCCAGACTCTTAAATTATTACACTGACTAGTAGAAAAGTAATTTCAAAGAATTAGAAGGGTATTTGTGAAGTTGAATAATTTACCACCAAATGAAATACACTGAGAGTCTCCTCACACAGAATGCTGAGCTGATCTCTCTGTAATATCCATTCCATCTCTGGCTTTAGTGGTGGAGATCCAGCTGGGAGGAAAGCATCAAGGTAAATAAAATGCAAATCATCTCTAGCATAGACCTGTGATTTTCTCATTTCAGTATCCATTCCTGCTGTAATTGTCAGAGTAGGAGCAACGCCGCAGAGAGACTATTCTGGGGAATTCTGTTTCATAGCATTTTATTTCTTAGGACTGAGTAACTTTGAGATTATATTGACCCATAGACTTTTCTCATGTTTCCCCATTTTTCCACATTCTTGACAAAAGCTTGGGAAAATGGGAAGATTTTTCGGTGGTGGTTTTGAGATTTTTAAGATTTTGAGGTAAAAATATTTTCTTTTATTTATAGTTCAAAACTATTGTTATGTTTTGTGGGAGAAGCAACTTGCTAAAATGATCCTGTGGTTTACTTAGAACTGCACTGTCCAATTTGACAGCCATTGAATCACTTATATGGCCATTGAGCACTTGAAATGTGTCTAGTCTGAAATGAGTTGCTCTGTGAATGTGAAATAAACACTAGGTTTTGACAACATAGTATAGCAAAAGAATGTGAAATTTTTCATAATTTAAAAATATTTATTACATGTTAAAATGATCATATTTTGGATATATTGAATTAAACCACATATATTATTGGAATTGATCTCACCTGTCTTTATTTTTACTTTTTAATGTGGCTATCAGAAAACTTAAAATTACACACATATTAGCATTATATTTACAATTATATTTGTAAATATATTTACATTATAAATATATATTTACATTGTAAATATATTTACATTGTAATATATTTGCATTGTAAATATATTTACATTATAGTTGCAAAGTGCTGAATATTAACGATGAGAATAATTGAGGAAATTTTTAACAATTAGAGCAGTGATGGGGAAGCTTGACTTATTTGATACTGGAGAATTTTGTTATAATGTTTGAAGCTCCAGTAACCAAAGAAGTAGAGAATTAACTCAAGAATCAGAGACTGATGGAAGGAAAAGTTTGTGTAAAGGTGGCCTCAAATCACTTACAGGGAATTGTAAGAATATTTATTTAGTAAATAGTCTATAATTGGTTAACCCTTTGGTAAAAGATTTGAGTTTGAGCTTCATTTTATATTATACCCCCAAATAAATTCCTGATAGATTAAGAAAATAAGGAAATGAAATTGTTGAAAAGAGCTATAACATCATCTAGTCAAATGTGTATTTGATCTCCAAATAAAAGCAATACAAGATATTGTAAAGGAAAAAAATTGAATTTACAACAGAGAAATCAATTCCATTCTTTAAAAGAAATCTGATAAAATTAAAGTTGAACAAGTCAGATATAAAATTAGGGTACTTGCCTCGGTGATTCCTGACCCCTTGAAGGTATGAGTTTCAGAAAATGGTGTGTAATGCACATTAGAACACTGTGAATTCAAATGGACTCATACCTGCCAGTCTTCTGCTCATTAATAGGGTTGCCAGATTTAACAAATTAAACTATGGGGCACCCAGTTAAATTTGAATTTCACATAAACAACAAATAATTTTTAGTATAAACATGTGCCATGCAATATTTGGGACATAATTCTACTTAAAAAATTGTTGTTTATGTGAAATTTAAATTTAATTTGGCTCCTGTATTTTATCTTGCAACCCTAGACCTGGATATCCCAACCCCTAGTACTCAGGAGATGGAAAGAGCGGCAGCTGAGCAGTCATGTGGATGCACATGGTGGAGAAGGGACCTGGAAACCAACTGCTCTGCAAGTAGGTTTTTAACCAACTTCTCCCATGAGCCCTGCACCTCACCCCTTGCTCCTGTTATGCGGGGCAACTCTGTATCCTAGCCTGTCCAGGATTCTGCAGGATCAGCTGGCTCTCTCCTGCTGCAGGCATTTAGGCTGGAGGAATCCAGCCGTAAGTCCCAGTTACCCCATCCTCTTCATGCGGTCTTCTAAAACGTGTTAATCTTGTTTGTTGTAGTCCCCGCCCCATTCCTTACACTGTGAGTTTATGTACCCACTTAATTCCTCTGCCGTTTCTTAATGTGGTTTCAAGAAGAGGAGAAAAGTACATGTGGTCTATTTACTATGATTAATAGAAAGACAGCCTTAATCAGGACACATTTTAATTATCTAGTTAATACATGGATTCATTTTTGTTGAAAGAAAAAACAGAGTGAGAGTTCTGTTGATTCCCCATTTCCTGGCAGAAAACCAGGAAACTGGAGATAATAGACATAGGTAAGAAGACCATATGTCCTAGGGGACTCTCAGTTTATGCCTGATGTCCTGGTAGCTATTAATAGCTATTAAGTATAGTTATTAATAATGTCTCTGCTCTCCCCCAAATTTTACTGTCCAGAGAGTCTCTGGATAGGAAATTTATATGGTCCAGCTAGGCTTAGGGGAGAGTGGATGTTAAGTGCAGAGAGTGAACTCACCAGGTGGGAGGTGGGAGTGGGAGGTGGGAAGCTTTTTCTCTGGAGGAAATCAGCTGGCTCCGGGGAAGCCCCAGCAGCTGACACACATGTAGAGTTTCTAGTTAGCTTTGGGTGCTGCGATGGTTAATTCTGTGCGTTAACTTGACTGGGCGTGTGGTGCCTAGATGAAGCATTATTTCTGGGTGTTTCTGGATGAGATTAACATTGGACTCAGTGGACTCAGTAAAGTGATTGTCCTCCCCTGGGTGGGTGGGCATTGTCCAATCCTCTGAAGTCCTGAATAGCACACAAGGCAGAGTAAGGAGGAATTCATCCACCTTTGCCTGCCTCACTGCTTAAGCTGGGACATCTCATATCATTCTCTGCCCCTTGGGCTGGGTTTTACCCCATTGACTCCTCTGGTTCTCAGGCTTCCAGACTTGGACTGAATTATGATGCCTGATTTCCTGAGCCTTCAGTTTTTAGATGGCAAATTATGGAACTTCTCAGCCTCCATAACCATGTGAGCCAATTCTTCATAATAAATCTTGTAAACTAAAATTAAAATCCTAAGCCTCCCTCTACCTACTGAATGGATCCCCTCTTGGGAAATATGGCATCTAAGGGGACGTCAGAATATGGCGTCTAAGGGGATGCCAGAAAAACCTTAAAACTGAGTTCCAAGCCATGCCAGGGAGGGAGGTCAGATATGCCTCTTATACCCACTTTCTTTTGGAGTTCAGACACACTGACCAGCATTGATGTTAAAATATAGATCATAAGACTGACAAAACAACTCTTTGCAGTAATAAGATACTAAATTGTAAATAGGACCCAAGGCCATGCAAGGCAAAGATTAAGTCATAAAATTGTAAACAGGACCCAAGGCCATGCAAGGCAAAGATTAAGTCACAAAACTGTAAACAGGACCCAAGGCCATGCAAGGCAAAGATTAAGTCACACCTGCAGGCCATCAGTTTGCTTAAACAGATCACTCCGAGTCAGTATATTGTGGCTTGCTCTCTTATTATCAGACTTCTTTATCTTAACTTAAAACATTCCTTTCTATTGATTCCAAGCCTTTAGACAAAGCTTTATTTCTTTAACCAATTATAAATCAAAGAATCTCTGAACCCACCTGTAACCTGGAAGCCTTTGCTTTGAGATGTCCCTCCTTTTTGGGCCAAACCAATGTATATACCTTCAATGTATTGATTTAATATTTTACCTGTAATTCCTGTCTCCCTAAAATGTATAAAACCAAACTGTAACTCGGCCACCTCAGGTGCACTTTCTCAGGACCTCTTAAGACTGTATTCCTTGGACCATGGCTCAGAATAAACCTCTTTAAATTATTTTACAGAGTTTGGCTTTTTTCCATTAACAATCTTTATATACACATGCACACACATACACACGGTTTTCTGGAGAACCCTGACTGATACAAGTGCCCTGTCCTATGTGAACAGACATCGAGGATAACCAAACTTTGAGGAAAGCTGCCAGTGGGAAAGAGAGAGAACAAAACAACAAGAAAAAAGGAATCTCAGAGAGATAGAGACATGGAAGACAAGAAAGCGTTTAAAAAACCTATGGTATCCTCAAAGATAAAAGATTATATTGCAGGTAAAAAACAAGAACAGAAAGCTATAAAAAAAGAACATAGAGAATAAGAAAAGGCACTTGGAAATGAAAAATGATACCCAAAATAAAAATTCAATAGATGGTTTGGAAGATAAAATTAAAGACATTCTCCACAAGTAGAATAAAACAGTGAAGACATGGAATTAGGTAAGAGAAGTACAGGAAGCTAGGAGACTGCTCTAGGTGGTGTGACACCTGACGTAGCATGGCTCCTCAGTGAAAAGAATAGAGAGGAGGGAGTTCTCACAGACAAGACGGAAAAGACAGTTTTCCAGAACTGATGGAATCTCAAGATGGAGAAGGCTCACCTAGCATAAAGGGGGACAAGGGTAGGTGAGGAGCCCATATCTGGGCATGTAGTAATGAGATTCAGAACATCATGGATAGAAAGACAATCCTAAAGCTTGCAGAGAAAGAATCAGGAATTGGAATGGCATCAATGTTTTTTCAACAGCACACTGGCAGCTAATAGAAATCGAGGAGAGAATCTTCCAATTTAGACTTCTGTACCCTGACAAACTCAGTCAAGAACAAGGGTAGAGTAATGAACCCGCTGGAGCAGGGGCTCCTCCTTCTCTTTCTTTTTCATCAACAGAGCATATTAGATCTAGGACACGGACAATGCAGTGTAGGCCTCAGGAAGGCCCTCTAGAAGACAGCTGGGCAGTAGACTCCGTTCTGGCTGGAATAGGAGGGGGGAGGGAACCAGAGTGAAGTCTCCAAGGAAAAGGAAATGGAGCTGGTAGATCATCTGATATATTAGGGCAATGATATTTATAGGTTTTTGATAGATGTATTACAGGAGAATTAGTGATAGGAACATAAACGATTAGTAAGTAAGAATATGAAATAGCTCTTAACAGTAAGAAAAATAAAGTTATACAAGAGAGGAAATATAATTTGGCATACTCCCTGCCTTAGCAATGAACAATGTGTTCATGCTCAGTGTTTACATCACGGAATGTTTTAGAGATGATGATAACTCTGATGGGAGGCTGGAGGGAGGGAAGCAGGGGGTTGTGGTGAGAGGGAAGACTTCCTTCAGTGCAGCAGGCAGTCAACTGATAATGCCTAAAATCGATTATGTGCCATATTGATATTCTCGAGACTTAGCCACGTGGTGGCAAATACCAGGGCTAAGAGCTGAAAGTGTTGAAAGCCCTGTCTCTGGGGCTGGAATGGGGTGTTGGGCTGAAGGGCGTGGAGGGGAGGCATAGAGAGGGAGGTGAGAAAGTGTTGGGGGGAGGATGTCCTTTTTGTTATAAACAGTCAACAATGTTATGTTAGGGTTGCCATATAAAATACAAGATGCTCAGTTAAATTTGAATTTCAAATAAACAGTGAATATTTTTAAAGTATAAGTACGCTCATGCAGTATTTGGGACATACTTATATTAAAGATGTATTTGTTGTTTATCTGAAATTCAAATGTAACTGGTCACCTTGAATTTGTTGCTCAATGTGACAGTCCTGTATTATGTGTTTGTATTAGCTTGAGAAAAATAAATAGAATCTGTCATTATTTACACGTAAAAAAGGGTTGAAGAGGATGCACCTTAGTTGTGGGTTCCTCTGCGGTGTGTCATTGGGAAAGGGGTGTGGTCTCAGACTCTCGTTGTGCATTTCTGTATTTGCATTGTTCTACTGCAAGCGCACATTAATTCTGAGAGTGAAGAAAGAATGATAGAAACTCTGGACAGTGGCCGTGCTGTGGCTGTGGCTGTGCCTGAGGGAGGGGCCGTGCTGTGTGTTGGCAGGTGAGCTCAGGCAGGTGTAACTTTTGGGTAAATTTTGAGCCAAGCTCAGGTTACCATGAGGTTACCACAAAGAAGACTAAAACTGTATTGAGAGAGTGTTTAGAAGAGTGCAAGAGACTCTGTTCTGGGAGGAAAGTCTCATTACTAGTAGTGTTTCCAAATTGTGATGTCTCTGTCCCTCGTGCTCATTCTCCTGAGATATATTGATTGACCTTGGAGACAAAAACAGTGAAACCCTGCCATGACCCAGCACTGAGAAAGCAGGGCGGAATGCTAAGTTACAAGGCAGCCATGTTGTACTGAGCGTACTGGTTATGTTTAGAGGTCTGTCTGTTTCTGATAATTGAAGATCTATTTATTATAGTAGCTGAATTAGTCAGTGATTAACCCTAGCTACTGAAACAAGTAATCCCAAAACTCTAGGGACTTAATATGAATTTATTTCTTACTTGTGACCATTTGATGCAGTTCTCTTCCAAGGAGTGACTTGGGGACCTGGGCTCCTCTCATCCGGAGGCTCCCCTGTTCCCTGGTGACTTCCTAGAGCCCTGGCAGGGTCACTCTGCCAGTCAGCCTTGAACAAACAGTCGCTGGAGACCGGGCAGAAGATGGTGCAGTCAGAGCCAGGCCTGAACACGATGTACATCGTTTCTGCTCCCATTCACTGGCCAGAATCTGTTCACATGGCCCCAACTTCACCACAGGGAGGCTGGAAAATGTAGTCTTCTTGGGTGCCCAGGAAAAAATGGGCTTGGGAGACCTTCTAGGCAGTGTCTGCCACAAGAGCTAATAGGTGCTGAGTGCTCACTGTGTGTGTGTTAACAAACTGAGCTGTTTACTTGCACAATCTCACTAACCCTGGGAGATGTGTGCTAGGGTCCCCAGCTTCCTCGCCAGGAAAGTGAAGTCAGAGACACTGCCATTTTCTAAGGTCATGCAGCTAGCGAGCGGCAGAGCTTGGCTTGCCCATGATCCGGAACCACTGTGTCCTCCGTGTGATTTGATACCACCCTATCCTGGGTGGTGGTCCTCTACTTGAATTTGTTTTTTTTTTTT
>VBSM01002035.1:13724484-13797715 GCA_008086735.1 Cheirogaleus medius
TTACCCACTTTTTGATAGGGTTGTTTGATTTTTTCTTGCTGATTTTCGTGAGTTGCATTTGAATAATTTGTTTAAAAAAGAAAGCATCATCCACAAATTTAAGACCAAGTTGAAAATCTCTCTTGGACCCATTGGTATATTTTTTTCCATATTGTACCTGAGGCTTGGAGCAGTGTATTTCTCTCCCTTGTACAAACCTGCAGCTCACCTTCCTGGATGAATGGAAGCTGGTGTAAGATCCTTGGTAGCAGTCTTCCAGGCCAGCAGAGAGGAGAAACTTGCATTTGTCTGAGTTACCGGGGGGACGTCAGGGACCAGGCTCTGTGCGTGTTCCACCATCTGGGGAGTGAGCCATGGAGCGTGGTCACTAGGGAGCGAGGAGGTGCTGATGGCTTGAAGGGAAAGTGACAAATCTCCTCTCTCTGGAACTTTATCACAGGAGCTGTGAGATAGCTGCTTGACAGAAAGCATTTCCACAAGATTACTTTGGATCAGCCTTCCCGGCTGCATCTGTTCTCATGACACTTATCCGTTATCCAGAGAAGTGATCTACAGCCCAGCTGGCTGAGTGACTGCCTCGGTGAATCCTACTTCTCACCTCCCCTGTCACTGGAGTCCAGGGGTTCACAGCTCCTTTTGAGGTTGTGATAGCTCAAGATGGTCGACTTGATTTTTTGATGCATTTCTTCTACTTTTTTCTAAAACATCTGCGTAGGGAGTGTGTTCTGGTGTTTGGCTGGTTGGTTGATCTTGCTTATGAACTGCCTTTCAAGACGCTGGTCTACCTCGGGGGCCTGGTTGTAGAGCTGGTTCCCCAGTGGCCCTGGTTGGAAGGCTCCTGTTGGGTGGGAGGCAGGAGTCTGCCTGAGAGTGGCCTCCGCCTTGCCCTGCATAGCCTGCAGTTCTGACCAGGGACTTGAGAGGCACCTCCCCTTACCCCCTCCTCACTCTCTCCAGGTAGTGAGTGCCTGGGCCTGCCCTGCCTGGCCTTTCTGGTGCCAGGTCCCCGTCACTCACAGGTGTTTGCTCTTCGTAGAGTGTGGCCAGTGGGCTCCTCTCTGCTCCTTTCATTTTGGATAAGCATGTCCAATTCTGGTCTGTATATATTTCCCTTCCTTGTTTTAGAGCATTATTGTATAGGTGGTAATTGAAAAACTTTTTTTTCCACTTGTCCTAATGTATTTGGCGTAGGGAATGGCAGGGGGAGTTTCAGTGTTTGTTTAGTTCACCATCTGAACCAAGGACGCATTCAATTCCTGGAGGATTTCAAGGTATGCATTGAAATATTACATAATTGGAGACCCTTGAGGATATAAGGAAACATGATTGGGAGAAAATTTTGACCCTCAGATAGGTCTTTTAATAAAGGCAGTTGTCCATCCCGCCTCCCACTCCCATCCCTTTGTTTGCATCTGGTGATATTGCTGCAGAGTAAAAGCTCTAACTGGGGTTGAGTCTCATGAGATGCGAGAGAACTTTCCACAGAACTTTTAGCTAATGAAAATAGAGGTCAAAAGTAATTATCCTTGTACCTATTCCATACCGAGGAAGCCGAAAGGAGTTCACCCATTAAATTACATTTTCAGTGTTCTGTTCCAACGTATGCTCCTTTACAACTTTATTTAAAGAAAGCATAATGTGAAAGGCTTTTAACTCTGATGGAAGAAAGACAGGAGCTGTAGTCAGTAATGGTAGAATCTCTCATCTCATTGTCTGCTCCAAGAACAAAGATTTTTCAAAACCTGGACTCAAGCAGTTCCCTTGCATTGTATTAATGGAACATTAAGAGACTCTGCCAGAGGATATTCTAAATTATGTGTTAACTCTCTCAAAACATCTTTGATCTTAACTTTTTATTGTTTTGCTGTGTAAATTTTCTGTTCTCCTTTTGTTCCCATCATGTCATTGAATATCTAAGCAGTTTGTTTAGAAATCAAAATCCCCTTAGAGATGAATGCTGTATGTGTATCTCTTTTTGTCTAGGACACTTTTGATAGCTGGATTTGGGATGGATTTTGCAAGTATTTGTTGAGCATCAGCTACGTGCTGTTGCAGGCCCATAGGATCTCTCAGTGAGCAGAAAAGATCCCTGTTGGGGCTCATATGCTAGTGGGGGGGCAGAATAAGAAAATATAAAGTTTGTTAGAAGGTGGTAAGCGATTTGGGGAAAAAAGTAGAGAGGTAAGGAGGATGCGGGGTGGTAGGGAAAGAAATGTATGAGCCCTGAGGTGGCACCTGGGGCCTGGCCTGTCCGTCCTTGACTTCCCATCATGTCAAACTAGGGTGGAGAGAAATGATGTCTAAGGTTTGTGAACAATGAGATGGCTGCCTTTTTTTTTACTTGTCCTATAAGCTCAACTAAACAGCTATTTCTTAGATCGCAAGACTGTCTAGTGTACTTCTTTGTAGGAAAATTAACAAATTTGCTTGAAAAATCTACACACTATGTAAAAAATATATCTCATGGTATAAGATAGCTCAACTGGTCTAAGGAAAAATACATTTTTTAAAAACATGGGTTTATATGTGACCTTGGTAAGGACACTGGGCTTCTGCAGACTCAGTTTCCTCATCTGTCAGACATGGACTGGCTGCTGGAAGAGCAGCTGAGGCAGTGGACACGAAAAGACTGAAATGCGGCTCGTGACCTCCTGGAGGGAGGCGTCCTGGGATTCGCAGTGATTCATGAGAGCCCCCGGGGAGGGTCCAGGAAGCCTGTGGGCATCCTGTCTCCTGCGCCCTCTGCCGTGGTTGTTCCCATGGAGTGCCACGCCCTCGGGGGCCTCCCGTCCAGGTTTCCTCTTGTGCCTTCCAACCTGTGCTGAGACCTGACCAGGCAGAGAGTGAGGTGGTGAGTTCCAGTTGTTCCTGGTGGTGTGTAAAGACTGCCAGGCTGCGTCCTGAGAAGGGGGACTGGCTACGGATGTTTTAATGGAGGGATATGTTAACAGAACTGGATATACAATGACAGGGGCCTGCATGGAATATAATTTAATTTTGGAAATAGGTAATTTGCGTATGACTCAAGCATCAAAAAAGTATGAAAAGGAACACAGAAAGTTGATTTTTCACCTCGATTTTCCATTTGCCCCATTCCCACTCCCCACTAATGAGCTACTAGTTTAGGAGAGGTGTGTGTATGCCTATACAAGCCACAACCGATATCTATTCTCGTTTTCCCTCTTTATGGCCTAAGTGATAGCACACTGTGTTGGTACAAGCCTTGCTTTTTTCCATTTAAGAACACATTTTGGAAGCCTTCCCATATCAGAGCAAATACTTCCTTGGTTCTTTTTACAGCTGCACAGTAGGACATTGTATTAATGGTTGTTACAGTTTTAACCACGTCTCTTTGAGAGACCTGCCTTGTGCTCTTATCCACAGTGCTGCCATGAATACTTTGCACATACATCATTTCACGTGTGAGCACCTTTATTTCAGTGTACATTCCTGAAGTGTAAATGTAGGGATAAAGGCTGTATGTGTTGGTAATTTTGATAGATCCTGCCAAACTGATGCTTAGAGGGGTTGCACCAATTGACACTCTCACCAACCATGAATAACACTGTAGTTTCCCTACAGACTTGCCAGTATTGTGTGCTAGCCTTGGACTTTTGCCCATCTGACTGGTAAAAAGGGATGCAGCTTTGGAGGAGGAGGGATTTCCTGAGTCCTCCTGTGCCATTCTGTATCCTTCCAGAAGAGCAGGTTACTAGCACCTTGGAACCTTTCCCCTGGATGACACCTTGGCCTGCTCTGTGCTCGTGTATTCCTTACGTGTGCATGCAACGCTCAGATTAGACCCTGTGTTTTTATGAACTGAATACTTTCTTCAAGCTGTCAGGTGTTCTTAATTGCTGTCTTAGTCAACAAGGACTCAATAGTTTAGTTTTAATTTTCTTTGTCATTAGCTTCTTTACCAAAGTAAGTGGCCATCTATGAATTAATGCCTAATTAGTGAAAAAGAAACTGTTAAAGGTATTTAAGATTTTATTAAAAATATAAAATGTAATTTATTATTTTACTATTTATTATTTACTATTAAATAGTAAATGATATTATTTTACCATTTAATAGTTTATAAAATGATTACTAGTTTTTTTAACTGTGGGTTTCTATGTATGAGGTGTGTTGAAGAATGGAAGGCAAGGAACAGTGAGTAAGCAAAGGCACAATTGTAACGAGAGGAGTTTACGTAGCTAGTAAGACTGCGGGGACAGTCCAAGGTGCACAAGGTGCGCAAATCTTAACTTTACCACCTCTCTCTTCCTAAGAAATCCCCAGACACCCTGAGGAACTTTACTTTTTTAAGCCTCAGGAAATAGAAAAAAAAACCCTCACCAATAGTCAAGAGATAGACTAGCTTAGAGTTCAGAGTGTCCGTCCGCACTCAGAGGTGGTGGAGGGAAGGGAGGGCTCAATCCCTGCCTCTAGGGAGTCCTCGTTTGTGAAAGGGGGATGCGGACACGACCTGCCTCCTGTATGCTCTACGAGGATTAATGAGGTGACTTGGGAGTCCGGGTTCCCTATTGCCCCTCCGTCTACGTGAGCGCTTATATTTTCGTGGTTCCTCACAAGTCACCTTGAGTCTGCGCACATATGTGGGCTCCTGAGTTGGCGAGCCAAGGTCAGGCTATCCACGGTCGATTAGCTGTTGTGAAGCCTCCAGATGACCCTCCGAGTGGCTGGGAAGAGGGCCTAGGGCTGACAAATGCTTCCACAAATGCTCTTGGTCACGAAACTGGGTCAAGTTTCCTTCCTTTAGGAAAATGTCCAGGTCTTTTGCTTTCTAGAAACCTTATTTTTCACCCTTTGGAAAGGTTGCTAATGGAATAATTTAAACAGAAATAATAAAACCTCTTTTCTTCTGGCCACCTCTGGTTGTATTAATTAGCATATTTCTATAATGCTAATGCAGCTATTTACCAGCATGGGTTTGAGCCATTAAAGGCCACCCCTCCTGCCCCGACCCCTGGGGAGCATCTATAATACAGGAACAGTTGCTCCCTGGATACTTTTCCTTGGTTGCAGTTCATTGTCCTTTAATGGATGTCTCCAGCAGAGTCTGTCTGTGGAAGATAACAGCATTCCCTCTTTCTTCCCACGGTCCTCGAGGAGGATGGTGCATTTCCATGCATTGCTCAAGGGATGAAGGCTGAATTCAGGAGTTCCTTGTGACCATGCTGCCTTCAGGCTGCTGAATGTGGGGGCTGGACGTGGAACCCATGGATCACACCGCCCATGGCAGAGTAAAATAGCATGCTGCAGGGTTGGCAGGATTCCCTCTAACAATGGGACAAGATGGGCAGAATGACAGCAGCATAGAAGTAAAAATGAATCAAATGGGAAAGATTTATTCATGTCTACTTGGACCTAGTAGGGGAGCTTAAGGAGTTGATACCTCTGGCCTGGAGTCCCTCTCTAGCACCTGTTGTGGGTGGAGCCCATTCAGTAGGAAAGTGCCTGGAGAAGAAGGGCCCCCCCGGAGTCACTTGAGCAGCTGGTCTACCACTTGGGCAACCCTGCCATGCTGGGGTTGCTCTGAGTCTTGGCATTTTAAATGGAAATGCTGAGAGAAAGGCAATTGCTGAGTTCCCTTGGACACTAGAGGTCAGGCCTTGTTAGGATGGGGCCTTTGGAGCAGCTCGTGGTGACCCATAAGGAGTCGAGACACCTCTGGCAGGAATGAAGCTGGCATTTAATAATTCTCACGGGAAAACTCTTATATTCCAGAAGACTCTGGGTGAATTAATCGATTTATTAGACCTGTCACTTACCATACCTCAAATGTCCAGCATTTACATTTTGTCAACTGCAAGTATTTCCATGTGCCACTTATTAATATTTTCCAGACCTTTCATTTGATTAGTAAACACACAGAAGAGCTCTAAAATTGACTTTTGCATCACAGCCATCGAAGGAGGCAAGCGGAAGGCCCTCTTCCCTGGTCTCTAAGGGACAAAATCTGGAAGCGAAGGGCAGGACCTGGTAGGCACCCAGTGGGCTGTCACCTAAGGTAAGCTGGGGAAGCCAATAGATTTTACCTCCCGTGGCCCTCATCACGGATGAGCCGGTGCTCCTTGCTGCAGGTTGTACATGGAGCTAGCTGCACACAGCACCTGCATGGGAGCTGATGAGGCTGTGGTTGGTGCTACTGTTTTAAACAGTTTACAGTTATGTGCTGATGCAACATGCCACCCCAGCACATCTGGGAAGAAGCACCCCGGACACATATGCGTCCCATGCCAGTGTCTAGAGGTGACAACATCAGACCAAATGGCAACACTGGTGTTTTTACTTCTCATAATACCAAAATTCCAGTGGTAACCACAGGGTGGGAAGCGGTCACCGTGGTTCTCATCATTCGGAGCTCAGAGGTTGACACCTGCACGGGCTGGGATATGACATTCAGTCCCTATGCCCTTTGGCTGGAGTCTTTCCAGTAGCCTGATGGGGAAGATAGTCCTAAATAAAGCACAACACCTGGGAGGAGGGATCTTCAGATGTGACCTCTTCCAAGCTTCAGTCAGCTGAGATGTGGCTGCGACCTTATCTTGTCCCCTCCTGGGCTAGTCTGTCATGCTGTGTCCTGCCTGTCCTCTCTCCTAGCTGATGTCAGCTGCTAAGGAGAGCAGCCATGGGAGTCTAGGGGCTGAGGGAGGAGAGAAAGGTCCTCATCTCCATTTAAATATTTTTCCCCTCAACTTTATTAAGGTAGAACTGACAAAATTGTGTATATTTACAGTGTACAATGTGATGTTTTGATTGATAAGTGTATACATTGTGAAATGATTACATCAAGCTCATTAACATATCCATCACCTCACATACTTATAGTTTTTTGTAGTGAAAACATTTAAGATCAACTCTCTTAGCAACAGTCTTATTAACTATAGTCACTATATGATACCATAGATCGCTGGAGTTTATTCATCTTAACTGAAACATGGTACCTTTTGACCAACAGCTATAAACCCTCCCCCCATTACAATATTCTCATGCACATGTGGGCTTGGCCTTTTGATTTTGGGAGCCAGGATTTATCTTGCCTTTGTTGTCTGGGTTCGCCATGCATTCCCAGGAGACATCCCTCTCGTCCAAGTGAATAAAGCTGGCGAGGGTGGGAGCAAAGCACATCCTTTGCTTTTTCATCTGTCAGTCATCCTCAGTGCTTAGAACGGGATCTCACACACAATTTGCCAACTCGCCAGCTCACAAACTCACCTAGTGCTTGTAAGTGTGGAATTTATTTCCTCTGTCTCAGTTGATCAAAGAGAAATAAGAAGAATTCAGGTAAGCGTTCATATGTGTAAACATAGTCCATTCAAGAGCTAGGCTTTTTATTCTGAGCTTGCTCTTATTTTGTGACTTAAAATATCCTTTCTTTTATGGAATGATCATATGTGTGTGTGTGTGTGTGTATGTGTTTAATGTCCTTACTGGGTTAAATAAAAACCCACTAATCCTATTCTGGTCCCCAAATTAGGTAGTCTTCATCTTTTTGGGGCTGCCCATCCCTTTGAGAGCTGTGCACTATGCTCCTGTGTGTCAACCTTTACTCCCGCAATTTCAGCATGGGGGGTGCGGGGAAGGAAGAAGCACAGGCTAACAACCCACTCTTTGCAGAGGATATTTTACAACTGAGGAAGCAGAGGCTTTGAGAGATGGAATCTTTATCCATCTTCTTGTGGTAATATACTTCACATTTCCATGATTTAAAAAATTCATGTTTTGGTGATCTTTCATTCCAAATACATGAGTACTTTATATAATAATAAACAACAGCCAGTATTTGCACAGTTGCTGAAATCTGCTTTCCTTTTAAGTTTGCCTAGACACGTTGTCATCCAGGTGTCCCCTAGCTGTGTCAGGGGTGGGCTGTGAGCACTGAAGTGCCAGACCTACAGTTGAGACTCTGGATTCTTAGCAACATTTTAAGCGGGTTAGGTGAGGAAGACGCATATCAAAGAAGGCAGGATGGCTTCCTGCACTCCACCCGGAGGGCGGCAAGGCATAACTGTCTGGTGTTAGAAAAGCTTTTAACATCGATGATTTAACTGAGCACATTTGAATGAGACCCAGGAATAATGTATTAATTTTTGTTTTTGCCAAAAATAAGCCCAGGTGGAAGACAGGAGACCTCAGCTGGGACTTAAACTGTCATAGTAGTGAGAAATCAGGAAACCACCCATTTAGCCGTTATTTTTTGAACACCTGCCCGTGCATGCTTTGAGGATGCCGCACGGACGAGTCCAGCCAGGGCCCTGGTTTTCTGAGCTTCTGTTGGTGGAGGGAGACAAACAAGAACTAAGTAGAACACAAAGAGTAATTCCAGGTGGTGACAAGTGCCACCGAGAGGATTAAATACCGCAGTGAGTGCTGTTGGGCGGGTGGGGTGGGGTGGCCTTCTGATTGCGGGCCTCCGTGTCTGAGCGGGCGTGGGTCTGCAGAGTGCAAGGCAGGGGTGCTGGAGGTGGGGACTGAGAGGGAGGCGGCTGGGGGAGCAGCCAGAGCAGTGACCGAGGGGACGACAGCGTCCGGGCACAGAGGGCCTGGCTCATGGGCCTCCCTGCCTCCTCGTCCCTGCAGCCGAGCCAGGGGCATTGTCCCTTCCCCTTGGTTCTGTCTGGGCTGCCCCACACCTTACCTGGGGCCAGAGAGACTACTAGACCCTGTAGTAGATCGAATATTGCCCACTTGAAGATATCAAGTCCTAATCCCTGGAATTTGTAAATGTTACCTTATTTAGAAAAAGTGTCTTTGCAGGTGTAATTAACTTAAGGATTTTGAGACGAGAGGATCACCCTGCATTATCGGATGGGCCCTAAATGCCATCACAAATGTCCTTGTAAGAGAGAGGCCAAGGGAGATTCAGACAGAGAAGAAGGGGATGTGGCAGGCAGAGATTGGAGTGATGTGACTAAAGAAAGCCACAGACACCAAGGAGTGCCAGCAGCCACCAGAAGCTGGAAGAAGTGAAGAACTGATTCTCCTCTGGAGGGAGTGTGGCCCTGCTGACATCCTGAGTTCAGATTTATGGCCTCTAGAACCGTGGGAGAGTACATCTGTTATTTTATGCCGCCAGTCTGTGCTGATATGTTGCAGAAGCCACTGGCACTAATGTAGGCCCTAGGCGAGGGTGGGGGTACGTGTGCTGTCTCCTCTCTTGTTCGACTCCCAAACCCCTGGCATGGGTAGGGGGTGATGGACGGGGAGGGAAGGTGGCGGGGGTGGGGACCACCCCCCACTCAGTAGACGGTCCCTCACACCCGCCTCGTTGTGCTCCAGCCGAGCCCAGCTTGCAGCAGGGACCTCTCGATCTCGCACCTCCAGGGCCAGACTGGCTGCCACCGTGGAAGAGGGTGGCGGGCAGGTGGAGCGAGCCCACCCAGACCGACACGCACCCTGGGCAGCAGGCCCCTCAGCTGATGCTGCCTCATGGGCTGTGGGGCCGGTGTGTTAGATGTCCCAGTTTTCTCAGACAAGCCTGAAAAAAATCTGACATTTTAAAACATGAAATTTCCTGGTATTGAAAGTTGGCTCAAGTTTTAAATCTGCAGGTCTGATTTGAAGGTGAAGGGCTCTATTCTGTAACTTCTGTCTTATGTTTTTTATTTGTCCCACATGTTAGCATATTCATCTCCACACTCATTTTTATAAGTATCAGATCAGGGGTTTATTCAGCGTATTAGATCTTTATTGCTGCTGCAACAATACCACAAACCTAGGGACTTTAAACAGTACGAATTTATTATTCTATAGTTCTACAGGTGAGAAGTCCATGGTAGATTCTATATAAGGGCTACAGTCAAGGCGTTGGCAGAGCTGCGTTCCTTCTGGAGGCTCCAGGGAAGAGTCTGTTCCTTGCTTGTTCTAGCTGGAGGCTGTCCCTGGAGGCTGGTCCCTTCCAACAGTGGCATTGCTCCAACCTCTTCTTCTAGCAGCCATGTCTCCTTCCTGACTGTCATCTCCCTCTCTCCCTTAAGAAGACCTTGTGACTGCATTGGGCTCACCTGGATAATATCCCCATCTCAAGATCCTTCCTCACATTTTCAAAGTTTCTTTTTCCATGTGATGTTACATATTCTTAGGTTCTGGAGTAGACGTGAACATCTTTGGGGGAGGTATTGTAATACCTTCCACAGTTAGAGACCCTCATTTGCCTGTAGATGGCCATGGCCTGCATGTGAAAAACTCTGTGGCTGCCTTATCTCCCTCTCACCCATCCCACTTTGTGCTGGAGCTGAGTGTGCTTATCTTCTTCAATTCCATCTTCGGTGAAGTGGCTTCATGTTGGTAACTTGCAATTGGCCAGGGTGAAAGTATTTACATTGTGGAAATCAGCAGATGCTACAGTTTAGGGCTTCCCACCTCTCCCCCTCCTCTTTGTCCTGGAGAGCTGGATGTTGAGCATTTGCCAGCACACCACTGACTTCCACCCATTCATTTTGGCTGGGATTCCTGTCTTTTGGGACACTCCCTCCATTTTTCTAGGAACTGCCATCTCCCATTTGGGGAGATGGATATGGATGTGTTGGGAGCAATGTGGATGCCTTGATATGGAGACCATTGTTGACATCTGTCTGAACTCTATAGGTTTGGATAAGGAACCATGTGCCCTTTAAGGGTTCCCTTCCTTCCAAGGAAGCTGGGGGATTTTTGCTCATTCCTGGTTGGCATTACAATCTTTCTTTTCTCACACAAGGGAAACATTAAATATTTGCTGGCTTTAAACAAATGACCTCTTCCCTCCATAAGCATGTTGGACTTATTTCCTGTGTGTTCCCATGTTAGGGGCCCTTAGAATCCCTCTCAGTGTTTTGACATTGATAGACGTGGGTTGGAGGCTCATGTGGTGGCTTCGGTCCTGTTGAAAGCTTGGCCATTGTGCTAATTAATAACCTCCAGAGCCTGATGGAACAGGCACGTCTTGAAGCATGATAACAAGGTGGTGGCAATTAATTAAGAATTCTTTTTAATAAAAGAAATATCTTTCCTTACTAGTTGAAAGATTCTAGTAGAATAAATATTCTATTAAAACTTCAAGCCTGTTTCTGCAGTTGGCATTTTATTGTGCTAACTGTGCCTTTTGAATCTCTAAAATTGTGATTTCTCTTTCTAGTAGAATTTCATGCAGCATTTTAATTGAGAATTTCTGTACAATGGGCTAATTAAAATGTTAAAAAATTGTCAATAATTGGTTAATTGCTTCTTGGTAAATGCTGAGAATATGTCTTCCAACTTTGTTTCGGTCAGTCTGCTCTGATAGGACCAGTGTTTTTACTGCATGAATTGCAAGCACATTGGAGACATAATTGCTCTTATCAGTTAGGTTTTCAGTAAAGCCCCATCCATGAATTAGGTTTGTGATTGTTATCTAATATTCTCTGTGTAGAGGAAGTTTTTAAAATAATTTTTTAAAAAAATGTGAATCAACCAAAATATGGCTGAATTTACAAAAGCTCAGTTACTCATGTGGAACTTAAAGAATAACAGATGATCAGCTTAGAAAACGAAGCCACCCTCGGATGTGACAGCAGGTCCAAAGGGGCTCTCCAGTTGGAGGACAAGGCCCAGGGCCCAGGCACGGGGCTACCAGCTATGCTCTAGGGCTCTCGCGGCCACACCTGCGGCCTCTTCCAGGCTGAGAGGCTTGGAGGCTTGCTAGCCGCACAGGTGCTGCTTCCTCAGCTTGGGCCCTTCCTCAGGCTGCAGAGCTCAGCCTCAGTGTCCCAAAGAAGTTGTCCTCTCCTGCAGCTCCGGTGACAACCATATAACATTTGGGCTGTCACCTCTTTGTCTTCTCCTCTCAAGGACAGGGGCTCAGGGTGTCCTGCTCAGCGATGCTTTCGAGCCCAGCACGGTGCTTGGCCCACCGTAGGTTCTTAGGGAACATTTATGGAGTGAGTGCCTCCTGTCTTTCCTGCGGCTGACCCTCGCTCATCTAGGATGCTGAGGCATTATGAACTTGCATAAGAGGCTGTGGGTAGGAATGGAGGCAGCGAGAGAGTAGGCAGCTGGCTGGAGGTGAGGAACAGTTTGTTATTCAGTGAGCCAACATTTATCCCATCTGCAAAGGCAAAGCACTTTGAGTACATGTCTTCATTTCATTTTCATGATCACCCTGAGAGGCATTTTTTAGTTTATGCTGCACCTACCATGTAGCAGGTGTTTTGCTGATTGATGGAGATACAGACTTCAAACATCAATGAATCTTTGACTTTATGCAGCACACAGTCTAAAACTATTCAAATGTTAGAGAAGAGAGGGTGGAATCTTGACAATGGTACAGTCATGACTAAAAACTCCATTGATTATTTAGTTTCCATTTCAGATTACCAGAATATTTCAGGACTATAGTTTATTCTTCTCTAGGTATTGAAAGTTGTTTAAATCAACCTCTCTCACAATTGAGTATTTTCACTAGGTACTGTCATAATTTTGAATTTCTAACTTGGTAGTTTACCTTTAATGAGAACTATTTGGGGTAGTTTGAAATGTGAAAATTTACATCTATATGAGAGTTAGTCCAAATTGAAATCTACTGAAATATATAAATTATCAAATCAATATATTTTAGACTAGGGTATTGTTTTTGTGAATTTTTACTGGCAAGAGTTTTGTAAAGTGATTCCACTGATGTATGCAACAATTTATAATTCTAGAAGAAAATATTTTTTCTTATTAATTAATTCATTTATTCACTCATTCATGTATTTTTTAGTTCCTAGAGCAACTACTTAACCTTTTACAGTCTAGAGTGAATATTGTGTCACTTCATGTAAAATGTAGAAACCTTACAACCATATAAATCCCTCTACCTCCTGGCCTTTCTGGTATAGTTGTCATATGTATTGCATTTATATGTATTGAAAACCCCAACGGATAATGTTGTCATTTTTGCTTTAAATAG
This sequence comes from Cheirogaleus medius, assembly GCA_008086735.1. NCBI lineage: Eukaryota > Metazoa > Chordata > Mammalia > Primates > Cheirogaleidae > Cheirogaleus > Cheirogaleus medius. The sequence goes on from VBSM01002035.1 coordinate 13,737,398, forward strand.
TCATACAGATTTTAGAGTACTTAGGAGTAGCAAAAGTAATCTATTACATTTAACCAGCTATTTGCTGTTTCTTTTGCTCTTCCTTCCTGCCTGAAGATCCAAGTTCCCCTCTGTTAATGTTTATTTTGGGCTTGAAAAACTTTCTTTAACATTTCTTGTAGACCAGGTCCGCTGATGACAAATTTTTGTAGTGGTTTTTTTTTTTTTCATCTGTGAATGTCTTAGTTTTGCCTTTATCCTTGAAAAGTATTTCACTGAACATAGAATATTGGGACAACATTTCTTTTAGGAGTTTAAAGATGTTCTGTCTTTTGGTCTCCATAGTTTCTTAAAAGAAATTTGTGATCATTCAAATTATTATTTCCTTATATGTAATGTAACATTTAAGTAGCTTTTGAGATTATTGTCTTTTTATTTGGTTTTCAGACATTTGATTATGATGTGTTTAGGTGTGGTTTTCTTTGAGTTTATCTTGTTTCTGAACCTCTGAGCTTCTTGAGTCTATAAATTTATGTCTTTCATTAAATTTGACAATTATTTTTTTCAGCTTTCTTTTTTGCCCAAATCTCTTTCTCCTAGCTTGTTGAGACTTCAATGACATATATGTTTAGACCTTTTGATTTTGTCCCAAAGATTCCTGAAGCTTTGCTCATTTTTTTTTCCCAATCTCTTTCTCTGTTCTTCAAGGTAGATTATTTCTATTGATCTCTTTTCAAGTTCACTTACTCTTTCCTGTGTCATCTCTATTCTGTTCCTGAGCCCATCCAGTGAGTTTTTAAAATTTCAGATACTGTGTTTTTCAGTTTTAAAGTTTTCATTTGGTTTTTTGTTATAGTTCATATTTCTCTGCCAAGTGTTCTTATTTTTTTTCATTTATTTCAGCTGTGTTTTCCTTTATCTCATATATTATAGTTATAATAACTCTTTTGAAGTCTAATAGTTCCCTCATCTGGATCATCTTGGAGTTGACATCTGTTGATTACATTTTTCCTCACGTAATTTTGGATTGTATCCTGAACATTCTGAGTGTTATATTGTCTAAATTATGGGTCTAGCTAGTATCTTCTGGAAAATGTTGAATTCTTGTTTTATCAGGCAATCAATCTCATTAGATTCAGATTGTAAGTTCTGTCTCAGTTTCAATGGATGGTGGTTCATATCTCAGTCCAGCCTTTCTAAGCTGTGGTAGGCTGATTTGGGTGTCCTTTGCCTGCATAGTTTAAAGAGCATTTCTGAGACTTGTATGAGTTGTTCAAATATCAGTTAAATTCTCTCAGCCTTTGCTACATGGGTTTAAGTCTGTCCCACACATGCATTATTCAGGCTGAAAGAAGTGTATATGTGTTTCAAAACTCAGTTCAGTTCTCAAAGTCTTTGCCATAGGAGTTTGGACATACTTCACATATGCATTTTTCAGGCTTTAGGCTGGGAGGTGTGGACATTGTTTAAAACTCATTTCTTTCTTACAGCCTTTATTATGCTAGTTCGGGTCTATTCTGCTTATGAATAACTCAAGGATTTGTTTGACACTTGTCCAGGTTCATGCAATTAGGTGATTCCCTTTTCTTACTCCCTTACCTTTGGGATTCACTCCCCCTACCCTCTCTAGTCTGCCAATAAAAACCTCCTTGCCTTATTCCTCTGGCTGGAAAAATGGAGTTATTATTGGCATTTTAACCTACTAGCACCTCCATACTGGTCCATAGCTGGGACTCACCCTCAGGACAAATCTGTGAGAGACCAAAGGTAAACAAAAATTAAAACAAACAAACAAATAAAAAATGTGAAAGAAAGCCCCAAACCAAGCCAACCAAACCAAAACAAACAAAAAAACCCTGCAAAACCTAAGCAAATTTATTCCTATGTGAGTTGTTCCTCCAAGTTTTGACTCCCCTGTACAATTTGTTTTTGTTTAAAGAATTCTAAAGTAGTTGTGTTTTTGTGTTTCGTCTAGAGTTTTTAGTTGTAGTCAGTGGTGGGGTTGATTCCACTATAGTGGCCAACACTCTTTGTATCTATTTTCTTGAGAGATATGAACCTCAGATTTTCTTGCCTTGTAACATTTTGTTATTTCTGAGTAAGAAGATTATACCAGCCTTATAAAACAAGTGGTGAAGCATTTTTTCTTTCCGTTCCTTGGAAAAGTTTGTTAAATATTGGTCTCATGTTTTCCTCTAGTGTTTGGAAGATTTCCCTGTTGCTTCGTGTCTGGAGCAGTTGTTTTCGTATGGGTGATTTACAGCATTAGTTACATTGACTTTAATAGTTATAAGACTATTTGAATTTTTGATTATTTCTGCTTTGTCAATTTTTTTTCTCTAGGACTATGTCCATTTTATGTAAATTTTCAAATGTACTGCATATAGTTGTTTATATCATCTTGAAAACTTTGTCTATAGGATCAAATTTTTGTTGCAGATATTTGTAATTTATGTTTTTTCTTCTTGACTGGTTGTACTAGGGGTTCATAAATTTTATTAGTGATTTCAAAAAAAATCTTTTGTTAAGTGATATTTATTTTCAATATTATACTTTTATTCTTATCATTATTTTCTTCCTATTACTTTTTAAATTTTAGTTTCCTGATTTTTTCTAACTTCTTGGGATGGATACTTGGATTAATTTTCCATTTTTGTTCTTTTCTAATATATGAATTTAAGGGTATAAATTTTTCTCTAAGGATGACTTTGGCTGTATTCACAAATTATGATATACAGTATTCTTGAGGGATTTGTTCTGGGACCTCCCACAGATACCTAAATCTGCTCAAGTCTCTTACATAAATATGCATATCCTCTGTATACTTTAACTCATCTCTAGATTATTTAATGCTTAATACAATGTAAATGCTTTTTAAATAGTTATACTGTATATGTCAGAATACATATTTGACTAGTGTAAGTTAGTACTTTTACCACTACAGTCTTGTGTCACCTAATGACCTGAAATGTTCTGAGAAATGTGTCGTTAGGTGATTTCATTGTGCGAACACCATAGAGTGTACTTACATAAACCTAAATGGTATAGTGTAGCCTGCTATGCATCTAGGCTATCCTTCTATTGGCTACAGACCTGTATGGCATGTCACTGCACTGAATACTATAGGCAGTTGGAAGAGACTGGTAAGTATTCATGTATCTCAACATAGAAAAGGCACAGTAAAATACAATAAAAGTTTAAAAATGGCACACCTGTACAGAGCACTTCCTGTGAATGGACTTACAGGACTGGACGTTGCTCTGGGTGAGTCAGTGAGTGATGAGTGAAAGTGAGGGCCTCGGACCTCACTGTGCACTACTATAGTTTTATAAACACTGTACACTTAGGCTATGCTAAATTTGTAAAAAATATTTGTCTTTCTTCAATAACAAATAAACTTTAGGTTCCTGTAACTTTTTTACTTTGTAAATTTTTGAAATTAAAAAAATTGACTCTTTTGTGATAATACTAGCTTAAAACACAGATATATTGTACAGATGAACAAAAATATTTTCTTTTTTTCAAACTTTTTCCTATTAAAAAAAAATTTTTTTTTTTACTATTTAAACTTTTTTGTTAAAAACTAAGACACAAACACACACATTAGCTTAGCCCTACACAGGGTCAGGATCATCAATATCAGTGTCTTCCACCTCCCCATCTTGTCCCACTGGAAGGTCTTCAGGGACATTAACACACATGGAGCTGTCATCTCCTATGATAACAATGCCTTCTTCTGGAATACCTCCTGAAGGACCTGCCTGAAGCTGTTTTACAGTTAACTTTTTGTTTCCTCTCTCTTTCTTTCTTTTTTTTTTTTTTTTTGGAATAGGGTCTTGCTCTGTCACTCAGGCTGGAGTGCAGTGGTACAATCATAGTTCACTGTAGCCTCACACCCTGGGCTCAGCAATCCCCCTGCCTCAAACTCCTGAGTAGCTAGGACTACAGGTGCATGCCACCAGACCAGTTAATTTTTCTTATTTTTTTTATAGAGATGGGGGTCTTGCTTTGTTGCCCAGGTTAGTGTTGAATACCTGGCCTCCAGAGATCCTCCTGCCTCGGCCTCCCACAGTGCTGAGATTATAGGTATCAGCCACCGCACTTGTCCTACAGTTAATGTTTTTTATGTATAAGTAGAAGGAATATACTCTAAAATCATGATGAAAAGTATAATAGATACATAAACCAGCAACATAGCCATTTATTATCATTCTCAAGTATTATGTACTATGTGCAATTGTATGTGCTATGCTTTTATATGACTGGCAGTGCAGTAGGTTTGTTTGTACCAGCATCAACACAAATGCTTGAGTAATGCCTCATGCTAAGACATTACAATGGCTACAGTGTCACTAGACTATAGGAATTTTTCAGCTCCATTATATACTATGGCACCACTGCTTATATGCCTTCCATCGTTGACCAAAACATTGCTATGCAGCACATGACCGTATATGACTATTTCAAGAACCTTGGAACACTTCAACTTCCTTTACCTCTCTCCTGTCTTTTGTATTGCTGTCATGCATGTTAGTTCTACTCTGTTTTAAATTATCATTAAATAATATACCATAAGATATTGTTGTACAACCAAAGTGTATTTAGATTTACCTATATGCTTACCTTTTTGATCGCTCTTTATTCTTTTATGCATTTAATATTTCTACCTGGAATCATTTTTCTTTTGCCTGAAAAACTTTAGTATTTCTTTTAGTGAAGTTCTAATGGCAATGAATTCTTTCAACTTTTGTTTGTTTCTAAATGTATTCATTTCATCTTCATTTTTGAATGGTAGTTTCATTGGATAGAGCATTGTAAGCTATTTTGGCAGTTATTTTCTTTCAGCACTTTAAAAAGATATTATTCCATTGTCTTCTGTCTTCCATCATTTCTATTAAAAAGTAGAATGTTGGTGTTATTGATGTTCTCTTTAAAGCCATGTGTCGTCTGTCTCTAGCTGCTGTAATATTTTTTCTTTCTGTTGGTTTTCTGTAATTTTACCATGATGTTCTTTGTGTAGTTTTAAAAAATATCTATACTGCTTAGATTCCCAAAGCTTCCTGAATATGTGACTTGGTGTCCTTTTGTTTGTTTGATATATTTTTGAAAATTCTTAGACATTATATTTTTAAAAAGTTCTTCCTGCCTATTCTCTTTCTTTCTTCCCTTTATGGGACTTTTCACAATATCCTATGTATCTCTTTTGCACTTTTCTATAGGTTTTTTATATTTTATTTGTATTGTGTGTTAATCTGGATCTTTTCTATTGACTTTTAGTCCACTGATGTCCTTTAACTAACAGCTCTACTGTTAAATGCATCTATTGTGTTCTAAACTGCACTTATTTCTCAGTTCAAGAATATTTATTTGGTTTTTCTTATGGAGAACAATTTTCTGGTGAAGTTTGCAATCTTATATTCTTTGAACATATTAATTACTAAATGTGGCCTAGCAGTTTTTCTTAGGTCTGTGTCTGATGACCTCATACCTGTATCCCTGGGGGTCTGTATGTCATTAAATATGAGGTGTCCGATTTTGAATCAAAAGTGTAGTTTATTATATCTCAAACAAGAAGCAGTACAATTAATCAAAGTATGTGCCTAAACTATTGACACAGTTTTGCCATCTTAATGGTATTCATAGCTTGTTTATGCCAATGGTGAAGAAGCCAGGAGAGCAAGTGGCCATGAAATAGCAAAAGGCGTTTTCTGTAGCTTGTTGAGAATTGAATATTTTTCCTTGGAAGAAGTGGTCCAAAGCCTGGAAGAAGTGATAGTCAGTGGGTTTGAGGTCTAATGAATACGTTGAATGACAGAGTTTCCATGTTCAGCTTCTGTAGTTTGAGCAGCATTGTTTGTGTGACATGTGGTCCAGCATTGTCTTGCAAGAGGACTGGAGTGTCTCTGTTGACCAATCTTGGCTGCTTAATCGCAAGCATCCTCATCATTTTGTCCAGTTGGTTGTAGTAGACATCTGCTGTCATTGGTTGACCAGGTTTCTTGAAGCTGTAGTGGAGAATGCCAGTGCTGGACAGACACCATTAGCTTTTGTTCTGATGAATATTCAGTTTTGGACTGTGCTTTGGAACTTCTTCTTTATCCAACCATTGTGCCGCACACTTGGGATTGTCAATTTTTCATTACTTGTAACAATATGTAGTAGAAATGGTTTCCCTTTATGTCATGACAGCAAAGAAAGGCAAGCTTCGAGACAATTTCTCTTCTGATGCTCATTTAATCCATGCGGTACTCATCTATGGAGCTTCTTTACCGTGCCCATTTGTTTCAAATAGTCCAGTACTGTTGGAATAGTAACATTCAACCTTGCTGCTAATTCATGCATAGCTTGAGAAGGATTCGCTTCCACTATAGCTTTCAGCTCATCATTATCCACCTTGGTCTCAGGTCACTCATGTGGCTCATTTTCAAGATTAAAATCACCAGAACAGAACTTCTCAAATCATCAATGTACTGTGAGTTCATTGGCCACATCCTTCCCAAACATTTCGTTGATATTCTGAGCTGTCTGTGCTTCATTTGTTCCACGACAAAACTCTTATTCAAAAATAACAAGAATTTTTGACTTATTAATAGTTTCACAAAAATTGCTCTAAAAAAATTGAAAGATAATCATAAGCCAAAACATGCATTTGAAAGACTGAGGATGTACCCTCACAATAAATATAAAACAAGAAGTGTCAAAAGGAAATGTCAGAGATATCAACTGTCAAATGTAGTACTTAAATAAAGAAATAGGACATTTCATACTTAATAACCTAAAACTAGTTATTTTTTTTCTCTTGGCCCTGTATGTTGAAATGCTTAGCAGTTTCAGAGTGAATGGTTTACTTTGTATTTGGAAACTTATAGAGGCTAGGATCTCTGCATTGATATTTTTCAGAAAGGATTTTCTTTGGCTTCTGGAAAGCACTTAGAGTAGGAGCAGTTCACCTTCACCTGATCAGGGATTGAACTGGGAGGCGCCTGGGTGTCGATCTTTGTATGCGGGTCTGTTTCTGACTTTCCCTCACTCCTAGGGTATAATTCTTCAGTGGTCCATACTGAAAGCTTGGAGTGTTTCTCAGTGTTGTAGGCTCTGAACTCCAATTTTGATCTCCCCCACATAATGAGACTGATGATAGCTCCACTTAGCTTTTCTACCTCTTGATGGCTACTTTCTGTTAAGCTTTGCTGCTTCTCTACCTATGATACTCATTTCAGGTAAGTATCAAACCCCAGGAAGAGAGAAGTGGCTCAGACTGTCAAGTTATCCTCTCTGCAATTCCCCTTTTTAGAGGATCTTGGCCCCTTGATTCCTGGCTGCTTTGGCAGCTCTGAACTCTACCCCTTATCTCCCCGCCCCTCTAACCCTATAGCACTGATGAAGCTTTGCTTAGCTTCTAGGCCTTCAGCCATATGGCTTTTGATTTATCTAGTGCCTCAAGGGGGAGAGCAGTGTAGAATGCTGGCTTCCTCTCAGGAAGTTTCTATTCTTTCCAGAAATTTGGCCTCTCCATTCCTAGATGCCTTCATATGTCTATAATTTCTCCAAATAAATATTCTTTGCACTTGATCTAGCTTTTCTAATTGTTCTCAGCAGAAGTGTTTGCCTTAATCTTGCCCATCATTATACTAAGCAAAATTCGGGAATAGCTTTTACTCTTTGTAGGAGGCAGCTACATTTGGTGGAGAGCTTGGAACTCAGGTAAAAGCTTGAGCTACTCTCCTTTATCCTGGCATATCTGCAGGGTCACTGTGAGAACTACAGGGCACAATGATATGTAAAATCCAATAATGAAGGGAACAGAGCTGTGCAAATGTTATGGACCTTTTGTTTCAAAAAGCACCAAGGTCTTGGGTTAACAATATATTATGTTTTTATCTAAAAGGTTTGGGTGTTTGGCACTGGGAGAAGTGTCCAGCCCTGGGTCTTTGCCGTGTGCTAGGTTCCTTTTTATGAGCTTCCTGGTAATAAACTCTTAGGCCACATTTAGTAACCTCATAAGGTTCACTAGATCTCCCAGTTTGCCGTTGTTTCATTTGACCATAAAGGTGTTGACTTGGGTAAAGGAAGAAAAAGAGACCAATTTTTAGTCCTTTAAAAGATGAAAATTTTGTTTTTCCATAATTCTCAGGAGAGTGAAGGAGTTTGTGAGTGGACAGAGCAGACCAAACATTTCAGCCATCACCCATGGCTCTTTTGGTCGTCTCCCTGCTCCCTTTCACCAAGCTTGACAGAAGTTATTTTCTGAGCCACCTAAGCTCAGATAAAGCAGAAATGGCTTGCATGCTCTTGGTCTAGCTTTGTTCCAGAAACGTTTTGTGGATCTTCTTCTATTTTAATTTAAAATTTATGTGATTAGGGGATGTTGTGTGAATTTTTCAAAACTAGATTTCTACCTTATAGCTTAGATACGAAGGACAGTAAAATAATGGACCTTCAGAATTGCCGGGGTGCAAAGGGCTACATCTTGAGCCTCCATAGATCTCTAGTTTGGTTTTTTTGGCAGGATGGTATAGCAGAAACCTGAGTTCAAATCCTGACTCTGCCACTTAACTGGATATGATCTTATGGAGAGCTCTAATGTCTTTGAGTTTTGGTTTTATCACCTGTGCAAGAATAAAGAGAAGAATGAGAATGGTACCCACCCTGAACTGAGAATTACACATAATGTATATAAATCACCTAGCCCATGGCACCATTAAATGGTGCTAAAAAGATTGAGCAAATATTTATTGACTCTGGCCAGACTCTCTGATGGGAATGTAGTTATATCTTTGAGGAGGTGGCCATAGTCTAGCAGTGATCTCTTTAGCAAGTTCATAGGGATTCTAGTCTTTTATTTCAAGTACTTTTATTTCACACACAAAATTCAAACCTTGAAGTCAGAACCCTGAGAACAAGGACTTGTGACCTATTTCACCTGCAGCTTTATTCTGTCTTGCATTATTGCTCCCAGCAGGCCTCTACTGATCTTCACTAAGTTGTTCACCATGGTAACTGGACAATATCCTCCCTGTCTGAGTTGGGAGATGACAGACTTCCTGTTTAACAGATGCAGAATGGAGATGCAGCATGACAGCCTGTATTGTTATGTATGGAGTTGGGGTTTCGGTTTGGCTTTCAGACATGCCAGAAGCGTGTTGATGTAGTGGCACGGTGCTCAGCTGCTGTTGTCTCCATTAGGAGCTCACATTTGTTTTCACGGAAGACCCTGGGATCTTTCCAGAGGCCAGTTGCACCTGTGCATTCCTGTGTCTTGGACACCTCCAAGGCCCCAGGTGTCTCCTGCGGCATCAGAACTACCTTTGTGTTGTGTTGAAGCATCAGGAATGAACGCAGATATTTCTGAAACTAGCAACACTGCTGGCATCCAGTCTGGAGAGACTTGACTCTTCTGTGTGTGTCTTTTGTTCCACAACAGGTGATTCTGTTTTCCCTGATCTTTGTAAAGCCTGAAGGGCTAGTGATTTCTATGTGGAATTTGAAAATTTTTGAAAAGTTAAGAAACCTTTATGGAGTTTGTTATTCATTCTTACTTCTTTTCTTCTCTTACTCTATTTTGTGTACACGGAGGTTATTCGGTTATAAACATGCCAGTTTTTCTGCCGAGTATCAGTTGCCTTGGCAAGCTTTTTATATAATGCACCATATTTGCTGTTCTAGGACCCATTTTTGAATATCTTGTTCGGAGCACTCATTTCAGTAGAGAGGGAAATTTTAATATTTGGACACTTGTGGATTACAGAGGACTCTTTTCCCTTCTCATCTTGTTGTTACTTCTTGTCATCTGTTTTTTGCCACCTCAATATATGATGCTTCTAAATAACTCAGGGTAGAAGAAGGATCCATCATGGAAAAATGTTATGCAAGTAGGAAACTTTACCTAGGTAAGTTTACTGTTAAGAAAAAAAATTAAAAGGAGAAAGAAAAGGAAAAAACAAGACCTACTCACAGTGCTGACTATTAAGTCAGCTTAATTTTTTTCCCCCTGTGGTGTAAGTATTTTAGAGCTATTAGTGTTACTAGTTTCTGGTCCTAAAAACAGACATGAATCTAAAAGGCATCATAGTTTTATTATAGAGAAATTATGCCAAATTTCATTGTTTACTTCATTCTTGCCAGTAGAGTATTTCCTGGCTGCTTCTTTGAGCTTCCCAAAAGACCAAGATCTGAGAGTCTATAAAATTCTCCTCTCTGACTTACCTTACTCCTATCCAAGAAAATGTTTCCCAAATCTCATAAGAATTATGTAAGGCAATACATGTTTAAATTGGTAAATTGTGAGGGTCATTAATTTCTGAAATGGCTTAATAATTTTTGTAGATAATTTCAAAGAGCATAACTATGATGTATGAATGAAAAGCTCATCTTAGCATGTAAATAGTTTCTGAGCCAGAGTCAGACACAGGGATTCTAAAGGCAAACTCTGTTGGACTCTGTGGGAGACAGGTTGCAAATGTTGAGCTTCATTAAGCATGTTATACTTACAGCTCAAGAAATGCAATAAATTTGTATGAGAGATTATTCAGGCCACATGTCACCTTGATAGTCTTATAAAATTCCTTTTATCTTGCCAAGGAATCTATATTTGACATTTTTATTTCAACAATATTTTATATAGGTAGATGTAGATAAATCTCTTTGCAAAAGAAAGAATTATAAATGCTAATTTGTTCAACTGAGTTGAAACATTTTTTTGTGATGGTTAATAGGACAAAATACATAAAGATTAATTAAATGATCTAAAATTTCCAAGCTTCTTTTTAATCATGTAAATTGAATCTGTTGCCAAAAGATACCCAGCTCTGGTAAACATGATAAATGGTGATGGGCACACGTGGTGACTTGGATGGACTCCATTTCTGGGTTCTGCCTGAGCATGTTGGCCACAGGCTGTGGTTTACAAAAGTTATCCACTCTGCCAACATGTAAGCCAGGGATCGGTGGTCACTGGTTTCTTATGTCTTTAGGGAGCCTCCACGTTGAGAGGACAAGGGGACATGCTTGGTTGCTGGGGCTAGTATCACTAGGAAATGAGTGGCTCAGATGTCACAGCTGCCAAATATCTGGGTGTTTCTCTTTGGTGAAGTCCGATGTACCTTGGTCGGGGATAAGAAATTCTTAAGCAGGAGGTAGAAAGCCTACCTTCTGGCCCTCACTCTGCCAGCCAACTGCATGGAACCATAGAACCACCAGCTGTGAGACGGGGGCAGTGTCCCTTATTTACCTTTTAGGGTAAATGTGAGGAGCTCTTTGAAGTGATGATTGTCAGAGCTCTTGAAAAATCTTATACAGTATGTTAGTTAATATGTTGGGTGATTCATCAAATACTCTGTCCTCATCTGTCAAAGAAGCAGGCTCTATCCTGGGCTGGCCTTGTGAGCAAGAGGCTCACACATACATGTACCCGATGCTTAGTCATGTTGTAAGAACGCTTTCAGATGCTGCTGGGTTGCCACTTTGGAGCTGAAAGGGATTTTTGCCCAGTTTGTTCACCCATAGTGTAATAAAGTACTTGGCATGTGTTAGGTGGTTTTATAAAAATTTGTTGAATGGATGGTTTTCTCAAGCATTTTAGTTAGTAAGTAACACACGATCTTGTCAAGGCCAAGGTTACAGGTTTCATGGTTGTGGAGACATGTGCATCGTGCTCCATTCCATGGAGGCAGACAGCCGCTTACTGTCAGGCAGCTGCATGGAGAATGGAAGGAGTGGTCCTGGTGCGGGGTGGGAGGGAGTTTGCAAGAATTCAGGCAGCGAGGCTGAGGCTGTCGCACAGGGTGTGACCCCCTGCCCTTGGCATAGCTGAGTTTGCTTGTTCCTACGTGGCATAGCTAGGCTCAGCCCCCAACTCTTGGGTCCACTGCCAGTTATCCAAGCACAGGCATGTTTCACAGGAATGACCTCCTCTGTGGCCTTGGGGTGGCCTCAGCTGTGTAAACACATGTATATATGTTTACATACTATGTGTGTATGTGTCTGTATACCATTTATATGTTGCAAGGTGTGCTGTGTGTATCTGTCCAACATGAAGAACTCAGCTACAGAGTCAAACAGATGGATGGGTGTCCTTTACCTCATTCACACCATTTTTCTTCTTAGCACTTTCCACTGACTGATATTTTTATATTCTATCCCTCTGAGCCCTGAAATAGCAACTCTGTGAGAACAGGGGCTTAGCATTCACCCTTGTATCCTCAGGCCTAGACCAGCCTAGCACAGTGTGGAATGAATGAATGGTGGACGAAGCCGTTAAGTGGGAGCCTCAGAACAATTATCCATACACTGTGGGCTATAGATGAGAAGTTGCCGGTTAGACAAGGGTGAACACCACACAAAGGGCACAGAAAGGAAATGCATGCCACAGTGACAGCTCATCCTAAGGCATAGAGCCTCCAGACACTCTAGCTAGACATGTCCTGAGTACATATTTTTAAAGGCTGCCTTGCCTTTTTGGCTTCTGTGGCCTCCTATACCTTGGGAAACACATCCAATGACATACATAGCCCTGGTAAAGTAGCACAGTACTTCTTTGTGCTCCATTTTCTAAGGGACCATAGGAATGTTCATTCTTTGGGACAGAATTCTTATAGCATTAGGAAAACGAGCAATTTGGACATAATGAATGACTTGTCAATGGCAATTTAATCCAAGGAGGAGTTGTCTGCAAGCAAGAGATCTGAATCCCTTCTCAGCTCAAAGAGCAGTTGGGAATCATTAAGCATGGAGGATTTAAGGTCTCTGTTTGATCATAATACAGTTTTCAATGTCTTGTAGAGCTGCATAATATGGGAACTGAAGACAAAGGATGGGTTGACTGTTGGTAACAATAAAACAAAGCAGGTTTTCACGAACATTTAAAAAAAAATACCTGCTCTTCCAGATCTTGGTTTTTAATACCATTTTTCAATGAAAGCAACTAGGAGAAATGGCTGATTCTAGGACTGGGGCAGGGAATTTATAAGAGGAGCCTAGAGCATTTATAGTGTCATAAAGTAAGGAAGTGCTCAAAAAAACGAACAAAATCCAATGATGAGTGTATACCAGAGAGACACAGGAGTCAACTGAAAAAGCTCCCAATGGCCAAAGCCGGAAAAATTTGAGCAACAAAATAAATCAGGTAGTACCAGATTATAACACTATTCGTGATATGTGTAAATGGGAGGACAGTAGTCGCATCTCCCATGCAACAGAATTCCAAACAGTTTATGTAGCTATTGTGCCTTCAAGGAGGTGGAACATAACTCCCGCTCCTCAAGTGTTGGCTGTGCATTGCGACTTCTGTCCAAAGAGTACAGTATGGACAAAAGGCTGGGGGGAGGGTGACTTCACAGTGGAGAAACCTGACAACCACCACCTCAGCCAGGTGATCACAGTTAATATTGACAGTGATAAGTCATGTTTATAGCGAATACCCTTGACAAGATATGATGAGAATGGCACTGTACCTCTGTGGTTGTCCTCTCCCAAACCTATAACCCCAGTCTAATCATGGGGAAAACATAAAGGTAAATCCCATTTGAGGAACAAGCTACAAAACACGTGACCAGCACTCCTCAAAACTACACTCACGAAAACAAGGAGAGTCTAACAAGAGCTGTCACAGACTAGAGGAGCCCAAGGAGACATGACAACTAAATGTAATGTGATATCCTAGATGAGATCTTGAAACAGAAAAATGACATTAGGTAAAAATTAAGGAAATCTGAATAAAGTATGGACTTTAATTAATAATAATACATTTAAAGAAAAAATCAAACAACCCTATCAAAAGTGGGCAAAAGGCATGAACAGAAACTTTTCAAAAGAAGACAGAATAATGGCCAACAAACATATGAAAAAATGCTCATCTCTAATCATCAGGGAAATGCAAATCAAAACCACAATGAGATATCACTTATCTCCAGTGAGAATGGCCTTTATCAAAAAGTCCCCAAACAACAAATGTTGGCATGGATGCGGAGAGATAGGAACACTCCTACACTGCTGGTGGGACTGCAAACTAGTTCAGCCTCTGTGGAAAGCAATATGGAGATACCTTAAAGCGATACGAGTATATCTACCATTTGATCCAGCAATCTCATTCCTGGGCATCTACCCAAAAGAACGAAAGATAGTCTATAAAAGACATCTGCACTCGAATGTTTATAGCAGCACAATTCACAATTGCAAAGATGTGGAAACAACTGAACTGCCCATCAATACATGAGTGGATTAATATAATGTGGTGTATGTATACCATGGAGTTTTATTCAGCCACAAAAAACAATGGTGATCTAGCACCTCTTGTATTTTCCTGGATAGAGCTGGAACCCATTCTACTTAAGTATCCCAAGAATGGGAAAACAAGCACCACATGTACTCACCAGCAAATTGGTATTAACTGATCAGCACCTAAGTGCACATATAGTAATAACATTCAACCTATGTTGGACAGATGGGAGGGGCGAGGAGGGGATGGGTATATACATACATAATGGGTCCAGTGCGCACTGTCTGGGGGATGGACATGCTTGAAGCTCTGACTCGGGTGGGGCAAGGAAATATATGTAACCTAAACATTTGTACCCCCATAATATGCTGAAATAAAAAAAAATAATGCATTAATATTGGTTCATTAGTTGTGACAAATATACCATGCTAATGTAAGAGGAAACAACAGTGGAAACTGGGCATGGGAGATGTGGCAACTGTCTGTACTGTCTTAGCAATGGTTCTGTAAATCTAAAATTATTCTAAGATAAAGGGTTTATTAAAAATACCCACTGAACTAAACTCTGAATTTATTGTCACTTTTGATTGAACAGCAGGATGCCAAGTCAGCATGCCAATATATGTTCTGTGGATGAAAGTTGAGGGGCAGGTGAACTTACCTCAACAAATAAAAACTCTGTGCACAGACGCCATCAGGAATATGGTCAATTCTTGCCAGAGTCAACAGGTGACTCTTCAAATAATGCAAAGCTCGTCTGAAATACCATTGTTCCAAGTGGGCCAAACCAAAGAGGCCATACAACACAGTGGCTAAGCCACACTGCCCTGGGTTCAAATCTAGCCCTGAGGCATAATAGCCAAGGGATTTTTGTACAACTTGTTTATACTCTGAACCTCAATTTCCTCATCAATAAAATGAATGTCATAGTATATCATATTATCATTGGCAGTTTTGAGGACCGAATGAGGGTCATAATGTATGTACAGCACCCAGCACAGTACTTGGTACTCATTAGCTGTTCTGTAAATGGCAGCTGTTGTTATTGTCAATAACTTCTTTTTTTAACATGCAAAAAGCATTCCATGAGCACAGGTCTAATGATTCTGCTTAATGGCAGTAGATGATGCCAGTGGCTACTTTGGTCTGATTTCAAGTGTAGCAGGATGTTCTTCCCCTACAAAATGTTTGTTATCAACACCCCTAGACACCCCCCCCAGAAGAATTAACTGTGTTAAATAATTTGTTAAATATGACTATATCTCTTTCAAGATGCTCATGTGCCCCGGAGGAATAACACATCTGGTGTGAAGGGGCTTATGAGGTTTGCCATGTAGGGAGCCTGGGAGCAGTCAGGACAGAGGCTTGGGAGGGAGACAAGTTTGGAGGGGAGGTGAAGATACCTTGCTACTTCCCAACCCCTCCAGATCTACCTACAGATGGCCCTGTTGCTATTTATCTAAGAAAAGTTAGTGTTTTCTACTCCCTGCTAATCTAAGTATCCATGCTGTTTGGATTTATCTAATGTGTACAAAGGAAATATAGGTCAAAAGCATTTTTATGGATGTACATGGTAAAGATTGATCTTTTCCCGAGCAGCTGGATCTCTGGAACTTGACTTTTATGTGGAGGAATGCTAGTAGACCCACCAAGATTTCATTTAATGTGTTCAACTTTTTAATTGCCTTTTTTCTGCCTCTCAGGAATGATTACATCAGTATCATTCACTCCACTCCGATTAAAAATCCAAGCATTTCTGTTGTCAGCATGTACCACCGAGGCATGCTTACTTTGGCTCAGTTTCCCCTTGGCTGCATTTTCCAAGTCTTTCCCCTCTTTTATTGCAGGATTTCCCCAAAGTTACATGAATTCACCAAGTTCTATGGGTGAACAAATTTAGGGAAAAATGGTTCCATGGGTAAATAAATTTAGGAAATGTGAAAGCAAGTTAAGCAGGTTTCTTTGCTGCAGGACTTTTCAGAGCCTTGGTTTTGCTGGTGTGCATTGTGAGTCACTGAGAGTGTGTGTGGCATGGCTCATCTCCAAACTCCCATGAAACCTGGCTTCTTGCAGCAGTTCTTGATGCTGAGGGATTAGTGTTCTGAGGCACACACTTGAAAACATGGTTCTGTGCTATTTTCCAATTTCTTCACACGCATCAGACTTGCATTTCTCTGTCCCCAAGTTGTCTGTAGCATAATTTACATGTTATTAATTTTTTCCTCCATATCGTTCCCCCTCATCCCTGCAATATATGTTTGTAATTTTTCCAATAGCATGGTTGAACCTCTGCAGAACTTGGGGTTTTATTTTAGTCACATAATCTCCCGTATTGGTATTGAGTTATTAGTGAGTTGTCAATCACCTGTACATATTAAGGAGGCAGAAGCAAATTGTTGCTGAACCCAGAGGTGGAGCAAATCATCTCAAATGATGATGCAAAAAAATCCAATTTCGGTTCTGTAATTGCTTTCTTATGGCAGTCCCACTATGTGGACTCATTTTAACAGGAAAAAAACTGGAAAGATAATGCACTTGCTAAGATACTTACCTTCTGTCATCATAGAGCTTCTTACTATTGGGGAGAAAATAGTAAATCTCAAGTCATCCAGTTTTTGTGGTGTCATTTTTTATATATGACAGTACCTGGTAGAAAAGTGGATACAATTAAGCAAATCTATCCTATTTTTCCTGAGAAAAGGAAAAATGACACAAAAGGTCATTCCCAATTTAAGTCTAAATGATGAAAACAGAGGCTTCGCAAGAGCTGCAGAGAAGACCCCTCAACAGAAGGCAGTATCTCCCTGCTGCAGTCTGAACTGCCCGTGATGGGACCAAGTGAGACATGGTACAGTGATTCAAATCAACTCTTTTTCCTTCTGTAGGTCAAGGACATTAATTTCCTTATATCTCCAAAGGTGTTGTTTACCAAAACCATAAACCATAGCACTAATAAACTCATTTGAGGTCTATAGATCATTTAATATTTTATTTATTAGCAACATATACATAAGCAGGTGTGTTTATTGTTGTAAAATGTAAACATACTGTGGATGTGATGCCCATAAATTTGTTATCTTCTTAAAGCTTGACAAAATATTATTTGATATGCAGAAAGGAGTGGGTGTCTGGGCCTGTGGCTAAAATATAGGACATAAGGCAGTATTGGACAGTAATGCTTTTTTTAAAATAATTTATTTCAGAGTATTATGAGGGTACAAATATCTTGGTTACATAAATTGCCTTTGCACCACCTGACAAGCATGCCCATCCCCCAGATAGCATGCACTGCATCTGTTAGGTGTGGATTCACCCATCCTCTCCTGACCGCCCCCCAAACCTGCCCAACACCTTATGAATGTTACTTCCCATACATGCACATTAGTGTTGATCAATTAGTACCAATTTGATGGTGAGTACACGTGGTGTTTGTTTTTCCTTTCTTGTGATACTTTGCTTAGTAGCATGGGCTACAGTTCCATCCAGGGTAATACAAGATGTGCTAGATCACCATTGTTTTTTGTGGCTGAGTAGTACTCTATGGTATACATAAGCCACATTTTGTTAATCCACTCATGTATGGATGGGCACCTGGGTTGTTTCTATATCTTTGCAATTGTGAATTGAGCTGCTAAAAACATTTGATGTGTTTTTTATAGAATGTCTTTTTTACCTTTGGGTAGATACCCAATAGTGGGATTGCTGGATCAAATAAATAGTAGTTCTACTTTTAGTTCTTTGAGGTATCTCCATACTACTTTCCATAGATGTTGTACTAGTTTGCAGTCCCACCAGCAGTGTAGGAGTGTTCCTATCTCTCCGCATCCACGCTAACATTTGTTGTTTTGGGGCTTTTTCATAAAAGCCATTCTCACTGGAGTTAAGTGGTATCTCATTGTGGTTTTGATTTGTATTTCCCTGATGATTAGAGATGTTGAGCATTTTTTCAAATGTTTGTTGGCCATTAGTCTATCTTCTTTTGAAAAGTTTCTGTTTATGTATTTTGCCCACTTTTTAATGGGGATTGATTTTTTTCTTGCTGATTTTCCTGAGTTCTGTATAGATTCTAGTTATCAGCCCTTTATTGGATGTGTAACATGCAAATATTCTCTCCCATTCTGTAGGTTGTCTGTTGGCTCTACTGATTGTTTCTTTGGCTGTGCAGAAGCTTTTTAATTTGATCAGGTCCCATTTATTTATTTTTATTGATGCTGTGATTGCTTTTGGGGTCTTCTTCATAAATTCATTGCCTAGGCCAATGTCTATAAGAGTTTTTCCAACATTTTCTTCTAGATTTCTTATGGTTTTGTGCCTGAGGTTTAAGTCTGTTATCCATCGTTGAGTTGATTTTTGTGAGAGATGAGAGGTGTGGATCCTATTTCAGTGTTCTACACGTGGCTATCCAATTTTCCCAGTACCATTTATGGAATAGGGATTCTTTTCTCCAGTGTGTTTTCTTTTATGGGGGGCCACCCTATGCGAGCATGCCACAGCAGCTAGGAACCACTCTGCACCCTCACCCCTGTTCTGCCCCTGCAGGCACCCACACCTGGTGAGACTAATTCACAAATAACCTCTCTGTACCCCCAAGTGATGCGATCGTGTCCTCAGTGTACAGGATCTGGCCTGCAGGTCTGTCCCCCAGGCCCAAGAGATTAATCCCTGAGCATGCCAGGGAGAAGGATACTGGTCCCAAGTCTCTCACGGGGTGTCCAAGCTGGGTCAATGTCCCTCCACCTCGGGGTGTGTCCTGGTCTGCTGGAGTCGCTGGGCAAACAGCACCAGGGGGTGCCAGCAGGCATGGAGCTCACAGTCCGAGCACCCCTTAGACTGCTGCAGGACCCCAAAAGGAAATGTCTGAGCTCTGTTTCCTGTGGAAGCCTCTGTGTAGTGGCTCAATTGTCACTCTCGACACCTGTGGGTTGGGGAGGGGAAGGGGAAAGAAAGAGTCTAGGTGGAGGAACGTCTACCCTCTGGTTGTCTCCAGCCCTCTGTCTGGGAGGCACTCCGCCCAATGACCAGGCTCGGGGTCACACAGATCACCTGGGACCCACTGGACCCCTGGGGCTCCTGCAGTCTGGGCCAGAGTTGGGAAACGTCTGTGTGGCGTCTTTGGGGCGGGAGGCACCCTGGGCGGGGTCTGGGAGCCTGATGCCCTGTCCTCGAGAAGCTCTCCACTCACTGGCAGCAGCAGTCTCTGGGCTCGCGCGTCGGCAGAAACTCTCTCCAGCAGCTCAGGAGCCCCCAGCAGTCCGAGATGCGAGGGAGGGGAGTGTTAGAAGGTCCGCCTACCCTCCTGCTGGTCTCTGAGCCTCTCAGGGCTTAATCCCCACTGATGCCTTTCTCTTTCTGGTTCTGCTCCACAGCCTCTTCCTGTAGCGCCTCCTGTAGGTTCAGGCACCCTTCCTTTATACAGTGCTCCAACCTCTGTTTGTCTGTCTTTTTGTTTTTTCTTTTTCATCTAAAACTTCTCTTTCTTACGGAGACGCTCTGGTTGGTGGCGTCTTTGGTCACCATCTTGCTCCAGGTAGACAGCGATTATTGAGTGAAGTAAATCCCAGCTCTGGGGCGGAACTTGGCTTGGAGTATGGTCAAGGCCTTCCAAAGGCTTCTGAAGAGAAGAAAAAAATAGAGATTGAATTTTTGAGATGCTTTGCTTTCAAACCCTATTAGCGAGAATGCAGTAATTGTATTGGTTAAATGTGGAAACAAATCAATTACTAAATATTTATAGGGTAACCACTATCCCAAAGGAAGGGTATAGAGCAATGAACCTAACTATTCCAGCCTTTGGAGATTTTATAATTCATATGGAGAGATGAGATATAAACTCATGGACAAAGTTCAATAGCTAGTGTAAGAATCAAAGAGTGCTGAAGCAGCCCAGGTTTTCAATAGCTGCATTTGGGGTCCAAGCCAAAAGTGCTGGGTCAGAAGAAGAGAGATCACTTTGTTTCTTAGGGGTTCGAGAAGGACAGATGCGGCTCTACTGGTTGCCATGGTTGAGAATCATAACTTTCTTTCCTGAAAAGGAGACAGTCCTAGCTAAGGAGGAAGTAGGGGGTGGTGGGTAAATATCAGGGCTTCAAGTACAACCTATGTGGAATTTTGAGCAAGTTATCTGAGTCTCTAATCCTCTCTTTACTCATTATTAAAATAGGCATAGTTAAAATATAATATAATGTGACTACAATAACTACCAACTTAGTTTCTGGGACAATAAAATCAGACAATACTTTTAAAATAAAATCACTTTATACTAGGCTAGGTACTTCGTAAAGTCTCTCTAAATATCAGCTGCTATAATAATCACTGCAAACACCTGTGGAAACTTACTTGGGGCCAGGAATAAAGTTTGTAGAGTAGAGAAACATGTAGTTAAAGAACTGAATTTCTAATTTTAACATATAAAATATCCTTTTGGCTTTTATGCCAGCATTATCTGGGGTGGTCCAAGATCTAAAAAGTGTCTCTCTAAGTAAGAGGGAATTTGGAATATTCAACCCATCAAGATAGGAGAAGAGCAATGGCTGGCGATAGTCATATTAGGTGGATGTTTTTTTAAATGAAAACAGTGCTAGCCTGGGACCACCAAAGGCCTTGGCAGATCCTGTTCGTTGGTTGTTGGCCGTCAGAAACTCAGCAGTAGGGTTTAAAGATCAATGATGACTAGCACGTCTGTTTTGTTCCAACCTCCCCACGAGAACAGTAATTACTGGATGTAATAATGCTTGTCAAAGGCGGTTACTGAAAACCCTCTGCTGCTTCAGCATAATCAGAATGACAGAAGTTGCAGGATGGTTTTCCTCGTGAGAGGCACCCACTCGGAATGCTAAGCAGGTGAAGTGAGAGGGCGTGCATCAGCAGCCGGGAGGGCGTTTCCCTCTAGCACATGACGAGGCGAAAGGAAGTAGGAGGAGGAAGAATGTGACTTACCTGGTTTATGGTTCATGATGTGCATCTCTGAATTGATTTCAGGGTCTTCATTCTTCTTGGCTGCTGGTTTTATAGGGACACTTGGAGGGGCCACGACAGAGTGAAGGCTGGCTTTCCCCTTAGAAACTTTGGAGCTATTGTCATATAGTTAACTTGGAAATATCTTGGCAAAGAAATACTTACCAACCCTCCCCCCCAAACCTTATGACCCAGTTACAGTTGAATCAAAATAAAATATGTTATCATCCAATTCCCTGAAAAATAATTATCTAAAAATAAAGTCTGGAGGTTTTATTCTTTTGTACTTTTGCTTTCTTTTGGCTGACCTCAAAATGGAACTGACATCCAGTGGCAAATGGGCCCAATAGCTAAGAGCTGGGTCCCTTGGAGTCATTCTATATTTTTGCTTTTATTTGCTGCCAAACATTCAGTCTTAGGGAAATTTCAACATTTATCTAGAAAATCTCAGTGCTGAGCTGCACACTCTTGTCTAGGTGACCATGACTACTGGGCACTATTGTAAGCAACCCCCAAGCAGAGTTGCATATAGTCCTCATAGCACACTGAGAGGGTGGTTCTATTACTATCAGGGGTACCTCTGTTAGAGATGAGAAAAACTAGTACAGTGAGCTAGGTGTGTTGCCCAGGGTTACCCAGCTCGTAAACTATGGAGCTGGGATTCTAAACCCAGGCCATCTGGTTCCAGATTCTGCAGTCTAAGAAAGTCTATTAATCATCAAGGGAGCTTTTAGGTAACTTTGAGATGAAGACATGAATTGCAGAGCAGAGTCTGAGCAAACTGGGTCTTACGGAGACCAATTTGGGTATCCCAACTCAAATTGCATGGGAGACACTGTTGGCTGGCTTATGACCTGCTGCTGACTCACACAGCTGATGTTGCATGGAGGTGAGAGGTGGTGGGAGTGATGCTGAGCTGGCAGTGTCTCAGAAGCTCGTGGGCATAGGGCTCCAGTGTGGGGCAAGGATTAAGAGCTTATGCTTTGGGGTCACATGCACCCAGCTTCAAATGCTGAGTGTTGGTAGTGGTAGCTGGCAAGTGGTTCCAACACTTGCTTCTGGTGGGGCCTTGGGCAGGATACTTGGGCAAGTTGAAGTAACTTGATTTTTCCATCTAAAATATGATGATAAGAATACCCAAGTAATAGGGGTGTTGTGAGGATTAAGTGAGAGAAAGTATGTATACTAGTCCCCCTTATCCGAGGGGGATACATCCCAAGACCCCCAGTGAATGCCTGAAACTGTGGATAGTACCAAGTGCTAATATATACTATGTTTGCCCCTATACATACAAAACTATGTAGCTTAAACTATAAAGTTTAATTTATAAATTAGGCACAGTAAGAGATTAACAACAATAACTAATAATAAAATAGAATAATATATGCTGATATAACAATATATCAGCATCACTACTCTTGTGCTTTGGGGGGCCATTATGAAGTCAAATAAGGGTTACTTGAACACAAGCACCGTGACACCTTGACAGTTAATCTGGTCACCGAGGTGGCTACTAAGTGACTAAAGGGCAGGTAGCAGGTGGATGGCATATACAACATCACTACACTGGACAAATGGATAGCTCATATCCTGGGCAGGATGGGAGCAGGACAGTGTGAAATTTCATCATGCTATTCACAATGGCATGCAATTTGAAACTTATGAATTATTGATTTGTGGGATTTTTTTCATGTAATATTTTTGGACTGAGGTTGACTGCAGGTAGTTGAAACTGTGGAAAGCAAAACCATGCTCCAGGGGAGACTACTATAAAAGCTTTAGCACAGGGCTTGGAACATATTATATTAAGTCCTATGGTGGAGGTGGTTGCTTTTGTTTTGTTGTTGCTACTCAGGCAAGGAGGGAATTTTGAAGATAATGGATAGTAAAGCACCTTTAACTCCTTGTCAAAATATGGAAGTGCTCTGTAGAATTTATTCTTTTCAGTAGCAGATATACAGAGAGGGGATTGAGGTCCAGGTGAATTGCACAGCTAGCTTCACGAGTTAGCCTGAATCCCAAAGTCCAGATCGTAAACCAGGTGCTCCTGGTTCCAGATCTCCTCCAAGACGTGCCCCTGTCTCCAGTCCTCCACTCCCCAGCCTCCCAGCGTGTGTCCATTCGCCCTGTGTCCTGGTGGAGTCCTGGACACCCAAGGCTGGAAGCTACCCAGAAAGACAAGGGGTGGTGTGGGAGACCTGAGATCCAGTGGGCTACCAAATGTTTGGCAAACACCAGCTGATGCCAGAAGAATCAGCCAAAAATAGAATGGGTGCTCTTGACTATGTTCAGTGGTTAGGCTTCTGTAGGGTCACATGTTTCTCAGATTATTTTAAGCACTATTTTTTTTTTTCTATTTATTACTTTCCTGATCTTAAAGCCAAGTTGGTGACCCATATCCACCGCTTGGAAGCCAAGTGGGGCTAGGACCAAAGAATGAAGGCTCGGTTAGTGTTCACATGTCATTTACATTGCAGTGTGAATGGTAGTCTTCTCTTCGTTGTACGCATTCCTAAGGCCAGTGGAGCATTCGATAGTTCTTACTAAAAAACTTAGTTGATAAGAATCAAAAGGGAGAAAATCAAACAAACGAATAAAATCCCCTCCCCTCCACACATAAAGCACCCCTCAAGGAGGCTGGGCCTTGAGCCGCGTGATTTTCTGGCTCCAGACCTCAGACTTACAACAGCTGAGCGGAAGGTGCTTGTGCACTAACTCAGCTTTGCCACTTTTCAGCAGTGTGACTTCGAACAAGTCGCCAATCCCCCTGAGCCTCGTTTTCCTTAGCTCTAAGTGGATGATGATGCCTGCCCAGATTTCTTCCCTGGATTACTATGGAGATGGAAATTCAAATGTAACCTTCCCAAACTGTACAGTAGTCTGTAGCTGGTGAGTTCCTGGCAGGTACATTGCCATACATCCTGTCCTCTGCCGGAGACAGGACCACCTGGTGATAGCACCTTCTCCCTCACAGCCTCATACCGCCCCCAATCCTTCACAACCCCAGCGCTGTTGGGAGGAAATGGAGAAGTCCTGGTGTCCACGCACCACCCAGTGCAAGCCGTGGAGTGAGCGCTGAGCCATGAGAGTCTCCTCTCACTTTCTTTTAGTAAAAGTGGCCCCGGTGGCTACTCATGAGCAAAACGGAGCTGGGCAGGGTTTGGGACATGCCCCGAATCTGTGGCCTGGGGAGAGCAGCCGAGGAGCCACAAGCAGCTGGCATTGCAGGTGATTTTGGGAAGGTTGTTTCCTCCTAGACTTTAAACTAATAGCAGTTTAAAGGGGCTGAGACTGGGTATGTGCAAACTGTCACCTACGAAACACAGCAGTGTCTGCTGTTATTAAATCAGACTATCAAATGCCTTATTACCTTTAAAAATCACATTTTTGTTGAAGACTTGCTGGCTGGTGAGTTCCCTGGGACTGGACCAGGGTCACTACTGTGGCCCCAGGGTCTGGGGTAGTGCCTGGTTCATACATAGTAAAGGCTTGTTGACTAATTGGCTGAAGGAAGGAAAAAAAAAAAAAGAAGCATATATTGTATGTGCCGGTAGTTTTCAAAGTAGTTATCCACATCTAGCATCCAGTCTTGAGTGTGTGCTGAGATCACCTGTAGAGGTGTTTACCAGACATTTTAAAATTTAAATCACCCAACAATTTGAAAGACTTTAATTTCATTGTAAGCAATAATATACTTAAAATCATGTGTTTAAAGTGCTATTTATACATATGTTCAATCCACACTTACATAGTTAACTAATAAAATGAAAAGGTCATGTTTGTCCATGTACCTCCTAAAATCCTCTTGTTTGTACCCTTTGGGACCCATTGATAGTCTGGTAATTATAGTTTTGCCTTTTATGTGGAGACCAGGACAAGAATTCTAGAAAGATATAGGTGACATGTGAGCAGTCTAAAATGTGTTAGGTGGGTCGTAGCTAAGGTGATTTTTCTGTCCTGATTTACCCAGGACAGTGCCAGTTTATATCTGTTGTCTGGCATAATTATTAATGTCACTCCCGTTCACTCTCAAGAGTGTCTTTATTTGGACAATAAATTATATGGTCATAACCTACAAGTAGCTGGATTGAAATAGAACAAAGTCTTTTTTTTTTTTTAACATTGTATGTGAGTATGTGTATGAGAGAGAGAGAGTGATTATTTCCTGGGGGACTTTCTGCCTGGACCCATCGGAAGGTGGCTTGTGCTGAACAGAGGGAACAGATTCTTGGCTGTCAGAGGGGTCCATGTTTGAGGGCTGGGGCCTTTGACCCACCTCCATCCGGAGTCTGGTTGGCAATGGTGCTAACGGCACCCTGGGCTAGGGCACAGGCTCCGTTAGTCAGCTTTGACCCTTGGTGCCATGCAGTTACTTGGTAGAGTGCAGAGTTTGAGGTACAGCGCGTCTGTTCAGAAGGCCTGCCCAGTCGCTCACCAGTACCACCATGAGCTGAGTGTGGAAAATAGGCTCATCTCAACATTAGAAATCGTTACCAATGCCCCACCCCGTGTCTAATCCCTAAATGGAAATGCAGCACACGAATGGATACTGTTAAGAGTGTATTGTCATGATTAGTTTGGGGTTTGTGTCTCCATCATCATCCATCACCTGGTAATTCCTAACAGGGAATATTCCCTCCCATCAGACCATAAGCTCAGTGTGGGCATAGATCTCTCTCTCTCTCTCTTTATTTTAATTGCTTTCTTGCAATTCTTTGCAGTTTGACTCTTTAAGTGTGCTTCCCCAGACACTATAGGTTAGTCCCATTATAGTCCCACTATAGGTTGCCCATTTTCTTTTTATTTGTTATTGTCAATCTTTTTTAATCTGCAGCTTCCTCCTCCATTCTTCTTTTTTTCCCCCTTACAATTTATTGCTTAATAATTCAGGCTCTTTAACATTTAGAGTTTCCCACAGTCTGTATTTTGCTCACCCATGGTGGACTTCACCCTGTTCCTCTGCAGGTTGGCAGCTGTGATCAAAGGCTAGACCAGACTCAGGGTTGATTCCCGGGCAGGACTCTGGCAGTGGTGGTGTGTTCTTTTACTTTCTAGTTCAGGCTCTTGCTGAAGGCCAAGGGAATACAGAATGGTTAGTGGAAGAGGATGGTTACTAATAGCAGCGATGACCATGTGACCAGTTACAGAAATTAGGACTGTAATTGTCACAATTATTTTCCTATTTGGTTATGAATATGTACGTGTACCTGGCAGATGTCTTTGTTTTCTTCCTTTTGCTATCCTTTTATCCTGTGACATAAGATGTATTGACTTTATATCATAGTATTTAAGTATTGTTAACTTTTCAATCATAGTATTTAAGTTGTGGAATATCAAGAAGAGTCAACATCATGCAAAGACTTTGAATCCTCTTCTGGGGGGAGGGTTAGTGAAGTTTAGGTTGTCCATAGGTTGTATCACATTAGGAGGAAATATGACCTTATTGTTGTTTTTGTTTGGAGATTAAGCATGGTTTAAGTAGATTTGTATAGGTACCAAGTTGACAAAGACTTGTGATCATTAATTTTATGTGTCAACTTGGAGAGTGTTTTTGGATGAGATTAATATTTAAATCGGGGAGCATTGAATAAACAGATTGCCCTCCATAATGTGAGTGGGCCTCATCCAATCCTTTGAAGTCCTGACTAGAACAGAAAGACCACCATCCCAGAGCAAGAAGGGCATCTCCAGTAGACTGCTTCTGGACCAGAACCGCACCACTGGCTCTCCCTGGTCTCTGCCTGCCAGCCCACATTTAGCTGGGCCAGTGTCCATAATCACAAGAGCCAGTTCCTTACAATCAATCTATCTCTCTCTTATCCTCTCTCTCTGTTCACTACCCACCCCCACCCCACGGCCCCTGTTGGTTTCGTTTCTCTGGAGAACTCTGACTAATATGCAAACATTCAACCTTCTATACCAAAATTCTGTGGAATTTTTTTTGGGGAGTGGGACGGTTTCTTTGTCTCCTGATAATATAAAAGTAGTCCATAATGACCCCGGGTAACTACAGATCACTCTTTAATTATTTTTTTTGTTGTTTGAAATAAATCATATCATGATGAAGGTTTTGCTGTCACGGAGTCCCTGAGCTCTCAGCTAGTGGCAGAATAATTGGCACTTCTATGAAAATGTAGTGGGCAAAGGCATCTGGGAGGGTTCCTTAGAGAACACTGCTTTTCTCTGAATCATCATGTGCTCCTAAGATACGATGTTTGTGATAGCTAAAGTTTGACAGAAAGCAGCTGTGACCAACCAGCCCATTAGTGGCACTGCCACTTGCTTCTTTCTTCCTTGATTTCGTGACTGATTGACTTTGTTCTAACATACGCACTGGGACCACCAGACAAAGTCCTGATTTTGTGGTCAGTGGTGAACATGTAGTTGGTAAGTGACAAACTTGGAACTATAAATCCAACAATATACTGTCTGTATGTTCAAAATTCCTGAGAGAGTAGATTTTAAGTGTTCTTACCACAAAAATGAGTATGGGAGGTAATGCCTATTTTACATAGCTTGATTTAGCCATTCTAACCATGTATACCTGTATCAAAACATCATGTTGTACACCATAAATATATACAACTTTTAGTTGTTAACTTAAATAAATAAATTTTCAAAAAAGAACTATCAATCCATTTTATTTACAAAGGTGATAGGCATGCTACTCCTCAGGGCAGCGGTCTCTGACCTTTTTGGCACCAGGGACTGGTTTCATGGAAGACAATTTTTCTACTGACTGGGTGTGGGGGCGGGGTATGGCGGGTGTGGGTGTGTGTGGTGTGGTGCAGACCTCAGGCGGTGACGCTCAGCCTGTTTCCTAACCGGCTGGGCCAAGGCCCGAGGGTTGGGGACTGTAGACTTAGGGAGCTTGCAATCTAATGGGGGAAGGACAAGAAGCAAATGAACAAGAAAATACCAGGAGGTGGTAAGAGCTATGCAGAAAATATACTAGATAGCAGCTAGGTAGTGACTTGGAAGGGAAGGCAGCATTTAATCTGAAGTCTAATGACAGGAAGAAGGAAGATCTGAGTAAAGAGCAGTGTAGATGGGACAAACAGCTGGTGCAAAGACCCTGAGGCAGCACCAGCTCGTAGATTGTGGGTATAGATAGGCTTAGCCGTAGACTGTCAGTGGAGAGCGGCCAGGAGTTATGTAGGTGATTTAGGCAGGGTCAGATCAAGTAGGGAGGGCAGGTGTTCCCAAGAGGAGGTTCAGTAGGGTTTGTGCCTGCATGGCACTGATCCTGCACCTTCTGAAAAGGGGCATTGCCTGGGTTTGGGGAACAGGAGGGAAGCAGGAGATTAGTGAGGACCTTTCTGCAAGAGAGGAAGGGGAGTTAGACTAGGGCCACGTTGCTTGAGTTGGGAGAAACAGAGTCAGTCTCTGTTACATAGGTGCAGGGCGTCTCTAACTAAAAAGTCAGTGGCACCAGGAACTTTGAAGTTAAGAGATAACAAGCATATCTGTATAACCATCTTAATTTGAAGTCATATATTATTTAGGATGGAATGAGATGACAGACCCAAGATTCCTAGTGGAAGCATTATTACTGTCATCTGCCTCTATTTATTGAGAATCTGCGGACTATGGCATTGTAGTGAGCTAGAATGCGTGGGAATCTCAAATGTCAACCTATTTCAGTGAAAAAGGACTCTGGGAGCCTTCCCCTTCTACACCAATTTCATCTCATCTAGCTCTTACAGTAATTTCCCAGATGGAGTAACTTTATTGCCTTTCTAAACAATGTTGTCTTGCATCTGCTCTGGCCTTTGAAATCTATATCTTCTCACTTGAATGTAAATGAATATTGTTACATTGGAAGATGAGTATAGAACTGACGTGGAGCAGAATTAGTGATAAGTGACCTGGTTCCACAGGCTAGTTACATAAATATCAAAATGATATTGTTATAAAACCATTTTACTTATAAGACAACAATAATGTGAAACTTACAGACCTGCTGGGTTATAGCGAGGCCCTGGTGTTTTACTGTTCCAGCTAGCCTGTTGAAATCTGCTTGGTTCTAGTATTTATATAACGTAATTTTTTTTATTGATGTAGTAATATTTTTAGAAATTCTCCTTAATTAGAACCTCCCAAGATACTGCTATGTAAAGTACCTGGATCCAGTGGTTCCAATTTCGCTTTTTGCAGAGCTACCTTTTTGATACGATTATCTCTCTCTCACTTTCTCATTCTCTCTTTCTTTTTAATTCTCTTTATACAGGTTTGCTAAAGGACAGGTAGATCCTTGAAGGAAAAACCTTTGTTTTCTTGCAAGAATGTTCTGGTAATGAGATTGTCAGAAGACTAGTTCTAGATTTAGGTTGGGCTTCTTGTACTGGGTTTCAGACCAAAAATTATTTGAGAATGACTTAATCATGCTATGGATCTACATGGACTGACTAGGTGATAACATCAGGCCTACTCATGACAGAAATGTGGGAGGAGCATGGCATTGGTTGTGTCTCATTTCTGTGGTCAAGGCCAGTAGGCCAGTATCTTAGCTCTCTTTTGCCCACTAGCTTTTATTTTTGGTCTTTCTTTTCTTTGTTTTAGAAGTGTTTTAAGAGCTTCAGAAAAGACTTTAACTGGCCAGTGACTCTGTCACTAGGGCTTGGCTGCAATCCCTTAAAATTAGACATGTGCGCACTCGGAGCGAGGATGTTTGCCGTCTCTCTCCTGTCTCTGCTGTCTCCCTGCGGGCTGCCCGCCCTGGCACCGGAGCTGCCTTTCTCTGCTCTCTGCTGTTCTCTCCCGGGGCAGCTGTGTGCTGTGGCTACCTTGCCATCTCCCCGTGGCCTCCCAGGTCGTTTGCCGGGGCATGCGGGGGAACCCTCTAACAAGCTTCCCGTGTGTGCTCCGACCACTGACCACCATGGAGCCTGCCGTTGACTGAGGGCTCCGTGAGAGGGAGGGAAGTCTGGAGGCTGCAGGGAGAGTGGCTCCAGCAGGAGGACTGGGTGCCTCGGAAACAAAGTCCGTCTTCACTTCCGTAAATCTTGGTTCTCACCTTAAATCATTTCCTGGCCTCAGCAACCTGTCCACACTTTCAGAGATTCTGCTGGCCTTTTAAGGCCAGGATTTGATTTAATATTCTTACTGTGCTGTTCATTCTGTGCCCATGCTGTTGACACGTGGCTCTGAAACGGGGCCTCTAATATTCAAGATTCAAAACTACCCTCCTCTTTCGGGAGCTTCTGCTCAGAGCGTCTTTGTGTGGGTGTGACGTTGTGAAATGCTGCAACAACACTGTGTTTTTAGGGTGTTTCTTTGCTCAGCTTCATGAGACTTGTGGTGTTAATTCTTTTGAGAGCAAGGGAGGATGGGTGGGTCCCTTTATTCTTGTTACACATGTTTTGATTTGGAGGAAGTGTTTGTGATCTGTGTGTACACGTGTGCCTTTTGGAGGACTCCAGGGGTAGCAAAATAAGGATGACTCCAGTCTTTAATCTGAGGATTCTCCATAAGGTCCCTCAAAGATTTTGTTTAAAGTGTGATTCTTTGTGTTTCCTTGCAGTGAGTCACTGGGATTTTTTTCCATTTCCCTAGAGGATGTTGGTCCTTATGGAAGAACCACTTGAGAAGCACTGCTCCAAGGAGGGATGCTCTCCCATCACATGGCAATTTTGGGTTTGCCAGGGATGTGTTTGATCTCTGGAGGGTCATTTTCCATTCAGATAGGATACTGGGGATAGAGTGGATTCCTCATGTCACAATCCAGCTCTTCTTCTCCACCTTTCCATTATCCCCTGGGGTGGAGCTGGCCTAGGGACCGGCGAGAACTCTGTCAGTTAGCTTCTAATAAACTATTGTTGCTTTTTGGAACAATACAATATATTTACTCTGTAGTAGTGTGATGATGTATACAGCAAATGCAATCTTCTGGTACCTTCTTTGTGGTTTCATGGTGTGCTGGTGTGTGTTGATGGGTGAAGATAGGGACTTGGGCAAATTATTTAACCTCGCTGAGCTTTGGTTTACCTGTATGAAGATGGAGATGATAATAGCACCTCTGCACTGGGTTGTTGCAAGGATTAAATGCCCAATGCTAAGAGTAGCACCTGGCATGTGATAAGTGCTATCTAAGAGTTAGTTGCTGTTAGTACAAGTTGTATTGTTATTATTGTTACTAACTTATTTGAATTCAAGTAAAAATATTCATTGTCAGAAATTCACAGGAATCAAGAAAGATGTAGGGAAACACTATACACGGCAGTAGGTATGCGCTGAGGGAACTGGTGTGATTCTGGGATGAACGCAGTCCTTATCAGCAGTGTGGCAGCTTTATCAATGGAATCGACTATAAGGAGCATTAATGGGACATCTTCCTGTCCCCCAGCCCCAGCCCAAAAGTGCTGCCAAGTGCAGATAAAAGCACTGGAGTAATCTCAGTTGACTATTGTCCGCCTCCTTAATCTCGCCATCATATTTGGTTGCTGAGGGAAGGCAAATGTCTGTAGCTTTTCCCATGTGGAATGACTGTTTAGTTTCTATTGCACACTTTTTCCTCTCAGGTTGAAAACTATCTAAACTCAATTTCCCCTTTAAAAAATGGAATCATGTTTGATTTTATGGTAATGTTTATAGAGCTAAGGAGAGTTGAGTGATTCTGGTGTTAAAGCCTTCTAAGCCTTTAAATAAATGTATTGTTGTTATCTTGAAACTTTCCACACTGAACTTGGAATTCACTCAGGCATCTTACAGAGCTTTGATATATATGAGGGACACAGCTAATGATCCTGTAAATCCCTAATAAGATCAGGCCACTCTTGCAGCTTTCAAATAACAGAGTGAAATGCAGTGCAAGAACTTGCATTGGCAAATGTTCACACAAGTATTAATCAACTTGCTATTTGAAGCAATGTCCCAATTACAGAAGATTTATTTTGAAAGAATTTGGTATTTCATCATCATCATTATCTCTCCTGTGAATGACTGTGTTAACCTCCTAACTGGTCCGTCCTACATAACAGTTCCTGGACTACCTTTTCTAAAAAAGTATTCCCATCAGCTCGCTCCTTTGCTTAGAACCCTAGAATGACTCTCCCATTGCCTATAACAAAAGTATAATCTTTGGAGCTTGATATTCCAGGCCCTTCCCTGTCTGCTTCACACCAACTTTGGTGGCCTTCACTCTAGCCCTTCCTGTGATGGTTGGCCCCATATTCTCCTCTTTAGGGCTTTTACTTACATTGTTTTCTCTGCTTCAAAGACATTCTTCACCTCTACTGGGTAGAGAATCCCAGGTACTTGAGAGAATTCCACAGAGTCCCTCAAATAGCATCTCAAATGTCTTCCAGGAAAGTCTTTTCTAAACACATCACTCTCAGAACTAATCATTTTACACCGCCCCCTCTCTGCCATTTAGAGGTGGACATGGATGCTTGGAGGCACAGAGAGGGTAAGTAATTTATCCACTATTGGACAAATTACACATCCATTAAGTGTCAGAGTTGGGGTGGGCTGTGAAATACTTAATGAAAAAAATGAATATTCAAAAGCATAGTTGGAAATAGGAGGTCATTGTCCAATTTAGGGACCAAAAAAAAAAAAAAAGGCTTGTGAGGACTCACCATTGGACTATACCCTGAAAAAAGGTTGTATACACAGAGTCTTGGAAAGAGAAGGTCCTCAAACCTGAGATTGGCTGCACCTTTCCTGGTGGACCTGCAGTCTTTCACCAGGGAAGTGTGTGGTGTGATCGAAAGTGCCATGTCGAGTCTTGCCATGACTGGAAGAGGATGTCCTCAAGATTGAACTGTTACCCTTTCCTGATTGTGCTGATTAAGGGGCTGTCTGATGCGGATTGTGGCAGCTTCTGTGGTCTTCTTATGCCACGTGGAGCCTGCCCTGGATATGGCAGACCCTGATGATAAATCGATAGGCATTTGAGTGAGGGAAAAAGAAAGTAGGTGCATCAGGTTTGTTAGGCTTGTGTGCTATTGTGGATCTCTACAAGTTTATGCTGCTTCCAGAGAGTCCAGATTTTATTGTATGAGCCAGAATATGGTAAATGACACATGCACGAGAATTTCTCATTAGTGGCATTGTGCTCTCTGTTACGGATGCCATCGACATAGAAATGAAGAATGTTCTTATGTTGTCAGGACCACTGTAAGAGCAGCCTCTGCAAAATAAGCTGTCTTCTTCCCAGTGTACTTTCTTACCCAGAAGCTTTGGATAAAAAAGATAATGAGCTACTCTGATTGACAAAAACAAAATTATTGAAGATGATTTTCCGCATTATTTCTCCTACTTTTTTGGTTAGTGCTGGCACTACTGTATAAGTCTGCATTGAGCTCTTCCTTCATCCACTCGGACTGACTTTTAGGCTACAGTAAGCAGGGTCTAGTTATGACCAGCGAAGCAGAAATGCAGATCCAATGAGTAATTATTAAGAACTTTCCAGAATATTAGCTGTTTCAGTTGCTGCAGTGACTAGTGATGGAATAGTCCATTAGACATTTCTGTTCCCAGCAACTCCTGAGAATTGATTCCAATCTGAAGCAGCCAACCACTTTGATCAATACCATAATTACTCTTATTGATGGATTGTTTTACAATGGTAGCCATCAGAGCAGTCCGTCAGCTCAGGAGGCACCAGAACTGTCCCCTGCAAGCTGTAATGTACCGCAAATATCTGATTCAAATCAACTTACTATTGAGGCCAGGGTGACAAGCGTGAAATTAATTGTTCCACTTCATGTAAGACCTGCATTCTTCTTTTGAGAGAGTAATTGGTTGCCGCATGTAGTGTGAGAGCTGGGGGAGCTTTGCCTCTGCAATGTTTATGGACTTATTTTTTTCCCCCACCAGCTATTTTTTCCCCTACTCTTGTAGGTGTCAGCAGTGTCGCACAGCTGCTGTTCCTGCCATTGTTGATTTTCAGCAGGTCTTGTCATGTCAGAGAAAATGGTTTTCCTTCCAGAAAGGTTGATTGAAGCTAGAGTGAATTTCTTATCTGAAAAGCTTATTCATAAAAACAGGAAGTTTCTTGGCCAACATTAAAGCAAGAAGACCTCAAAAGTTTTTTAAGGAATGTCAAGAAAATATTTGGGCAAATGGCAGTGGGCCCAGTGTTCTTCCAGGGTTACAGTAGGCTAATTCAAAAAGTGTGATCATCTTGCTGAGAATTTTCCAACTACAGTTGCCTTCAGAAGCCTGCTGATGGGGGATAAGGAGGGCAACGCAGGTGGGAAGTCAGGGACAACTGAGGAAGTTAGATGGGGATAGTCCCGAAAGTCCCTGGTCATTCAGTCCTCTTCAACAAACTGACCATTATGTAGGATAAAATCAAGATCCAATTAGAACTTGAGAGATGTATTTTAAGATATTTTAATAAGAAAATCCAGTGTACCAGTGCATAGCTGGTGCGGGAAGGTAAGAGGGCTGTAGAAAAGGAGGGGCATCGAGGCACCTTAACCTCCATGGCCTCAAGGGCTTTCTGGAACCCTGGTGTAGAAGGCTGTCCTATTGGAGGTGGAAATTTCTAGTACACTAGTACTTCCAGAAATGGTAATACTTTTTAATTTTACAGTTGTTTATTATAGCATTTCCAAATTGGGTGCTGTGAGAATTGATTATGAGAAAAGAATTCTGTGGACAGTGAATCCCATAGCCAACCACTATTTATTGAGTGCCTGCTGTGTGTAAGCACTGTGTAGGCCCCGGGGCTACAAGTAAAGGAGCCCCTGGACCCTTGGAACTTGCCTTCTTGTGGAAAGCTTGGGAAGACAGACAATAACTGCATACCCACACCTGTAAGGTAATGCCAGATAGTGTTAGGGGTGGTGGATGGCAGAGGACAGCAACCTTGTCTGATGTTGGAGAATGAGTCCAAGAAAGATTAAGTAAGGTAGATTTAACTCCACTCATGGGCCTGAAGCCACTTTCACCTTTAAGCTTGGTTTGTTTCTGAGATGTTCTAGTAGCAGAGCTTTCTTTTTACCCTTTGAAAGGAAGAGATTTGATGCTATCAGCATTCAGTGCAGGCGAAAGAGCCAACGTAAAATACCCAGCTGAGAACATTGGGGATGGTTTTAGAGGTAAGTGGTTCTATTTCTGCTCGGTCATGTAAGTGTTTGAAAGTATTGATTGAACACTTTCATAACACCTGAAGGGATCAGGGGTGATTAAT
Organism: Cheirogaleus medius; assembly: GCA_008086735.1. NCBI lineage: Eukaryota > Metazoa > Chordata > Mammalia > Primates > Cheirogaleidae > Cheirogaleus > Cheirogaleus medius. The sequence goes on from VBSM01002035.1 coordinate 13,772,689, forward strand.
AATAAATAACCTACGATAGCAAAACTCAGAGAATTGTAAAGCGCCTGACAGTGCTGGCTAGGGAGGAGGATTCCACATTACTCAGTTGCATGTGATTAGTTACACCACGTAACCTCATTAACTCGTGTCTCTGCCATAGTGGACTGAAGTAGTGAAAGTATTAACCTGGTCATCATGCTTTCCTGTCTCCCGTTTTCTGGTTTCTTTGGGAATCTTCCCACCTTCTTTTGTTGCTGGAGTCCCATAAGCTCTAGCCACAATATGGGCAGGAGGCCAGACTTGGCCCACCAAGGTCCTACGTCCTCCTGGACACAGAGTGGCTCAAAAATGGGGCTTGTGACTCAGACGAGGCCAATCAGAGCCTTTCCTGGACTTCCCTCCAGGAGCTAGTGAGAAAGATGTTCTTTCCACCAGGGTGGCTAAGCCCACAGGGTGAGAGTGTGGCATGGAGACATGGACCTTGCTGGCTACTGGAGCAGCCTGCTTATGGAAGGAAGCCAGGCAGAACTGGGAGTTGTGATCAAGAGAGAAACAAACTCAGCAGGTGCAGCTCTGATCCACAATTGTGAGCTCTTGAGTCTTTAGGTTGCTTTGTTTAGACAAATATACATGTTTAATAGAAAAAAAATTTTAAAATAAAAATATGAAATATGCTTCTACTTAAGCCACACCGTTGAGATTTCATTTCTGCTGTGTGAAGAGCTGGGTAGAAATCCTTTACATTCAGTCCTTTAGCAGGGTGGAAAAGAACTCCTCCAGGAGAGAACTGCTGAGCTGAAACCCAGCAGCTTGCTCTGAGGACTTGCGAGGCATTGTTTGTGGGAGCACTTATCATGACTGGAAGGTCGCCTGAAGTAACTTTTATGATGACAGCGTCTTAAATGTATATCATAAAGCCTTTCTGTGAAGGAAACATACAAAATTAAAAATCCATTTAGTTAAAACAGAAGCCTGCCAATACATTCATGTAGTTGCAAAATAGGGGCTTCTGAGAAGAGAGACAAAATTTGCAGCTGCTGAAGCAAAGCGCGGCGTTCTAGCTGCTTGGCTTTTGCAACGCTCAGGAATTTTCAGGCGTGTTTATGGACCAGCTGCTCTGCTAAGATTCAATAATATATGGGCAGAGCAGTCTTGAATAAATACGTTTCCTCCTTCTCCTCCTTGGGAATCCAGGATCTTTAGCCCTAACTTCTTCTGTGAGTTGAACCCAGTAATGTTTGATGTTTGTAAATGTAGAGTCAGCTATTAATATTTACTTAGCTACTTGAGCCATCCATTAAATGGAACAGGACAACAGGACGTGACCAACTTGTCTGATTTCTAACAGAAACTGTGTTTATTTTATCATGCAGAGATTTCACTCTCTGGAACCTCACCTATTGTGATTTCTTTTTTCTCCAGCTAGAATTGAGTTCCTCAAATTCTTACCTTGGCTTACAAGGTCCCCAGGATGTGTCTCTGTCTTAGTTTATTTTCTGTTGCTATAACAGAATACAGAGACTAGATAATTCATAAGGAAAATAAATTTATTTATTACAACTCGGGAGGCTGCATCTGGTGAGGACCTTCTTGCTGTGCCATAACATGGCAGAAGGAAACACATGGTGAGAGAGAAGTGTGTCAGTGCAGGTCTCTCGTACTCTTCTTATAAAGCCACCAGTACTGTCAGGGGGACCCCACCCTGATGACCTTATCTAATTCTAATTACCTCCCAAAGGCCCCACCTCCAAATACCATCAACATATGAGTCTGTGGTTAAAGTTTCCAACACACGAAATCTGGGGGACATATTCAAGCTGTAGCAGTCTCCTTCCCCTCCCTGTCTCCTACCATTCCCCCTAGTGCTCAACAAGGCTTCAGCCATGCTGGTATTCTTTTTCTTCCTTGAACATGCCAGCCTCTTTCTTGTGAGGGGTTGGCTCTCACATTCCCTCTGCCTTGACTGCTCTTTCCCCACTTCTTCCCACACCTGCCTCATCACTCAGGGCTCAGCTCAGATGTCAGCTCCTTAGAGGAGCTTGCACCAACCAGGCAATCTACAGGCCTTTGCCTGGTAACTCCGTATCATGTGACCCTGCCTCATTTTCTCCAGAATAGCTTTGTCTGAAATCTGAATTCATTTCCTGCTTGTGCTGTCTTTCTCCCACTAGAATATAAACAATATGAGAGTGCGGGTGTCATCTGTCTTATTCCCTGTTGTATCTTTGTCCAGGCACCTATGTCCTGGCATGTAGTAGATGCTCAGTTTTATTTCTAGTAAGAATAAGTGGCTGAGTAGCCTACTCATTCCTCTGAGCAGTGACCTCATTCAAGTAAGTTAAGCAATTTTTCTTAGCATCTCTCTGCAGCTTCTCTGTTAGAGAGAGGGAAGCAGAATGGGATATTCACATAAAACTGGATACTTTGATTCTCATTTATTATAATTCTTGCAAAAATTTTAGGAACAAACAATACTCAAGCCCATCTTCTCTCCACATTTGGAGTCTAGTTTTATTTTTTGGCACCCATATTCCTTCCTGGAATTTGTTATCGTGAGGATTAACTGAATTTGTCATTATATATTTACTATCTTCTTCCTCTGGCAGACCCTTAAGTTTGGTCCTAGGACTGCTTTATTCATTGCTGAATGCTCCCAGCTTGGCTGAGTGCTTGGCACATAGTGGGTGCTCAAGGTTTTGGGCATAATCATGAGGCCTGAACCCCTTACTCTGCCTGGTCTGGACACAGGATTTTGCAAATACAGAATCTCCCTGTCTGAAGGAGTATGTGTTTCTTTATGGCTGGAAGAATATTAAAATTCTTTGTTTATATGTTCTTTTGCAGGGGTTGAAAAAGATGGAAAGTCTTTCTCCTCTTTAGCACAGGCAGCCCAAGTTCAGAAAGATCTGTGGGCTTGCATGTTCAGTGATAGCAAATCTTAGATTCTAACCCACACTACCCTAGGTTTATGGAGGGGGAAGGTTGGGGTATGGTCCAAAATGTACAACTGTACTTCGAGGGGCAACATGCTAGAATGTTTGAAATCAGGACAATGCTGGAAAATGCAGGATGCATGGTCCTGATACCTCACCGTTGGAATTGCACAAATCCCTCCAGCGTACTTGAAAATGACCCGTTCCATCTCAATAAACCAGTTAAGGAGGAGGCTCTTTGCAGCCCCACCTGGGTCTCCTGGGGGCTGTGAAGGTAGTTGGGGCTGGGGGAAGGGAGCTGGAGTTTCGATTATTTTGCCGCTGCTCTCTAAGGAATTCTATATTTCACTTTAGCGTGTTCCCAGAACCCGTGACAGGCTGCATAATTGCTGGACCGACATAAATCTATAGCAGCGGTGGGTAGATTTTGCTGACGTGTTTGCTTCGGGTACGGGACTCAGTAGACCATGTCTGCATATCATATCACAATCTCAGGTTGTGGGGGTCGGGGAAGGAAAGCTACTTACTGTGTCTCCAAGGTCATAGTGTGAGATGGGAGTCATAATAAAAGACGTACCCTTTAGGCAGAGAGAGTTTCCCAAAGTGGGGAAAGTGGGAAGATAAAACATTTCCTCCCATGGTGGACCCTGATAGGAAAGTTTACAGTCAAAGGTGGGCATTTACTCTTCCGCGTCACAAATGTCTATAATTTAAACATCTGGTTAAAACCCTGACTGGTCAGTAGTCTTTCCTCATAGTTTGAAAGTTAAATAATTAAATATGTTTAGGCTTTCAAAAGAGATACTGAAAAATGAAAGACCGTTTCAAATTACTTAAAGGATTTTGGAATTTTTTTTTGTTAAATCTATTCAATCTGCAGATATTTGCTGAGCACCCATGGTGGGTTCTTTGCTAGGCAGAATTTGCAGTCCAGCCAAGAAGAAGCCATTACCCAAGTCATTGCAGGTCCCTCAGTCCAGCAGCCACATGGCAAAGCTCCCTCCCAGTGCTGGGAGAGGAGATGGTTTTTCTCTTTGTTTTTATTTTTGGTATACATTTTAAAAGTTTTCTTTAATGTTTTAATTATCATTTAAGTAAATAATTCAGGAGTCCATTTGCTTATAATTAGAACACAGCAGATATTTTGAGCTCTTTTTGATTCCCGCCACCCCAGGTAACCACTGTGCTAGATTTACAGTATGACTTTGCAGAGGAATCGTGTCATACTTCCACATGCGTGCATGGTGTGTGTGTATGCCCATAAAAAGCTTCTGCATCATTCTAACACAAAGCACATACTGTGCATACATCATAGTGCAACTTGCTTATTTTATTCCATAGTACATTTTTACATTAGCTCATGTTGATATCTGTAAGGTAGTTGGTTAATTTTAATTACTGAAAGCTGTGCTTACTCATAATCCTACTGGAAGTTTATACTGTGGTGACTATTGATTCTGAATGGTAAAAATAATAGGGAGAAATAGTTGATATGTATTGAGTGCTTAATGTTTGTTGAACACTATACTACTGCTGCTAAGTCTCTCACATGGATCATATCATTTAATCATGAGAGCATTTCAGTAGAGTAAATGCTATTTTCAGCATCATTTTACAGGTGAGGTAATCTGAGACATGGAGAGATAAGGAAATTTGCCTAAGGTCATAGAGCCAGGCTGTGGAGCCAGGTAATGCAGTGCCAGAGCCCAGGATTTGTGGCTTCTCTTAGCACCTATGATTTCTGGGACCTTGATGCTAAATGCAGCCTATGAAGCAGCATGTAACAGCATGATACCTGATTCACTGAGGGTCTGAGGGGGCTGGTTTGTGAGTTTGTCAATGCGTTGATTTGGCAAACACTTGTTGAGCATCTTTGGCATGCCAGGTTCTCAGCTAGTGCCCAGCAATGAGATGGACACACAATCTGGCCTCATGAGGCTCATAGTGAAGAAAGGACAATGCTGAGTGACTACCTATGCAAGACATGAATGATGTCTGTACCAGATAGAGTGGGAATCTTGTCCCCCTGGCATTATGTGGTCTTCAGCCTGTGCTTTGTTTCATTTCATTTCCTTGCACATTAGAATAATGTTCAACAGCATTATTAATGTGGGTCCATTGCTGTAGTTAGAGGAAAATGTACTGTTCTGCAGTGTTAACGTTGCCTTCAATGTTATGTCTGCATGAGCAGAAGGAAGCGACCCAGCTCCGTGTTTTATCCCCACTTGCTGCCCAGCCACAATATGGCAGATTTGCTATTCATCCAGCCCAATCATAATTAGCATAATTGGCTCTAGTGCCCACCCAGATGTGGTGGGTGGTGTCTTTGGCTGATTACGAAGATTGCAGCCCAGCATTTCAGGAAACTGCTCTTACTTCCTGTCCTTGTATCACTTCTGTGGGCTGATTTTTCTGTGTTTCTGAAAAACGAAGTAATGGAAAGGTTCTCTTTTATTTAATGTGCCTTGTGTAATGATGAAAGATAATCACAGTGTCTGTGATTTTTTTTCTTTGAAAATCAGGAGACTGGTTAAGGATCGAAGGAAGTGTAAGTTACTTGGCTTTGAACTCTGAGATACTGTTAGCTGTTCTGAAGGCTCAGATCAAGGGGGCCTGATCATCTTTTCTTTGCATTTGGACCTAGAATAATCTTTCAGTTTAGGACTGGAAAAGATTTAATGTCTCACCCTTTTCTTTTTCTTTAATTTCTTTTCTGGCTATCAACAGTGAAGTGGAAGGGGAACCCATAAGTGATGGTGACCGGAGTTTTTATTCAATATTTTAGTTTGTAATGGGCTCATTGTGGCTGGTGGCCTTATATCAGATGCTGTGAAAGGGACATGACTCTTATTTATTTATTTGTTTGTTTATTTTAGGAACACTTGGATAAATTAAATTATGGTCTTTTGCTTTTTTGTCAGTTGAACCGAAAGCTACCAAGTTTTCTTTCATTGCATATAAAGTCCACATTTTAAGAGATGCATTGTCTTTTTAAGTAATGCCTTTCACATTTTGGTATATGTATGAAGGAAAAAAATGGAAAAAATATATTTTTTCTCTTGGGTTAGAACCCACTTGCACTTTGAACAGTTTTAAATTTCAGACTGACCTGAAGCCTTTTGAGGTTCAAGTTTAGTGTGCTGTTAGCAAAAAGGGCAACTCCCTAGTTCAAAGAGGGAAGAACATTTTTAAGGCATAAAATGCTCAAAAGCCTTCTTAGAAATCAAATAGTTCTCAGAGAAATCATTTGATGAATGAGAGACACAGGAATTAGAAAAATCTGGGTCAATTTTTTTTCTTTATATAATCATACTTAAAAGCAGTGGAAAAAGTTCTTAGGTCTAAGGAATTGGAACTTAACTCAGTGACTTGGAAATTTTTGATTGTTGCCAAACCCAGAAAATGGCCCAGTTTGGCTTGAGCTTTGTAGAAGTGAAAAGTCCTTTCGCCATCTCTGTGGTGTATGAAACTAACATGAGGGACGTTGGGCATGAATCTTATTAATGCTTCTTATCATTGGAATTGGGTGGCATGCTAGCTGCTGTCAATCATAAATTGACTAATATTTTTTCTGACTATTATTCCAGGTAACTGAAATGGAAAATAAAGTTAAGAGAAATGAGATGGGGCATCAAGGAGTTATATGAACCCTCTTAAGAATGCTGATGTCCTGAATTCACATGTTTTGGATTTTGGAGTTTAATGTTGCCTGGCGTTAACTCTGCCCTCTATGCGGTTGGCTAAAGGCATCGGGTTACAGTTATGGAGAACAGAGGGCTGGGCTGCTGCCTTGGTCTCTTCAGGAGCACAGACCCTGAGTGGGTATGCATGAGGGTCTCCACTTTCACACAGAGTCTTTCGTGTGTGCATGGTATTTGCTGATGGGTGAGTGGACGACGGGATGGATGAATGATTGCAGCAGCAGCCTGGTCTGTGCTTAAGGGACAGGGTTCAAGGCTGGAGGGGGCAATCCTGGCAGTCAGGGCGTGTCCTTTCTCACCTTAGATTTTAATCTGGGAAGGACCCTGCTGGCACAAGGGCAAAGTGATGATGCTGGGTGACATCGCGTGGGTGCTGTCCAGCCTGTCTGGGCCTCTGCCAGTTCCCAGTTACCGGGGGTCTGTGCCTGGCTTACTCTGTCATCACTTGGTGACCCAGTCAGCAGAAACTCGGCATATGTAAATGGTTTGGCAAAGCAGGCCCTCTTAGGGGAGCGTGGAGAGGCCAGTGGTTTCTTTAGCAGCACTGTTCTATCCTTTTCATTCTCTACCTTAGGCTTTCCCTGAGCATGGGCCATAGATGCTTCATATTTCAATAGTCTGTATATATTTTAGTGCGAAATGAGGGGGGTGGTGTCAATGACTAGCACAACCATGATGTTATAGTCGTTGCAGCTTCAGGACGAGGTAAAAGTAGACAGTGAGAAGAAAATGTGAGTTTATTCAGAAGCAAAGACTGCAGGTGGTGTTCAGACATTTCCAAGTGTGACGGTGGTACTCAAATAATAGAAGTTTGGGAAACACTGCGTTTGTGTATTTACTTGTCCTCAGTGTGTGTTTGGCTTTTACGGTTTACAGATTGTGTCTTGCACAGTGATATTTTCGGTACTCAGCCTCCTTAAGTAACCCTTTATAAATGCTCTTTAATGACAGTGACTTGCTGAAGTTTCAGAGGAGGCAGTGACAAACCAGAACCTCCTGTCCTGGGTTACTCGTTCCAATTTAGATACACGGTTTCAGGGAGTTCATAAGTTCCCCATTGGAAGTGCAGGGTAGATTCTCTCTTCCAGTCACTGGGATGAGAGCTTGGCAAGTTCCAGGAACATACTTAGCATGTAGTAGATACCCAATACTTCGTCTTTTTCTTTTTAAGAGAATGAAATGTATCCTTTCTGACCCAAATGGAATGTAGTCACTGTTTCTCAGGAGCCCAAAATTGTGCTATATGTGACCGAAAACTTAGCGAATATATCCTAAATGAAATACAGAAGATGAGGTACCTGTGGTGTTTTGGAGGCAATGGGACAGGATATTCTAAGTGATTTTTCCAGAGCCCGCTGCTCTGAGATATTTTTTCCATCCTAAACACTTAACGATTTTCATGGGTTTGCAATTCATCCATATAATGATTTTTGGGCTTAAGCTAATAGCACAAAAAGATTCAGCCAGGGAGCAAGTGATGTTTTGGGGGTGTTTTTATAATCTTCAAAATATAAATTCCTTTGGTTGCTCCAAGTTAGAAATGATTGAAAAAAAGGAGGAAAAGGAAAGAAGTTAATGGTCTGAAACCTAGGGTTGGTGTGTGTTTATATTCAGAATCAGAACAGCGTGCTGGCTTTGGCAATTGGGAATATTGATATTCTGAGCTGTGGCATGGAAATTTGAAAAAGAGGTTTAAAGGAAAATATCATATGACGAATTTTTAATGAGAAATAAGCTGCTGCCATGTGAAAGAACAGCTTGTCTGACACAGCCTCCACGTGATGGCCATTCAGGGCATCACTCAGCTCTGCTGATGTCATGGCCAGGGGCTGCCACTGCCGAGCTGTTATCGCCTGCTGGCCACTGCACTGAGGTGTGTGCCCAAGCTCACTTTGCCCTCACTAAGGCTCTGTGAATTAGGGACAGTTGTCACCATTTGGAGATGAGAAAGCTGAGGGCTAGAGAGAGAAAAGGTCTTGCCCAGGGCCACCCAGCTAGTGAGTAGCAAAGCTGGGACTTGAACTCTGGCCTCTCTTTGCATTCTAATCATTACGTACTAGGACATGAGGAGCAAAGCGCTGGGGAATGGTGACTTTGAAGGCAGTGGTTCTGAAACCTTAATGGCACAAGAATCTTGTAGAAGTATTTGGCTTCAGAAGGGAAACCAGTGGATGGAGAAGCCCATGGGTGGGTTTACATCTTTCTCCTTATTATTTTTGGACCAGGAGGACCTTATGTGGAGAGAAGAGTTCTGTGGTTTGGTTTGGTTCTTCACTTTGGGATGAATTGAGTCCATGCCCAGCTCAGCAAGGAAAACAGAGTGGCCAAACCACAGCCTGGGGCCCATTGTGAGTGACCGATTGGTGCAGATACAGGTGAAAGAGGCCCGCAGCTGAAACACAGCAGTCCCTTTTGTGTTTCAGAGCCGTCATTCCATCTTGGAATTCTGTGGATGTCAGAGGGGAAGAAATTTTGCTGGATCTCTGTGTGTGGGGGTCCCTCTTTGCTATTGTGATTTACTGTTCCTACATCTCTGGCAGCCTTTTTTATAATTTCTTTTGTTCATGTGTGTGTTTTCTCCTCCTTCCATCCCTCTGTTGTTTGCCTGTTTTCTGTGTTTTGATGAAGAGTAAGTTAAAGAAAAGAGCATCTACTATGTACCACCCACTAAGAGCTGGGGACGCCAAGGCTGAGCACCATGGACCCACTCCTGGGACTGCGCATTCTGGAAAGGGAGGCAGACACGCCCACACGTGACTGGTGCGGTGTGATACCAGGAGTACCAGCCACCATCACTGTGCAAAGCGCAGAAAGAAAATGCGGCAAGGGGTGAACGAGCCTGGCTGGCACAGGGACTGGGATACAGACTGGCCAGGGAAGACGCCAGGAAAGGGTGCTGTCTGGACCAGGGACCCAGAGATGAGCGGGAGTGACCCTGGGCGGAAAGGAGATGGATGTGTTACTTTAGGCAGCTTTGTGGAACAGTTTTAGGGATGGAAATAGCTTTTATTTTTATTTTTTGTTTGTCTCATGAATTTGATTGATGAAAGATACTTAAAACTACATAAAATACTTAGGAAAGGACCCAACACATGGGGAGAGACCTCAACACATGGTCTCTTTTTGGTTGTCATTGCTTAGTAATAATAATAATATTTATCAGATTTTGGGCCTGGGGAACAGACAGATAACAGCCTTCCTTGGCTTGTTACACTAGAACCTGAAGCAGTTAGTCTGGGTTTGAGGATGGGCAAAGCCATATGCGGACACCATTTAATTCAGATCTTGTGGGGCTTGAGCTGGAAAGCATTTTAAAAATTCTTACCGTGTTTGGCATTCTCCTCAATTGCTAAATTGTTAAAGCAGCCTTTAGTGAACTTATCTATGTGATGAATTTGTAAATATGAGTGAGAATAAATTTGTTTTCTCTGTTTTGTTTAATAGACAGCACTGGCTAATAATCTTCGTTTTGGAGATGATTTAGCTTATTTTGTTGTGGTTTTAACCACACAAACCTTGCTTTATTTAAATATTAAACAAATGCTGTCCGGTGGAGTTGCAGGAAGTAACTGACCCGGTCCACCCATTCACTGGACCCTGTGAGTTGGTCTCCACCACTGCCGCCACACAGCAAGGTGATGGTGGTCCTTGTGCCTCAGCCATGGATGGCTTTGTCAACCATCCTCAGGAGACACGTTTCAGAGTTGGCTTTCTACTCCTGCATAACAATGGACCAGAAATCAGGTGGCTTAAAACAGCTCCCATTTATTATCACCCAGGTCGGAAGTCCGGGAGGGCTCTGCGGAATTCTGTGCTCATTGTATCACAGGGCTGAGGTCGAGGCATCATCTTGGTGAGCTCGTACTTGGCGGCTTTGGGGAAGAATGCTCTTCCATGCTTGCTCAGGTCATTGGCTGCCTTGGTTCCTTGCAGCAGCAGGACTGAGGTTTCTGTTTCTTTGGTGGCTCTCTGTCAAGGGCATCTCTCGGCTCCTTCAGCCCGCCCTCACCCCTCTGACATAGTGTCTGTCCATCTCCAAAGCCAGCAGTAGTGCATCGAGTCCCTCTTAAGCTCGAATCTCTCTGATTTTCCCTTTTGTCACCAGTTGGAGAAATTTCTCTGTTTTTGAGAGATTAGTTAGATGAATTATTTTTATATAAAATAAGGAACAGTAAGCTACCAAGAGACATGGGAGAGAGGCAGGAGGGCTGCATCTTATTAGCATTTTTAGAAGTAATTATTTCTAAGTGACAGCTGGTGGTGACAGAGTGACAGTGAGCTGGAATTGAGAGACGAGGGTTCGAGTCCTGATTCTGGGGCCATGTGTCTGGAGAGTGGTGGGCATGTTTTCTGGGCCTTGACTTCACCACTTAGAAAATTACACCGCTGGGCTCTTGGGGTCCTCTTATTTTGCTTCTTTTTTTGTTCTTCCCTGTTCATGTGCTCTCATTCTGCTCTCCCCTGGCAGACCTTGCTAATCAGCCCTCCTCTCTTCCCCACTGAGCTTGGATACGGTCCTAGAATCCTTTTGATGTGGCCCTCCAGGAGGTCACCACTAATCCACTGGACTTGGCACTGGAGATGAAACCTGTGTGTCATCCCGGCACTTGGAGGTCCCCTTTCAGCCTGAAATGCTACAATTCTTTGAAATGAGAAATTATCACCTCCTTTGGCCAAATTACAGACAGCCAGAGAAGAGCCAGTTGGCCTTTGCTTTGCTTGTCATACAGACATCTGGGGAGCAGGTTCACTTGTCAAGCCATAAATTGAGGTGTGCAGGAAAAGTCACTTTCTTTTCCTCTAATTGAACTTAATTTCTAGTTGGAGCCCCTGTTCTGCCAAGTTGTTGAAATGAAATCCGAGTCAGTTCATGGTGCTCTCTCTCACTCTCCCTGGGTCGTGTCCAAGTTCCAAGGACCCACGCAGAGCCAAGGCGCCCTGGTGGGGGGCCTCTGGTGCGCCGCTGTCACCTGTGATGGCGTCTGTGGAGACATCCTTGCTCCCAGTTGTCTTTGATTTTATTCAGGAGAAATTAGGTTGTGCTAGGTAACACATTTACTCCGGAAGCTCAGTAGCATATATGCAGACTACTTTCTTGCTTAGGCAAGTCCTCCATGGGTTAGGTGATTCTCCAGGGCCTCTTTCATCCACATGGTGATTAGGGAGCTGGCCGTGTCCATCTTGTTTCCTCACAAAGCTTCTAGTCCCCCAGGTGGGGAAGAAAGAGCTGGAAGGCCTTTAATGGCTCCTAAGTGCATCGGTCGGGATGGGACATGTAGCTCCCCACATCCATGGGCCAGAGCTGAACGCATGGCCTTGCCCATCCACAGGCCGCTGGGAACTGTGTGAGGGGAGTGACATTGGATGTCAGGGGGCCATGACCAGCCGCTGCCACAGTCGTGGGTTCACGTGGAGTCGCTTCTGCGTTTTCACCTACAGTTTGCTTCACCTGCCTGGCAGGCTTGAGAAGGTTTGCTGGCTCTGTGAGCTTCGCTCAAGCTGCTTCCAGACAATGAGGAAGCTTTCTGTTCTTGCTGCACCTGCTGGGGAAGCTGTGGGCTGTCTGCGGCTCTTTAGCCACCTGCACCGACACACACATCTTCAGCGTCTAATTGTAGACGGTGGGAGGGCTTGGGACTCTACTGGCTTCCCACACTGCTTTGGGAACAGAAGGTGCAGGTGAGCCCTGTTCTCAGGTTTGTTAAAGCTATTGTGGAGTTCTTTTGTTCCTTCCCCGCTCTCTGGACTTGGCCAGGGAGGGGTAGTGAGGACTCTGGGCTCCTTCCCACAGACCCTTGTCCGGAACATGCCTGGGTCTTGCTCCTTGGCTTCCCCTGAGAACTCCCTAGCATTCCTGGCCTGGGTGGACTGGCTGTCGCCACAGGGGCCCTGGAGCGCACCTGTGTGCAGGGCGAGTAGGGCTGAGTGGCCCCGACCACCTCTGACCCCCTTCCTCCCAGGCGTTGTCGGTCTCCAGAGCCCTGTGTCTGAGACAGTGAGAGGCTGTGCTGCGGGCCCCTCATTCTGGGGCCTGTCGTGGGCCGTGAGGACCTCCGGCCGCTCTTTCTGGTGAACAGATCAAATGTTCTCGGCTTCCTCTGTCTGGTCAGCTCTGATCCTGCTTTGCTCGTGTAAACGTGTCCCTAGAGAAGGGAGAGCAGACTTCTGTGGTTTCACACGCCCAGCACAAGGGTGTCGTTTGGTGAGGAGACCTGTGGGTACGTGCCGGTCCCGGTCGTTCTTCCCTCTCACCTAGCTGTGCTTATTGGCTGGAGAGGAGGCTCAGATTTTCTCAGCTCTTGGCTGCTGGGCCCTCCTTCCTTTCTCAGCTGTCCACAAACTGGAAAGGAGATGTGCTCTCCCTCTGCTTCTATCTCTCTGTCTCCCACATACCCACCTCCATCCTCTGGTCCCATTCTGGCTTCCCCATTTCGGTTCCCACTGATTTCTGTAACCCACCAATCATCCAGATAACTTAAATCATTTTCTGTTCCTCCGTGTTGTGTTCAGGGTTCTCCCAGGGGCAACCTCGTCCCTTTGCTCCCATTTGCGGCAAGATGAGTCATAGGTACCGATGCCCAGGCAGTTTATTTAGACAGCACTGTTGCCATGTAGACAGCAGGAGCAGGGGCCCGGGCCAGGGAGAGTCAGGGGTCAGATGACCTCCGGACCGGCAGGGTCTCCATCCAGAGACCATTCTCAGAATTTGGGGGATTCTGCCCCGTTTCTTATACCTGCATTCAGTCCAGGTCAATTATAGGTGTTTCTTTCATAAAGTGGGTGTAAGCTACTCTTGTAAGGGTAAGCTCTGTTTTAAGGTTCAGGAAAGTTGCATCTGTGCTGAGGTGGCCTTGTCGCTAGGGCAGCGAATGTTTTTGGTCCCATTGTCATTGAGACCTGATAACCCCCAGGCCAGGTGCATCATGCTGCTGAGTGACACATGGTGTAGGTGCTGTGAGATGTGTGACTGGGCCGTATCGCCGTCGTTAATCCCATAGCCACGACATGTCCTTACAGTGCCCTGTACTCTGTCTTCATTTGTGTCAGTCTCCTGGAAAAGACCTTCTCTCCTCACGTAAGTATAAAATCTAACTCATTCTTTAAAAGACATCTTGTATAAAGCAGTATGCATAAATGGCAGAAAATATGGGAAATATACAAATATATATTTCAATATTTATAGAATTGTTTCTATCTGTGTAGAAGTATATGGGAAATATAGAAATGCATGAGGTAGAAAGAAAAACCCATAACTTTATCTCCTGGCTATAATCATTTTGATTCATTTTCTTATGGGTTCTTTTTCTTCTTCTTCTTCTTTTTATTTTTTTCCAGTTCTCTGATGAGAGATCTTCTTGTGTGAGACCCTCACCCTGGAGGCCCCCTTCAAGTGCAGGTCTCCTCAGACTCTTCCTGCACATTGTTCCCAGCTGAGAGGGATGGTGTTTTCCTCAGCACCCTTGTAGTGTTGGTGTTTCTGCTCATCACTGTGTGTTCTGGGTCATTGTATTAGTTATCTATTTTTGTATCGCAAGTTACCCTAAAATATAGTGGCCTAAAACAACAAACATTTATTATCACACAGTTTCTGTGGGTCAGGGATCTGAGTACAGCTTAACTGGGCGCTCCGTCCAGGACCTCTCGCTGGCTGCAGTCTCATCTGAAAGCTCGACCGGGGAGGACCTGCTTCCAGGCTCTCTCATGTGGTTGTTGATTTGAGGCCTCAGTTCCTTTCTTTGGCCCTCGGACCTTTGCCACGTGGGCGTGTCCACAGAGCAGCTCACAATGTGGTAGCTGGCTCCCAGCAGAGTGAGCAGGTGAGACAGTAGGAGGGAAGCCAGAGACTTTTTGTAATCTGATCTTGGAAGTGACATTGCTTCGCTTTTGTTGTACTTTATTCATTATGAAGAAGTCACCAGGTCTAACTCACGCTCATGGGAAGGGGATTGATTGCACAAAGGCATAAATACCAGGAGGCAGGGACCATTGGGGGGCCATCCATGAGCTGCCTACCACAGATATGCTGATTTATGAGCCTGTACCACACAGCAGGGGGGGGCATCTCGGGCAGAGGCCTGCCCACCTCATCTTTACACTCCTACCCTCTGAAGTTTAGGATGATGTATCTGGTGCCTGGTAGGCACTCTGCAACCTGCCTTACTGTGCCCTCTCTGAGCTGCCATAGCATGTGCCTCTCTCCCCCACCTCCACTTCCACACCTTGCTGGGTCAGTCTTCTCAGTCCTTCAGGTCACAGGGCACGTGCCCCTCCCCCAGGCAGGGGTTCTTAACCTCCTTTATGCCGCCAGCCACTTTGACAGTCTAAAACTTACAGACTCCCTCTAGGAAAAAAGTATTTTCAAGCTTAAAAAATACATAGAATTATAAGGAAACCCAATTACAATGAAATACAATTATCAAAATATTAAAAACTCCAAATTTGTGACACAGTAATTTATGTGCTTCTTTATTAACACCTTAAATAGCAAGATTCACAGCAAGCTGAATTTCAAAACAGTGATGAAAGGGAATGCTGTTTTGAGATACTGGCAACCACCAAACTGGTAGGAAAATATCTGATTTCTACTGGGGTTACAGTTGTAGCTTCTTCTAATACTACTTTTATTGTTTACCTTTACAATCTAAAGGGTTACTAACATTCAGCAAGAGGTTAGTGAAAATCAGATGGAATTCTTTCTCAGACATCTTGAACCCCTGTTTAGGAACCCCCACCCATAGGGATGGGGGGCTGCCCGCGTGCTCCTCAGTTCTCTGCCTTTCTGGAACGTTCCCCCTCCTGTCACCCTATGTTGAGGCGTGAACAGTCGGCAGAGTTCACACTGGAAAGGCGAGGCTGGCCTCAGGGAGGAGGAGGAGCAGTTCGATGAGACAGTGAAGAAGGGGAGAGCCGAGGGGCCCTCTGGTTGCGCAGGGAAAAGAGAGACCCGGGAGGGCTGGGAGGCGCAGAGCGGTGCGCGGCTTGTGCGTGCGCGGCTGGTAGAGATGGGGAGGTGGACCTTGAATTTTCCTCTGTGTATTTCTCCCAGATTAAGGTGAAGATTCAGGTCGTTTATGTTCTGGCCACTCAGCTGTTGTGTCTTTTGACCAGTCTCTGGCTAGAGCTGGCCCCCGAGGCAGCTGTCCTTGATTGGATTTTCCGCCCCAGGCCCTGCGTGGAGACAGTCTGTGTGGACCTGGGTTGACAAGCTACTGCCCGCCCCAGCCCCGCCTGGCCTGCGCCTGTCGTGTGGCTCTCGTTTTCAAATCGGGGCCTGATTCTTTTTCAGCTGTTGTATTCCCCAGGCTCTGGTCCATGGTGCAGAGGTGGCACAGAAAGGCAGAGACCCAGTGACCACCCTGTCCTTCGGGCCATGCCCCCGAGAGCCCTGGGTCAGGGGAGGCAGCTGCACGCTGCCCTGGGGGACCGAGCTGAGGCCACTTTTACCAACTTGTGCCCTTCCCTCGCCTTCCTAAAACCCTCTGGTATTGACAGCCCAGCTACAGAGCTGACAAGAATCAAATTAGCATTCTTTAATGTACACCGATCCGGTGAAGATATCTAATTCACTGCTGTAAATGGACTTGTTTCCCCATTCCCCGAAGCTTTGCCCCTCCTTTGTGAGGCTCCAGCGGTGAGGAGATTGGCTGTGTCACTCTGATGACTCATTTACTTCTCAGTTACATGAGCGGAATGCACAAGCCCAAGCCAGGGTGCGGTGCGGATTCTGACTAACGAATTGAAGGAATGGGAACATTGCGAGCGACTTCAGTGACACCTCCCAGCCACCATGGCTGCAGGCGGGCCGGCGGTGGTGACCTTCACCGAGTGTGTGGGAGTGTGGGCCAAGCAGGAGGGCCCAACTATGATGCATGCCCAAGTAGAGCTGAGTGATTTCCCCAGGGACCGAGGATTTATTAAATATTGGAATCCTGACAAGCTCTGTCTCTCGCTCTCCTGGTATCATGCCCTGCCCGGAGACGACCTTGGTGTGCTGAGACTGCACTCTGCTAGCACTCTGCAGGTGGGGCTTTCGCACAGAGGCCTTGTTTGCCTGTGGCACAGGAGGTTAGATTTTGAGGAGCTCTCCTTCCCCATCCCACTGTCTTCACCACTGGAGAGCAGGTGCGGTGTCAGGAGCCCTGCACCCTGGGCATGGGCGCCCCAGCGCAACTCTGGTTTCGTCCTCACAATTGAAACTTCTCTGAGTTCTAGCATCTTGTGCGTGGAGCTGTCTCTGTCCTCACAATGAGGAAGCAGCTCAGGGGCTTGTGCTTTGGGTATTTGGCCCAGCCCCGCATGGTCAGTGGTCTGTGACCACGGTGTGGCCTGAGGTGTTGGTTTTGTCCAGCCTGAAGCCTCGTTTGTATGCGAAGGGAAAGTTCCTAAACTACATGTTACACCCTGAGTTTTCAGGAGTAGAGGCCAGCCAAAGCTAGCTCCCACTGTGAGAATTTCAAACGATTTCTTTAATACAACAGCCAGGCTAAGTGAGGACTCACTTGTTCATCAGACATGTGTGTTGAGCACCTGTGCGTCGGGCTCAGGCTCATTGCTGGTGAGCAGTGGGCAGAAATACAAAAGCTCCTGTGCTCATTAAAGTTCTAATCTAGTGTAGGGCAGAAGCACATGGGTGATTAGACGTGTGAGGTGCGGGGGGCAGTCAGGGCAGGCTGCAGAGAGGAGGAGGCTTGGAAGCCGAGACTCGAGCACCCGACAAGGTCAGGACCATGCCTGCCCCACGGCCTCACACGGTTTCCCCTCGAGCTCAGAGATGACAAGCCTCCCAGACGCCACCTTCTCTCAGGCCCTCAGTCTGTTGCTTTTCAGTCTTCGCTTGGCTGTCCCCCCGCATCATCCATCCCCTCTCACCCCCGCCTTTCTTAGCCAACTGGGACTCATCCTCTGGGTCTCTGCTGAGGCAGCCCTTCCACCCTCAAGATGGGGCACTGCTAGAAACTACCTGTGCCTCCCATGCCTCCCTTGTCATGTGTTAGAGCCGGATTCCGCAGCTCCACGGGACAGAGAGACAGAGTCACCGAGGCTGTAATCACCAAAAGGAGTTTTATTATCTATCTAGCTAGGGTCCAAGCCTCAGAGCACCAACGCAGTGGTCTCTTGTGCGGGCAGGGACCCCCTACCGCGCGGGAGGAGGCTTCTTATACTCCGCGCGCACGAACTGTTCTCGCGCTAATCACGCTCCTGCTGATGGGTTCTGCGCGCTGATCATGCATTTGCCCTTTACAGTGACCGGTGAGCCCCCGCCTCCGCCATTTTCCCCAGCATTTCATTTCACCCTGCCCCTGATTGGTTCTAACCTGCTCTGAGTCCTAGCCGATGGGCTCCGGACTCAGCGCTTTTCCTCTGTATCTTGTTTCAACCCGTAATGCCCTGCGGCCAGCTGTGTTCAGCAAGCAAGCAACGGACAGAAGCTAGAGAACAACCGTCAGCCTCACAGCCCAGTATCTTACACATGGTGTTGAGCACACTGCTTTCTCGTTTTCTACCTTTACGGGGCTGTGAGTTCCCGGTGGCCAAGGACTGGGCTATCTCGTTCATCCGTCTGTCTCCAGCATCCACCTAGAGGCCGGTGTGGCCGGCGGCGCTTACTGAAGGCACTCACGTGAGAACGCGTGCCGGGGAGGCTGTGGCTCCTGAACGAGCTGGAGCTGAGAGGAGGAGGGTCGCACACGGAGACGGGAAGTCCGGCAATGTCTGCAGACAGGTTGCCGATCTCCATGAGGCACAGAACGGTGCAGAGTAAAACAATGCCGGGAGCAGCCCCTTCCCCCAGCTTGGTCTTAAGCCACGATATATGAAACAAGAAGGCATCACTATATTTTTATGTAGATTCTCACACATTTTTGACTCATAATCTTAGCCATTGTGCATCTAGGTCGCCTAAAAACATAAGGCTACCTACCTGTGTGGTGGAGCAGGAGAGTGATGCGTGGGGGAGGCCAGGTAAACCCAGGGTGGACCACGGAGGGAGGGCAGGCCAGGCTTGGAGGAGGGAAGGCGGACCCGGAGCGCGCGCAAGCATGGCCGCGCTGTAATGAGGTGATTCTTCATTCGGTAAACTGCCGAGTGGAAACTGCGTGAACAGATGTGTGCCCACGGTGGTCACGCGGGAGCACCTCAGAGAACCCACGGAACGTCCAGTTGGTGCCATTATGTTTTATTGATGTCTTCCCTCCTCTGCAGATACTTGCTAGGAATAAATGAATTATATTTTGTTGTGTAGAAGTAAAGCTGCAAATGAGGAGCTCAAGCTCTCGTATTACTGCAGAATATTAGGAGGTGAGCAGGATCTGAATCAATAGCATTTCCTGGCAGTTAAAAATGAATGTTCGGTCCCAGTGGGTTTTATGTGACCTTTTGACAGGAGGTTTCTACATGTTGTCCTGACATGAGTTCACACAGTTCCAGCAAGTGTTAACAGCAAGTGTTACAGCTATTGACCGGGGAAAGAACCGAGCCGCACTCCGCACACGGAGAGTGGAGAACAGCCTTTATTCCACCAGCACGCTCAGCATACCGCCAAATTCTGAGCCCTCTCCCTTGCTCTCCTCCAGTTTTTATACCCTTGGTAGGATTCAAAAAGCATCCAATCAGCAACAAGCTTTAACATCTAATCAGCAACAAGCGTTAACATCCAATCAGCAGTGGGATTCAAAAAGTACCCAATCAACATTTCGTGAGCAGCGGGGCGGTGGAGGGGCCTGGAGCCTGGTGGCAGATCAGAGCAGGAGCGGCAGGGAGGTGGCCCGCGGCCGCATCCCGTTTTCCCTGTCAACACTGCTCAGCAAATAGCACAAAGTAGAAGCTTCCTTACAAATGTTACAGTAAACTAGTCATTGCTCTGTCTCTTAACATCAATACCATTAAAAAGAAAGGGTTTATTGCTTAGATAGTCTCAGCAAATCAAAGCATCACTAACCAAAGCAATGGTGACAACAAAGTATTTATTGACATAGAAAGCTTTTCATCACATCATATGTAAAAAGGACTTCATAAAATGACATATATGATACAATTCCAATTTGTTAAAACATATGTTCCACATTGAGAGAAAATATTAGGTTGGGTCTGGGAGGTAGTGAGGGTGGAGAGGTGGTAGAATTATTACTGAATTATCTATTTTGAATATTTGTAATTTTTTCAATGAACATTTATTAGTTTGTTAACAAACCAACATAGGTATAGAGAGTTAGGCTTTGGAATTTAACAAATATAAAAAAATCATGCCATTGTATAAGACTAAGTTGACATGCTATTAGCCCCTCTGGATAGTAGCCATTAGTTAAATAACAAACCAATAGGTGGAAAAAACAGATGTGTCAATGTAGAGACCTTGGGTACTGGGTGGATCATTCTATGGCTCTGACACCCTTACACATGGTCATACATGCTTGTGGAGTTGAGGAATAGAAGCTTAAGAGTCTTCATGTTAATATCATGTACATTTCTAGACATCTAAAGTGATCTAGGAAAAGAAGTCACTGCAGTGAGGGATGGTACTGTCCTCGTGATCCTGTAGTCACCAATCTGTGCAGAGGCCTGGGTATGCCATGGTCATTTACACCTTCATGAGCTCATGGGGTAACGAGAAGACATTAAATAAATAAACATACAAGCATATCACAAATTGTGGTGTTAGGAAAAAGAAAACAGCTTGCAACATGAGAGAATAAAAGACATCACTATCTCTAGGAATTAGCCCTCTAAAAAGATCATAAACTTTCAGTTTTGTTTTGTTTTTTTGTCATCAAATACAGTCATTATTAGTTTGATCACAAACCTTATCATGGTAGTTAGCAGTGTTTGTAGATTAAAGTCTGTTATCAAATGGGAAGCAATACACATAAGAAATAGGTCTTTATTCCTGAGGATATATTTACCTTTTGATGAAGCGGTTTTGTACTTAAGAATGTGGCTTTCCATGACACTAATTTTTACCTTAAAAAAGTAAGAGAGAGATTGATTTGGGCTTTGAGCTAGCAGGACATTGAAATGTGATTATAATTATAGGATACAAATTGTAGAATTTTAATGAGAAGTAATCTTGTCCAAAGAGAATTAGTAGGGAAGGCAGAGTCATGTAGTGAAAAAGATGCCAGTTCAGTTGTCCCAAGTTCTAGGTCCCAATCCTGGTGGGGATACTGGCTATGGACAGCCCTGGGGCAAAATCTCTCCCCTATCTAGGGTCAGAATTCTTTGTCTAAATAGGAAGAGATAGATGTTAAGGGTCCTCCCTCCACTGGTAGCACATGATGCTGTGCAATGTTTTCGGTCACAGAATTTAAGGTGAAAGTTGGGTTTCTGGTCTCTTTTATCTGAATATTAAACATGAGAACAAGATATTTAATGGGTAAATATTTTGAGTTTAGAGACTTAACAATAAGAGCAGATAAAGTGCTTCAGGAATTATTAAAAGCAAGGGAAAGAAATTGCTTTAGTTGCTTACTCTATATATCTGGCTTTCATTGTGCAGAGCGATGTTCTGGGGAGATGATTTAATCAGTGTTACCGGAAAACAAGTAGAATGTATGTGAGCAATTCCATGACTTGGGATACATCACTGTGAATCATACTTACTCCCTTTGTACACTGCAAAGCTGATAATGGAAATGTTGTTCTTGACTTTCTGACACCAGAGGGGCTTCCATATGTAGATATATTCCCACAGGAAGAGGTTCCGATTTTTTTTTTAACTACTACTCCTGAGTTATTTACCTATGAACAATTTTCCTTTTAGATAGTTAAAACCTTTATTAAGTTTCATACCATATTAATCTTTTAGTTTTCACAAATATACCATAGTAACATATAATGTTAACTTTAGGAGAAGTTAAGTGAAGGTATATTGGGATCTCTACGTCCTTTGCAACTTTTCTATAAATCTAGAATTATTTCAAAATCTATTGAAGGAAAAATTTTATTAAAATGTATTTTAATTTTAAAGATGATCTATAATATACCCTGAGCAGTAAACATCTCTGTCTTGATGAACAACTTCAATGTGAGAATAAAGTGTAAGAAATTAATTCAGTTGGAGGAGAACCTCTTAGGTACGAGTGATACCAGTGCTTCTTAATAAAAATAGTCATCAGATTGCTGGCTGCAATCATTTTCCTAAATCAGAATCAGAGGAAGATGTTCATTACAGACATGTTTATAGAGTAAAAGATGTTCTAAAATAAGGGATTGGTTAAATAAATGCAGCCCTTCAATGTCCTGGAATGCTATACAGCAATAACAATGATGGCATCCAATATGTTTGACATTAATAGTATTCTTGGTATGTGGAAAAAGTAGGTCATAAAGGAGTATAAAAATAAAATATATACCTAAATACACAGGAGGATGGGAAACATTGTGGCAATACAAATTGTTGTTTGTAACTTGTGGGCTCTGAATGATCCGTAATTGTATTTTGCTTATGTCAATTTCCCACTTTACCTGCCAGGAATATGCAGGTTTAAAAAAGAAAACTTTTAAAATAAAGAACTTGTTTAATAACGAAAAAAATAAAAGTCAGTACCCCCATGATCACTACACAAATTTAAAAAGCAGTTACAGGAATGATTGATATTCCTTTTCTCGGACTGGCAATTAAAATGTCATGTTCATATGTAAACATTACCTGAATTTTGTCCCTTAAAAATAACCCTTAAGGTTCCTTTTTCTTGAAACACATTTTTTTGCCTGTACCTTTGATTTCCATTCCTATTGCTGAAAGCTCAAATCCCAGTTCATCAGAAACTCCTGTCATTTTTGCCGTTAATGTTTTGTGATACTAAATTATCTGAATCTGTAATCTTTTAAAAGAAAAGGTAAATGTTAATTACTGTGGACTAGGAAAAAGGTGCCTCTCCCCGCTGGCACAGAACTTGGCTGGGGCAGTTGGTTTTCATAACTTTTATTTCCAGTGTATGTTGTCTACTTGGTATCGTTTAGTGGCAGGCTTCTGACGCTTCCTAAAACCCAAAAAGTAATCTGTCCCTGGAGCAGGGGATGTTTGGTGGAAGTAGTTACTCTAGGGAATAAGAATGCTGAACAGATTCATAATGATGTCTAGCAAAGGAGCATTTACATTCATTCATTCATTTATGCAACTATTGAGTAAATTCTGTTATGTTCAGGACCTTGTGTTAAAAATTGTAGAACATAGCACTTGTAATCTGGGAAGGGAGATAACATACAGATAATTAATGAAAGAGAGTAATTATTGACCAAAAACAAATAAAGTTTTAAAAAAACATTAGTTTGATGGAGAGTCCAGAAGTAAACCCTCACATGTATAGTCAGTTGATTTTCAACAAGTGTGCCAAGACCATTCAGTGGGGGAAAGAATTGTAATTTCAACAAACAGGATGGCCACATGCAAAAGAATGAAGCTGGAACCTTACTTCACACCATACACAAAAATGAACTCAAAAACTTAAATGTTAGATGAAAGATCTAAAAGCTAACACCATAAAACTCTTAGAAGAAAACATAGATGTAAATCTTCATGACCTTGGACTTGGCAATGGATTCTTAGATATAATAGCAAAAGCATGAGCAACAAAACTAGAAAAATAGATAAATTGGACTTCATCAAAATTAAAACTTTGTGCTTCAAAGGATACCATCAAGAAAGTGAAAGGCAACCTACAGAATGGGAGAAAATATTTTGTTAATTGTATATTTGATAAAGGACTTATATCTAGAATATATAAAGAACTCTTACAACTCAATAATGAAAAAACAGATATAATTAATTCAAAGGATCTGAATAAACATTTCTCCAAAGAAGGTACATAAATGGCCAATAAGCACAAGAAAAGAAGCTTGAAATAATTTGTCATCAGGGAGATGTAAATTAAAACCACAGTGAGATACCACGTCTCACCTGCTAGGATGACTATAACAAAAAAGTTAGATAATAAGGGAGGATGTGGAGACATCAGATCCCTCCTATATAGTTGGAGGGAATGTAAGATGGTGCAGCTGCTGGGGGAAACAGTTTGATAGTTCCGCAAAAAGTTAAACATAGAGTTACCATATGACCCAGCAATTTCACTCCTAGGTTTATACTTCCCCAAACTGTGGGAGGACACTTAAACGACAATGTGGAGATACTGGCAGCATTATCCACAGCAGCCAAAGACGGAAACAGTCCAAATGTCCATCAGCAGATGAGTGAATAGACGAAATGTGGTAGATACATACAATGGAATACATACTATAAAATCTTCAACCTTAAAAGGGAATAAAATTTTGACACATGTTACAACATGGATAAACCTTGAAAACATTATGCAGAGTGAAATAAGTCAGACAGAGAAGGACAAAGACTGTGTGATTCCACTTACACGCAGTACCTAGAATAGGCAAATGCATAGAGACAGAAAGTGGAACAGAGGTTACCAGGTGCTGGATGAAGGGGAGAATGGGATGTTATTGTTTAATGGGGACAGAGTTTTGGTTTGGAAAGATCTTCGAAGAAGTTGTGAAAATGAATAGAGGTGACAGTCACACAACATGATGAATTTGCCACTGAATGGTATGTTTAAAAATGGCTAAAACAGAAAGTTCTATGTTATGCATTATATATTTTACCATAATAAAAAAACCCTATAAAGTCCTCTCTTAAATGATGAGAAGAAACTTGTATTTCCCAAGACAAAATTTTGACTCAGCTAGCTCTCGTTTTACTCAGTGGGTTTAATCTATGATATTTTCTAAACAACACATGAGCTGCTGATATTACTGTGTTAATATTAAAAATTTTTAAGTTCCCTTTCACTCCAAATACATTACTTTGCAACAAATGGAGCTGGAAAAATCAGACTTGCATATGTAAAATGAACCCCAACCTTCATATCTTATACAAAAATTAAATCAAAATGGATCATAGACCTAAATGTAAAATGTATTATAAAACCAAAAACTTCCAGAAGGAAACATAGGAGAAAATCTCTGTGACCATGGGTTAGGCACAAAGGTCTTAGTCATGGTACCAAAAACATGATTCACAAGAAAATAAGAGTAAATTGGAATTCATCAAAATTTAAAACTTTTGCTCTGTGAAAGACATTGAAATGAAATGACATACCATAAGCTAGGAGAAAACATTTGCTATATCTGTCACAGGACTTGTATCTAGAATATACAGGAACTTTCAAAACTCAAGAATAAGAAAATAAAGATCACAATAAAATTGGGCAAGATTTTGAACAGACATTTCACCAGAGAAGATATGTGAATGGCAAATATGCATGTCAAAAGGTGCTTAACATCATTAGTCATTAGGGAAAGGAAAGTTAACACTGCCTGAGACATTTCTTTACATCTATGAGAATAGCTAAAATTCTTCCCTCGCCGCCCACGAAAAAAACCAAATAACAACAACCCCCCCCCCCCAAATCA